>OX638395.1:35328229-36578229 GCA_951813805.1 Limnephilus auricula | reverse complement strand
AAAAGATAGGGGAATTCATTGGCCACATAGAACTATAATCAGTTTGTGTGTCTCCATATTCAAATTTAGAGGTATGATTATTTTAATGTGGGCGGAAAAATTTCCTTTAGTAATCCGAGAAAAAATATTTTAATTGCTCTGTCGTTCCAGTGGCTTAGTGGATATTACCTAATGCAATTTTATAAAGAGTGATGCGCATAAAAAACTAACTTACTTGTAATCACTTGAATTGAATAACAAGGTGGTTTCAACTGATAAAATTACTTTTCTAGATTTCATAATTGGCTTAATTGATTGTTGATGATACTTAAAATAGGTAAATAACCAACAACTAAGGCGCTCCGCTGACGAGGCAACTGAAACCAAACTAAAACCGGCTGGTTTCTATGTCTTCATTGGTCAAAAAGCTTGTTTAACCATAGACGCAGAAACATCAGCTGACAGCTAGCAACTAGCAACGGCTGGCCACGGCAGTGCTAGTCGCGAGTCACCGCTTGCGTTACCGTTACCATTGACAACGGGTTTTTGAGTGATTGCGTAGTGTGCGGGCCATCACATCGTCATACAAAGACAGTTGCCAGTTGACAGTTTTCAGTTGCCTCAGTGAGCGGATCGCCTAACCGTATTTGCATACTCAAAAAATATAAAGCTGATAACTTATCGAAATATTGTAATTCAAAACTTTTAGTTTTCTCAGAATAGGGTAGGCATTGGGTGGAACCTTGTTATTCCATAGTGTCGATTTTTTAATTTTAAACTACTTGGTACGTTATACGACAACCTCTATTCATTGACACGTTTCGTTTTCGAATTCAAAGTTGATCTATTGGAAAACTTTTGTAATTTAAATTTAGCGTTTTTTTTCACAATTATTTATAAATTCAAATTAATGAAGTATTTAGTTTTTACCATTTTTATTGTATTATATATTATATTGATTATATTACATAAAATAATATTTAATTTTTGAGTATTATTAAAACCATGAAGAAATGAGCGTTGCTCGCGAAACATGTTGGTTTTTATAAACAGTAAAAGTGGTAAAAACTAAGTATTTTATTAATTTGAATTAAAATGGTGCCACAAAATAAGTTTGCTGTGTTAGAAGAAATATTTATTAACATTATTTTTCAGGGCAAACATTTAAATGTCGGGTGAGAGACATCTGTGTTTTTCTTGTCAAAACGATTAAGCGAGGACGCAAGTGTGTGTGTGTGTGTAATTCAGGTATCGTGGAAAATGTGCCTTGTAACCAAGGTTCGTAGAAAATGCGTTTGTGTAACATAATAGTGTGTTCATACATTCATAGACGGCGCTAATAGTAAATCCGTTTGCATGTTTGTTTATTTGCGGGTGCACACACGTACACCAGAGATGTACTTTATTTGAAATAAAACCATTTCAAATGGAAATTTAAAATACAAAAAGGATATTTTCCATTTTGCATTTTAAATGTGTTTTTTTTACCCATTTTCATTTTAAATGCATTTTTACAACATTCATTTTATTGTCTCAACACATTTTAAAACACACAACAGATTAAAAAATCGAAACGTTTATTGCGCTTATCTGTATGCCTGAATAAAAATAATTGTGATAATATGACTGTAAAAATACTGCAAAAATATTCAATCCGTACTGCATACGCACCTTCTTGATGTGTATATAGAGGTTATTTTTTTTTTAACAAAAACGGCATAAAATTATTATCTACAAAATTATATTTACAAAACTGGGACACGCTTAATATGCAATAAAAAAATTATAGCAGTTAGATATAGATATTAACTGCAACATCACTGCCAACAGTGCCAATCTAAAAAAAAATATCTACTACAATTTTTTAAAGTTTTTATAGTGCCTATTAAGCGTACCCCTGTTTTGAAAATATTTACCAAACATAGATATTATATTATCAACATTTTGGATATTAATGGTAATTTTTACCTACAGGCTAAACTAAGTACCTAGCTTTTTTACTCTCTATGGGATGTGTGGGATGGCATTCACTTCCTCACATCCGGTAATAAACAACATTATTATTATTATTGACAATAATTTTAACGTTGTGAAATGTGTACGTATTTGAAATTCGTGGAATATAGGAATAAAATAAACAACAAGGAAATTATTGCCAAAATTGAAAAACAATTGACATTTTGTTGCAGTGCCTATTTACCAAAATGTTGCCTTACCAATGCACCATAATAATTTTCGTCTTCCTAAGGCGCTCCGCTGACGAGGCAACTGAAACCGAACTAAAACCGGCTGGTTTCTATGTCTTGATTGGTCAAAAAGCTTGTTTAACCATAGACGAAGAACAATCAGCTGACAGCTGGCAACTAGCAACGGCCGGCCACGGCAATCTGCAGTGCGAGGCGCGAGTCGCCGCTCGCGTTACCATTGACAACGGGTTTTTGAGTGATTGTGTAGTGTGCGGGCCATCACATTGTCATACAAAAACAGTTGACAGTTTTCAGTTGCCTCAGTGAGCGGATCGCCTAAGCCCCACCCCTCAGTAGCTATTGCTCAAAACTCCAAGCAATATCGATAAATCATTCGATCCTTTTCATATTTATTTCTATTTTAAAATTTCGATTATTGTTTCGATCATTCCCATCCCCACCACTACTCTATAGAATATATTTTGTCTATGGATATACTTTGACGTTTGACAATCAAAATAACAGTGTGCGGTATATATCGAGGTTATGTTTCATTTTCGTTTGCATTATTCTTTATTTTGCCGATAGATAAGGTTACAATTCAATAAAGAAGATTCAATTATTTATTTAGTCAAACTTTCCTGAAAAATGATTTCCAAAAGACACATTGACTTATGTAAAGTGATACTTTTTAAGAATTTAAAATCCTACTCTACCGGTAAAGGACCCCGCATTATTACATGCAAAAATAAAGAATTTGATTTTTACGGTGAGAAAAGCAGACGCGGTGAGGATATCTTGCTGGCCTCTAAAGGCTGGGGTCATAAATTTTCGAGAGGTGATTACTTTATTATACATCGAAGCGAAAATTCTAGTATGATGAGCAATGTGATAAAGACAGATAAAAGCTTTGCAGAATTTGGTCTCGATGCAGATATTTTGCAAGCCTTGACGAAGCAAAACATAACTAATCCAACAGATATTCAGTGCAAGAGTATACCATTGCTTCTATCAAGACAAAACGCCCTGATCACTGCTGAGACTGGGTGTGGAAAGACTCTCGCTTACCTGCTTCCCATTATCCAACAACTGATACATTTAAAGGATACTCCAAGAGGATTTAACAGTCCACTAGCAGTCGTATTGACTCCCAGTCGAGAACTTGGTGAGTTAATATTTTTTTTCAGACCTAAATTTTATGACACAATAAATAATCCCAAAATATTTTAAATTTTCAACAAAAATTGACACATTTCGAGTTATTCTCAATGTTTTTCTTAATGTTGACCTACTTATTTATTTGGTGCCTTATGTTTGCTGACAATGATTTGTTTACTTGTTTGTAATATACCTAAAATTGTACGAGATACTTTTCCCAAGCCAAAATTCTCATTTTCAAACTAATAAAACCAACGATTTTTTTTTCCATGATTAATGATTATAATATTTATTTTTTATAAAGCTCTGGTATAATTATATAAAGGTATGTGTTCCTAGCGACAGGTTTTTTGTGCAGCAGGAACCGAATTCGCTTTATTACATCGACAGGAATGTGAAATATATTACGCGGCATGAAAGTGTTTTCCTAGTGTATTCAGTCGGCATTCCGACACCGCATCGGTTTCACAAATCTGTATCTGCAGGAAGAGGAAGATTTTCGCAATGTTACTTAAAGAAATTATGGATGATCATCAGGAAGAAGAGTTTTTCTTTGTGGTATTTTTAAACTCCGGATCTTTCAAATCATAGATTATCGCATGATTCTGTACAAAATCAATTGAATGTTCATCCTCGTCGGCAGAAAACCTCACTGTCGGCAATTTGACAGTACTTTGTGACATTTTGAAACCCTCAGGACATTTATGCAACCATGTAATAATGTAATTACTTTTAAAAATATGTATAACTGTTTGTTTCCCTAATAAACTAAAATAAAAAATAAAAAATCTTCTACAGCAGCCTACATTGTAGTGTTCACAGTCAGAATATAAAAACCATTACTATTCATAGTACTCTTTTCCTGATGTAAGGTCAAATAGCTAATATTTCAGGGTTCCTGAGAAAAGATGCAAACAGGTATTCCTCGTAATGCTTTTTTTGCAAAAACTGTTGTCCCAATAATAAATGGAGGTAAATCTACGATAATCTGATTGGAAAAGTAGTCTAAATTAACGCAGCACAAATCATTTAGAATCTCACTCTCAACCAAAAAGCATAAAAAATTATTGTCAAATTAACGATATGAGATGATTTTTTATTTTATTATTAACCGCTTGGGCACATAAGCTTGTTTTCACGACAATTTAACGTAGGTAGACATAGGAATGACGACGGCCCCGCACCTGAGTTATTAATTCGCAATCCATCCACCTCTTTCTCCGTCTGCCTCTGGGCTCTTCCACTGGGGCACACCATTTTGTCATAACTTTCGGCGTCCTGTCATCTGGCATTCTTTCCACAATACCAGCCCATCGCAGTCTTTGGGTTGTACATTTTTAAAAATATAAATACCATACCAGAGTCCCATCTTTTCCCAACCTCCTAGATCCAGTGAGACTATCGCACCCCCAATTGGGTATATTGTGAGGTTGAAGGTAGTGGGGAGGGGAAGGACATGGGGAAGAGAAAGGTGGGGAAAGCTATTCAGATCTAGTCACCAAACACAGCTAAAGTCATTTCAAGCAACGTTTCAATTCTGAATGGTGGTCTTACACCAGGGCGATACTAAGAGTATCTTCCACTCTGGAATGTGCCCCAAATAAACCTTATATTGTTTTTTTAAATGTTAAATTGTTAAATAACACAAATCAATCAAATAAAATTTTCCTCTGCGGATATAATATATTTCCTGATCAAATATAACCTTACAATGATCTCACTATCTATTTTTAAGTTCACGATTCATCTTTTTTATTCTGCAAGACTCAATTTCTAATGTAGGTCCAAAGATTTTTTGTGATATTTTTACAATTTTTTTAAATATATTTCTAGCTGAACAAATTTGCAATGTAGCGGAGAGCTTATGTAAAGGTCTGAATTTAGACATTAAGTCCTTGGTCGGGGGCCGAACCAAACGATTAATGCTGAACCCATCGTATCAAGGAGTCGACCTATTGGTGGCCAGTTTTGGAGCCTTCAGCAAGCTCGTTTCCACAGGGGTGTATAAGATTAATCAAGTCCGCCATGTTGTTCTGGACGAGGCGGATTCTCTGCTTGACGATAGCTTCATTGAGAAGGTCTCACATTTAATGTCCAAAATTAAGGTATGATTTCTTTTGTTTACTTTATATAATGTCCTCTGCTCCTGAGAGCTACATTGTAACCATTCTCTGTAACATCTAAAGACTGTGTCTTTACATCTATGGATTATTTTGTGTGTGGTTCGATAAAATGAAGGAAAATAGTGCATAAAAATTAACTTTTATTTAACGATAAATGTCCTGTGAATTTTCACTGGTAGAAATAAGGATTTTCCATTTCAATTCAATTTATTTATTCTTTCCAAAACATTACAAAAATTTTACAATTTACTTAATACGTTTTTAAAATACATTTGTAAGAGTATTATATTAAACATTAGTGGTATATATACAAGCTATCTCATAGTATTATTGCCCTAGCGACTGTACGGTTGAAATTTAAGAACCCAACTTCTAATATATCTCTGATGCTGCGCCTTATGCAAAATCATCTTTATATGTGAAGTTTGTTACAAAGCTACTGTCATGTCACCAGCTGCCCGACGCCTGCAGGGCCTAGCAGCAAAAAACTGCTTTAACTGCTAGTACAAGCATCAATAGAGCTTGCCGTTTAAAGGCAGCTTCACTAATGCTAAATATGTCGATATCCCAATTAATCCTGTTCAACAGCAAGATTGCACATATTGTAATGCTGTTTGAACTTTGTATGAGTTTTAATATACTCCTTAATTTTCATCACTGACTCAATATACAGTGAAACTCTTTCATCCACTGGAGCGACAGAGCAATAAATTTTTTTTTTCTCGGATTGCTAAAGGAATATTTTCCGCCCACATTAAAAAAATCATACCTCCAAATTTGAATATGTAGACATACAAACTGATTATAGTTCTATGTAGCCAATGAATTCCCCTATATTTTGTTTATTATCACACATTTGTAGGATTTATAAAAAAAATATAATTAAATCTATAACCTTAAAATATTTTAAAGAATCTAGAGAATATTTATTTTGTTATATTTTGAATGTACAATATATTTTATAGTCGTTTCAATAAAAAATATTTTTTTGAAAATTTACCTCATTTTGCCAAGAAAGCAATCCGAGGTTTTGGAAATAGTGCCATAATGTGGCAAAAAGCGCTCGAGTATTATAAGATACTTTAACCCATTGCACCGAGAATTAAAACACATGCTTTGCTTGTAAATTACACCATTTAATAATTGCTAGAACATTTTTACATTAGCTCCACATAGGAGGCTCTGAGGAAAATAATTTCCCTTGAGGCCTATGCTATTTTTGGGGACGCTGGTGGAGGGTCTTTTTGGGAAAAGAAAGACGTTAACAAGGGTCATGAGGGGCGGGTCTGTGGGGAGTCTGTGGGTCCAGGAGTGACGGTCTTGTCAATTCATTCCTCCCACTGCAGTGCAAGGCAATTGGTCAAGTGGTCTCACTAAACCAGTCTCTCCCGATCCGGCCCGCAATGCAGTAAGTGGGCAGATGCATCCCTCCTCAAGACCTAGACAAATCTCACCCCATGAACCCGGGCACCCCTGCTTAGTCACCAAACAAAGCGAACGACTTAGGGTGATCTGTGGCAGAGGTGTTGGTTATCCAAGAAATAGTTCCCGGGGTACCCTCCTAAACTGTGAATAATACCATATTATAGGAAAGAAGGTATTGTTATTAATAATAATGTATTATTTTTAGTTTCACTACCATGCCACTGAAACAGAGGGTACCCAGCTAACACTGGTCAGTGCCACGATGCCAACCCGACTTCCCGAAACTGTCGTCAAATTTATTGACCCCGATTCAATAGTGACTGTTTCATCCGATGAACTTCATAAGTCACTACCACATGTCCCTCAACGGTAAGCCAAATTCTCAATAATGTGTAATAAGTAATTAAAGTATGTAATTAAATGATGAATTTTCTTCCAAAATGTCTACACCCGCCATTAAACGCTTTCAGCCCACTGAAGAGATCAACCGATTTGGTACCATAGTAAGTCTAGTTTTTGGACTGTTAATTCGTGGTGGAATTCCATTGTATTAAATTTGAAATTAAACTTTTTTTTTTTCAAATCTGGTATCGGTATATCGTCGCTCTAGTTCGTTTTTGTCCAACAGACCATTTTTCGTGAAATTGAATTAAGTATGCAAATGTTCTCAAAAAGCCTTTATTTATACGATACTCATTCAAAAAAAATATAAAATATTATTTCAGAGGTTTTCAAAACGCACTTTGTCTTACGTCCTCCAAAATGTATGTGCTTCTATCGTAAAAAAAAGTTTAAAGTACCATTTCTCCCGATTCGCATTTTGGTCTGTTGGATAAAAACGAACTGAAGCGCTTATATGGTGTAGAATAAAGAATAACACAAGAAGCTCATTGGGGGTTTGTTTTGTAATCCAATTATGTATAGGTCCAAGCTTGGCCTATATTTCCATTCGAAACTGTGTTTCACCATTTTTACGAAATTTAAATGGGATGGCGATATACAATTTCAGGCAAGTGTAAGATATACAGATCGCCTACTAAACGATTTTGAACTAGTCCATGGTACATTTGTTTCCATCCAATTTTGTACGGAATGCTCTTCTAGTGTTATATTATTGTTCTGTGGGTGGTACCAATAGACGTGTGTTGTAGGCCCCAATTAGGCCAATGAATTTTTTTTCTGTTCAAGAAAGTATTTCACTATATCGAATTTATTGATCAATTTTTTCTTAATTATGTTAAAATTGCCTTACTTTGGTCTCACCGACACGCTCACTACAGACGTTTGTTAGTTTATCCTTTCAGTGTGTGATGTGGTTACATGCTGCATTATCAGCACAGGATCTCTTAGTGAGGAGGACTAAGAAATATCATACCATACCTATACTTCATTTCACCATTAAATTTTGTTATATTTTTTATGTACAATATTTTATATAGTCGCTTTAATAAAAATTAAAAATATATTTCATTTTATTGCCTATTAATATAGTTATACTATTAATAATAGTTAATTTTATTGCCTATTAAGTATTAACGTTTGCATTTCTTGCAATATCCTTCCATGCAGTGGCGTAGCTAGGTAACCAAGGGCCCTGGGGCAAATTAAAAAATGGGGCCCCAGTGCTATGTAAACTGATTGGGTTTTATCAAATAAAAATATGAAATATACAAATACTTTAAAAATGCTAAGCTACTTAAGCTCTTTTTTGTGCACTGCAGGGCAGGTAATAAAAATATTAAACAGTAACAACATAAATTACAATTAATACTTGGTGTAGGTTTGGCTAATAAAACGAAATAGAGAAGATTCAAGGGTTTATTATATAAAGGTCGGGCCTACCAACTGACTAAATAACAATTATATTTGCAATTTTTTCCTAGCTTTAGCTTTCGCAAAAGTATCAATGACTTCGTTTAAATCCAGGCTTGATGCGGTTTTGTTTTCAATTGCTATTAGCGATAAATGTCGGAGTCGAGTTTGGCGCATCTTATTTCTTAAATATTATTTTTAATTTGCTAAATGACCTTTCAGCTGCTGCAGAAGTGACAGGAATTGTAAAGAATAATAACATTGCTGTAAATACTCCATAATTTTAGTTTTCTAATTTATTTAAACAATACAATATTAGATTGTGCTCGAGTAGGTAGGTACTCACTGTTCACTGACGACGTTAAAAGTAAAATAAAAGGAAAGAGAAACACTTGGGGAATGACGCACATATCACTATCCGTAAAATTGACAACACTGCCAACCTACAGAAAGAATTTAGGGGAATTCCCTAGGCATCACTTTTGAATTTCTCTCAACTGGGTTGTCATGATTAAAGTGGGGTTGCAAGTTGCAACCTGTCATATTTATTTTGAAAATGGGAGAAATTTCCAAAAGTTCAGTTCGATCGAGATTTCTGGTAAGGATTCGAGGGCCCCCTGAGCTTGAGGGCCCCGGGGCACTGCCCCGCGTAGCCCCTAGGTAGCTACGCCACTACTTCCATGTACATTCACTTACTCCTTTCATTGTCCTCACGGTTGTTTGCACATTATATTCAAACTAGCTCTTGTACAGTTTGCGCCAAACTTAAATGCCAACCTGAACTTGATACGATTCACTTGCGCAGGTGTAGTCACTTTACTGACTTTACAATGCACAAATAAAGATGCTTAAAACATATAAACTCGCCTGCAAGTGTTTTAATTTTTATTATTGTGACAGCTATTTTGGCTTTCAAGGCCATTTTCAAACTGTTATTATTAAATGTAATTTAAAATAAATTTAAAAAAATTAAATTAAAAAAATTAATTTTAATTTTATTAAATTTAGTTCTACGAATTAAACACAAAAACAATAAATAAAAAATTTAACTCGCCTATTGTGACAATTTCTGCATCAACGTCAGGTCAACATTAAAGTTCGGCGCTTACTATACATCATGAAGGATGATGGAGAGCATTTAAAAAAGAACCAATAATAATTATTTTCGTTGTTTGTTTTTGGGGTGTTATGCCGTGTTGTGCTACCTCCTTCTTTAGCCGACGTTTCGGACAGCGTTGCAGTGTCCATCATCAGGGCAGATCCGTCGATGTGAATTTGTAGTGTTAAGTGTGTGCTTATTTAGTTGGAAGCGATACCGTGCCGTTAGCCTTATTTCAGAAGAAAGTGAACTACTTTGAAAGGGAAATTTGGTGAAAGCGCAGTATTTACGTTAGCCTGGGGCCCGTCCACGGAGAAATGTAACGAAATTTCCAAACGAAAGTAGTGTCATCTTGTGGCGAATTCTAGAAATAGAAAAAAACCAATCTGAAGCGAATGTAGCCAATATCAAGGTATAAACAAATGGTTTTATACTTTTGTATTGAATTATTATATGTTATTAAAGTATACTTAGACATGGTTTTTTGCGATTAGCTTTGGTGTAGCCGTCAATTACCGGATACCAAGAGCTGTTGAGCTTAGCTCCGTCGTCTCTATTAATATTAATTGGATTTTTGTAGATTTCAATTGCCTCCGTAATCAGGCGTGATCTATAAGTTTTAGGTCTTCCCAGGACCTCAGGAACAAATCCAAAATAATGGCCGGTTTCAATTAAGTGCTCGGCGATTGCCGATTTATCAGGATGGCCAAGTTTACAAGCACGAAAGTGTTCTGCTATCCTCTTGGAAATCGTCCGCTCTGTTTGGCCTACATAAACCTTGTCACATCCGGAACAGCTGAGTTTATACACTCCGTCTGCTTCCAGAGGAAACTTAGTTTTTGCAGACCTCAGTAGGTCTTGGATTTTGGTTGTGGTTCCGAAGACAGTCTTGATGCTTTCTTTTCTCAACATCCTGGCAATTCTGTCTGTCACATTGTGAACGAAAGGAAGGAAAGCACAGCCTTTTGACTCTTGTTCAACTCTGACTTCCTTCGGTGTAGATTTGGCTCTTATAATTTGCCTTGTCTGCCTTGTCGGGTAACCGTTGCGTTCCAGTGCATCGGTCAGCTTTATAAGTTCTGTTCCGAGTTTTGTTTCTTCGCATATTCTGGTCGCTCGGGTCACCAAAGTATGGATAAGACCTCTCTTCTGCGCTGGGTGGTGATGCGAATCGGCATGTAGATACCGATTTGTGTGCGTAGGTTTTCTATATACTGTGTGTCCTAGATTACCATCTTCTTTTCGCGTCACCTCCACATCTAGAAAAGGCAGGATTTTATCGTCGTTTTCCAGCTCCATTGTGAACTTAATTTTACTATGGAGTGAATTTAGATGATCCAGAAATTCGTTCAATTTCTCTGTTCCATGGGGCCAAATGGCGAAGACATCATCGACATAACGCCACCATACCTTGGGAACAGCCGAAGCTGTGTCTAGTGCCACTTCTTCAAACTTCTCCATTAATAGAGACGACGGAGCTAAGCTCAACAGCTCTTGGTATCCGGTAATTGACGGCTACACCAAAGCTAATCGCAAAAAAACCATGTCTAAGTATACTTTAATAACATATAATAATTCAATACAAAAGTATAAAACCATTTGTTTATACCTTGATATTGGCTACATTCGCTTCAGATTGGTTTTTTTCTATTTCTAGAATTCGCCACAAGATGACACTACTTTCGTTTGGAAATTTCGTTACATTTCTCCGTGGACGGGCCCCAGGCTAACGTAAATACTGCGCTTTCACCAAATTTCCCTTTCAAAGTAGTTCACTTTCTTCTGAAATAAGGCTAACGGCACGGTATCGCTTCCAACTAAATAAGCACACACTTAACACTACAAATTCACATCGACGGATCTGCCCTGATGATGGACACTGCAACGCTGTCCGAAACGTCGGCTAAAGAAGGAGGTAGCACAACACGGCATAACACCCCAAAAACAAACAACGAAAATGCTTTTGGCCGTGAAAATCTAAAAACGTAAATAATAATTATTGTTAATTTTTAAGATTTTCATGTGAATTGAATTATTTTTATTTGCAGGTTCCTCAGATTAGGTCCATCACAGAAGCCTTTGGAATTGCTAAAACTAGTAAGATCAGATGTAAACAGAAAGAATCCCGTGATGATATTTAGCAATAGAACTCCCACATGCAATTGGCTTTCAATGTTTTTAAACGAAAATGGCATCAATTGTCTTGATATCAATGGTAATATGCCGGCTGCCGTAAAAGCGGGGCAGTTTGCTTCATTTGCTAATGGAGATTCCAATGTTTTAGCTTGCACAGACATTGCGTCAAGAGGATTGGATACCTTGAGGGTAAGATATTACATATTATTTACTTTATTTTGTATTCTAATCCCGTACGGAATGTTAAAAATTGGAAATAATTTATGCATTTCTTTCAACTATTCTCATAACTCATGTAAAATTAGAATGAAAACATGCACTTCTTACGCAAACAGCGATAAGATTGAATTTCCCACCTAATACTGGCTGCCTGGTTTGATTCGCCAAAATGTTTTATTTTAATGTGTTTTCAGGCACATATATTTTTTTAAATTCCAATCATGCTCTAAAGAACTTAATTTACTACATTATAAACTAAAACCATATCCATAAAGGGGTTTGTAAGTAGGAGATTTTAAATTACTAAGCTTTTTTTGTAGGCCTGATACTTTAGATATAAAAAGACTTGTCAAAAATATGCTTAATTATAGCAAAGATCAGATGCGTTCTATTCAATGATAAAGCATCTATGCTATTTTAATTTTATTTATTTATCAAATTTTCAAACCAAAAACCATGATTTTGCATTACTTCTCATTGCATCACCTTAATCAATATTACTGTGTCATTTTCTGAAGATAATTGTTATGAGTAGGACATCTAAATAGGGATGTCGAAAGTGGAAAAAAATATCGATATATCAATGTATCGATATTTATTATAATATCAATTTCGACGTCAATATATTGAGGAAAAAATATCGATCTATCAATGTATCGATACTTTTTCAACAAGCCTACATCTAAATTGTTTTCTTTTGGTTTATTGTGTATCTCCAGTCATACTCATTAGTATCTCACAGACCAGAGGAGTGACTTCCATTCTGGCCTAGTAGGTACCTCAAGTTCTTACTCCCCATTTTGTTTTGTTCTCTCATCTATCCTACTTTACCTTGGTCAGATTTGGCCTTTTTCCGTGAATGACCAAAAACTGCCAATACATTTATAAATTCAAGCATTCAAAGTGCAATGGATATATCTTTTACGAAGTTCAATAAAGTGTGTGAGCCAATAATTTAAAAATACATTTTTTTGACGCTTTCGCCTGAACATCACGAGCCACATTGATTGGTTATTTCAAATTGACAAGTAGACTTTTTGTATTAGGTTAAAGTCATTACCGCGAATGAACCATCGTACATAAGCACCCTTGAGGTGATTTTTCACAAAAAATGGCACTTTAAGAAATTATTTCTATATAAGCAAGCAAGACCGCGTCAATATTCCTAGATAGTTTTTTTGTCTCTCCTGGATGATTTTACTAATGGTTCTGCAGAGGTATTGGATGACACTTACACTGACGATATAATAATTGTTATAGAACCCATCCCATATTATTGTATAGGAAATTTGACAATATACATTTATGTCCTTATAAATGAAATCAAATTTCTGGATGGTTTTAGTGGGTTTTTTGACCATTTTTCATAATCTGCTATTTGTCTTGTACAATGAAGACTATGTTTCGTGTTTGTGGGTTGAAGCCATAGAATAAAATATATGACACTAGACGTGCCTTCCGTATAAATTCCGTTGTCTCACATACATTCGCCTAAAATCATAGATCTCTATCCCGTTTGAATTTCAGGAACACAGTTTTGTACGGAAATATTGGGTCTATATTTGGATGATGAAACACGCCCACAAGGCTCTTCTTGCATTATTCTTTATTCTATAGTTGAATCACACTTCTTCTCTAATTCCCCGTTCTGACTGGGCAAGTATTTTAGTCGAGTAGCGAGTATGTTAGTAACTAAACGTGTCCGAACAACACAATTTTAGTAGAGTAGGATAGTCAGCTCTTTCGTAGATTGAATCCATTTGGTTCTATTTTTCGACAAGTAGAGTCCCCCTCCGCGCGTCTCTGTGCACTGACATGCGCAGTTCATTCGTAGACGCAGAGACGCGCTATATGTCGTCCTGTTGGAACGAAAATGCTACTCTAAAATTCTTTATTTTTGCGGCTATTAATCTATTTTCGTGTCCATAGTTTATTTATTTTCATCTCACTAATTTACTTATCTACCTCTTCTGAAGTAAGCATTACAATCAAGCTTATAAAGCGTTTTTTACTTTATTGCGTTGCAGCCTGTCATGTCGCTTACTAATGAACTTTACTTGACAGCAGTGCGAACACTTTTTGGTGAGTCAAGTAGCTAGTTACTCGCCACTCGACTTACTACTTTTCAGGTCCGGACAAGACATAAATGCCTAACAGTTCCTTTAGTGTCAGATGCCTATCTATTTTGTTTGATTCATTTTTTTTTATAAATTTATTAAACATACATTTGCATTTTGCATAAGTATGTTTTGTACATGGAGAATGAAAAATTATTTTCATTTTTTTATATTTGACTGCTGCACTATTAGTGATAAGAAGATTACACGATTGAGAAAAGGGACTAGTTAATCATCTATTATGAACAAATGCCACCACATGAAGGGCTGAAGATTTTTACAATCTAATCGCCATGGATAGGCTTGTCGAGATTCAACATTCTGGTTTCAGAATCTCGCTTGTTTTCAATCTATCTACCATAGGAGAAGATGAAATGTTAAGAACATGAGTTATCAAGTAAAGAACCACCATGTAAGAAAAAATTTTGTTCAAGGTTTGTCCAATCTTGGTTATTCATGTCATAAGCATTTATAAAGGTCCAGTTGAAGATCTTATTTCTGGGGCATTTGTGTCATTGGAAGACAGTTACTGTTATGTTTTTGTATTGTGGTTTGTGTTTGTAAAATGAATATTATGTGCATTTCAACTTTCTTGTTTATTTTTTACAGACAAAGCACATAATCAACTACGACTTCCCTCTTTATACGGCAGATTACATTCACAGATGTGGTCGCACTGGGCGTCTGGGCAGCTCGGCAGATTGCCAAGTCACCAACTTTGTCTCTTCGGACAGAGAAATACAACTGGTTCAGAAGATTGAAATGTCTATTCGTCAGTTGGTTGATTTGCCAAATGTAAATGCAAATATTAGCAAAATCATCAACGATCGTATTCAGAAAGATATAGATGGAGTTGAAAAGGATATACAGAATTTAAAAGCTCTGGCATAATGGATTATTGTAATTGCTAGTTTGTATAATCCTTGAATCTGTTATGTATTAGTAATAGTACACACATATAAACAAATACATTTGTAGTTTTATTATAAACAAGGTTTTTTTATGAAGAAATCTGCAACTCCTATCGCTGAGAACTCTTTTGTTACCTAACTATCGTTTATCAAATAAGGGGTAGATAACTCAACCAAGCAATCAGTACTCTTTTTTTTTTAAACATTTGCTTCTCAGAGAAGGCCTTGAAGACAATAATTTCCCTCAGGACCTATGTCAGCTGTGTGGAGGGTCTTTTTAGTGAAAGGAAGGAGAAGAAGTTGTGGGAGGGAAAAGAGTATGAAGGGTGGGTTAGGAATCTGGGGATAAGAGTGCCCAAGAATGGTACATGCTTGAAGCCATCCCTCCCATTGCGGTACAAGTCGATTAGTCTAGAAGTTTCCAGCTGGAGTAGTCAAAAGGTCTTCCTCAACCAGTCTCTTCCGATCTGGCCCGACATGCAGTAAGTGGGCAAATACATCTGCTGCCGATACCTAGACAATAAATGGTTCCCAGAGTGGCGGTATCCATATATGCCTCCCAAACTGGAGTACTTCCTACGGGTTGAAAATAATAATCGGTGGTTTACTAAAATAATTGGAAAAGGTTTTTATTTATAAGCTAAATGATTTATTAGGTACAATGTTTGGTCTACTGGTATTGAAAGATTTAGGTTAGGGATGTTTCACTGGTGTCTTTTCGAATGTATTTGGCGTGTTGGCCTTCCATCTCCACATCAAGCTGGCTCAAAGGAATTCCAAAGTCCGCTGTTGCCCAAACATCACAAAGCGGACTGCTAACTGTCATGCTCTGTCTCGGAGAATGGTACACATTGGATGGAATATATGAGACGGCTAGCAAGCCACTTCCTCTTCTGCTTCCTGGGAGTGTTAAGGTGGCGTCTTCCATAGATTTCCATCTCCCTCCCATTACGCTGCCACCAGGTGTTCTGGATCGTTGTTTGTTGACTTGTGGTTGATGACTGCTACGTCGATTGTTAGGGTTCAGGCTCGCCGCACTTAGCGGGTTGGATGAGCTCGCTGCACTTGATTTTCTCTGATCATCCAATGTTGACAAGCTGCAGGTTGGGACTATTTTATGAGGGAATCTCGGTGAACCTTTTGCTCTATCCTTAAAAGATAATATTGGCTGTGATATTTGATGGGTCATTGATGGTCTCCTCTGTTTCTGTGGTAATTGAAAATTAACCTTGGGTTCGGTTTCTGGATTTTGCTTTTGGAAAACAAACGGTTTTCCTGGATATGTAAATATTTCTTCTTTAGGCCGACTCGAGCATTCTCCAATTTCTGATTCATACATCTCGTCGGTGAGTATGTTGATAGTTGGCCCGCTGTGAGCGTAAGATTCCCTGCGAAGGTTTATAGGTGTGTGGACATCTAATGTATTACATGACAAGACCATATTGTTCTTTTGAGCCCCGGGAACTAGACCAGCTATCATCCCCATATGAAGTTTCAGGGCAGCGGCTATTCCGGCCCCACTGTTGCCTGTAATCGAAGCTGAAGATGTTTTTCTGCTAGCCGGCCGACTGCCAAATAAGTTTCTTATTCTTGCTAGTATACCTGTATTTTCTTCTTGTCGTTTGTTTAGTAATCGCAGGTTGTACAAGTCAATCGCTGGCTGGCATTTGTTTTCATCGAGTTTTGGTTCAGAGCTAAAGGTGACGCTACGCCTCATAGACAGTTGAGCATTCTCTGCAGATGGCCAACTTGCTCTGGGTATGACTGGAGGAAGGACGGAGAGCAGAAGTAATGGTAACCCCCCTCCAATACTTGCCGTTCTAGAATATTCATCTCGTGAGGGTTTTCTTCCTGATGTTTCTTGAATGACTGTTAATTCCATCTACAAAAAAATAAATCTGGTTAGTGATGATATTTTAAAACATTATTTCAGCATTGTGGTTCCTCCGCTCCTGCCGGACCATACATTCCTACCCACCCCTCAAACGGCCACTGTTGTTTCACTTTGGTTTAATATATTGCTGGTTTTCACACCGTCTGGCCACCTGTGTTTTGTTCTTTGAGCACTTCATCGAAGTCTCTTTGATAGTTTCATCTTTGCTACATGTTTTGCCAAGCAAAGCCTTCCAATTTGTGTAAATCTTGTTATTGATTACTCATTAGGGTCTTTTATCAAAAATTTCGAAGGACCTTTCTCTATTCTTAGAAACCCAATACTCTGGGTCAGTGGCGGCTAGCATAAGGAGCATTAGAGCTAAATTTCTGTCAATTTAAAAATAATATTTACCGACCGAATAATAATTCCACGAAAAACCAAAAATCAGAACAAACAAAGGTAATGATAGTAATACTGTAGAAATATTAAGTTTAATTCAACCGACTCGCATTTTTGTTTTTTATATAATGTCACGTGGTGCGAGCAGATTACATATAGCTCACCGAGACATGTCGCCTGAGAACATCAACTGTATATGCGCGCAGAGCGTGGATATTGATCATTAATAATAATTGGATAATTTAGAGCGCCGTTTTTGTTAGAAATCACCTCCAGGGCGCTGTGCATTGTTTGAACTATCTGCGAAACATAAGCGGCGCTCATCAGTGCATTGGAACACAATACATTTATTTGTCACTCCGAGATGGCACCATTTCGGTTCACAGATCTAATGCGGATAATACCACCAAGTCTTTATAGGCTTTAAAATTGCTAGTATTCTGTACCTGGCCTGACGAAGGGGATAGACGGACAATGTTTTTTGCGAACCACCCATTTTTAGAAGTACGAGCTGCTACTGAGCCGATAATGATTAGCTTATTCTTAAGAAGATTCTATAGAGATTGGGTCCTTCAGAGAGAAGTCTCAATTGAAATGATCAAAGTAGTATTTGTAGCCAGAGTCAGTTTCCTGTTCATGAACATAATACTGAAAAAAATCATCTTAAGGTGAAACGTAAGCGGCAATTCTCATACAATCTGTTTGAATGCCCCATTCGAAATCTACAGATAGTATTTTATTTATTTTAGTACCAAATAATAATACTAAAAATGAGATACTAGCGAACGCAAATTTCACTGTTATATCACTTATAATAACCAAGTAATTACATTAACAAAAGTATTTATTTTTCATCCGATTTGCGTCGATCTTTGTGCACGGTGGGCATATCCGTTTATTAAAATGAGAGATACTTTATGTGTGAGCAGTGCCGATGTACGTTTATCGAGCAAGTTTGAAGTACATTCCCATTATGCAAAGAGTTTATTAGTTTGTAGTAAAAAGGTTAAAACAATTGCATGGAATGATTTGTTATCCGAAGTGTTCGTTTTGCTTTTTAATGAATGTTCCAGTATTGTTCTACTAAGTTACGATAAAAAGGGCGACTTTCATAATTTAAAACTTTCTTGCAGCTGTCACAACAAAAAGACACGTGTGCCTAGTTATATTCATAGGTCGAGTTAGGTAGGTAGGTACTCAGATATCAATTTTCTTGAACTTGAAATGAGTGTGTTTTGTTCTTGCAACAAATCGATAATAAAAATAACAACATCAAGCCAAGTCATCCAAATAATAATGATAACATTTGGATGACTTGTGTAGCGCGGTGAAAAATCACCTCAAGGGTGGATGTACACAATAATAATAATACTAATAATAAAAAAATCAGTCATTTTAAATACATGTAGAAATCAGTCATTTTAAATACATGTAGAATTACGAAAGATTTTTTAAATATTTATATTGAGGGATCAGTAGGATTTATCGGTCAAATTAGGAATTCCACAGAGCCGAACCCTCTGATATGAAAATATCTGGAGACGGTGAATTATATTCCCATTTAATAGTTTGGTAGATTTACGTGTTGTTCTTGTATTGTTTTGTATTAATTATACTTATATAATGCACTTGCATAACGTGGATTTACTAGATGATCATTTATATGGAAAAGTGTATGAAAGGGTTTAGTTTTTCCTAAAAAAAACTAAAGGGAAAAACTAAACCCGTTCCTGTAAATCTGGTGAAAAAAAAAAAAAAAAAAGAGAGAAAAAAAAATAAAAAAATTTTTACTAGATGATCATTTATTATTTATTAGTGGATTTACTAGATGATCATTTATATGGAAAAGTGTATGAAAGGGTTTAGTTTTTCCTATGGGAAAAACTAAACCCGTTCCTGTAAATCTGGTGCATTAAAAATAAAAAATTTTATTGATTTCTTACACAATTACAAATTTAAATTTATTACATGTAAGAAATAATGTCATATAAATATATTACAAAAAATAGTTTATATGTAAAAGAAATTTCAAAGAATGTAGCAATTTCAAAGAATAATAATCAATCAGCACTTTTAATTAAAAGAGTGCTGATTGAAGGCAGTGGTGATGATCATTTGAATACATCAATGAATTTGAATATGGGAGGCGGGTATAGGTACCGCCGCCCCGGGAACAATTTAGTGGATGACCAACCCGTCTGCCATAGGTCACCCCTAGTGTTTTCTACGTTTGGTGACTTAGCAGAAGTGCCCGGTTTCACGGGGTGAGGTTTCTCGAGATCTTGGCGGCTGATGCGTCTGCCCACTTACTGCCGACCGGATCAGGAGGGCTGGTTGAGGGAGACCATTCGGCCTCTCCTGTAGAATTCTCTTGACCCATCCCCTTGTACCGCTGTGGGGGGGAAGGATTTATACGTCTGTCACTCCTGGACCCTTTGACCCTCTGATTCCTACCCACGCCACAAACGATTTTCCTTCCCATAACATCCTCTCCTGTATTTCCTTTAAAAGCCCCTTCACACAGCATTCCCAAAGATGTCAAAGGTCCTGGAGGAAATAATTTTCCTCGGGGCCTCCTGTGAGGAGCCATATATATTTTTTTTACATTAGCTCCACACAGGAGGCCCCGAGGAAAATAATTTCCCGCAGGGCCTAAGTCATATTCCGTTTTTTAAGGAAAGGAAGGAGATGAAGTTCTGGGAAGGAAAAATGTATGAGGGTTGGGTAGGAATCTGGGGCGGATTATATAAGTGTATCCAGAAAATCCGCCTCCAAGACCTATACAAACCTCACTCCATGAACCCGGGCACTCCTGCTCAGTCACCAAACGTAGCGCACCACTCGGGGTGACCTATGGCAGAGGTGTTGGTTATCCAATAAATGATTCCCGGGGCGGTGGTACCCATTCCCGCCTCCCGAATTGATATTCATTTACTGTCTAACCGACATGATGTGTTCCCTTACCCGGGCTACCCTGCTAAGTCACCAAACGTAATGAACCACTTGAGGTGACGTATGGCAGGAGGTGTTGGTTATCCAATAAATGGTTCCCGGGCAGCGGTACCAAAACCCCACCCAATTTGAAGTGTATTCCTCAGGCTCCGACTTATTTTACCTATATGCTATCGTGTCATATTCACATAATATTATTTGATAATAATATTGTTATTATATTACCTATTTCCAAACTCATCTCAGTCATCTCATAATACATACTGATTTTTTATTGTTATATTAGCACGTGTGGTCTGGTTTGGGCACACGAGAAATCATTTTTAGTTTCGAGTAATTCTCACCACTATGCCTACTACACTGCGTACAGCCATAGGAATAGATCTGATTTTTTTGCCGAAAACATCATTCTCCTACATATTTTTACACGTCGGAAAAAGCAAGATAGGAATCTCGATTTTCCGGAGATAGTACATAAATGTTACATTAAATGGCATAGTACGTCGTATAAGCGGTTTTTTAAAAAAGGTTTAGTTAACTTCGCAAACCGCACCAGGTTTGTTACCAGGCCGGCGCTTTTTATAAATCATCAAATCTTCCCGAGCGATGACTTAATTTACTGAATTCAACAATCCTTTTATCATCCGTCTCTTTTGGACTTGTCTGTTTTACCGTTGAAACTTTGAAATGCACTATTTTTACAGATGCCTCTTGATTTTGTAATAAAATTTTTCAGCGGCAAATTTCTTTCGTACGTGTTGGTTTTACAAAAAAATTATTGTTTTTCAGCCGTTCTCCAAAATTATAAAAGTATAGGTACGAAAAATAATTTATACAGATAAACATATTTTATGTACATTCGCGAACCAATAAATCTCAGTATTAAAAAGCATAACGCGTTAAAAGTGCATTATTCGACAATATTGAAAATAACGCCATCTATCGGTGAAAAGTTTCTAAATAAATTTTAAGAATGCCCTTAATGCAAGATAATTTATACATATTTACCTTTCGGTGCTGAGCCAGTGAAGTGTTGGATGAAGTGTTGGAGTTGGGATTTGAATCAAGCAGTAACCTCTCTAACCGGTTGATTTCTTTGTCTAGTGCTGCCATCTCTCTGCGGTATACCTTGTTCTGTATCTCAACTCTGTATTGGAGTTCTCTCTTGTCATCCGTCACAAACCTTCTGGTGTTGCACTCCAACTTAAGACCCATACTTTTTATTATTGGATCTGTATTGTCCTCTGAAAATCACAAAAAGGTTTTTAATGGGCTTACTTTAAAATATAAAAAATGATCCTAATAAAACAAGGCGAATGGTGATGACATGATGTAAAGTCGATTTCCTCGAATTGAACTAGTCTTTTTCCTGAAGAAAAAGTTTTCAGAACAAATTAATGAAACCTGAAAAAGGTAATTGGTATGTACATAATTATGAAATGCAAAGCACATGCATTTTTATTTGTATTTTGTTTGTCTTCTACCGTATTATGTTTATTCTAGAATTTCCTGAAGGGTGGGCAGAGAGGATGGACCCCTACACAACTTTGTCGTGGCATACGCTCTTAGCTTCATTCATTCGTAGATCGTCTCATACATACACTTCTGTTATTCTGCCTCTTGACTCAAGTATTTCAATCACTTGATTGTGCCATTTTTTCCTCGGATATCCCTGACTTCTTCCACCATTTACTTTTACATCATAATATATTTTCCTTACACTGCATCAGCTCTACATGTCCAAACCAACTAAGCGTTTCTTTCTCACTCTTGCTCATTAAACTTTCATCAGACTTGCATAGTGTTATTTGTTCCATATTTTGCTTTAATACATACCCTTTTTCTTAATAGCCAATAGTTTGGGGATGAACAGCAAGCACAGGGTGGCTGTAGTAGAAATAAGAATGAGTGTGGTGATGGTAACGTAGGCAAGGGTGGCTCTTTCCGATATAATGTTAGCCAACACCACCACTATTCCACTGGTGATGACAACGCTGTAAACACTGATGCCAATGTACTGTGAGTCATTCAATGCTGATATCTTCACGTGGCGAGTTTCCCAGGCCATGAAAACACCGACTATCAATAGAAGACCTTTGTACACATAGAGAGCACCCAACCAACCATTTGTGTGCTGTGATCGACAGACTTCTACCTGAAAATAAGTAATTTCAGCTGTATTATTTCAATGCAAGAATTTTCTGCAGTTCGATATACCGTTTTCACCCTGAACTATTTTCTGAAGTATCGACTGTAGGCAACAACTAGATAACTTTTTAACAACACAATATATTAACTTAAAAGATGCGTTTCAACTTTCCTAGCTTAGAAATATTAAAAAATTTACTTGTACAATGTAATGTGTAATTTACAATGTAGTGTACCTTGACAAGAAAAAAACGACGCTCTTTGTATAATGCGATGCTCACTGAACATAATTTGAGCTAAGTAGATTTTAAAAAAAATCATCCTGTTAAAAAAAAAGTTTTATCTATTTTCAATTTTCGATCTTCTTGTGCCATCTCTTGGGCCTGCTAGTATCCAATTCTAAAGATGTATTATATTTTGATTTGACTAACGATTGAACCTTCATCCCAGGGACTGACTAAAATTAGTGAAACCTAAGCTAAATCCTAATTGAATGGTAACAATGTTTATTTTGTATATTAATGCTGTAAATTTTACAATAAAGTCATCCAATTTCAGATAATTGCTTTGCGTGTGTCTATGTAAGTACCACCAAAAGTTGATAGAATGCATTGTCACCGACATCGAGTCTATCTGCTGAGTTTCAACTTGATTAGATCTCGGAAAATAGGTTAATTTCCACTTCCAAGATTGTATTCATTCACGAAAACAAAATCGAAATACAAGTAGGTAGATGTATAAAGCTGCAAATATATAAGTAATTTCCTTTTGCGTGTTTGATATCAATAATTTAAATAAAGGGTCATATATTTTTTACTACATTTTTCTTTCAAAGCAGATATAGGTATATTGAAACATTCATTTATCAAAAGGCAAAAGTGAACAAAATAATACTCAAAAAGATTTGCGATGTATATGCTTAGCAGATATGATTTGCTCAACTTTACATCAGTAATTTTGTAAAATGCACTAACTTGTGGTTGATACACAACTCCCCTGTCGACCGCACTAATTTCAATGGTGAGATTCTTCAAGTGCCTCTGCATTGGGTCTATGGCAACCCACAAAGTGACTATAAGACCATCAATCAGAAGTAGGGCACAGATAAGTGATATGAGTTGTGTGTCCTGCAACAATTTATTTTTACACAGTCCACTGCGACTCCTGAAAATTGAAGAAACAATGAGTGATTTATGTTATTTATTTATGTCGCGTTGCGCTACCTCCTTTTTTAGCCAACGTTTCGGACAGTGTTTCAGTGTCCGAAAGGTTTGCTAAAAAAGGAGGTAGCGCAACGCAGCATAACACCCTAAAAATAAATAACAAAAATATTTTTGGCCGTGAAAATCTAAAATCATATCCATTGAGTATTGGAAAAGTTATTAAGGCCAAGAAAAAAGCTTGCAAATTGCAATGGAATGTTATCCTGCAACTGGAAAAAAATAACTCTATTGATTTTTTCATAGAAATGGAATACACACCCAACGAAAATCCTATGAACCCGGTAAGTTTTGGCAAACATAGATCCAAAAGCCAATGAGAATCCAGCAGATAAAAGATACACTCGAGCCTGAAAAACAAAGTGCTTTATTATGACAAATATTTACTAATAGAACAAAAAATAGCTATAAGTTTTATGAATTCAAAAGACATGCGGTTATAAATTTTCATGGGAACCGGCTATATTTAAATTGGTAATAACTTTGTAAGCAAAATACTACATAAATGATTCTAAAATAAAACCTCATTATTATTGCCATCTCTTAAAAAATGTTTAAACATTTTATGCGCCCATCATTACTGCCATCTTGCATAGTTTAGGCAAAACGTTTCTTAATAGAATGTAGTTGTTTGAAAAAATCAACAGATGTCCCTTACAAAATATGCAATTGATTTTCTCGATTCTACTTTCGGTCTCTAGGTACTATAAAAAATATGTAAATTTTTAGCTAAGTTTCTTACCGTGCAGATAACGGAGAAATGAACCGGAGGTGGTAAAGTTGCATGATCTAAACCCAACAAGGCCACAGCGCTGTACACTAGCATGCAGCCGACTACTGTCATGTTGTTTAGTCGAGGAGATGAAAGCTTTATAGACCTGAAGAAAAGAAGTAAATCAATTGAAAGTACCTGTGTGTAGGTACACATGGTAGCAGATCAAATAATAGAACAAGAAGTGTCTCGTGGGCGTGTTTCTTGATCAATTTGTGCCTGAATTTCCATACAAAATTGTTTTTAACTGTTTACCATGATTATGAAATTCAAATTTATTTATTTTTTATAAATTTAACTTTTTTTAAGATAATGTGTCCTTATTGGGGTACCCCGTTCTAAGGACACATTGTACAAGGTTGTGTTTGAAATAAAGTAAGTACATATATGTGAAAATACTATGAAGATAATTAGAAAACAATATCTAGAATAAAAAAAATAAACAATATAAGCTTTAGTTTTGGTTGGGTTGCAAAATTATATCTATGTTCTTCCTTCCCTTGTCCATAATCCATTTTTTAATGCTTCTTTTGAAATATTTTTATTTTTAACTTTTTTAACTTAATGAGTTAAACCTCAAAATATAATATTTTAATTAATGAAGATACTATTAGCGAAAGTCAATCGAAAATCCGAAACATAAAAATCAGAAAAAGATACGGATACATCTGGGAGTCCCAGATGTATCCGTATCTTTTTCTGATTTTTCTGTTTCGGCTTCTGGATACATCTCGGAGTCCCAGATGTACCCGTATCTTTTTCTGTTTCGGCTTCTTTTGAAGTCCGTTATTTTTTAATGATTTTTATTGCAAGAGGGAGGAGATTAAATAATTTTATAGAATAATATTGCATATTTCTTTGTCCAAGTCGTTTTAGTTGTAGGTTGGTCTAACGTATGTTGTAAAGGGTATCTTGTGAGTCGGTCTGAGTTTGTTTGTGTAAAGTTGTCTGGGTTTTGAATGCGTAAATTAGAATATCTTTTGCATATAATTGTTTTAGTACACTACATTCAGGGCTTTAAAAACATAGTCAGTAGGATATATTATTATAGCATATAGAAAATATACTCATAAGAATAATTTTTGAAATTATTGCCTTTTGTGTTATGAGGACTGGTTTTACAGTTGAATCGCATGAGCTTCCCCATCCGATAAGACCATATTGTAGTTGAGATTGGGCTAATGCATAATAAATTCTAATTAGTTGTTCTTTATCTAAATAATTTCTTATTGTTTTGAAGAAGTAGGTCAGTTTTTTAATTTGTTGCTCACATTTTCTGTTTGAGAATTCCAATTTAAGTTTTGATCAATAAATAATTAAACCAAGGTATTTTATTGTATGCAATTCATTAAATTTTGGGCAGTTGCAAGGAATTGGTTCGCGTTTAAACAGTTTTTATGAGTTTATCTGTCTGTCAGTTGTGGATTTTGATTTCAATATACAGGGTGTCCGGGGGTAAAGTGCATTAACTTCGGGAGGTGATTCTACGTGATAGTATAAGTAAAAAAGATAAGTAACTTTTTTAGAAATTCGAACTTCTAGGGGTACTTTTTTGGTAAAAAGATAAAATTACTCCGGCGTGTACAGCCAACACTATTATTTTCCGCTGTTACTGTAATCACAACCGCCACAGTCGGGCCCGGATGACTGACAGCAAATTTATCGGGCAAGTTTGTACCTTGCACTAAGGATTTTTAATAAGTACGTCTTTTTGTATGGGAAAAAAAGTTGGAATTTCGGAAAAAGTTATTTATCTTTTTTACTCCCACTATCATTTAGAATCATCTCCCAAAGTTAATGCACTTTACCACCGGACACCCTGTATTTACTTTTTGTATCATTTAATGTTAGTGAATTTGTATCAAGCCATTGTTTTAGGTACTTGATTCATCTCTTCTTCAGCTTTTACGAATGCAGTCTCCCACAACTTTCCATGGAAGAGAAGGACTGTATCATCTGCGAAACTAATAACTGAACCGTGACAGTTTAGATTACATAGGTCATTTATATATATCAGGAATAAAATCGTGCCTAAGACACTGCCCTATGGAACTCCTTATTGAATTTGTATTGGTTGACTTGATTCATTTTTAATCCTGATTAGCTGTGACCTTTCTGACACGTAGCTTTTAATGAGATTCAGTTCACGACCTACGATTCCAATCTTTTTGAGTTTTTCTAGAAGGTATGTATGATCAATTGTATCGAAGGCTTTACATAGATCTAAAAATATTCCGATACACTTATTACCGTTATCGAGACTATGTATTATACTTTTTACAATAGAGGCATTGGCGTCGGAAGTTCCCATATTTTTTCTAAAGCCGTATTGATTTTCTGAAAGTATGCGGTTTGTTTCAAGATATTGAGTGAGTTGTTTCGCGATATGCAATTTTAGGCAAGTGTAAGCAGGACAGACCGCTTTCTAAATGGACTAGAACCAGAAGGGACTAAGTCAATGGTACATTTTTTGTTTCCATTCTAATTTGTATGGAACGCACTAATACTTTTCTTCTTTGTTCTATGTAGCAGATCCTTTTATTAATGTGATTACCGCACAAGAGTACAAACTGCTCCCAACCGTCTCGAACCAGAGAAAACATGACATCCCCAATTGGGATATGTTATGAAGATGAAGATAGTGGGGAGGGGAAGTAAATGGGAAAGTACCTGGCTCTTCAGATCTGGTCACCAAACACGGCTAAAACCATTTCAAGTAATGTTTTGATTCTGGATAGTGGTCTTTCATCATGGCAATACTGAAAGTACCTATCGATAACACTCAAAGTGTGTTGAAAAATTTTTCATAAATTAATTGTGAACGGATTTGAAACCGCGGCCTCCGCATTTATAGCCAAGGATCGTAACCACAATGCCGGCTGTCAAATACCCTCAGGATCTCCCCGGTGAATGACGACCGTTGAGAATCGAAAACTTATATAGCTTTATACCTTTTTGGTGACCATTCCTCTTCCCCATCTCCTTCCTTTCCCCATTCCCTTCAGCCTCATAGCATACCTTTAATGGAGATGCCATTGTCCTACTGGCTCCGTATAGTTGGGACTCTTGTGCGAAATTCCAATAAATATTTTTAAAAAGTCCTAACTTTTATTGTTTTTTTTTATCGACGTAATACAATTTAGAATCAACGTCACTGAGAGCCGTTTACGTGATGATTTTTGGTTTAGTACGGAATACTATGGCATTCACTTATTATTTAAATTTAAATTTTTTGCTTAGGTACTATGTTTAGGCTGCCCCATGTCCCTACTACACCGCGCCGTGTTGACGAAGATAATGCATATTAAATTGAGAGGAATTACTAACTTGATCTTCCTGAAGTGCAGATTGAAGGCCAGGAAGGCGATGGCCAGCATGAGGCCCACCCCCGCCAGCGTGGTGACCACGAGGAAGGCGGCCGGCGCGATGGTCTCGATGCGGCGCATGAAGACTCGGCGCGCCACCGGCACCTGCCCGCCCGCCCAGCGCACCGCGCGGCACATCGGGCACTCGAAATCCAGGCGCGCCGGCCCCGGGGAGAACAGCGCCACTGGGGTGGCCTCTCCCTCTACAAAATACATAAAAAATATAATATTATTCGAGCGATTTTTGCCATATATTGGCGCCATTTTAAATGTCTCCGATTGCTTTTTGGATAAAAAATGCCCATTATCTCTTGATTACATAAAAAAACTATTAAAAAATATTTAAGAGGCTTGACTTTGCACCACACGCGGAACTTGTAGGTATTTCATTGTCTGTCATTCTGTCCCGCTCTAAATAAGCTAACACACACTTAAGATACATGCAAATGCGAAACGTGCGAATGGGCCAACTGCCGTAAACTCTCATATTTACCTACAGAAATCGCTCTAAAAAGGGTTTCGGGAGAAAAAAAATTTCGGGAGAAAAAAAGAAAAATTAAAATTCGAAGGTATGATTTTTTTATGTTGACGAAAATTTAAAAAAAATGATCGTCTGGACATCTGGAAAAAAACGGAAAGTAAAGGGGAGTTTAAGAATTATTTGAATTTATATCAGGAGCAGTTGGGAATCTTGTGCGTTACTTACTTACATAAAAAAGTAGGTAGGTACTTTTCTGATAAATTACCAAACTACCTGCCGTGCTTTTTCAAGTTGCCATATTGTTATAAATCGCGGTAAATTGCAGATTAATTCTCGATAATGTTTTTTGTTGCAATACAGAGAACAAAAACGTGATTCGTTTTTGTGGATGCCATTCGTATATTAAGGCCCATTAACCAGCGGCTGAGAATTAAAATTACAAAACGCTTGCAACTGTACGAGGAGGTTCCGATGAGAAAGATTGATTATTCTCGGTACCAGAATTTTTAACTAATAACTCAATATCTTATAGATTTTATTTCACTCAAAATTTGTTATATACCTACTTTCAAAAAAGCTCTAATGCGTGAAGAGGGCCGCCGTGGTCCAGGGAGAAGGCCCTTGACTAGAGATCCGGAAGTCGCGGGTTCAAATCCCGGCGTGCGCAGATAAATTTTATTTGATTGATTTGTGTTTTCCAGAGTGGAAGATACTCCCAGTATCGCCCTGGTGTAAGACCACCATTCAGAATTGAAACGTTGATTAATAATGGCTTTAGCCGTGTTTGGTGATTAGATCTGAATAGCCAAGTACATCCCCACTTTCCTCTTCCAAAAATCTCCCTTCCCTCCCCACTTACCTTCAGCCTCACAAAATACCCCAATTGGAAATGCCATAGTCTCACTGGCTCCAGACGGGAGCAGTTGGGACTCTTGTGAGGTATTCACATAAAAAAAGATAAAATTATGTACTTTTGTAATTATTTTTTGATGATAAGTATTTATAATTTTGCAATTACTTCTATGGAGAAGAAGGGTGTAAAAAATCTGAAATTTATTAGTTTGTAAGAAAGTAAATAAATAGACAAACTGAAGTAGGTATTTTCAATTTTTAATTTTAATTCTAAAAAGTTTCTTTCTTAAAGAATTTATTGAATTATGTTACTGTATAAATATCTATATGATTTGAAATGTGTGCTGTTTAGTACAACACATTGTTTGAAAATTTAACAAATCTGACAACAACCAACGGTACAGCCTTATTATAATAAAAATAGACATATTTTTTCAAAATTTTAAATAAGAGAACAATCTTTCGAAAACATATTTTTTTGTAGAAAATAGTCGATACCTACGCCTAGAATTCGATTTAAAAATGGCATATTTATGGTTTCGTCTGGTTATTCCTACTTATCACGAATAAGCTTAGAAAACATGTTTATTTCTTCAAAAACATGAGAAACATACTAGATTCCAAATCTATGAAAATTGTTTATTACTCTCTTTGTCAATCAATCATTGAATATGGAATAATCGCATGGGGAGGTGCAACACTATCAGCTATAGATTCATTATCGAAGGCACAAAAATTAATTATGAAAGTTATTCTTAAAGTTCCCATAATAACAAGTACTGTAGATATATTCAACAAATTCCATGTATTAGATATTCGACAAATTTACACAAAAACTATCTTAACTCATCTGTTTAAAAATAAAACACATTTATTTTATAAAAATACCCAAAATATTGTAAACACGCGGCACAAAATCAAAGAACTCATACAAATGGTCAGTGGTTCAGTGGGCATCGCGTTTGGGTCCCACCCAAGCGTTCCGTGTTCGATTCCTCGGCTGGCTAAGTCCTCCACCACAACACAAGCAACATCTTCCGCTAGTGTGGTGGTAGTACGAGATTTTCAAATGTTGTTGGGTTATTCGTAACCCGGGAATGTTTGTCTTTCTTTAAAAAAAAAAAAAAAAATACCTAAAACAAACACAACATTTGGTCAAAGAAATTTCAAATACATTGCGTCTAAAATATACAATAACCTACCTGACAAAACAAGACAATCGAATAATATTAAAAAATACAAAATCCTGATCAAACAATGGATCATCGAAAAAGGTCGTGCAATAATTAGTCACCTCACCCAAATATAATCGTATATCTCATTATTGTTACCGCTACCTACCAACCTGAAAATTTTGTGAAAAAAAATAGCTTTATTGAAAAATGTACTTTATATAATAATTAAAAAATATTTGTAAACTAGTCTGTCTCGACACAGAAGTTCCTAGTGAGACAGGCAAGGCCAAAAAAAAAATGTAAACCTTATGATATAGATTCAATAAATAAATAAATAAAATAAATAAATAAATAATAATTCCCCCTTAAGTGAAATTATTTTAGTTCCTGCAGCAATTAATTGGTTCGTTCTATAATCATTATTGTCAAACACAGTAACCTAAATCTTGAAACCGTGGAATGTGGTCGACGATGTGTCACGTTCGCCTTGTGATGATCTCGCCTTTCAGCCAAAGAATTAGTATTTTCAGTATACCTAAAAAAGGAAAGCACATATCTTATACCAAAGGAAGCAGGGTTGATGATAATTGAACTGGGGTAGATTTCTTCTCAGACGTTGGGACAATTAACATTCCTAAAAAGTCAGTTTGAAGCAAATTTATGACTGCAGCAAACAAAAAAATACGGGCGAAACCTATTCATGAAATAATTAATGGGTCTTAAATTTAATTTTAAGACTAACATCTGAGGCACAAAGGTTGACAGAATCGATTTATTAAGGGTCAAAATTGTCACTAAGGCGTTTGCACCAAGTGACATTCCTGGACCTCGATTTTGACGCAGTTAGAAAAAACAACAGGATGTTATTTTAACATCCAAAGAACATCTAAAGACAAGACTACATGTGTGGCATGAAATAATTCATGGGCTTTTGGGTTTTTACGTAGTTCTGAGTACAGAAGACAGGGCTGGTACAGAGTCGGACTGGTAGACACGGGTTGGCAGTTTTATTGAAACGAAAGTTATAGGCAATTTAGGGCCGTATCGTAAATAAAAATGATAAAAGTAAGTAACTTGTTATTTACTATTAAACGTAGTGCTATCTACTGAGTGGTTGATTCACTCCGCCATCAAACAATAATAAACAATTAATTCACTATAATAAATATTGAGGTCAATATTCGAGATAAAAACTATCCTACCTTAGGTTGGGCAAAATTACGGATAGTGTGCTAAATTTCATCAGAATCGGTTGAGGGGTTTCGGAGGTTATCTTGAACAAACATCGTGGCGCGAGATTTTATTTATATATTATGTTTGGACTCTTATTGTACATAAATGGGTGCAGGGAACATACTTGCATTGTAGGTCTATTTCCAATAAAGGCACTTTAATAAGAAGGTACGCTAATTTGTGCGGGCGAAGCATCCCTGGATACGGGCCCGGCCTTCATTGCTTAATTCTGGGTTAAAAAGTGAAGAACACGGAGAGTCGGTTTCGGGGTATTATAGAGAATAGTCAGTTTTCGAGGGGGAGACGGGAAGGTCGCTTAGTAATAAGAAAATAGCGAAGTGCATTTTAATTACTAACACGGATAGTCGGTTTCGGAATATTACGGATAGTCGATTTCAGGGGAGAGGACGGGAAGGTCGCTTAGAAATAATTTTAAATAGCGAAGGACAAAGACAGTCGATTTCAGGGGAGAGGACGGGAAGGTCGCTTAGAAATAACTTTAAATAGCGAAGTGCATTTTTAATTACTAACACGGATAGTCGATTTCAGGGGGGAGGACAGGAAGGTCGCTTAGTAATAAGAAATAGCGAAGTGCATCTTAATTACTAACAAAGAGTCGGTTTCGGAGTATTATAGAAGACAGTCGATTTTCGGGGATAGTTATAGAAAGGAGTTATAGAAAAGAATCTTAGAGTATTATAGAAGGGTCGCGCAAATAATTTTAAACAAGGAAGGAAGCATGCACCAAACTGCATGAAATATATACCGCTTGTGAATGTGAAAAAAATGTGATCGGATAACACAAAGATGGGCGTTAGGTAAGTGAATGCAAATGGACTAACAATAAAATCACTTAATTATTAATCAACACCTTGCAATTTGGGCCTTGAAATTTGAAATGGATTTTGTGCATCTTGAAGCAAAACTATTTTCCTCGTAAGTTGACCTATTAAGGAGGCAGTAAGCAATATTTAGTTATCCCAAATTATATTTATAATATAATTGTAACTTTGCAAAGCTTTAAATTTTCACATTCAAATTGAAAAATTGATTGTATATTATTTCAATGAGACGTAAGGTTCTGGGTTCGAGTCCCGGTTGCGACCGTTATCTTTTATTATTTTCTGTGTCTTGTTCCTTTTCACATTTAAGAAAAAATTAGACTATTATTGTTATCTGCTTCTTCAATGTATTAATTTAAACATAATTACAGTTGCATGTGAATGCTAATTATCCCAAATATTTATATATATTCCTGCACATAAATATAAAGACCTTTACTACTCGGTATAATGTTCAAGTTTAATCACAGTGGAACAATTTTGGAAAAAAACAAATTACCTTTCTTGCTAGTGCAATATAATTTAAGGATATTATCTTCTCGTTTACCTCTACCGCTGACGTTTAGATTCATAACATTTAGGTATATTCAAATTGCACTTTTAGATAGCTAGTGCTTGTTCTTTCAATATCGGTACGTTTGACAAAGGGGCGCACACGAGGGATTATATGGTAATAAATATTTTCCCCACAGTATTATTAAAGATCTACTTATATTTTCTTAAGTTATTATGTTTTACGCAGCGAGCGTCGGTTTTGCATTGATATTCGATTTATTTGAATACCGTCTAAACAAACTTTACTTCAAAAAAAAACCCAGCAGTGTCAGGTGATTATCGAGAGAATAACTTCGCTGAGCTTCCCTATCCGGCGATATGGGTTGTTTTCACGTACGTCGCACATTAGGCGAAATGGACGAAATCCACGTGGCTCTACCTATCTCTTGATCGGCGGAAACGAAGGAAACGGATCATTGACTCGATTCTGAATATCGGTGACCTTGCGCGGATGGACTTGAACCCTGAACCTAGAAATGGCCCTGTATCAGCTGTGTCGGTTGGTTGACCATGAGTCCCACCTCACCCAGGCACTCGACATTGTCCGGAGAACAAAGGACGTGATCCCACTATGTCACTGGTATGGCTTCTGTTTCGACAGTATTAGCGGTGAGAGAGCAATCAAGCAGAACATCTGTAGGAGGAGTCTGAGGTCATTGACAGCTTTTCTATTCCCGCTAGTCTCCAGATGAAGGGGACAAGATCGTGATAGCTCCGTTATCTTATGTTGACGCGTGAGGGATGACCCTTGTATTCGTTTGGACGAAGGGAACAATGGCTTGTATTGTTTCGATGATTTCCGACGGGTTTTCGTTGTTCCTGAGAAACACTATAGTCGGGAATGAGTTCTGAACGAAGGTGTCGAAGTTCGTAGGGCGGAGCTGACCAAATTCACGACTTGGAAGGTTCAGCTCGCGAGTTCTTGACCCGGGAACCAGGATTACATTCTGGATTGACAGTGTGAGGCTGTTGACGCGAGATGAAGACGAGTGCTGTAAAGCTCAGGCCCGCGAATTTACACAAGGAGCACTGTTCTCGTCGCGCTTGCTTGAGTCGTGCAGGGCCTAGTCTTCTCTCAAATTAACCACCGACATAAATTAGTGGCGTACACATTTTGGATATACTAAACACGCACTCAACAGTACGTACCCTTTTACTTAACGGATTTGGCAGATGTGATTGACGAAAGTCTGTGAGCTGACAGTTTGCTGTAAAGGATGCTGAGGAGACGGCGAAGAGTTCGGCCCCTGAGCCTGCTAATTTTATTTCTTCGAAACCAGTGGGATGCACGCGGGGATTCCCGACCCCTGACTTATCCGCAAGTATTCACTTCGGTATAATGTTCATGGCTGCGGTTAGCTGGGCGGACCCTTAACCTTCAGCATGCTGGCCATCATCAACATATCATCATCATCATCAGGCTCGGGCCGAAGGGCACGACCTGAACCGGAAGTCATCTGAGCACCTTCTGAGAGCTCTTAGACATACTTCAATCACACTCGGCGGAACGGAGCGTCATTTTTATGTCTAGCGACATGGAATGACCTTTCATCATGAACCTTCAACCTATCATCTTAATCATCATACCATCTTACCTTGCGAAGATTTGGTAGAGATATTCTCCCATTACCGCATTGTACTATGGAGATTTCAACATATTAATCATCACACCACCGTTACCTGGCGACGTTGGTAGAGACCACTCCCACTACCGCACGAATATCTACAATGGATCCTTCACCGCTGAATTAAACAACATATATCAATCAACCTACAAAAATCACACACATTCCCTTCCCGACAGGGGCGAAACATGTCATTTTCACAAGTTGCGAGGCAACATCTAAATCTTCCTGGAGGTGTTGGGATTGGGGTTAGTTCGACAGGTTAATCCTTCATCGAGCTAATTGGGAATTGGAGGCGACCAATCGTAGCAAGCACATGTTTGTCCCTATTCCTACCCATTATACCTACCTGTAAGTAGATTGCATACAACTAACAACCAATAGGAACTTAGAATAACTAATTTAAATTATTGTATGAATGATGTTTTGATATACTCTAACAAAAGGGTTTATAACTCCGAGTTTAGGTAGAACGGCACAGAGAGTTAAGTATATCGTAGGTAGACTATTCGTCAATAGCATGGGGAAGGGTATTAGATCAGTAAATAGTAAGATAGACTGGGAAGTTAAATTATTAGCCAGTTAGATAGAATATCGTCATTGTTGAAGATCTGACAGATTGCAACACACCACAGCTAAGAACCAAAAGTTACCACAAATCCGTTTAATCTACCTGAATTAGCGCTATAAAGGCGAAACAAAAATAATCACAACGTGTCTAGTTAATTCAAAAGTAATTAAACAACAATTTATCAGTACGTACTTGCCTACGTACTGGCAGCTCCAGCAGTAACTTAAGGTTTTCAAAACTTAAAGTTATATGCGAAAAAAAAAATGATCACCCTTAAATAAGGTTGGTTGATTGATTGAAAGAATTAACAAGAGTTATCGTCAAAAAGGGGGGGGAACCATTACAGCCTACTACAAAAGTGCTTTGTTTATCTACTCAGGAACATTACAGCATCTACAGTACCTACCTATATTTTATTCCACTGTACCATTACTATATTAATTGTACCATTTACAGGTTTCCACATGGGTATTTACATAAGTTTTTTTTTTTTACGTTAGCTTCACACAGGAGGCCCTGAGGAAAAAAATTCCCTCAGGGTTAATGTTATCTTTGGGAATGTTGTGTGGAGTGTCTTTTAAAGGAAACGAAGAAGTGGAGTTGAGTGGAGTGAGAGGAGTGGGTAGGAATCTGGGGTAAATGTGTCCAGGAGTGACGAATGTGCGAATCCATCCCTCCCACTGCGATGCAGGGTGATGGGTCAGTCCGGCTGTAGAGGTCTAAATTAGGTCTTCCTAAACCAGTCTCTCCCGATCCGGCTCGCCAAGCAAACACTTTTACCGTCAAGACCCAGACAAACCCCACTTCGTGAACCCGGGCACCCCTGCTAAGTCACCAAACGTAGCGAACCACATGGGGTGACCTATGGCAGGGGTGTTGGTTATCCAATAAATGGTTCCCGGGGCGGCGATACCCATACCCGCCTCCCAAATTGAATAAGTGAAATGATTTGAAAGATTACGTAATAAATTGTTTGAATGGGAAAAGGGCGAGGGTAGGATGGGGTGGGGGGGGGATCGTTCTAGTTGAGATATAGTATGTATATGTGCATAATATATTAGTAAAATATGCATAACAAGAAAATAAGGAAGTTCATATTCATGGTGGCATTAAATGAGTATCTATAGTTGTTGTATCGTATCGAGTATCGAGAGATCGCCTGTGTGATTAAGGAAAGTGGTGCAGAGTTAAAAATGTCAAATTGTGTATTGAAAATGTGTGGTGCACGATAAATGATGTGTATAATATTTATTTTAACTCCCGGAAATAATTCTCCTTTGGGTAGCAGTGTGGGGGGTTTTTTTAATATTTGATGTGTCGAATCCGATTTTCCCTTTCAATATTTGAAGCAAATGAGAAGCTACCTGTTAATTACATAGTAATTAACTTAGGGGAGAGAGTAATTATCAGTCCCGTGGATGGAGCAAACATTGCGCACGGTGCGGAAACAAATTTGCGATTGCCACGTCACATTGAATGACATCATTCAAAAGATGATAATAATGTTTCGTGAAAAGTGTCGTATACGAAAATCTACAATCTTCACAAAACTCTGTAGCGCAGTAGGTAGTTCAGATTCAATTTGCGTCAAAGTGTTGTAAAAAATATAAAGGGTTTGTCGTTCACTGAAAAAAAAAATTAGATATGAAAAATGTTTCCACAGTACCTACCTACCTACCTACCGAAAGTTGTTGAAAACATAATATATAGACCTCCATTACTAAGCGGTAAGCTCATCAGCACTGGACCCAAAACTCAAGAGTTTAAAACTCGATCTATTTAACATTAACCATTGTTTTATCACTTTTATTTTGCTGCCGGTTTGTTTTCTCCGGATACCATATTTTGAAAATTAGCTTCATAGTGGTAAATCATCTCATTTTGGCTCAGCCAAGAAACCGCCATTCGGAATTGAAAAGTTGCTTGAAATACCTTTGTTTTGTGATCAGATTTCAACTTTTCAACTCCTCTTTTTTCTTGCCTTCCTCACTTTCTCTGGCCTCAAAACTCTTCCCCGATGTTGACACCATTTGTACGTAATAATAGGATGTATCTAACATAAACTTACCGACCTTCATCTACCCCTTTTCCCTTCGCAACATTCCTTAAAATGGGGAAGGTTTCATTTCACCGGCTTAAATCATTCGTGCAAAATTATGCTATGCTTTTAAAATAAATTGATGACGGCAAAAAATTCACGATATTTGTAAAAAAATTAGGTATCTATCTAAGTAATAGAATCAACTATAAATTCAATACTAAAATTAATGTTCGATGAATTATTGAGGTCTTACCTTGTACCTGATAGAAGGCAGACGTTCCAACGCGGTCGGCACCGCTGAAAGACACTGGACCCTGAAAGAAACAAGAAATAGGATTGAAGAAAAGCTTAGTAGGTAAAATGTAGTTATATGTATTGTAAAAGGTTCAAAATCAGTGGCGATTTCGGTTTCCATTTAGTTAGTTTAAAGTTTTTTTATTCCAGAAAAAAAGAAAATAACATTTTCACTTACTTAACTAGAATTTGCATAACATTATATTATCATACAACATATTATCATACAATATATTACAATACTATTCATTCACTTTCAATATTATTCACTTTCACTATATTGTTTTTTGTGAATAAAAATGAATAATTTTTTTTTAAATTTACACACACTTTTTTCGTTTTTAATATCAACTGGAAGGCAATTATATAAATTGCCCCCCTCATAACTGATAGATTGCTTACCGTAGTTAGTATGAATAGTGTTTAAATGTATGTTATCGTGTTGTCGTGTAAAATGTTTGTGTACTTGGGACGTTTTAATGAATTCTGTGTTTGTATGAATGAGTTTATTATTTATTTTGTATATAAGGAGACATATATTGTATTCGTATAGTTTTTCTTAATGTTAACAGTTTGGTTTCCAAATATAGTTTTTTTGTGGATGTTTTGGATTCGTAGTGAAATAGTTTTTTGATTAGTTTATTTTGAATTATCTGTAATTCATTAATGTATGTTTCATACGCATTTCCCCAGATTTCAATTAAGTAATTTAAATGTGAGTGTACGAGACTATAGTATAAACTTTTTTAAAATTTAATTGGTAATAGATAAGATAATCGGCTAAAAACGTTGATTAAGGGTGTGATTTTATTTTTAACATCTTGGATATGGTTTTTAAAAGTTAGATGCTTATCGATGCACAGCCCAAGATATTTTTCCTTTATCAGGATTTGCAAATCATTCTTTTCAATTTTTAAGGGTACGTGAGGAGGAATTATCTTACGGGTTGAGCTTAAAACCATGTATCCTGTTTTTTTATGTTCGTTGTTAGGATATTTGATTGGAGCCAACTGCAATTTTTTTCTAGGTCACTTTTTGCATTTTCTAGTAAGATGTTTAGGTCTTTACCCCAGTAGAATATTGCCGTGTCATCCGCATACAGAAAAATTTCACCATTTATGTCTAATTGCGAAATATCATTGATGTAAATTTGGAACAGTAGTGGTCCTAGTATGGATCCTTGCGGAACTCCATAGTTTATTGGAAGATGCTTGCTATTATGATTGTTAATGCTAACGAATTCAAATCTACAATCAAAACTATCAAGTACTGTAAGCATGTACCTACATTATACCTGTACCTCCATTGTTTATTATGTACCTACATTGTATATTATCCTACATTGTATATTATATACCTACATTGTATATTATGTACCAATATTGCTGAAAATTGCACGTTTTGTTGGCCACTTACCCAGAGGTAGTATTGTGGTGAACCTACCCCTGGCCTTACTAACTTCTATGGGTCTCGGGACCTCCTGTAATGTACCTGTGGGGCTACCCGGCACCCGTTGTAATGATCCGTAGTCGTCTACCCTTGGTTTTTCTATTCTTTCCCTTTAACACTAGCTGTCGGGATCTACTGGCTACGCTACCCTTATCTTTTGGCCTTCGATCAATATACCCTTGTATCTAGCTACACCTAACTTTTCCTTAAACCCCTGCGATTTTCTCACAGTAAATAAGATTTAAGATTTTATTGCACATTATTCCTATTTACCACGTTGTGTGATTTTTTGATTCGGTAATTACATTTGAATGTGTAAATTAATACACATACACATGTAGAGGAAATAATGTAGTGTGTGGTAACCTCAGGTTCTTTCGGAGTAAAGTGTGAAAGAATCTCGTTTGATAAACTAACCCCGTTTTTAGATTGTTTTATTTTATTTTCAAACCTATCCGTATTACCCGCCTTCTCTCAACTTGGGCAAGTATGTCATTGACGCTAATTCTACAGTGAATTGTCAGCCGGTTTATAAAATTCAAAGTCGTAGTTTTCTTACCCGATTTCTTCCTGTCTATAGGTTTACATTGTATTATATTAACATGACATGGACAGTGTGAATTATGACATGCATGCCAGGATCCTTGCGAAGCTCTCAATGTCGTCGTACTGCACCTAAATGGTCAAGTTATTATTGTTATTAGTATACACTACATGTACTGGGGAAGAGGAAGGTGAGGAGGGGTGATAGGAGGATCTGGGGAATGTTGTTTCCTGAATAAGTCGGCTCCTCCACTAACCAAATAGATACTGGTGACCAACATTCCGGACAAAGACTCAATCATTACGTTTGCTAGGATGGTCCTTAAGTCCTGATTTTGTTCTCTTGCATGAACTTCATTGCTACGAAAGGGTCCCTTCACGCCAGATGAAAGCGCGCAGAGTCCTCATGTCACTTCCAGTATTATCCCGACTTCCTATCCTCCAGATTTGATTTTAACTCGACTGATTCTAGAAGGGGTATGTCCATTTCTTCCCTTATCATGACTCTACTCGCGTTGAGTGCGTACGGAGCCGTTTGAGATGATCCTTTCGTCTCCTACGAGGATAATCATTGGCTTGCGTTCCTCGCCTCCAAGAGCTGACATAACTTCTACCTCGTAAAAACTATGTTTGCTTTCAGGTCGACACTACTGGTAGTATGCAATAGTGCTACAGACTTATTCTCACGGAATACCACGCCGACGTCCCCTCCACATAACTTCGCAAAACTTGGGATACCTTCGGTCGAAACGCCTCCGTCAGCGAATCATACCCTACCATTCCAAGTGGCATTTTCTTTTTATTCTGTCTTTCATGCCTTTTCACTCTGCATGACCCCGCGAAAGGGATTAACTTCCAGTACCCCGCGTGAATGCTCAGTTTACGTTGACATCCCCTATCGCATGATAGCGTAAGAAAAAAAGCCCTCTTTGTCTCATATCTTGTGGGGATATAATTTCAGTGACGCTATTGCATTCCCCAGTCGTGAAGTCTATATTTCGCAGGTCAAATTTGGATTTTGGAAGGGTTTGATTGAAAGAACATTACCGAAATAATGTTGATTTCATTTTTTGTAAGGAAGCCTGAAAGAAATTTGACATGATAATATTGTTGTTAGTAAACAATTATAATGTTTAAATTCAATTCTCCAAATTTCATTTTTGAACTAATATCCAGTATGGTATGGATGTTCCCGTCACTCCACTTTGGTTCGGCATACCTCAGAAAAAAAACTAATTTGGATGACCGTACGATGTACATCACGGATTCGATTTATGGCCGGGTCCCTTTTTTATACGCATTCGTCTCGTCCTTTCTAGCACGCAAAAAATATAAGTTCGTTGAACCAATATTGATAATAACTTTAATTTGGGACAAATCTCGTAATTACACATCGAGAATAATATTTAAAACACAATTATATCCTGGGACATAACTTCTTTTATCATTGGTTTTGTAGATTGGCAGATCCTCTCAGGTATCGGGACCATGTACGACCTGTAATTTAATTAAAATGTTTCTTTCACTCACCTGAACGAAGCCTGATTACGTACATGTGGGGAAAATATTAAAAGTAAAAAACCTTCCTGTCACTATGATTCGGTAATTTAGTCCCCAGAAGTAGTAACACCCATGACTCTATGTCACACTTTTATTTGAGTTTAAGAAAATACGTAGGTTATTAATTATTATTTGTTAACAATATTATCGAAGATGACATTTATACGTAGGTATTTGTTGATATTATTTTGAATATTTGTATTATCTTGATTAAATGATATATTGAAGAAACTACAAGCGCGTAGGTATTGTTTATTATCGTTGAACAATTTGGTCATCGGACCTTTGACAGCGGTTCATTTACTCATTTTTGTCTTGTAATGAATTGGTTAAATATATTATGTCGAAGAATAATTTATTGTCAGAACATCACTGACTTGCAATGATTGAAGAAAGTATTTAGGTATACGTTGATATTATTTTACTATCATGTTTGCGAGGAGTTGAAGAAAGTTGGTACATGTAGGTTTTATTTTATATTATTATTATCTTGCGGGAGGTTAAAGAAAATATAAACTTGTGAGTATTACTTTAAGATATTATTTGGTTTCGGAAGATTGGATAAATTATAACCATATAGGTATTTTATATTTTTATATACATTATACTTAATATTATTATTTGTTTTTTGGTTTTTGTGAAAGATTGAGCAAGGCATTATTACGTAGGTATTTGTAGGTAAATTTTGTATTATTATTATTTTTTTGTTCGGCGTACATTGAAGGAATTTTAAGTACGTAGGTGTATCTTTAAATGTTGTTTTGATATTATTTTTTTGGTTTGTGGAAGATTGAAGATGACATTAGTATGTAGGTTATTTATTTTGATGTTGTTTTGATATTATTATTTTGTGTGTACAAGTTTGAAAATGATATTTGTACGTTATTATTGACTAGACTAATTTTATATTTCAAATCAAAATTCACGCGATGCACTCCCTTCTATTTTTAAAACACAAAGTTACGTTATTATTAACTCACAGAAGCTAAGTATTTCATTCACTTTGGTTATAATTTTGGTTTTGATAATTCAAATTAATTTTATTATTTAATTAATTCACCCGCGGCGCACTGTCATTCACTGCAGCTAATTTTCAATAGAGTATTTTAACAAGCCGAATAATTAATTTATGTACACGAACTATTGTTCCTCACGAAGTCACAAAAGCACTCGTTTTTATAATATTCATTAATTAAATACGAACGATACCAATTATTTATACACAAAAATATTCAGAAACTTCACTATCAACGGTTGTCACTCTCCATAGGCCGTCTATCGACCCCTCGACCCCGACTCTTACTGCCCCCTCGCCGGTACCCAGCCCTTCGAATATCTTGTCCAAAAAAAGGTGCCAGGTGTGGACTCAGGACGTACACCTCGTCTTCCGTAGGGCGCTTTATAATTGCAAATTCGGACAATTTCAACTTTCATTTGGATATTTTTTTCCTGATTCTCTATCTCCAAAATTAAATATGTCCGTTTTAATTATTTCTTTGTCTGGCCGCCGATAAGTGTAACTCACCCTTTTGATGCAATTTTGCTTTAAACTTTTTCTAGAATTCTGCAATCGGTCTTTCCTTAATAATCGGTAAATTATCTCGGCTAATTGTGACTTTACATCTGAAATAATTATCACTCTCGCACTCTCCCATTTATTTTTGTTTAAAATTTGCGGCAGGTAAAATTGAATTCAGTAGTATTTCGGCTTAATTCTCATGGTGACATGAAATTGTTTCTGTCATTTACTTGATTCACCACATTCCTTGCAGTTTCGTGCAAATAATTCATTTTCCGCGTCCGTAGATGTTTACAACTATTTTTTTATCTTTCGTCCCTTTTCATGATCAGATATAATATTCGTAAAACTTTGTCTGGTAATAACTAATATCACCTTATTAATTCAGAATTCATTTTCTTAATGCGTTTCAAATAGCTCTAAAGTCTAGTACGTACCTGTTTGACTTCATTTTTTGTGTACTCAAAAGTAAAATCTTATTTACTTTTAATCTGAGTGTTTTGTTTACCTTTCGAAAAATCTCGATCTATAGCACTAATTCATACATTGTATACGTCGTTAATTTTAATTGGTTTTCTCAATACTTCGTTTGTATTCTGTAGTGGTAATTTGGGCTTAATTACCCCATTTATTCCTCAAAACCATGTAAGTTTTTTTTGTTACTAAACAAACTCTCTTCGACACGCTCTAGGATTTTAAATTTATGGTCGGTCTGAAGTGTCGGCTTACATTCAATATTGATAAATTTTAAACGTGGTATCGATTTGAAAACTTAGAGCTCTTCATTATGTCATCACCTTTATTTACCTCAGCCCTTCTCAGATTGTGATTTTTCTGTCCTTTCCAATAGCGGTCGCTAGTGTAGTCGATTTGAAATTTCGTTTAGGTGGGAAAATTTTTGTATGAGCTCTTCCGATAAAGAAGATGCTTTTCTCTTTTTCTTTCGAACGTAGTGTTGAAGCCATCACAGTATGGCCAGCAAAACTTTTAAACCTCTTTGGATTATGATGACTTTAATAGTTTTAACAATACGGCAAGCAAAGAATAGAGCCTTGTGTGCTGTATTTGTAAGTAGAAACTACTCGTAGTTTATATCAAAAAAAGAGTATCAAAATTCAAGGAATTTAGTTGATTGATGTGATTGTATATTTTGGACACGTTGCTCGCCAAACTGAAGACTCCAACACGGAAAAACTCTCAAAAGGAAGACAGAAGAAGCAGAGGAAGGTCACCAATATGCTGGACTGACCAAGTATTACTGGCGTCCGGTAAGTAGGTACGTCGGTGTCCGCAGCTCCACGCAGCGCAAAACCGCGAGAAGTGGAGGACCCTTGTCCACCGTGGACATTACAGGACGTTCACGATTCTCACGAGAGTATATTTTATTTTAAACTTAGGTTCACATTATAGAAAATTATCAAGAATATTTTGCAATAAATAATGATTCAATTGATTTGATTACATTGATGCCCCCACTGAAGCCTTTGTATTCCTAATTTGAATTCACTTTCTATAAGGAAATGGAAAATCATGTTGTGAAATAATATTTTATTAACATGAATTAAGTACTATTCAGAACATTAATTGTTTAAATGGCAACACAGAGAGAGGCGGAAGGAGGAGAGAGGGGGCGGTATCCTATAAATTACAGGCTGACTCTTGCTAAAAATTCAACACGAGGAACTTGGATTATTAGCGACGGTCGCGTCCTTGTAATTTAATCAGTTCACAATGATGCAGTGTGCACAGTTATAATATCCAGAAATATTCCCTAATGGGGACCAACGTATACTTCTATTTTTTTCTTCTATTTTTAAAAAGAAAGACAAACATTCCCGGGTTACGAATAATCCAACAACATTTGAAAATCTCCTACTACTACCACACTAAGCGGAAGATGATGCTTGTGTTGTGACGGAGGACTTAGCCAGCCGAGGAATCGAACACGGAACGCCTGGGTGGGACCCAAACGCAATGCCCACTCAACCACTGACCGGTCATGTTGTACGGAAAGCGCTGGTTAATTTGCTCACTGGTTTTTGGAAGCGGCGACTATAATAACTGATAAATTTTCGTTAAACGCATCCAATAAGTAGGTACCTAAAATGTATGTGTAATTATATACATTCTAAAATCAAAGCAAAACTTTCCTAGAAAGTGGCTAAAGTGGCGCAAAGGGCACACTTCAACCTGAAGATTGTTTTAACCAAATTTGGCAGGTAATGCTCTCTTAATTAACCTCACCAGTACCTGAGCTTTGTTCCAGGAATTGCCTCCATGTACATGACGGCCTCATTACTTAAGCTACAATATTAGAATCTTTGCTCTAATAACCCCTATGCTTAGGATTAAAATACGTTCACTTAATTAACCTGGGCATATTAAATTTCTCTTTCATGCTTATATCCTGATAACAAGCGTCGGACTGAGTGAAAAGTACATAACGAAGTAAAAAAAACAAAGTTTTTTTACCGCAACACATTTAATTTCAAATGTCTTTTAAAACTTAAAGAAATAGTTTGACTGAGGTTTGAACCTTCCTTTCTAGTGTCAACCGCGCTACCAGCCTTGCCAAATTCAGATTTTAAGAAGCAATATTTATTTCGTTTAATTTATTGGAATTGAAGAAAAATACTTTGCTCCGAGCAGTTGGAATTTGTGCACCCTTTAGGGGCTTGTCAAACAAAAAGCTATTATGGACTGTACTGTCATCCGCGTAACAATGAATTGGTGCACATGTCAAAAGGTCATTGATGTGCAACAAAAACAAAGTAGGAGACAGAACCGATCCTAGTGGGACGTCAGCGTTTATCGAATGCGAGGAAGAGATGAAACCGTCAGCAACCGTCTGAATTGACCTCTCCCTCAAAAAGTCGGCAAACCACGTATACACAAGGATGCGGGAAGTCCGTAAGAAGGCAGTTTGTTGACAAGTCCTCGGTGCCAAACCCGGTCAAAGGCCATGGAAATGTTCAGTGCAACCGTTTGGGTCTCACCGAAACGTTCCAGGCACCGATTTCGAAATTTTGATCCTTTTTTGAAATTGGTAAATTTTTTTTCGACTGGCTAGACTGAAAACCGTGGTAATAGATGGAGATGCGCCAAAGAACTTGGTACATTCGGATGTTAATAAAACACATTATCATCGACAACGAGTCTATCTGCGAGTTTCGGTTGGATCGGATGTTGGGAAGTATAATGATATATGGACTTCGTTCCAGATGGGAAGAAACTCTCAGGTTTGCTTTACCACCGTTCAGAATCGAAAGTGGCTTGAAACGTCTTTGGCTATTTATATTGACCAGATACATTTTATCCTCCCTCTTTTACATTGTTTCCCCCCTAATTCCTTCGGCCAAAACATTGAAAACATTATGATTTAATTGTCCCATTGCTTCCACACAGTAGGTACATAAAAATAAATACAGGGTGTCCGGGGTAAAGTGCATTAACTTCTGGAGGTGATTCTATATGATAGTACAAGAAAAAAAGAAACAGAACTTTTTTCGAAATCCCAACTTTTACGGGTACTTATTTGGTAAAAAGATAAAATTAGTACAATTATTTTCGGCTGTTACGATGCGGGCCAATTACAACCATCCAACGTCACCACTTTTGCGCCCGGCTGACTCACTCAAATTGATCGGGTAAGTTTGTACCTTACACTAAAGATTTTTAATAGGAACGTCTTTTTGTATGGGAAAAAAAAGTTGAAATTTCGGAAAAAGTTATACATTTTTTTACTCCTACTATCATGTAGAATCACCTCCCGAAGTTAATGCACTTTACCCACGGACACCCTGTATATTTATAACTAGCTGAAGTTCCCAGCTTTGCCCGGGCTTTACGCAGAGCTTTACAAATCTAATATAGACACTTTCCTCATGTTTGAACGTCGAGTTTGCAAAAATTTCTTCAGTTAAAAAAAAAACGCTGTAAATATGTGTACAAATGAAAACTAAGCGCCGCCCGCCCGTCACAGACATTCTTCTTTATACATATAAATAGATAGAATGAGTTTAATTTAAATTTTCGTTAATTTCACAGAAATTCTGAATAAATTTTTATACACTCGAATACTGTCATTTTATTACAGATACGTCCACTCGAGCGCTTTTTGCCACATTATGGCACTATTTCCAAAACCACGGATTGTTTTGTTGCCAAAATGTGGCAATTTTTTTAATTTTTTTTTTATTAATGCGACTCTATATTAATATATTTTTACATTCAAAATATAACAACATAAATATTCTCTAGATTCTTTAAAATGTTTTAAGGTTAAAGATTTAATTTTTTTTTATAAATCCTACGAATATGTGATAATAGACAAAATATAGGTGAATTCATTGGCTATATAGAACTATAATCAGTTTGTCTGTTGTATTGTCTTGTATTCTCCGTATTCAAATTTGGAGGTTTGATTTTTTTAATGTGGGCGGAAAATTTCCTTTACCAATCGGAGAAAAAAGATTTAAATTGCTCTGTCGCTCCAGTGGTTAAGAATATATACATATTAAAGGAATATATATACATTATTCGCGTACAACCATAAAAGTGTATTATCCAATTTCATCTCAAATTTATATCCCGTAAACTGTAATGGTTATACTAATAACTTTAACCCCTTGCGAATAATGGATGACTGACTGGTTTATTGAAAATTTACACGAGATTATCAAATCAAAACAATGGGAACTCGAAGACAAAACAAGAATTAGGTTTATTAGTCTTTAGCAAATTGAAGTTCTGGTATGAAAATTAATACCTTTTTTTAGTAGGAAAATAATGAAAATAAGAACACCAGTTTTCGTAATGGTTTCGCCAAGGCAATTTCGAAAACAATTTTAATATATTTTCCCGTTTTTACCCCAACTGCATAATTCGTTCTGTAACGACTGCAAATAAACAGTAAAAAATGTTTTGTATTACTTTTTACTGTTATGAAGTCCGTAGATAAAAGTATCAAGAATTTTCGGCTGTTTTAAAAATAAATGGATTGTTTTTTAACAAAGCTCATGAATCCCATGCGAATAAACAAGAAACAAAACGTAGCCCCAAAAAATGGGAACAAAAACGGAAAATTGTAACAGGTGCGTAAATAAAATGGCTTTGTTTACAAAATTTTACGTGTTCGTAATTAATTATTAACCCGCTGGATATTTGAAGTGGGTCTGCTGCCTCATTTCATTAAATTTCGAACAACAACGTAAAACAACACACAAAAAATGTGTTGCAACAATTCTGGGAAATACCTCCTCAATTTATACTCAATTTGGCATGGGTACCGCATTTTAACAATTTATTGGATAACCAACACCCCTGCCATGGTCACCCCAGGTGGTTCAATAAGTTTGATGACTTAGTGAGGTTTACGGAGTGAGGCTTGTCTAGGTCTTGGCGGCGAATGCGTTTGCTTACCTACTACGTGGCCTGCCGGTCCGAGAGAGCCTAGTTCGGTGGTTCCCAAACTCTTTTGGCCCACGGACCCCTTTTCATAGTAAAAATTTGGCCACGGACCCCTGGTGAAAAACTACATAAATCATTAATAGTAAGTAAAGTAAAGGGAGGGGGGGGGGGGGGGGGGGCAGTGACAGTAATAAAATGAAGTCATATAATCGCAATATTCATTTGTTTCGAATTGACTCACCGTGATGCCTGTTATTACTTGTATTTTATGCACCCATTTATATTTACATTTTTGTTAGGACGTAATAATTTCAATATAAATAATAATGTAATATAATTTTTTAAATTTTATATTAAACCTTGCGCGGACCGGAAAATCACTTTTAATTTTCCGCGGACCCCATGAGTAATCTCGAGGTCCCCTGGGGGTCCATACGGACCATTTTGGGAACCACTGGCCTAGTTGATAAAGGCTTTTTGACCTGCACCGCAGATTGATTGCATTGGGATGGATTATTTTTAGAGGATTTCTCCGACTTTTTTCTTTTTATATAATCGAAAAATATGGATAAAACACGTTCCTACTCCCTTGTCAGTTAAATTGATTTTTCAAAGACAACGATGAAAAATGACATTTTCTGTGCAGATTTTTTTACCTCTATTATGTTGACTGTTTGACAGTTTGTATTGATTTTATTAAATATTTTCCAATGGTATTTTCTAGATTTTAATGGGCTTTGGATGTTTGGAAATATGTCTGGCAAAAGGTGGAACGCGTTGACCCGCAAGCCCATTCACTCAAGAGTCGGACTACTGACTTAACCGTGGTAATCCAATTCAGATTTATCTATACATTACTTGTACATAGATACGTGCTAGCCACGGGGTTACTACTGAAAGCACCGTTGTTCTATCCATTTCTGTTAGATGAGACGATTATGAAAAAGACAGTGACAGAGTTTACCATGGATCTCTAAGCGTTAATACCTTTCTATAAAACTCTATACGCAACGGAAATCCTTATGAAAACTAATAATCTACAACTCTAAGGATTTATTTTGCATTTTGAGCTGAGATTCCAAGATACACTGGAAAACAAATTCATTCATTTAAAAGCAAATTTCATCAGAATTTGGAATGATTGAACAATTCGGTTCCTTGGAAATTTGGAGTCTGATTAGATTTGTCACGGTGCGAATAATGGATGTATAAAACAAAGGAGGATTTTCTCGTGCCTAACTTTTGTAAGAAGGTTACGCCTTTCATTTGAAAAAAGTCATGTATTTTTTTATGTACTCAATCCACTACTACTTTTACCTTTCTTGATATGGAAAAAAATATCTTTGAAGAATCCCGTTGTGGGTATAATTGTATTGACACAATTACACAAAATTTCAAGAAAAACTTTTGACTATTAAAAAATTCAAGTTGTTAAAATTTTCATATTTTTTTAAATTTGCGTTTTTTTCCGGTGATCGGAAACTCGTAGTTCAATCGGGAAACTGGTCAATCTACATCTACATCACATTTAAAATACTTTCTATTTGTGGATTTCGATTTTTTTAAACTTTTTAATTTTTTCGACAATTACGAGTCTAAGATTCGACGCATTTTAAAGGACAATTAACAGCTGACATTACTCCCTAGCGACCAATTTTATGAAAAAGTGACGTATAAAATTCCAACTTCTCGATTTACTCGAAAATAAAAGCTCAAATCAAAATGAGTTATATCTGCCACAAAAATCGACTCAAAATTTAATGCAGATTCACCAATTTCCCGCTTTTACTACGAGTTTATTGACGCCATATTTGTACATATTATCTAAACCCACTGACGCAAAGTTAAAGCATTTAGCGCCTCCGCCCACTCAGGCAACTGAAAACTCTCAACTGCCAACTGTCTTTGTATGACAATGTGATGGCCCGCACACTTCACAATCACACAAAACCCCGTTGTCAATGGTAACGCAAGCGGTGACTTGCGACCATCTTGCGACTGTCACTGCTCATTGCCCTGGGCGACCGTTGCTAGTTGCTAGCTGTCAGCTGTCTCGTAGTTCGTCTATGGTTAAACAAGCTTTTTGACCAATCAAGACAGAGAAAAAGCCGGTTTTAGTTGGTTTTCAGTTGCCTCAGTGGGCGGAGCGCCTTACTTTACTTTACTTACTATCTAGCTATTAAGAAATAAAGCTTTAAACTAAGTTTGTCAATAAAATATTTTCAATAGGGCATATTTTATATCGAGATATTTTGTTTCTTGGAAGCAAATTAAGTACGTTAGGGGACATACATTATTTACGTAGGCTCAAAATAAGGGAGGGGGAGGGTTCCAGTAAAAATCTCATTTAAATCGAGGGGGGGGGGGGGTGGTTAATAAAAATCTCACGTCAATATTATTACAGAGATTATTAAAATAAATGAAATGGTTTTACTTATTTTGAAGTATCCCATTTAGCCCGCTGTAAAAATGGTTATTTTGAAAAACATTTATTTCGAATAAGAAAAAATCTCACTTGAGTGGGTGGGGGTCCCACCAAATCTTACTTAATCTCACCAGGAAGGGGGACGAGGGGTCTAAATTTAAAAAAAAAACAGCTCATATAATTGTATGTCCCCTAACGTAAATCTGTTTACAGTGTTTCTTAGTTATTCATACCTGAGTTATTAATAATTACAAAATATCGCTTTATTTAATATTATAATTTGTTTATATGTACTTGAAACAAGAAATTATACTTTAAATATTTAGTAATCGAATATAGTCTCCCCCTTGCAGTTGTTACCACATATTAGTCCCTACCTATATAATATTTTCGTAAAAAAATTAAGGAAAAATCAACATAATTCATTTTGGATGAGCTGGGGTCTAATACGTCCGTAATCTTTAAGCCAATTTATCAACAGTAAAAAATCAATATTCTCAATTTAAAAAAGCTACTTCTAACTTCATAAAAAATAAGAAAAACTTATAAAAAAACTACTTACCGAAACGCCCAAAAAATTGAGATTTCCTAATTGCTGCAAGAACTCTTCCGCCATATCCTTGCGCGTGTAGTCAAAATGCCCCAAGCTAAAAACGGAAGTAGACGGTGTTTGATTCTTGAAATTCCTCGCTGGAGTCGTGTACTTATTCCCCGTTGTGTTCCTGGCCTTTTCCGGAGGCCCCACATCCGGGCTTTTCCCGAGGTCCAGGAGCTTCCGGAGAGTCTCTCTCCTTGCGGTGTCCGGGGCCCTGGTGCCCCACGCGGCCTCCGCCCCCCGGAGCGCCAGGGCTATGGCCCACACAGCATCATAGGTCTGGGGGGCGTAGCGGGAGAGCGGGGCCTTCACGGAACTCATTTCCGCTGTGAACATTTCGTTCGTCTGGAAACAAAACAAATATTGGAATGGTTTGTAGCCTCTAGTAAAATAGGGAACAATAGTTGAATTTACACAGAGCTCGTAAAACGCTATCCTTTCTTCAAATAGTTCTTTAATATATATTTATTTAAATATTAATGCACAGGAAGCTCTATTTCCCACGGGGTCTTGCCATCTTTAGGGACCATAGTGGAGCAAGAATGTTTTTCTTGAAAAGGAAAGAGTAAACTTGGGTCTCGAAGAGATTGGCGTAGGAAGAAGAATACCAAAATACCGACAAATCAATCTACTGCCAAGGTGTTGAATACAAAAGAGCGAATAGCTAAATAAATGTCAACCATGTACGAGATAAGTTAAGAGCGATTGACCACCAGCTGAGAATAAAAGTTTAAAAATGCTTGCAACTGTACAGCGAGGTTCCAATGAGAAAGATCGATTATTCCCCGTATCAATTTTTTTAAATTAAAAATTAAATATCGATTTATTTTATTCAAAACTTGCTTTAATATATACCCACATTCAAGTAAGCAATAAAAATGCTCAAAACGCACGATGGTAAACTTTTAAATATCGTGTACTTCTTGTAAGTATTTTTTGATCATAGGTATTTTTTTATTTTTCTATAATGTCTAAGTCTAAACAAAATAAATGTGTGAAAAAATTTTGAAATATTTTAGTTGATAAGACCTTAAATAAATAGAAAAACTGAGGTATTTGTATCACAAAACACGTTCTCGGATTTATTTTTTAATGATTTTAATTTAACTAAAATTAAAATTCTGAAAATTGTGTTTACTAGATTATATATTGATTTATTTTGTTGTATATGATTTGAAATTGGTGTTGCTTAATATAACAAATCTGCCAACGACCAACGGTATAACCTTAGTATATTAAAAATAAACTTGTAAAAAAGAGTCAATACGTCTAGAATTGGAATTTAAAAAGACTAATTTCTGGTGTTCTCTGGTAATACCCTCTTAATGTAGTATACGTATTTGGCAAGACGTATATCCCGGTTGCGCACCGGTACCGAAGAAATAATGATGTTAATTATTAGAAGTACCTTCCATTGAATGTCGCAGAATGATTTAAATACTGCAATCAGTCCTTTAAGACACAGGAATCTAACCAATTGATGAAGATGAATTTGAAATGAAATATTTTTACTGGAACTAAAATTATATTACAAAATTTTAGTATGAATGTAAAAACAACGTATTATAACCTAAAATACAAGACGTTAGAAATGATTTACAAGTTTAAAAATAATATGCCTTCTATGTATCTGCAAAATAATTTTACGTTCCATGTTACGAGGAGTTTCCGTGATTTCAATTTTCCCAAAACAAATCTTGCCATGCTCGTAGGATAAGGGCTGAATATATGAAAAAAAACTAGTATAGGTATACTTACCAAGACTAATTTTGTTATTTTTATGTTAATTTAAATTATTTATCTTCATTAATTTCTTAGACTGTCTTATTATTTTATGTGCTTCGTGTTAATTTATTGTGAAATCTATTATTTTATACTAAATATATGAATATTTCATGAAATATTTTCAATAAAAACAAAATCCACCACTCCTCTCGATGTTCCAGAAGATTTTCAGACACAAAGAGTAGATAATATAACCTGATTTACGCAGAAATCGTATTGGTGATGGTGGAATTTCAGCTTTTTCATGGGGCCACAAAGTTGCGGTACCTTTATTAGAAGTTTCCCATCTTTCAACTGTTTCACTTTTGCATGTCACGCCATTTCTTGCAGAAATAATTTCTTTAAACCTCGTCCGTTTTATGGACCGTTCTTTACTTCGCCTGAAACTCTGGTTGTTAAAATTGTTGACGGTTTTCCAATACAAAGACTTCCCCAGAAGTTTGAAAAGACAATTAAGATTTCCCCACCGTTTCCGGCGTGGTAATGAATTTCTTAACGTTTAATTAATTATTCATAGTTTCCTATAATCGCTTTACCAATACACCAGGGTCTTAATACTATATATGTATCAATGAATAAATGATTAAACAGACAAGATTATTTACTATTGGACTGCAGGCAATTGCAGTTAAAGTTAGATGAAGTATAGGATAATAACTAGAAATAATGATTGTAAGCAATAATTTATTATCTGCTTTGGAGTTCAAAACGTGCTATAAAAATGTGATTTTGTTGACAGTCGCCGTGGTCGAGGGGCATGGCTCTCGACTCCCAATCCGAAGGTCGCGGTTCGAACCCGGCATGCGTAAATAAATTTTATTTTACTAATTTGTGTTTTTTTCACAATTAGTTAATTAAAAACAATATATAGTATATTTGCGGCACGTTCCAGAGTGGAAGATACTCCCAGTATCGCCCTGGTGTAAGACCTGCATTCAGAATTAAAACGTTGCTTAAAATAGCTTTAGCCGTGTTTGGTGGTTTGGTGACTAGATCTGAATAGCCAGACACTTCCCCATCTTCCTCTTTCCCGGCTCCTTCCCCACCCACTACTTTCAGCCTCACAATATTTATTTATTAAAGAATTTTATACATAGTGTACATATTGTGTTATTTCGCCCGCCATGCTAGGGATGTCCCTGTGTTATAGGGGGGCTGTGGGTCCCTAGCACACTCTTATGCGCCTTGCCTTTAATCTTGTATAGTTGAAAAACGTTTTACAAACTATTCGAATCGTTTTACGTAAAATGTTTTAATGGTAAGGCACTTTTAAAAAAAATCTTAAACATAAATAATTTGCATCCCTCTATGCACCCGTTTAAAGAAAAGATATTATAGTTAGAAATTTGTCAGAATTAATGAAAAAGCAAACCCCTGATAAAGGTGGCGATGTCTTCTTTTAAGAGGCTAGACTTTGAACGACACGCGGAACACCCGCGTCTGTCATTCTGTCCCGCTCACAATAAGCTCACGCACAATTACAATACACGCGAATGCGAAATGTGCGAATGAGACAACGCTCAAATTTACCTACAGAAATTGCTCGAAAAGGGGTTTATGGAGAATACACTTTTCTACATCAAAACTTTCACGAAATTGAAATTTTAAAAAATGTATATTTTTTAGAAAGAAGAAGCTACGTCGGTAGCTTTTTATAATTTTATAATTCTTTATGAGAGTTGAGTTAGCAGCACTTTATCCTTAAATAATATTTTTTGATAAATCGTACATGTTTGACAGTGAATGTTTACGTTAATACGAAACGCATCGAAAATTCGAAAACATACCGACATATTTTTCACCCTCTAAAAGGCAGTATAAAAAAATATATTCATTTTGTGCAATTTTCGATGTAGAAAAGTGTTTTTTCCCGGGCGTCCTTTTTGTATGGGCCGAAAAGCGAAGTCTATCGTCTTAAGGATTGAAAGTGATATTTTTTTCTGGTTTAATTATCTGTAAATCTACACATGTATTGTAAAAGAAGGTAGGTTCTTAAATAATAAATTCTGGATAAAGCAGGATAAAGTAGGGTAAACACCGACTTGAATTGAATATTCAGTGCTTTAACTTTAGGTCACGGCCTCTGGGACGTCTCCGTGGTTTTTTAGCACACGGAGCTAATTGGATGAGAGACTATTCCAGAGATGCGACATGGATTATTTATTACACCCACATACATATATAATACATCAGTTCGGTACCTACTTTCTCCACAAATATTTTTGGATAACAAGTAAAAAGCATTAGACGAGCATAACACAAATACTTGGTACGCAATTTCGTTTTACTTTTGCAGTGTTATTGTAAATTGCATTTAGGTAAAAATAATAGATGCATTAGCTGATAAATTTCTTATCTGATTACTCATTAATACGGAATACATACCTATTTTTTTTAAATATGCTAGCGCAGACCCGCGAAAAATCACGGGATGTTGTAATTCTAAAATTTATGGAGCTGAAAGTATTTATTAAAAAATATTTACGATATCTGTCAAAAACATAAATAAAAGAAACACACCTTCAAAATAGAAAAATTAAAAAAAAAGTGTGCTTTAGACCACACGACTGAAGTAAAACTTCTAGAGAGAAAGAAAATATTCGCGCGCACTGCTTGCTCTCTCTTACTCCTACAGTATTTATAAAATTGTTCAAGAACGAAGTGAAATTACGAATAATCTTCATGCACTGGCTATGAGAGGAAAAGAGAAAGAAAATGTGCGCGTGCACTGCTCTCTCTTGCTCCTAGAGTGTGATAGAGCCCGCTCGCCTCGCCTCAAGTTTTACTTCAAAAATAATTTGGCTCATACTTTGTTTGAATTGTCAACCGCAATCAGTTACATTTTTAAAAATTAAAGCAGATCCCATCCAGAATTAATAAGAGTTTCGCATTCAATTACACAACACCGTAACTATTATTTTTAAATAACGAAAAAAACTTGGATTGACTGCGCGGTAGAGGTTTTGCTCGTAAGTTTTAGGTCAATTTCGTCGTGTGGTTCGTCGTTTGCTCAATGTAAACAAAGGGTGTAACACGTACCCGGAAGATTTTATCGGAAGATCGTACCAGAGATTCCTGAGCATATTTGGTATAAAAAAGTAGATTGTGCTGTCCGATGATATATATTTTCTACTAAAAACAAAAACAATTTTTTTTTCTATCATACGTCAGCATTGATCACAATCATAAACGACGGGATATTAACGTGGTGCTGAAACGAGACGGAGTGCTTATCACGTGTCCGATAGGCTATATCAGACTTCATATTTTTTATTGATTTTAATTGAAAAAAATAACGTCTACATCTGTAATACCAAATATGCTCAAGAACTGCTGGTTAAACTCTTTCCGGTACATGCTGTTAGACACAGATAATAATTTAAAATAAAAAATATAAAAATTGATTAAATAATAATAATAAAAAAAAGATTTTTTTTTTGTTTAAAAGTCATTATTCTACGTGTATGGATTTCTTAAATCGAGGCACACCGTTTACACCATTGGAGCAGTGTATTGGAGCATTCCATAGTTCTCGCTCGGTTAAAATAAATCTTAAATCTCGTAGTACGGAACTGTCAGAGGAAATCGTGTGATCCTCAAATTAGTTCCGGGACAGCGGTACGCCTATCAAGTGTCACATTATCCACACGTGGTCACTACGTCTAAAGAAGTGAAAATCGTGGAGTCTCGACACAATGGGCCATCGCGTGACATCGGGTGGCCTTTTAGACGAAATACCTCTAGAAATTTCCTGCTAAAATACTACAAATTAATATGTAAGCCGGGCTTTTTGAAAACCAAAAAAAAAAAAAACTAATGGCGTTTGTGATTCAATCTATAACTATAACGGTATAATATTCTATAACTTTTGCTTTGAATTTTAGATGTTTTCAAAATTGTAATTTTAGTTAATGTTTGGAGAATTCTATACAATATAGATTATTGGGTAAACGATCCAAAGCAAAGTATAGAGGTTTGGTTCGTCCAAGTCGGGAGATATTTTATACAAAAAGAAAGTATAGTAAAGTTCGTCCAGGACGGATTTCCGCTAGAGTATTGAAAGTTGTAAGGTGTTTTTGTCTCTGACCAGGATTGGCTACAATACAAATAAACAATAAAAACTATATTCTCGTTGAAGTTTGTTGTCGTGTACGATTTTTTAAGTCGTAATATTTTTCAATGGAATTCCTCATTATAGAAACTTGGTTTTACCTCACAAGGAGAGCGTGTATGTATTTTTTTTTCATTATCTCCATACAGGCGGCTCTGAGAAAAATAATCCCCCCTCAGGGCCTATGCCATCTTTGGAGATGCTGTATAGAGGGTATTTTTAGGAAAGGAAGGAAGTTCTGGGAAGGTAAAATATATAAGGGGTGGGTAGGAATCTGGGGGTCAGTATGTCCAGGAGTGACGGACTTACGAATCCATCCCTTCCACTGCGGTGCAAGGCAATATTCCGAGAGACTCCTGCTGGAGAGATCAATAAATCTCCCTCAACTAGTCTCTCCCGATCCGGCCTGCCATGCAGTTGGTGGGCAGACGCATCCGCCACCTTGACCCGGACAAACCTCACCCCATGAACCCGGGCACCCCTGCTAAATCACCAAACGCAACGAACCACTTAATATAATTTTTAAAAACCCTTCAAGTCTCGGTAGGACATTACCAGCCACAGACATCATATTCCATTATAGGCTCTGAAGGACAAATTTGACTTTTTTTTTCAAATACAACATTTTTGTAAGATAATTTTTTTCTAGTTTTTAAAATGGTATTTGTTATTACAATAAATTTAGATTAACTTTTTGAAATTTCAACGTCCTGTAGGTGAAAGGTCTTTGGGACTTGTAGGTAAAATAATTTATAGCCTGAAGGAATAAGATATTTTCTAAAAATTTAATTTAAATTGTATTTAATAATGTTCTTATTAAGTTCTACAAGTATTTTAGTTTTTTTATTATTGTGAGAGCTGTTTCGGCTTACAAGGCGATTATCATTTTTTTTTTTTAATTTTGACAGTTTGAAAATAGCCTTTTATGCCGAAACAGCTGTCACAATAATAAAAAACTAAAATATTTGCAGAACTCAATAATAAAATTATTAAATTTAATTTTTTTTAAAATGGAGTCCAACGAATTAAAAACAAGAAAAATAATAAGGTATTTTCCTCACCAATCCAGAATACGAGACCATCTGCTCCCCCACGATGCTGTTGTGACTGGAGACGAGGATGAGGTTGTCCGTAGCGGCCGCCAGGTGCTGCGGGGGGCATGCGGGGGACTGGCGCCACCAAGGGGGCGCGGGGGGCCCGTGCAGAATCCACGCGTAGTCGGGCCCGAACATTCCCAGTGAGTAGGCCTGAATTATTCATTATGTTTTGTTAATGGGGCACATTTGGTGCCTAAAGGAATTGTGCTAATGTAGACAAATACAATTTACGGAACACATGATAGAAGTGGTGTACCGAGTGACTCCTACACAACATATCAAATTCATTCAGCTTTAACTATGTAAAAATGTCTAGAGTTTTATTTTAAAATCCCACCTGTTACTTAATTTTTGTTTAACAAATGTACATGTGAAATAAAACTCTTCAAAACGAAATTCTTGAACGAATTTAAATACTTAGGATTTAGTCACGTAACATTGTTTTGATGATCTTACATGTTCGTTAAATTAGACTTACCAACTAACAATCCATCACGCCGTTTCCCTCACGGGAGGCAGATAGGATGGACCGCCAAACACTTCTTGTCTCATTCACATTCATACATCGTCTCAAACATACTCATCTATTATTCTGACTCTTGACATGGCTCTAATTGTGATTGTGATGTGATTCAATTGATCGTGCCGTGTCTTCCTCGGGCGTCCCCGACTTCTTATACCATTTACATTTACGTCATATATTTTCCTTACACTCCTTTCTTCGTTAATTCGCTCTACATGTCCAAACTATCAGAGCATCCCTGTCTTAATCTTACTCATAACACTTACATCAGTCTTGCATTCTTGGTGGATCTCCGCATTTCTAACACGATCACACATGGTTTTACCACACGTGCGCCTCAGGGATCTCATTTTTACAGCATTCAGTCAACTATCATCCCTCCTCTACCAGTTCCATGCCTTACTGCCATACATCAAGGTAGGTACCAGCATTCCTTTGTGGACTGCTAGTTTTTCTTTGGACAATTTGTTGTTAGCACCAACGGCGTTCAGTCGTCCATTTGGAGTTACCTGAATTTACCCTTTTTTCAATATCTCTATCAATAATTTTTCAAGCACGGTAAGTAACCTTGTTTGTAACACCATTTTAATTTAAAATAATCAACACTTAGTTTAAACCACTTTTACTGATTAAAAAAACCCTACATGTTTAGCACGCAATGCTCATTTCTTCAGGGTTTACTTAAAACTAATTTACAAATACATTTTTTTAAATTTTTTTTATGTTTCTTTATTTTTTTAATAGTAAATATAACATTTGTGGAATTTATGGCCGCCATACTAGGCACATGCCCGTGTTATGGTGGCATGTAGTCAAAATATAAGAAGCGTGTGAGAAAGGAGGGAAGGAGGGGAGGGAGGTTAATAGGGCGTAATTTACAATGGAAACAAATTTAATGGAGGGACACTCAAAAAGCTTTTCTGACCATTAATAATATTTAAACTCTTCTGCACACTCTTTCTAATTTCTGAAATTTCAGTTTTAAAAGAATGGATACAATTACTATTACAGTGAAACATGTTGGCTGTTTTTAACAATAAAAGTGGTTAAAACTTAGCGTTGATAATTTTTTATTACAATGAGTTTTCCTTATTAAAATCGGTTCACCAATTAAAAAGGCTTTCCGGGCAACTCACTTTTCTTTGCAGATTTGAGCGTTACAATTAACTACTGGGGTGAATTCATTAATTTACCTGCAGTTGATTCGAGTATTGCTGATTGATAAAAATATATCAGTTTTAAGTACCTATAAGTAATGGAAAGGTAATGAAATATTCTGCTATTTACAAAGCACTAGAACAGTGGTAGTGGTCGGTTTAACTTTTGACCCTTGAGCACTTCTAGAGAGAGTTTCTTAGGAAGGTCATGATATTTTAAAAACTTTTTATGTTTGCGCACATTTGCAACAAGACATTTTTATAAGTTTGTCTTTGAAATGCATTTTTTTGTTTTTATTCTCATTTAAACCCGCTAAACTACTTATGTAGTTTGTCAGCAGGGACATAGAGACAATATTTTTTACAATAACTTGATACAATTTAAACAATATATGGTGATTCTAATTACAATAATTGGTTAAATTACAGGAAAGTATAAAGTATAAACCTTATACATATAATAAGCAAGTACAAATAAACGTATGAACAAATTAGTATAATCAACAACGAAATCAATAGTTTTATATATAGTATGTCAGGTATAACAAAATAATTATTTTTCCATTTCCTTAGAATGTGAATTCCATTTTATATAATACGAGGGCTTCAGTGGGGCATCAATATAAATCATTATTATCCAATAGCCTTTTCTTAAATTATACTTAACTTTAGCAGTACACATGTTATTTTTTTAATTGTCAATGGTAGTTGATTAAATATTTTGGATACAATATAGTTTAGGGTTCTTTCACCATATTTATTGGTACATTTCGGAACTACCATCCTTTATTTTGAGTGAATCTTGTATTATTGATATTAATAACTACTATATGAAATTAGATATGCCATCGATGGTTAAAAGGACGACTTTCCGTTTTTCTTTGAAAGCATATTAATTTAGTAATTGACATAAAGTACTATTTGAATTTGATTTGGTTGGGCGACATCAAGTAAAAGTTTTTAAATTTTCTCATCGGGGATGCTGTTTGAAAACTTAGAGGTTTTTTTTTTTAAACAGAGGATGCTATTTCCGTTTACAACAATCCTAAATGTTCAAACTTTACATCTTACGTTACTTATAAAAATACTTTACATCGGGTTGATGTTAAAGCATTGTTTGGGTTTGGCTTGAAGCATGAAGTAAAAACATTGAAATTTAAAATACTCGTAAATTGTTTGTGGACAAGTAAATTATAAAACTTGTCTTACGAGCGGAACTGTAATTGTTTTTGTAACCGACCACCTGGTGTAATAATAATAATAATATAATGTATATAAAAATGCAAAAATCAGTCATTTTAAATACATGTAGGATTACGAAAGATTTTTTAAATATTTACATTGAGGGATCAGTAGGATTTATCGGTCAAATTAGGATTTCCACCGAGCCGAACCTTCTGATATGAAAATATCTGGAATCAGTGAATTATTTTTCCATTTAATAGTCTGGTAGGTTAACATGTTGTTCTTGTATTGTTTTGTATTCATTATATTTATACACTTGCATAGCATCGATTTACTAGATAATCATTTTTATGGAAAAGTGTGTGAACGGGTTTAGTTTTTCCTATGGGGAAAAGTAAACCCGGATCTAAAAGTCTGGTTCGTAATTAAAAATAATACATTATCCAATAAAAAATAAGTACTGACGAGATCTATTTTAAATGTAGTATTTTTTTTTTAAACCACTACATTCGTAGATGATTATTAAAACCTTATTCACATCACCTCACATTTCATCCATTAACACAACTCAACATAAAAATACCAAAATTTTAAAAGAAATACCATTTTCCTAAGTGCAGTTCAAATTTTAAGTCGCGGCGTTTCTCGTTACACGGTAAGTGCTGCGGTTCTAGACGAAATAAATTTTTAAAATCGGTTCTTCAGACACTTTGTAGCGACCACCGATGGTGGTTTCTCATAATATTATTTTTAAGATACAGTTTTAAAAGCAATGAGTTTCTTACCTCGCAAAATATTTTTGGTGCCATCTCATGGGAAAAACTACCTATAATGATTCTTGTGTCCAACTCCTGGAAAAACAATGATAATTAAAATATATATTTCATAACAATAGAACTACGTTAATAATGAAAAAGTAACCCCAGATGAAAGCTTTTACTTCGAAAGAAGACAACTTTGGTATCATTACACTGTTCATTGAAAATTTGAAAGTGTACGTACAAAGTGCATTAGCTTAGATTTTCATATAATATTTGAATTTTATCGGAAACATGAGTTGTGGTTGCCTTTACACGCCAGTTTTTTCTCGTAAGCAACTTACGGCTAAAATCCAATGTGCCCATTGGCCAAAAGTCAGCCTTATTCTCAGGAGAATATGTCGGGGCTGACTTTTTTTTAAAGAGTTGTCATGATGGCGGGTATTTATAAATTTAGGTGAAAGCGCATACCCTGAGAAGTTTCAGTTGTTCCTTAAAGTCAGTCTCAGCAAAGGTGATGGTGGCAGCGCAGGTGATGTTGGCTTGCTCTAGTTCTGTGACAAGGTCATTTACAGCCAAGCTGTAGACCTCCTCGTTCTGTGACAGAGCTGTTACCGTATCCCAACCGAAACGTCTGCAGAAGGAAATTTACATGTAAAACATGTTTAAAACTAGAAATATTCACATCATGGGATTGTGATGATAGCAGCAAGGTAGGCATATCTATTTATTTATTTATTTGAGACACAAACAGGATATTTATAGAACATTCATGTTGGTAATATAAAACAAAATTAAATACAAATATAAATATCCCTAGACTAATGTGTCTGCAGTAATAATATTTTAATATACTCATAAGCAAACACAAAGAAAAACAATGCCAGTATTTTTAAACTTAACTCTAAAAAACTTAATCATAATAATAAAAAATCTAACAAAAAGAAAATGTTTATGAAAAAATAATAAAACAACAAACAGTTGTAAAATAATAAAACAACAAACAAATTTTTTTTTAGGTGCACAAATTGTGGAGATACTTCTTGAAACAAGTTATATTATTTACAAAAATATCTATGATAATGTGTGATTTAGCAAGATCATTGTATGATCTAGACATTCTAGAAATAGGATTAAAATATCCAGTATTATTGGTAAAAATTTCGGTCCAAAATATGTTAAGGTTTCTGGTAGATTTGGGCCTGGCGTATAACTTGATTTGATTGATTAAGTTACTATCTACCCGATAATTTACAATTTTATAAAGCATTAAGAGGTCATTTATGTTACGTCTTTTAACTAGACTCTCTAATTTGAAATATGTTAGTCTTTGTTCGTATCCATCTAGAAAATGGTACACACCTGATCGATAAGACAAGATCCGTGTAAATTTTCTTTGGACAGATTCAAGTCTAGATACCTGTGTAATATAATGTGGATTCCAGACTGTTGACCCGTATTCAAGAACACTACGGATTAACGAATTGAATAGAATTATTAGGCTATTAGAATTCTTGAATAATTTGGTTGATCTTATAATAAAACCAAGTAATTTATTTGATTTACTCATAATGTATTCAATGTGTTGGTTGAACGTTAGTTTGTTGTCGAATATAATTCCTAAATCTTTAATCGATTCAACTGTTTCCAGATTGTGAACACATATGGTATATGAATATACAGTTCTGTTGGTGTTCTTGGTGAAATTTATAACTTTGCATTTTGCTATATTTAGTGTGATGAACGTATGTCTTGCGCTATGAAAGAGACATGCGTGCATGAGTGAGACAGCATGAGTAAGGCATAAAAGGTTTGTTTGTTGTCCATTCGTCCTCTTTGCCTTCAGACTTCCTAAGAAGGAACCCTGTATATAATCTCTTAATAAACGTTATCGTCTACCTACGATTTATTATTGGAGTACCACCCCAAAGGAATCTGGATCCATACACAAGAGTCCAGAACTCAATGTGAAACCGGCCACGGTCATCACATTTGGCGCAGCCGAAAAAGGGAACCACGGAGCAACCAAATTATCACATTTGGCGCAGCCGAAAAAGGGAACCACGGAGCAGCCAAATTATCACATTTGGCGCAGCCGAAAAAAGGAACCACGGAGCAGCCTAATTATCACATTTGGGCAGCCGAAAAAGACCGAGATCGTAGCTACAGGGGTCAACGAGTGATCGGGTCAGATCACGACTCCACATCATTGCGGAGCAAGGAGGAAGCAAGAGCAGCAGCATCCTATGTATGGTGATTCAGTGCCGAGAACCTGGAGGAGCATTCGCGTAGGGCGTGGATTCAGAAGTCTGGGTCTTCAAGAGAAGACCAGGAACCGGGCGCAGACCTCAAGGAAGGTGCTTAGAAGGACGACCAGGGTTCAGGAGCAGAAGACGGTTCGCGGAAGGGCGAGATCGGACAGCATCAAGACATCAGAGTCGTGAGTTGAGTGCTGTTTGTAAAATTTTCTGTTTTTTTTCATTGATTGCATCTGTGTGAAGATGGAAGGAGGAGAACTGCCCAGGTTTTGTCATTTGAGAGACCAGCTGGAGACATTCGTCTTACAGTACGAGCAGTTCATCCTAGTCAATGATGACAAAATAACGTCGGATGTAAAAAAGAGAGCGGTTTTTATATCCCATTTGCACACAGAGACAATAAATTTATTAATAAATTTGAATAAATATTAAACGGTAGAAAATTTATTGTTATTACTCGAAAATCATATAGGTATTAAAAGAAATGTGTTCAAGGAACGTGAAATTTTTTTCGCTACGAAACAAAAGGTTTCAGAATCAGTTAATGACTTCATAGCGCGTTTACGAAATCTAGTTAGATTTTGCAAATTCGAAGACAGACTTGAACATAATTTAAAAGATGTTTTTATCACCGGTCTTCGAATTGGTCGTACTAAAGAAAAATTATTTGTCGAGGCTGAAAACTTTTCATTAAAAAAGGTTTTAGAATGTGCTATTGCAATGGATTCGTTCGATGTAATTAATAAGCAAATTAAAACGGAAAGTGTAAATATGATTTCTAAAAATAGGCAGATCGATTTGTCACAAAAAAAAAATACGGCGGGTAGACATTTTTCTAGACCTACGGACAAGAATGTTACATCGTTCAGACCGAAATCATTAGAACGAACGAAGTGTAAACATTGTGGTAATTATCACGAATCAGTTAATTGTAAATTTAAAAACGTGATTTGTTATAAATGCAAAGGCAAAGGTCACATAAGTAAAATATGTCGCGGTTTAAAGTATAAAGATATTTCTTCAGTGTTTGTAAATACGCAGGAACTGTTGTGTATAAATGAAGTGCATTGTGAGCCAATTTTGTGCAAAATCTTAGTGAATAATGTTGAACTAAATGGTTTACTGGATACAGGTGCAGCAGTCTCGATTTTAAAAGAGATAGATTATGTTAAACACTTCAATAAGTTGGATTTAAAACCAAAGGATTTAACCTTGACGGGTTACGCTAACTGTAAGTTAAATTTATTGGGTTGTATTTTATTAACAGTTGATTATAACGGTTATAGGGAAATGTTAGAATTTTGCGTAGTAAAAAATGGAACAACTACTGTTCTAGGTCGTGACTTTATCAAAAAGTTTAATATTGGATTTACGGGGTTACAATCTACTTCATCCCAGGAGGGAAGTGAAATTTTTTCTCAAAATGTAGTTGAGAATGATAGAAGTGAAGTAGATAAATTAATTCGAAAATTCCCGGAGGTTTTTTCGGATAAACTGGGTAGATTCAATAAAAATAAAATACATCTGAAACTTAAAGAGAATGTCTTTGATACTCAAATTCTAAGTTTATTCAAAAATAACAGAGATATACCAATAGATGTCGAGGAGATTAAATCGGAATCAAATACGGATAAAATTTTATTGGAAATTAAACATTATCTCACAACAGGGTGGCCAAATAAAATTAACAAGGATGATTCAAAATGGATTTACTGGAGTAAACGGAATGAATTATCTATAATTGATGATTGTTTTTTTTGGAATAATAGGCTAATAATCCCAGTAAGTTTAAGAGAAAAAATTTTAAACTTATTGCATAGATCTCATCTGGGCATAGCTAAGATGAAAGGGTTAGCCAGGGGGTATTTTTGGTGGCCAGGGATAGATGGAGAAATTGAACTTTTAGCGAGAGGATGCGAAATTTGTTCAGAGGTTCAACCATCTCAACCAAAAAGCGAATTGACTCCGTGGCCCATAACTGAAGAGATATGGAGTAGGGTGCATATTGATTATGCAGGTCCCATTGCAAATAAATATTTTTTTGTGATTATTGACTCAACCTCAAAATGGTTAGACTGTGTGGAGGTAAATTCTCCAAATTCGTATAATACTATTAAAATATTAAGAAATTTATTTAGTTATTTCGGGAGTGTACAGACAATAGTGTCAGATAATGGAGCCGCCTTCATGTCAGCGGACTTCAAAGAGTTTTGTGAGATGAATAGCATCAAACATTTAACTACTCCGGTAAATCATCCACAATCGAACGGGTTAGCTGAAAACGCCGTGAAAAATTGTAAAAAATTTTTGAAAAAAATTATGATAGGAAATAAGTTTCAGTCAGGTTACGATGAAAAATTAGGAAATTTTCTAGTGGATTACAGAAATTCACCACACTGTACAACTGGTTTAGAACCTGCAGTTGTAATGTTTGGAAGAAAACTAAGGTCTAACTTAAACAGTTTTGTACCGAGAGGGGGGAGAGATAAGGATACTAGAATTAATAAAGAAACTAAAATTAAAATGTCTAAATGTCAGGAAAATCAGAAATGTTATTATAAAAGAAATAATAAAGAATCGTTGGGTTTTTCGATAAATCAAAAAGTAATGGTAAGAGATTTTAGAGACCAAAACAATGATAAATGGGTTTCAGGGAAGATACATAAAAAAATAGGAAAAAAACTTTATATAATTGAGGTAAATTTAAAAGGTAAACTTATGTATTGGAAAAGGCATTTTGTTCAGTTGTCTAAATTGTGTGTATCATGGGAAAAGAACCCCAGCAATCCTTTAATCGCGTCTGAGACTAGGAGATTATCGTCAGATGAGTACGATATCTCCGGCTTTATGTCGGATGACAATCTAATGGGTGATTCTCCTCTTACTTCCAGCTCCAGTGAACCGGTGGCTTCCACGTCGGGAAACTGGAAGGACAGATTACGACCACGGACACACAGATGAGTCAATGAAGACAGGACTCAGCTCTCGACTCAACATGATAATGAATTACACTGTAAATATTGGAATATTGTATGTATTGTAAATAATATTATCATCATCATGTTGTGTACCTGTCTACGGATTTAAGTGTGGAGGGATGTGATGAACGTATGTCTTGCGGTATGAAAGAGACATGCGTGCATGAGTGAGACAGCATGAGTAAGGCATAAAAGGTTTGTTTGTTGTCCATTCGTCCTCTTTGCCTTCAGACTTCCTAAGAAGGAACCCTGTATATAATCTCTTAATAAACGTTATCGTCTACCTACGATTTATTATTGGAGTACCACCCCAAAGGAATCTGGATCCATACACAGGAGTCCAGAACTCAATGTGAAACCGGCCACGGTCATCACATTTAGTTCCATTTCATTGTCAACACACCAGGTAGATATTGTGTTAAGGTCTTTTTGTAAGAGTTCACAATCTTCCATAGAATTAATTGCTTTATATAATTTGAGGTCGTCAGCATACAGAGAAAAATTACAACGAAGTTTAAATGTAAGATCGTTAATAAAGATTAAGAAAAGCAAGGGTCCAAGGTGTGATCCTTGTGGTACGCCCGATGTAACTGAGATTGGGGAAGAGTTAAAACCGTTAACAGTAACAAATTGACTTATATGTGATAAATATATTATGATTCTAACCAACGAAGCAGATTTCCGTGTATGCCGATTTTATCCAGTTTATTTATTAAGATAGGGTGACTGACTTTATCAAAGGCCTTACTGAAATCGGTGTACACGGCATCAACTTGTGTTTTTTTATTCATCGATTTACACAGAAAGTCCATATACTCGAGTAAATCAGTATTTGTGGATCTTTTAGCTACAAAGCCATGTTGGAAAGGGCTAAGTACATGTGTTACATGGTTAAAAATGGTTTTGTATACAATGGATTCAAATATTTTGCCAAAACAAGATAATAGGCTGATAGGACGGTAGTTAGTTACATCATTTTTACTGCCAGATTTGTGGATCGGAATGACGTGGGCAACCTTCCACAGATCGGGAAATATTCCATCGTTCAGACTTTTGATAAATATTTTGTGTAATGGTACTGCAAGTTGATCTGCACAATTTCGAATAAATAGTGGAGGAATTCCATCTGGGCCGGAACCCTTATTAATATCAAGAGTGTTCAACTTCGCCTTGACCTCGTCTAAGGTTATTTTGATGTGAGACAGTGGATAATTATAAAGTGGGGAAGAAAATTTAGAGTCACTTTTAGAATTAGATGGTGAGCTAAAAACAGAAGAGAAGTAAGTAGATAAAAGTTCACATGTATCTTCACCATTTGTTGCTGATTTGTCATGGAGATGCATGATTTTGGGGAGAGAATTAGAAACTCTTTTCGAATTAATGAGGGTTGATAGATTTTTGATACTGTTAGGGAGAGAATTTTCTATTGAATCTACGTGGGCTTTAAGGCATGTACGTATGGATACTTTTACTCTAGCCCTCAAGATGGAAAAACTGTCATAGTCACTTTGATTTTTGTATTTTTTCCATTTCTTTCTAAACTTTTCTTTTTCTCTCAGTTGATGGATCAAAACACTGCTGAACCAAATTGGAAAATTTTTATTGCTGTTTCTTAAGCGTGGAGTGTATTTTTCAATTGATAGCCATAACAAGTTATAAAAATGTAGCAGAGAGTCATTACAATTCAGGGTGTTAAGATCGTCCCAGTTATTAAGTGATAACATTTCATTGCATTTAATGTGGTCCGTTTTTTTGAAGTTATATTTGATGTGATCTGGATTGGTGGGTAAGGGTTTGTATTTGGACATTAAAAAATCGAATTCAATGGGGGGATGATAGGAGTCAACTTTGGATAGCACATGTGTAGCAATTTGAATGTTAAAGTTATGGTTGGAAAAGACTAAATCTAAAATGCGATCTATATTGTTAGAGACGTGATTGAACTGATTAAGCCCAGTCATATTTTGAAAGTCTAGTAGAGATATTGATTTTTGGCTATTATATAAAACTGGTCTAGTGTGAGTTTCATTTACATTTAGTGAGTATTGAATACATGGTACATTAGAATCACCCATTATTATTGTTATATCCTCTGATGATAAGTTATTATATATCGTTTGACACTTTTCGAAAAAATCTGTGAGATTTTCGATTGGTATATCTGGAGGCAAATACGCCAAACACAAGTTGATGTATTGTCTAGATGTTTCATGTAATTTAAATTTAATCCATAAATCTTCTGTAGAATTTGAGCTGTATGCTGTGACTAAAAAAGATGTAATTTTTTTCTTTATGGCTGTTAGAACTCCACCACCTGTTTTTTTAAGAGAATTCGATGAGTCCCTATCTCGTCTATATATATTATAACGATCATCTACTATTTCATGGTCATAGATTGTGGAGTCCAGCCATGTTTCTGTAAAACAAATTAAATCATAATTACAACTGAGCACTTCGCAGTACAAATCGTTTAGTTTACTTTTCAAACCACGTACATTTTGATAATAAAATGTTATTGCCGTTTTGTTAGAATACATTTTGAAAGTATATATACAACATTATTAAATACGTTTTTTTTGTAAAATTGATATGTGAAAATAATTTATTGGAAATTAAATAATTATGGTTTGAAAGGGGGCAATTTTGAACACCAGAATTTTTTGTTTGTTTGTGGTAGATGATTTTTTCTGTGGTATCAGGTGTCTTTAATATTGACAAAATTTGGTTATTGAATTGTAAACTAAATATTGAGGATACAGCAATTGGTTTCATAATACAATTACTTGTAGTATGTTGTGATATTTTTATGTACTTAACAAATTTTGATAATTTATGAGAATAATGACAAATCGTATAAGTAATATTTTGTTGTAATTTTACAGAGTAATTTTGTTGAAATGTGTGCCACAGTTTTTTTTATATTTGCAACACTCTAATGATACGTTAATTATCACAATGGAGATCATCACCAATGTAATTAAATTAATAAAGATGAATAATAAAATTGTAAGAACAAATATCAGACGATTTAATTATTTATAGAAATGCAATGACGGCAGAAAATGTGATTATTTGTACCTGTTACAATCCCATTACAAAATCAGTCAATCCTTCTCGTCCTTTTAATACTTTTTGAAGTTTTTTTATTTCTTGTTATCAAGTTTAATTTGTAGAACTCCATCTTAATTTTAAATTTTTACATATTTAATAATATTATTACTTAATTTATAAAAACAGTTTATTTTTAAACTAGTTCTGCCATGTAATTATTAGTATGCGTGACAGCTGTTTTGCCTTTTGAAAGCATTATCAAACAGAGCAGAACTTTTTCCGTTGTTTGTTTTTGGGGTGTTATGCCGTGTTGTGCTGCCTCCTTCTTTAGTCGACGATGTCGTCGGATCTGCCGGATCTGCCCTGATGATGGACACTGCAACGCTGTCTGAAACGTCGGCTAAAGAAGGAGGTAGCACAACACGGCATAATACCCCAAAAACAAACAACGAAAATGCTTTTGGCCGTGAAAATCTAAAAACGTAACAGAGCAGAACTTGTTTAAAAATAAACTGTTTTTGTAAATTAAATATTAATATTATTAAATATATAAAAAATAAAAAAACTAAAACTTTTTGCAGTAACTGTATCCGAGCCCAAATGTCTGCAGGAGGTTTTAATCAGGTTAAAAGAAGTTTAGAAACATGAAAATACACACAATAATATATTGACATGGTTATATAACTGGTGATTTGGAATTGATCCAGTTTCACAGCAAGGTCTTTAACAATCAGATGAAGATTCATCTTTCTGTGACAGGGCTGTCTCGGCGCGCTATGACAGCAAAAATCACATAGAAGATTTTAAGTCTTATTCTATTTCTTTTGATTGATTAATAGTTTCTAACATTACTTAAGCTAATTATTTGTAGGTATTCCATTGATTAGAAGTTTTTGTCTTTAAAGATTACTTTATATAAATAGAGTTAACATATCTCTATTTGTTACTGCGTATAATGTGCACTTATAGATGTGTTTGCTAGTGTAACAATACCATGCTGTAATTTTGCATTAAAAATATTGCCTTTCACAGACTGCGCTAGTAAACAATAATTTAATTAAATGCCATTACCAAATACGGCCATTATTGCGGTTGGTAACAGAAACTACTCCAAATGACTGCACACCAAAGAGAATTTTCCATCCGACTGACGAAAATAATTTCTACTACCTACCTACTCTAATTTACACTATTCAGAGTAGTTTTACGTTTCTCATTCAGTTACCGTCCTATTGAAAACGTTATGATTAACCACAAATGATGCTAACTGTACCGTAGTTCGTGTTTTAATAATTATCATGCCAGAATTTCAAAGCCATCTTGTTAAACAATTTGTTTGTTTTCCAGCATAAATGGAAAACCAGTTGGTTGTTCGGTTTATTTAAAAATAATTATTATATTTATAATCAAAGGAGTGAACAATTGTGATCTCGTCTCTACGTCGTTAAGTAAAGTGACTCATGGAAATCGTTAGAACTGTGAAGTAAAAATATGTCCGTACTATCATGATGTAGGTACTTTAACTGCAATTAAACTATTATAGAAATACAATTCATTATTATGCGGATGACAGACAGGATACAGTCCATGATAAATTTTGTTTGACAAGCCAAAAGTGCAAAAATTCCAACGGCTTGGAGGGCTTTGAAGCAAATAATGGACGGTTATCTCGAGAGTGTTTTCTCTTGGGGTAAAAATAATCTCGTCGAATTAAATGTTTCAAAGACCCAATCATGTCTGATCACGTCTAAAAGGGATCGTAATGAAAATCTAGTCTCCTTCAACGGTAGGTAGCAATCTACCAAACATGCCCTCCACTGGGTGCTCGGTGTAACTCTATGTGACCAGCTCAGATACGGGGGCTCCATCGCAGCCAGAGCAAAGTTAGCCTCTAAGAAACTGAGCGTACTGTACAGGGCCCGCAGATACTTTAATACTGCACATCTTAAGTCTTAATAAACGGATTGCAATCTATAGAGCACAGGCGTCAGGTGCGAGTGCTATCCTCGTTCTACCGGTATTTCAATGGAAGATGCTCCGAGGAACTAGCGTCATTGATCCCCTCGGCACCGGTGCATAGTCGGGAAACACGCAAAACGCGCGCCCAACACACGTACACGGTTGACATTTATCACATCGGTCGCTTCTACGACTCGTTCTTGAGTTCAACAGCTCGTCTGGGGAACGATTTGGCGGCCTCTGTGTTTCGTCCTTCCTATAACCTGGGTCTCTTCAAAAGCCATGCCCACTCCTTCCCCTCCTCAAAAAGACCCTCCACACAGCATCTTCAAAGATGACATAGGCCCTTAAGGAAATTGTTTTCTTCAAGGCCTACTGTGTGGGGTTAATGTAAAAAAAAAACTTTATCTAGAACATGCGAACATGTCAGCACAGGTTCTCCTTGTGAGGTGTTCACAAAACATTACTACACTTGACCATTTACTACAGATACGGAGTGATTTACACTCAGGATTTTTTTTTGTATTACTTGGACTTATCATCGATTTACATGTAAACTCTACATACGGGTATAGAAATCAATAAATAAATACATTAAGCTCACCTGATAAATGCAATCCTGGCAGGGTTGTGCGAAGAGTCCGGTGCCACGGTCCGATAGAAGAGGGGGAACTCACTGCGGTCGCTCAGCGCAGGAGAAGTAGATCCAAAGGACACCTGTTTTTCAAGCAGAATTTTTATTTTAGGAAAATAACACACATTTTTTTCATTCTCGTTTTTTGTAAAGTTTTTTTTGACGAAAATGTACTTTGGTGTGGTGTAGAAAAAAATGTGGAGAATAATCTTCGAATGAGTAATCCAATCAACTACGAACAAAATAACAATTAAGCAATAAGTAATGGTAATTTAAAACATGTATGTTTGTACTTATTTTTATGGGTGACCGAACAACTTAACAATGTACAACTTCATCACTCCGTTGAAAAGTCATTACAAGTGATAAATAAAAAAATAAAAAAAAACTTTGTTAAATAGGTTACTTTAGGTTAGGTTAGGTCACTTTTAATGAGTTTAAAAAAAAAGTGTAGAAATGCCACTTTGTTGAGTTGTCATGGAACCATTATTATGATATTCATCAGGGAATAATCCAGCTCACTGCGACTCTTCATTCCGTAAAAAATATACCACGCTAACATGGAAAGTCATTTTAAAACATGGTAAGTTGGTGTAGGTTTTAAAATATTACAAAATTTCCTACATTTTTTTTATTTTAGAGACAAGAGAAATGGCTAGTTTACTGCAAAAAGAGCTCGAGTTTGGCCAAAGAATGCTGCAGAAATAAAGGGAAGAACCGGAGTTGCCAGAAAATATTTTACGCACAGCACATTATTAATGTAGATGGCTTCAAAAACATGCACAATCTTCATAGTTATGCAAGAAGTAAATCTGTGTTCCGGCATCTTGAACCACCACATAATTGGCCCTTCTCAGTTACTTGAAAATCTAAACGGGGAAATTTATCACAATTTTTTAATCTTTTGGAATATGTGCCTTCGCTCTCACGCAGGGCAACGTGGCTTCAAAACGGTGGCTGCATTTTGCACGAGGAGTGAGAAATTATTTGGATGAAGCTTATCCACAGAGATAAATCGGTCCTCGTCCCATTTTGTGACCCACCCACTATTCGGATTTAGATTTTTTTCTGCAAGAGTTACATAAAACTTACCTTCTTTGATTTTTATTTGTGTTTTGCATTGTTTTTTAATAAAACACCCCCGTCACTTTAATTCAAATGTTTTCATTCGAATTGATTATGATAATTATTTTATAATGAGCCATTTTGCAGTAAAATTTCAATATTTCAAAAAAATGTTGAAAAAAGTAAATCTTATAACATTTTAAAAACTACACTATGATAATTTTTTTACCCAACTTGCTAGCTAATAAAAAAATCATTCATGAATAAGGCGAAAATCTCGTTTTTTCCAAAGGCACTTTTAATTTAATTTTGGATTAAGAACAATAGCAAGGCTATTCAGGGTTGCGTAATAAAAAATATAATCTTGGAATATGGAATTTTCTAGCTGTAGCATTCGAAAATCTGATCTAAGGTGTCGATTGTCTCGAAATTCGTAAAAGTTTAAATATTTCGTAAACTAATGACTTTTTAACGAAGTCATGTTGTCATAATCTGGTTCGTCACGAATTGGTCTATCAGCCTTCCAAAGCATAACGTTGAATTTTGAAACACCTATATTTAAATGAGACACAAAGCGAAAAAAAATTGTTTTGTTTTTTACCATCAATCAGTCCAATTTGATATCCAACGCTGTAACGTCGAACTACCGAATCCCCGCGCACTGCTTCACGCACGATAAGAGTGGAACATGTTTCGAAGCGACAATAGTACGCAACGGCACTTCTTTGATTTTTCCCTCAATTTTTCATCATTCTTTGCTAGTTTAACATAAAATCACAGGGCTTCTAAGTCTTTTGAAAAAGACTTGAAAAACTAACGAGTCTGATAAACGATTCGTTCTCTTTTTTTACCCATTGGTTGTTCTGCCGACATGTAAACTAGTGTTCTGTTCTTGTCCGCCGTGTTTTTCGCTGGTGCACAGCTGCGCAGGGGAACATTACTGTACATGAGGGATCATTAGGGTACATGAAGGATCATTAGCCCGTAAAGAATTCCTTTTGTGTAATATTTTGTACTTTGGCGGATTAATACTATCGAAATCAGCTGTTAAACTAATATTTTTTGTTGTTTTCAGGTAGATACGAATATTTTTTTTATTTTTTTATAGTGAATACCTCACAAGAGTCCCAACTGCTCCCGTCTGGAGCCAGTGAGACTAATGGCACTCCCAATTGGGGTATGTTATGAGGCTGAAGGTAAGTGGGGAAGGGAAGGAGACGAGGAAGAGGAAGGTGGGGAAGTACTTGGCTATTCAGATCTAGTCACTAAACACGGCTAAAGCCATTTCAAGCAACGTTTCAATTCTGAATGGTGGTCTTACACCAGGGCGATACTAAGAGTATCTTCCACTCTGGAACGTGTCGCAAATATACAATATATTATTTTAAATAATTAATTGTGAAATAACACAAATCAATTAAATAAAATTTATTTGCGCATAGTTTTATTTCATAAAAAAATAATTATAACAAGAGATCACCATTCTCCCAAACCCTCAACAGTGGACCCTTTTAAAACAAAACTCTTATAATTAGCGTTTGGGAGAAACGCATTCCGAGAACGGAATTTTGAAAGCCCTATAAAATATATGTATGGAGATCTTTTTAAGAAAAGAGAGGAGAGGCAGATCTGGGAAGAGAAATCCGCGGTGCAAGGCGATGGGTGAAGAGAGTCCTGCTGAAGAGGTCCAAAGGCTTTCTACTAGACTAAGTACTATTATAGAGGCTAAGTTATTATTATTAAATTAAAGGTACTATACAACTTTATGCGGATGATACGGTAATTTTTTATACTAAACCGAACCTAGCGGAGCTTGAAACGGAAATGAATGCTGATATTTCCCATCTCACAAGTTGGTTGAGAATAAACAAACTAACCCTTAACGTAAAAAAAACCCACTATATACTTTTCGGTAACAAAAAAAATCTCAGCCTCGATATCAAAATTGGAGACAACTCCCTCGAAAAGAAAATGAGCACAAAATATCTGGGTCTGATCATAGATTCCCAACTCTCGTGGGATCTCCACGTAAATCATGTAAAGGAGAAAATTACACCCATAACTGGTGTACTATATAGGCTTCAAGGATTACTACCCATCCCTTTATTAACTTCAGTCTACAATGCCATGGTACACTCTCACCTGTCCTATCTCTGCTGTATCTGGGGCTTTGCCTCAAAGAAATTGATAGCCGACCTGCAGGTAGTTCAAAACCGAGCTCTCAGAAATGTTCATGGACTTCCATGGGACACTCATGTCAGGGACATCTATTCAGTTTCCGGTATCCTTCCAATCACAATCCTTCCTAAACATGAAATCACAAGCACCATCCTACAAATTACCCAACAATCAACTCATACTAACACCAAGCCAATTTACAATCAAGACATCCACAACCACAATACTCGAAATAACAATAAAATCCGCATTCCTCAAACACACACTACAAAATATGGGATAAAATCTCTGAACTATATTGCCTATACACTATATAATTCGCTTCCAGATATGTACAAAAACATCCAGCATAATTAAAAAATTGCAAAGCAATGCTTTAAAAGAATATTTTTTAACTACATTTAAAAATGAAAATATGTAATCGTCTTCTCATTTTTTGTTCTATCTTATATACTCGGATCTGTTTTTCCCTCTCTTTACTTGTTTTCTCTTGTTGTTTGTTCTACTTAACCTGTCTTTATTTTTATTTTTATGCTGTACTGAATGTAAAACTTATATTATGATATCAAAATACCTTTGTAAAATTGTAACTACTACCTCCTACCTATGAATTGTAAGTTCCTCCTGTCCTGAATTGTGAGTTTTGTAACTCATCGGGATTGCTCTAGCAAGAAATAAAAACAATGAAAAAAAAAAAAAAAAAAAAGTACTAGACAAACCTTACCCCATTAACAATTAGCACCCCTGCTAAATCGTCATTCGTACCGGTAACCGTCAAACTACTTGGGGTGACTTATGGCAGAGGTGTTGGTTATCCAATAAATTATATAATTGAATATATTTAATATCATAAAATATTCAGAATTTTGCAGCTTTGAATCCAGATTCAGAACACCTTTAAAAGAGCGTTGTAAGCTTTATTCAAGCGTATTCAGATGTAGATATTTTACGATTGGTTTGTAATGCGAGCTTTGAATACTACTTGTGTCCCATTTTCTCTGATCCGCTTTGAAGCTGATTGGATCCGGAATAAATTCCTTCCCTATACTATTGAAGTCCTCCTCGAAACTCACATGTACGTCTATAGGCACAATATTATGAACGTATTCAACATTACATTCCCCCAGGTAGAGCCATAAATCGACGTGAGTAAAATATTGTGAAAGGCGATATTTTACGCACCTATTGAAAAACGAATGTAAACAGTAAACAGGTCCTGTTCGTTTAAGTTTTGAATACTTTGACGGAAGGTGCTGTTATTCAGTTACCAATAACCACTCGAGCGATTACGCGAAATACAATAATTGGCCTTGAGCTCTCGCCAGGTTTGAAAATTAATTTTGAAAATTTTTCGCCCACATTTAAAAAAATATTCCTCCACATTTGTTTATGTAAATATATAAAAAAAAAACTATAGTGCTATACAGCCAATGAATTCACCTATATTTAAATAATCATCCTAAATTTGTAGCATTTATAAAAAAATTATTAAAAAATTTCTGGGTTTTCTAGTTAAAATCTGCCGTGCAAACTTTAATTTTGCATCCACATTAAAAGTATTTTTTGTAGTTTCTAGTAAATAGTGTAATTAATAATCCCATATAGAAATATCTAAAATAAAACTGAATTTGATAAGTTTAAGTGAGAAAAAATTTCATAAGAAATTTTATTTGGGTAAGCACAAATTTGATTGTAATAAAATATGATTTTTAATTCACTTACAAAAGAAAACTGCATTAAACCACATACATACATTCATTATCTTTATTTTACAATAAGAATTAACTCAATTAATCCTTTATTTATTGAAAAATATCCATTTGCAAAGATCGCCACCCCGAGAAATATATTGCGACGTAAAAAACGAAAATCTACTGTTTTAAAGATAACTCACTTCATTTTTTTATTTTTTTGACAAGTTAACAGGTTAAAAACATTTATAATCCGATTGTATACAAATATATTAGAAAAAGCGACAAAAAACACGTAAATTCGACATTTTAAAAGAACACGATTTTAAGAGTTGGCAGTTTGAAAAAATCTTTGCTACCAACTGAATTGAAGTGAATACTACATCAAAAGTAAAGGAAAGAACAGTGACATCTTTTGATCATTACTTGGAGTAGACTTTCAGTTCTCAAACAACATGTTCTGCAGGACGTGGGAACATTTGAAAAAAAAAATCATAAAATGTTTTACGAATGGTAGGAAAATGTGGTCAATTTGGACCGAAATCTCTCCAGTGGTTTTAACTCCAGATAAAATATTGGCTGTTTCGTCTTGTCTTGGCGGGTATTTGTTGTACAAAATTTTTTATGACTTGTTATCAGAAATTTGTGAATCCAATCGAATTGATGTTTATGAATGTAACCAACATGATCGTTTGAAAGCAGATGAAACATTCTTTCAGGTTTTAATATTAAAAACCAAAATACGTATTTTTTTTACATTAGATCCACACAGGAGGCCTCGAGGAAAATAATTTCCCTCAGGGCCTATGTCATCTTTGGGTATTTTATAATTAAAAATTTAAATGAAGTATAAAAATTGAGGTATTATTTTACGATTGTTTTGTTTCTTACCGATCGTTTTTTCTTTATTTTAAATATTTCATTATACAGACGTATTATAAAGGTTATTGTAATTTAACTTTTTTTCGTTTCAAATCTTTCGAAATTTATTTAATTTCTATATATTTTGGATTATTTCGATGTGCAAAATATCGTTAAGGTAGTCTATTTGCATAATTCTTTGTCTAATTGAACAAAATAAGTGCAAAGCATTTGTTGGAGGGCTGAATTGAAAAATATCGTAAAATTTTTCATTTGGACTTCAACAGTTCTGTTTTGAAAAGCTATTCATTACATCACTTATATTTTTTGTAACTAGCACGTGGAGTGAATGTGTGCGGCAGATTTTTGGTTAATAATACTCAGATCTGCTTTTTTAAATGCTGTGAAACCTAAGCATTATATAGGTATAGATTATTAGATAATTATAAATTAGGTTGACTATATCGATCCAGAGACAACTATCGCCTGGTTTTACGACCAGTTATTAGGAATTCGCCACCTGTGGGTTATTTATTACAGGGTAAGCAAGAAAAGCTCCGCGTTTTTTTCCGTCAATCAATCATTGTCTATGGAGTTGGGGATTTCCCAGAATGTTTGACAGTTAAGTATATTAGTGGCGTATAGTTTTACTAACTGGGTATTAGGAAAGTGTATTTTATACAACAAATCTCGAGCAGTTTGAGTAAATTGGGTTTAAGTCGGTAGCACATTTTAATGTAGTCTAAAGTAATTTACTAGTTACAAATTAAGAAATTTTCACACCAATTAAAGGCAGGTTCAATAATACTTACACGCGTACAAGTTTATTAAGTTGATTTTATATGCTTACTAGCTGACCCGTCCACGCGTTCTGTGGCTCAGTAGTTATATTAAGTTGGATCAATGTTATACTAAACTTCCTAATGTAGTTAAATTCATTTGCAAGAAAGCAATACTGCTGAAACAGCCAAAAACCAAATTGTTCACCAGAGCCAAAAAACTTATCATATTTTAGAAAAAAAATCATAACTTTTTAACCAGTGGTTCCAGAAATGCCATTTTTAAAATGCTTTGCTGAAAAAATATGATCCATCAAATGGCAAAATTTAAATCTTTTAAAGTGAAGGACAGTGTGTTTGGTGCTTACAGCAGTTGACAACTGCTAAATGTAAGAATAATAAAAATTTACTTTATTTTCAGCTGCATGAATTGCTGGAAACGCCAAAGTATATCAATATTAAAATTTTGAATAACTGTAAATGTGTGTCGTAATTTTATTGGGCTAAATTCATTTGGTTTACAACACCGTAACGTACAAATAACGATAAGGCACGATATTAGTTGGAGAATTTCATAATATAAATATCTATTTTTCGGCTATTTTCGTCGATAAAATCAAGTATTTTGTCATTTTATTCGAATCCGTTAGACAAAAAATTCTCCCGTTTCGGGACACTCCAATCCGCCAGATGTAACGGGAAATCCGTTATGTTGAACACAACACTGGTTGGTTACCTAGGTAAAAAAAATCAGAATTGAAACGTTGCTTAATAATGGCTTTAGCCGTGTTTAGTGACTAGATCTGAATAGCCAGGCACTTCCTTACCTCCTCCTCCCCATCTCCTTCCCTTCCCCACTCAACCTTAGCCTCACAATATACCCCAATTGGGGATATCATGGGCTCACTGGCTCGAGACGGGAGCAGTTGGGACTCTTGAGAGGTATTATCTATAAAATATATATATATATTTTTTTTCGGGAGAACGCAATCAGTTGGCTTATATCACAAAAGCTGATTGATATTCAAGAAAGGCTTGTTTCACAGAATTTGAACAATTCATCAAATATCAAGTTGATATTCAAGTTCTGTTATAATCCAAGTATGTGACACATTCAGCCCATGACAGAACTTCTATACGACTTTCGGAGAACTTAAATTTTAACCTTAAAATTTGTCGAATTGTTCAAATCTGTGAAGCAACCCGTTCTTATCAACCATTACAGTTTATCAACCACCGGATTTCTTCAAATTTGAATTCTAAAAACTGGGATATCAAAAAATAGTTTTAAAAAGTCAACTGTTTTGATTAGCTCAGTAGGTACGATCTGAATAGCCAGGAATTTTCAAACTATTATTACCACCACCCTCATTACATTCACTAATTGCTCTTGCCATAGATACAGAGACTTAGTGCACTCGCTCACGGGCAAATGAAAAAAACACGTTGTCAACGGCAACGCTACCAGTCACTCGCTATGCTAGTCGCTAGTCAGTTGCCAGGTTGCGATGGTTGCGCCTCACGAGCTGTCAGTTTTCGAGTATTTTGCGATATGTCCGATGCAGTTGCCAATAAGTTTGGATTTGGTTTCTCCGTGAGCTAAGGGTCTTAGGCCTGCGCTTTTGAATTATTTTATGGTATTTTTTCCGTTGTAAACAAGGGTACCTAAATCTCCAAAACTATTATCCTTCGTCCTTAAAAGGAGTCCTTACAGTTTTCTTTTATTGTATTTTCCGTTTAAATCGCAGTGAAAACTTTCAATAACGGTGTATATTATCCATACATAATATTATTACTAATTATAATATAACTACACAGACTGCCACTATTAATACACATACCTTCGTGTAAGTCATCTTCACTTCGTAGCCATGTTTTTCTGAATCTATTTAGTAATCGCAATTTGTAAGTCTGTAAATGTGTACCGCTGTTATAATAGTTTGCTTTAAAATATATAAAAAACCGTCATTAAAATCAAACGTATTGTTTTGCATCTGGATATACCGAAGGTTACGTTCATTTTAAATTAGCGTACCAATATTGGTTTATTTAAATGAAATCAGAAAACTCCCGAATTCATTTTCCACCTAGTATTAGGTTCGGTCCACAAATACTTTGAATCTTCACTAGCATAAAAGACGACTGTTACCTGCACAATGTTCCAGTATGGCACAACCTTGGCCAGGCTCTCGGTGACTTCGGAGCAGGCAGAACCCAGCAGCATGACCATCCTGGTGGAGGTCTGCGTGTAGAGGGCGTGGAAGAACCGGTCCACTCCCACCCCCGGGTCACACTGGAACAAAGATAATTTTATGGTCATTATTTTGTCAAACATTTGTTATTCATTATTTTGTCAAACATTTGTTATTCATTATTTTGTCAAACATTTGTTATTCATTATTTTGTCAAACATGCACTAAAATTCTTAAAAAGAAGCATGACCGAAAGGCTAATTTATTTCCTTACATAACAATTTGGCATTCATTTGAAGTAATGAATAACTTAGTAGAAGTACTAACTTAGTAGAACTTATTCATATTTCAAGGTACGAAATGGTCGGTGGAATATTGCATAGTTATATTGCAGGATATGTTCCCACAGAGTTGTTTTATTGGTTCCATGTCAATTCAGAATCAACGCAACTCAACACCTTTTTAAAAAATCGTTAAAAGCTAAAAAAAATAAAATTTAAAAATAGCCCAAACCTAACCTAACATAACCTAACCTAATTTAACCTTTATTTTCTTTTTTCATAACTTTTAATGACTTTTCAAAGCAGGTTTTCAGTCGAATCCATTCTGAGTTATCCGGTATCGCCAACGGAGGCCCAACAGTAAAAAAATTCAAGCTTTTTTATGTACATGCTCATATTATACGTAAAATATACGGAGGAGAATTAATTATTAATTTAGCATTAATATCCTTTATATATCTCAGTAGGTTGCGGGGATAGCGAATGTGTGGAATAGCGAATGGATACAATGGAATATTTTTCTCATTGGCTGAAGTAACTATTTTCCCCACCTATTTTACTTATCCATAATGTAACACAGAAAAAATAATACCCTTCACCTCAATGGAAGAACATCCTCCTCAAAATATTTCTATAGTAATAGTAACCGAGCCGGTAGACTTCAAATCTATTGACAAAATCTTTGTCGTAACGTCACGGACTTGAGATATTCGTCAGACATTCGGATATGTCATCACTGTATTGATTGTCTTAATCCGTGTAAGATTTTCCACATATATTTGTACAAATTTACAGGACGCGTACACCAATTACCTACGTAATGTGTGCTTGCGGAGAAACATTGGGAATTTAGTGAGGGCTTGAAGGTCCCCTTACGGTACCAAGTTGGAACGTATTACGGTACCTATACCTACCAAGGTACTTCTACGTACTACTTCTACGTTTATTTGAGGAATGGATTCACCCCGAGGGGATCAGTTGGCGACTAGTATCTCAAAGGCCCTTTCGTTTGATATCACCACCAGAATATCTCTGGAACTCTTTTCACCGAGGGTATTTTTCCTTTTACTTAGATTTGAAACCTGAAAGGAAAGGTCGCCGCTTTTTTTACCGTTTTCAACACCTTTGTAATCATATTAGGCTTATTCTGAAACAAGTTTGCCGTGTAAAGTCTGCCTTGGAACATTATTAATCCGAAAGAAGATTGACAATTTTATCATGAAAAAACGGATGCGCTGAGACTTTTAAGCTAAAACATTTTTTCCCCTTTCGTCGGTTATAAATTTAATATAACATTGTTTCTTTGTATTATGGAAGGCGAGCTTTACCTAGCTTCACCGACGTTTCAACAAGCTCTTTCTCGAATTTTTCTTTCTTATTTAACGATGAAAAATATTGCGTAATAATATCAAGCCACCTTCACTGTTTTTTAAATTAAACTGTTATTTCACAGCTTCGTAGCTCACGATATAAATGAACTTACGTGCAATAGATGCGATTACCCTCAAGACAAAAATAATTAGCTACTTAGATGAGTTTTGGTAATTCAGCTAACTTTTTTTTGCTGCATGAATGAGTTATGTTTGGCAATTTTCACGTGAAGTTGAACTTGTGTAAGTATTTGAACTACATAAATATTTACTTCAATTAAGAATTTGAACTATTTAAGAAGTGATACGTTTTTAGATTTTCACGGCCAAAAGCATTTTCGTTGTTTGTTTTTGGGGTGTTATGCCGTGTTGTGCTACCTCCTTCTTTAGCCGACGTTTCGGACAGCGTTGCAGTGTCCATCATCGAAACGTCGGCTAAAGAAGGAGGTAGCACAACACGGCATAACACCCCAAAAACAAACAACGAAAATATTTAAGAAGTGTTTAAACAAAAAATTATGCAATTTCTTTATTATTATTTATTTTCTTTCTTCCTTTCTTCTCGGTCTACGTACTGCATAATTACTATGTTTTAACTTTTATTTTGATAATTATTCTATCTGTTATTTCACTAGTAGCATCTCCATCTAGTAATAACTTAATCTTGTTTATTGTTTTTGTGTTTAATTCGTAGAATTCCATTTGATTTAAAAAATTTAATTACATCAATTTTTCAAAAAACTAAACCTTGATTTACAGATTCTGTAAACATTTTCAAGTTGAATATAATGTAATGTAATATTTAACAATCTGTAAATGTTACAAACAACAAATAAATAAAAATTGAATTAACCAAAAGCAAAGAAATGCATAATTTACTTCAGTAAAGTACGGTTGTAAAAATTTTATGCAAATAAAAGAACAAATAAAAATCGCGGCTTTGAAGACGTGTTTTTGTGCTTTCGCTAAAATGCATTTTCCGGAAAATGTAAAAAGCGGAATCGTGTCCTGTGTTACACAAAGCTTTAAACATTTTCACGTGATTTTCAAAGTGAGACTGAAACGTGTTTCGGAGTCTCGGAGTAGTTCACAAAAGTGATTTATTTTAATTCACGAAGAAAATCCATCTCACTTAACACCACTCCCCAAGCAGCGATTCAGCATAATTTTTTTGGAATAGTTAATTTTGAATGATAATTCATTATTTATTAAAACCCTAGTAGTTAACAATCATCACTAAGCGATCACCTTTTTGAAAGTCCAAGGAATAAATTGCTTATCATAACTCCTGTCCTGTGAAACAAATGGTCTCCTTGATTAACAATATAAAATAATATCACCTTTACGTGATGATTTTATTAAGCAAACTTTGGCCGGAGTGTCACCAGAGGTGGGTGAACTGGTTGAGTTATCCAGGTATTTGTTTTGAGCCTAAAAATGAGCTTCGTGTCTCAGCATTAATACGTCATCGCCTTCACAAAGGGGATGATTACATAATTCAGCAAACAGACAACTGATGAAAAGTCGGGCTCTTGAATTGGGTTCGGGCTGATTCATTAGTATTTCAAGTCCTGAGCGGAAGAACAAAAGGAAATATATTGGAGGACATCAAGGGAGCCTGTTTTGATTATACATTATTTGAATTAAGTCACTAGAGATCCTGTAGCCGAATTATAATGTTGGAATTTTGTTGGGCTTCGGCGAGGGTTAATTAATTATACGAATATTAATCTCTGAAAAATTCATTGTGGTAAAATATATTTTTTCATTAGTAAAATAATTTTGAACTTTAGGGAAGCCATTTTCTAGCTTATTGGCAGACATTGATATTGATAATACGTGGTGGAATTCCATTGTAATGAAATATTAGACCAATTTTAAACTTTACGTCATTTGGATATTGAGATGAAATTTAAAAAAATCTATACTACGCAAATTGAATTTCACGAAAATAAAATTAACTATCTACTATATTTCTCATTGTGTGCTATTTTCTTTTTCTCTTTTTTTTTATTTTTTCTTACATTCCTTGCGAAGAAAATGTTGTTTCTATTTGACTTTATAATGCTTTTTGTTTTGTTCTTTGCAGAATGAGACTATTACAACTGGCAGTATAATTCTGAAAAATAATAGTCTATAATACTTAAAGGTACACTAAGGTACAATACGAAATTACGAAAAATGGCAATAACGTCGACCAAGAAAAAATTCAAATTTCGATTAAGGATTTGCTGAATTAATAAAACGATGCTTACCGTTACCGTTCATTGGTATAATGGTAAAAATGGGGTATTATTATTTTCAATGTCTACCATATTTCTGACACAACGTTGGTTTCATCCCGTGCAGAAGAATACGTACATTAAATGTTAGAACCTTCCATTTGGAGAATATTAGTATTTACATCCTTGCTCTGCAGAACACGGAACAATACTTTCCGCCATTGACTTATTCCGGACTAGATGTCTAATTGAGCTCACAAAAAAAATATTTGAAAGAAATAAATTAGACCACTGGGTAGCGATTTTAGCTAGGTTAGCGGAAATCATACACGCAATAATTCGTGAAGCAAGCCATGATTTTTGCAAACCGCAAAACTGGAAGTCACATTTGTTCAAAATGCAATATTATGTCAAATAATAGAACAGTTTTAAAAAAAAAAACTATTTTCTACTAACTGGATGTATTACGTTAATGAAAGCTAGAAAGTTTTTCCAATGCCACGTGAATGTTTAAAATATAAAAAAATTAGCAACTCCTGAATTTTTTTAAAATTTTTTCTTTTACACATTTAGTAAATTGACCTGAGAACAAACGGAAAATATTAGCGTCTGAAAAGATATTATTTTATTTTGCGAAGATCACTCTGAGAAAATCACTTGTGTGTAGTTGGTTTGATGAGTGCGGGATGTGGAAGTGTTTGTTGGGTTAGCTTAGGTTAGGTATTGGATAGTGGAAATTAATGATAATGATAATTTTCTAGAAAATAATTGTCGTCAACCAAGTTCATTAATGATTTTGAATAAAAAATTATGGTTGGATACATTTCTTCTGTCTTCTAGAGTTGATAAATTATGAAATACTAATAAGTCTTTTAGATATTCTTGTGTTCGGAAGAATTTGAAGTCTAAAAATTATAAAACAGTTTTTTGAATTCCTTCTACTCTTTCAATAATCCCTCTACTCTTGTATTGGGGATTCCATATGGCTGATCCAATTCTAATACTGAGCCAACAAAATAAACATAAAGTTTTTAATTAAATGATATGAATGGTTTAGTCACTCGATGAATCCTAGAAGTACGTAGGCCCTGTCACAGATGAAATTTATATGTGATGGAAAAACATTGACAAACTCACCTTTTTTGTTGTTTATTTTTGGGATATTATGCCGTGTTACGCTAACTCCTTATTTAGCCGACGTTTCGGACAACATTACAGTGTCCATCATCATCATGTGTTGGACACATCTGCCCTAATGATGGACACTGTAATGTTGTCCGAAACGTCGGCTAAAGAAGGAGTTAGTGTAACACGGCATAATATCCCAAAAATAAAAAACTAAAATACTTTTGGCCGTAAAAATCTTAAATCATAATTAAACTCACCTTGTTCGTTCTATTCCACCGACCTTACTCCCACACAATAACGGATATGAAATACTTAAGTATGGGATAGTAGAAATCCCTTTTATACGTCCTACGTCTGAATGTAAACTTTTGTTGCAATATTTGTAGTTCCGTTGGCTGCCGTTGGTGCAACTTTACCGCACTCTGATGTCTAGCATTTCCCATATTAAACGAGTTTCTTGCTCTGGTGAGCTACATTCTTCTTCCAAACTTCATTGCAAATTAAGCTGAGTTAAACAAGATAAAATAAATTGGCTCTAAATTCCGTCTCTATTCGGTTAATCGTATTGTTTTGTTCGTAAAAATAAGAAGACAAAGCAATGCATTTATCTAATAATTGTACTACATTGTTCAAGAAAGTACTAGATTTGATTAAAACCTGATATTTGTGTGTGAGTTTCTAATTACTATGTTTACGAAACAATTTAGAACAATGACCTGTGCCTAGATGGAAAAGAAGTCGGTGCGTAATGTATGGTAGGTATTAGAAAATAGAAAAAAGGTCACACTTTACAAAATGAAAACTAAAGTATTGTTTTGAGATAAAACATAAATGTGTCTACCTAATAATACCTTTGATGTTTTCAAAACAGTACGATCAATCATACTTTGTTTGTTAATGAAGATTTTGTGTGTCTTAGTTCTGCTTGAGGTGACTTGTATGTTGTAAGTGCCATTGAAATAAGGCCTGTGTTATGTACATTGCGTAGGTACAACTAAAAGCTCACTTTGAACGATCGGTAGGGAGCATTTTGAGTAAACATCTCATTCTGAACTTGGGCTTGATGATTTATATTAAGTAATCTGCGCTAAATTGAGTAATCCGACAATGTGTTGTATGCTGATAGTGTGGTGCTGGTTTCTAACAGTGTGGCAGATCTATAATGTGTCGTGTTAAATTAGTTATTTAAGGGGTTACCCGGCGGTGATTTTTCTATACAAACGTATTTCCTATTTATCTCTCTGGATTTTAACTCTAGATATTATATTGTTTTTACATAAAATAGATATCAACTACTAGCGTGTCGGTACTTTTTTTTCTTTTTTTTATAAGTTTTTTGTAAAGAAGTTATGACTTCCCAAAAATCAATAAAATTGACTGGTTTAAACGCCATCAAAAGTTTTTTTTTAAAGCAAAACGTACAGACATATAATAGTTTTTTCTAGTTGGTGTTGGTAAAAAAAAAATTGAAAATCTGTCCACTTTTGGAGGAGAAAAGTGGGGAATACAAAACCTCGATTTTAGTTAAGTATTAGTAGCTCGAGGTGCATTGTCCCTTTCGCTCAATATCCGATGGAGTAAGAACAACAGTGACAGCAACAATGTAGTAAAATCTATTTTTCAAGTTTCTCCACCACCCGGGTATCATCTTAAAGATGAATGTAAGTAATTCTAAAGTCGAGGAATGTGAAAGAGAGTATACGAAAACTGCGTGCAATATAGTTGTAAATGATAATTACTTGAAGCAGGAGGTTGAGTTTGTGTATTGCATCTGAGAAGTATGTTTATTGGAGATGGGAAAGATGATAGAGTTTTTGAAAGGGTAACTGCAGGTAAATCCATTAATACAGTTAACAAAAAACTGTCCTGAGAAGCGCAGCTGGTAGTCCATAATAGAGTGCTGGTACAATGAGGCATGGAACTGGTGGAGGAAGGATGAAACTAAACTAAATGCTGTAGAAATGAGAGAGAAAGTATGGTAAGACCATGACGTATGATCGTGGGAGAAATGTGGAGATCCGCTCAGATGGTTTGGGCATGTAGAGTGAATAAACGAAGAAATTACTGTAAGGAGAACATATGACGCAAATGTGAATGATAGAAAAACCCCGAGGAAGACAAGGCACGATCAAGTGAATCATACACATATTTGAGAAGGGCTATGTTAAGAGTCAGAATATGTATGAGACGATATATGAACGTGAATGAGGCAAGGAGTGTGTGCCAAGACGGAGTTTTTTGGCGATCCGTCCTCTCTGTCGTCTCTGGGAAATTGCATATTGGTTAGTAGTACCTACAGTCATTTAGTACGATTAAAGGGGTTACATGGAAGGTTTTCCGGGAGTTTCTTTTTGTCGCGGTGTCTGTCCCCTGTAGGCCTTATCCACATGTTATGCACAGTTTCGAAATTTTGTCCAATCTTCTTCGCTTTGCTTTTCCTGATAGACTAGGCGTTGCGAGTTCGTCTTCGGTATCAATCGAGACAGAAAATTTCACGAAAAAATGCCGAAATTTCACCTGCATTATGCCAAAACTATTGATTATTATAAAAATTGTTAATACCTAAATTGTAAGAAATTTTCTTTAGTTTATTTTGTACACACATACATGTTTTTATCTTAAAATGTGTCAGAAAGGAGATATTGTCTAAAAACAACTGTTAGGTGCCATTATTCCAATATGGCGGCACAAGCGGCAAAGATACGAGGTATGGTAAAGTTGAAATTCGGAAAGAGTACACCGAAATCTATAACATTACCAATTTTCAAAACTCCCGGAAAACTTTCCAGGTAAAACTACCAATTTTTTTTATTCATTGATTGTTCCTACATTGACCTTTCGTTTGTGTTTCTTTCAGTGCGCATATTTCATTGCATATTATTTAATTACATGTTAATATGAGTATATTGAATTTAAATATAAAAAGCATTATCCATAAGAGTTCCAACAGCTCCCAACCGTCCAGGGCCAGTGAGACTATGGCTTCTCCAATTAGGGTATATTGTTAGGCTGAAGGTAGTGGGAAGGGGAGGAGAAGGAAAGAAGAAGGCCGAAAAGTATCTGGCTTATCACAAAACACGACTAAAGCCATTTAAAGCAACGTTTTAATTCTGAATGGTGGTCTTATACCAGGGCGATATTGAGACTATTTTCCACTCTGGAACGTACCGCAAATATACTATATATTATTTTTAAATAACTAATTTGTGATATAACACAAATAAATATAATATAATTTCCTTGCGCATGCCGGGATTTGAACCCGTGACCAACGGATCGCTAATCGAGAGCCTTACCCCTTGTTTGTGGGTTCACCTTTTTTTTCTTTTTATACTCCAATTATTTTCTTCTAGTGGAATTAGATTTTTTCTTCTAAACGACCCTTCCCATTTTTTGAAGGTTAGGTTCCATTAGGTGTCTACTTGACTCTGTCCCTCGTTATGGGGAACTATTGAATTGCTGTCATTGTATATCCGTCCACTATCCTGTGTTCGGTGGCCAGAAATAGTTTTTTCTACAGTAAACATATTCCGTAAACTGATCGCAAGACAATAATATTTTGGAAGGTCTAGATTTATGTGGTATCTATATTATAGCGGACAGCTTAATTAATCGTTTATTTCTCTTAGAATCTACAAAATAGCACGATAAACCTGCAACCGGAGCATTAGTCGACATTTTTTTTTACTATTGTGGAAAGCTATCACTTTGTGGTTTGAAATATTTAATAAATATAAATGTTATTTTTATTTAATTTTTTTCTTTTTAAAATCATTTATTTTATTTATTTAAATACATGATTTATTGAAAGTACATATAGTTTATTGTGATATTTCACCCTCCATGCTAGGGATGAACCAGTGTTATGGCGGATGAATTTTACAGTTTGGGGATATACATTCATTAGTTTTGGTTGATAATTTTTATTAATTAATACTGTGCACACAATTCTTCTACAATAAAAAAGTTATACGTAGTTAGATAGGATTACAAGAATAAGATGAAGAAGTTAAAGAATTATTGGAAAAGAGAAATTTAAGGAATTATTAGTATATAAATCACAGCAATCAAGGTAGAAAATAAAGATAAATTATGGTTTGGCTGCTTTTAATACTGTACATCCAATTCTTCTACAATAATAAAATTTAAAAAAATGTAAAGTTAGATTGGGTTACAAGAAGAAGATGAAGAAGTTAGAGAATTATTAGAAAATGAAAAATTTGAGGGATTATTAGTATATAGATCACACTAATTATTCTTGTACATACTATAGTGCTAAGGTGATTAAATTGATAGATTGTAAAATGAATGGGTATTGTAATTGTAATGTATTCCATGGGAAAGGATCCATCTCGTTATTTGTTTTTTAAAGGAATGGGGTTGGCTCACGGTTTTTAAGTTTTCAGGGATAAGGTTAAACATTTTAGGAGCTAGGAAGAAAAATTGTCTTTGAGCTGACGTAGTATGTAGTTTAGGTACGTTGTAGTGTCCATTGGTTATTGTTATGGTTGTGTAGTTGTGTTATAAGAGAGTTTTGTTTTTGTATTTGAACAGGAAATGTATTAGCGTAAATTTTAGGTGGAGTTGCCTTATTAATTAATCAATTAATTTCATTAATTAATTAATTAATTCTTAATTCCCTTATTGGAGCCATACATTATTGCGTATGAATGTTCATAATAGAGGCAAACGAACTAAAAATATCTTTCACTGCAACAATAATGTCAACACCAATTCGTTTATGAACTCCCTTATACCACGCAAACCCAGCTTGGGTGGCGAAAGACCACCGTTCAGAATCAAATCGTTGCTTGAAACGATATTAGCCATGTTTAGTTTTACCTACTTTCGAAACCTTTTCTCCCAATTCTTTCCCTTCCCACTTACTAAAGTCTCACGTTGTACACGTGTACGTGACATTGTTCCAATGACTGTTAGAAATTAATTGTGAAAAAATATCGGAATGAATTATTTTACTATAAAGATAGACTTATAGGTAAAGGACTACGTGTAGTGTGAAAAATAATCCTATTGAAAAAATAAATAATTATTCTGCATTACCTATTACGTAAAAAACTAACGAAACATATTATAAGTAATACATTATTATGGTATCTAGTATCTATTCAAGTTTCCCGCAGACATCATGCAATCAATATCTTTCCACCATTTGCCAATATTTCTAGGGCTTGGTTATTTTATATTTTCGGTACCGCAGAACTGTCCGTAAGCTCTGGAAGTAATATTTCAAATGATGCTTGTCAGGAAAAACCCTCCATTATAATTGAAATAGATGACTAAGTTAAATCACCGCATCGCATCAATATGGCGAAAAGTAAGAAAATAAAAAAAGAATGCGGTACAATACATCAACTAAATTACATGGTCAAATGATAATGGGTGTGTGATTTCAGAGCTTTCGGTCAATAAATAACATAATGTAGAGGGATTTTTTGGTTTGTTGGAATGTGTCTTGACTGTTTTATTTTTATTTGTTGAACTTTTTTTACGATTTATTTGCCTTCTATCATACTAGACTCTTACCCGAATCATAGTAGTTGTGGCAATAAAAAACTGTACCAAGAAAAATATACCTTTCAGGTATGTACCTACTTACATAATAATAATAATTGGATTATTTGTAGAGTGCCGTTTTGTGAGAAATCACCTCAAGGGCGTTGTACATTTTTTTAATGAATTCTTAGGCTCTATCTAAGTTTATTATTTACAAATAGATACAGAAACATACTTACCTGGCCGGTCACCTTCGATAAACACTTTTCACATGTTTCCTAAGTCCTTTTGAATCTTTTTGTACGTGAGCGATTTATCAAAATTTAACGTTTTTTTACTCGCACCTCGTATTTTAATAGTACGTCCCCCAGCCTAGACTCCTCTCCCGCAAACCCCATTCTCCTTCATTCCCCTCCCCCTCCCGGACCACCACCCCTCTACCACTTTCCTTCGCTGCCGGTAAACTGTATAAAATACATACATTTTTCACAATGTTATATAAATTTTATAACGCCAGAGCTAGCAGTTACATATAGAATCCTTTACATGCGTATACGCACAACAAATCACTAAAGTTTTATCGCATTTGGGTGAATAGTGTAGGAGCGCATCCGAGACAAAAGAAACATTCATTTACATATATAACATAGGTAACCGACGAGTTCATCGAAAATCAATTCATCGAAAGTAAATTTATCGACAACGAGAGGTTAGGTTAGGTTAGGTTGAACTCGTTTTCGATGAACTCACCGTGAACCATATAACATATATCATAAAAGATGCATTCCTATATTATATTTTGCAATTATATTTAAAGATGCATGTATTATTTTTTTTTTGTAAATAAACGCTGAATTGGTTTTATCGTTTTTACAAAAGGAACTTCTTTGGATTGTGTTTGTTTTAAATATTTGTTTCTGTGAAATCAGCAGAAATTTAAACATCCAAGAGTTTTAAATTTACGTTGCGATTCTGATGTTAGTATGAATTATATTCATCAAATATAATAGTTGCCATTACGCCTGGGAAACGCAGTATAAAATTACGTAATGTGTGGTATAAGTGCAAAATGAATATTCTTTGGACAATCCCTAATGTATTTGTTTCCCCCTGTTTCGAAGCGGAATCATTATTTTTACAGAAAGATATCTTCTGGCGCGCGGTCCTAATAGCCTACTATAAATTCGCCGTATCAGATGTTGACGATAATGTTGGGTTTCTCTCTAGCTCCTAGCTCTCATGGCTCTACTCTTGCGATCGGTATCCAATTTAGCCACAGCCTAAATAAGCTAAGCTTAGGCCCCGGTTATATGGGCCCGAGGGCTCAGACGGTTTGGCCTGTGAGCGGAACCACGGGCCGATATATATTTGAGAACAGCGTGAGAGCTTTGACCAAATCGTGGGAGTGATCTAAATCTCACTTTTTGAGAAATTGAGGTATTAATCTAAACTACATCTAATCTCACCTAATATAGAAAAGAACAAGTATTTTTTTCCACAATGAATTGCCCTATTAATACAGTTATTTAAATAGTTGCCTGACAATAAAAAAACACGCATAATCTTTTTTTTATCTTTTCAAATGACTTTTCTAAAGATCCACGAAATAAACATGTTTAACCACGAATTGAAACCCTAATACACTAAAAAGTGTGTTATATCAAAGATGAAGAAATAGTCAAATTATCAATAGAACTTTTCTTCATTTTCTAATTTTTGGGTCGGACCACTCCAGCTGTACCGGCCTCGTATGCAGTTTGTAGACAAAATCAAATCCAGTACTGATTATGATTGAATTTTTTTTTCAGGCACACCTTAACGTTAAGGCTTCATCTCTGTGGTGTAATATGCAGGTCAATATCCATTTCCGGCCAATGAAATTCTGCTTCCGGTCTCTCCTGTCCAGGCGACCACAGAAGTGAAAAGCTATCAACGTGTTCAAATATTCACACCTCAGAGATATCAGATGACCTGTGAGATCCCAAAGTGGCACTTTAGTCCACGTATCAATTATGTTTAATAATATCTATAAAAATAAATATCGACGTCTTTCTCAAACACCTGTGATATTCCTGCTCCGAACTCCGTGTGTAACTGTTTTATTTGCCTATCTTAGACAGCAGAAAATATTTTTATATGCCTCACTAAAATCTCCGGCCATGATATTAGAACAGTTTTTTCCTCCTTAAATTTCTACTAACTCAATTATTTTCAGAAGCAACTACGAGCTATGGAGATTTTAAATAACCATTTTGCTTTCAAGAAAAGGGTAGAAAACCATGTTGTTTGAGTGTATAACGCTGTGATAACATTTTATACCCTTCTATTATCCAAAATTTATCAAGATGTAAACAGGATGACTATCGGATATCTTGTGTGTTTTTTCTAATGCCTTGATTTGACAGTAATAAGTTATTCCGTCCTTCGCGTGTTTTCTGACAAAGAGATTGACGAAGTTATTTTCCTGCTATTCCATTTTTGTAATATAATAATAACTGAATTGACATCTAGTTTTCAGTTACTACTGAAAAATATTATGTGTAACATATATTTTTTTAATCAATAAATCTCTTTATTTCCTGTGTTTGACTTTTATTACTGCAAATTTTCATCAATAGATGTTAACTTCTTATTTAACAAAACATTTATACCGACAATTCTAAAGTACTCTGCGGCCATGAAAAATGTATCTACCCATATGATAAAAAAACTCATAAAAAATAAATACAAATATAATAAAATGAAGGAACGACCATAATGAAATCTTGAAATCGAATACATATATTATCATTATGATTTGTAAAGAGTTTTTGGAATGTGATTTTAGAAATGTGTGTTTGATCGTGATTGTGATTTGTGAGTTTGGAACTATAAAATAAATCTCTATAAACCTTTTTGGTTCTAGTAGGATAAGAACCCAAGCGATGATGTTTTTTTTACCCAGTTAAGGGGGTTTTACCAGAAAATACCGGAAATTAGTCATTTTTAAATCAAATTCTAGACGTATTGTCTCTTTTTACAAAAAAAAACATAAATTGATTTTGAAAGATTGTTATTTTATCATATAAACGAATTTTTTAAATTTCGAAAAATTAAGTTTAATTTTAATATACCTACTAGGTTATACCGTTCAATTTTTGAACGAAATATTGTATTATACAACACAAATTTCAAATCATGTAATCATACAGCAAAATAAATAAATTCATTATCTAGTGAAAACATTTTTCAGAATTTTAATTTTAGTTAAATTAAATACATTAAAAAATAAATTCGAGAACGTGTTTTGTAACGAAAATACCTCAGTTTTTCTATTTATTTAAGGTCTTACAAATTAAAATATTTCAGATTTTTTTTACACACTTATTAATAATCAACTATCACTTACAATAAACTTAAATAACATCATTTTTTAAATCCCGCATAAGCCAAAAATGCATTTGTGTTGAAAAAACAAATATTATTGTAATACCTAGTTTTTTGGAATAATAGAAAAATTTTAAACAAAATTGAGTGGTTCAGAAGGTTTAGGAGTACAATCCTTGCAAAATAAATAAAAAATATAGTCGTATTAGATATTTTTGTTAAACAAACAAATATTATTGTAATACCTAGTTTTTCGGAATAATAGAAAATTGTTAAACAAAATTGAGTGGTTCACATGGTTTAGGAGTACGATTCTTCAAAGTGAAAAATATAGTCGTATTAGTTATTCTCAGTGAAATACCACCTTTCAGAATCGAAATGGCTTTAGCTATGTTTAATAATCAGATCTGAATAGCCAGATGCTTCCCAACCATTCCCTTCCCCTTTTCCTTCCATTACCCACTTCCTTCAGCCTCCCAAAACATCCCAATCGCCTTGGAGTTGAGATTCTTATGTGGTATTTACAAAAAACACACACAAAAAACATGTTCATCGTTTTATTATTGCCCTCAAAGCCTTTAGCGTGATTTCATGACGTCGCGCTGCCCTTAAGGCCACCTCTCTTCTGGATGTCTAGAGAATCACTCCCTACTGGGAGGGTGGAGATATCACCCACTTTGGGAATCACCGCTCCAGTCAAATGTAGCGCCAAAATCCATCACAGAAAAGCGAAATAAAATGTGATCGATACCTCCATATTCGAATTTACGTACGATTGCAAATACGGTGTATTGGCATGGAAATAAATCGTTCAATCCATTTCCCTTCTGGTTGAATTTCTTCACTTTGATATGTAAATAATCCCAAGCGGAATACTTCCTCGCGACCAACCTGCGTCTCTACCTAGTAATGAACTAGTATGCCTGTCTATCCTCGGATTAAAGCTGATTTCGCTTTGAGGAATAAATCAAAGAACTGCACTTTCGTTACAATTTCTCACAGCCCTTTGGAGCTCCAGGCAAAGCGAGAGATTAAAAATTCGATTAATAAATAACAGCTTCTTAGGAACGAGGTCAATTTAATGTAACGTTGCAAATTTGTACGGACGCCCTCTCAAGTAAAGGGCTGGGCAGGGGCGAGCAGGAAGGGGGGGGGGGGGTTAATTTAAACCAGTCTTGAAAACTTATGATCAAATTCACGGACAAAGTGTTGTCATTTTATCGTTGCGAATGTAAGATTATAGGACTGGAGAAACCGTGAATGTACTTTGATTATCTCGTAAGTTTGGTCTTGGAATTTTGTTAATATTATACAGGGTGTTAAGGTACGTACTTGAGTTACTTTAACCAGTGATTCCTGACATTATTTGGAGTAAAAAATGTAAATGAAATTTTGGTCTCCGGTGACTTTTTTTAAGACAATTTTTTTTTTCTTCAAAATGAAACAAAAAAAAAATCTTTCACATGACATTGGTCACTCAGCCGAGTTTCCGCCCCACCACTTACTTCGCCTCCAACTACATAACACCTACTTTTTTAAAGTTTTTTTTTGAAAAAAAAAAATATCAAAAATGTCACCGGAGACCAAAATTTCTTTTACATTTTTTACTCCAAATAATATCAGGAATCACTGGTTAAAGTAACTCAAGTACGTACCTTAACACCCTGTATAATGTCTGCCTCGTCGTACCATCAGCGACGTCCACTGTATATCGTGATTTTCATCTGTCATTTGGGGGGACAAAAAACCTATGTATATACTTTATACAGTAATAACGACAGTATGAACTGAAATACAGAATGTAAGAATGACTCTAGAATTTACAGGTCAAAAAAATAACACGATCACAAAATCAAATACACTTATCGTCATCTACTCATACAATTAAATTTGGAATTAACTCATTACTCATTACAATACGTCGCACATACGCAATATAACGCATCAACCGATAATCTTAAACCTTCACCACCAAACAAAAAATAGTAACAAAAGCTCTAAAATAATATTTTTTTAGCAGCTTTATTAACCAGTGACATAATAGTATAATAAAATAAATTTAAAACTTTTTCCACTTTTAATTTTTTTCCACTTTTTTTCCACTTTTAATTAAAAGTGGAAAAAGTTTTAAATATATTTTATTATACTATTATAATGGAATTCCACCACGAATTATCAGTTTCAAAAATAGAAATATTAACCAGTGACATATTTAGCAATCTTTATTTGTAACTCTTGTATATCTTTCTAAATGTATTTGTGCCTAGAATGTTTTTAAAATCTATGTGCTTTTCATTGAACTCCCCTTTATATTCGATTTCTTGTGTAAAAATAATTTTCTTTGAATTGTTTAAAGTTGTCTTTCCCGAAATGAGTTTTATTTAACTCACTGGGAATAATGTATTATAAATATTGTGATATAATCTTGTAATATATTATCACAAATAAAAAAATAAACATTTTGTTATGAATCATCTTATAAAGTATATCACTACAGCCTTACTACTAATAAAATACCTCTACCCAACTGTTAAACGGAGTTTCACTTACATATTGAATAAAGACTGTACAATGTACTAGGTTAGATTTGATTTTGTACTACTAAACAATCTATTAAAAATTGTGCTCCGAAAGAGCCGAAGATTTTATTTATGAATATTTCATTTTTATTTTTTTATTATTAAGAAAATATACAGGACCATACTTACCTGGTAGGTCACTTGAGATTAACACGGTTTATTTAGAGAAATTTAGATACAGTTTGCGCACATAGGTCACAATAGCGAACACATGTTATTGGAAAATCCATTATTTAATCCTAATATATATTTTAGTACTAATATATAATATGTTCTTTAATGCACGTGTTTAGGAAAAGCAAAATTTAATGATGGGCGGTACAGTAGTACAAGAATTTGATTTTATTTGAATATTTATCTTCGTAAATGAATTGTCTCGGTAATAGACGGATTGCTGTGTAAGGCTTCGAATGATGTTAATCTAATAGGAAAATGTGATTAAGATATATTATAGGCAACACACGAATAATATACCCTCATATAGATATATGAGGGTATTAAATTAGGAATTCCACAGAGCCGAACCCTCTGATATGAAAATATCTGGAGACGGTGAATTATATTCCCATTTAATAGTTTGGTAGATTAACGTGTTGTTCTTGTATTGTTTTGTATTAATTATACTTATATAATACACTTGCATAACGTAGATTTACTAGATGATCATTTATATGGAAAAGTGTATGAAAGGGTTTAGTTTTTCCTATGGGAAAAACTAAACCCGTTCCTGTAAATCTGGTGAAAAAATTAATTAGGGTATGAGACCCTAAATAGGTAGGTTTTTAGTTTTGACCTAAATTCTGTTGGGCTTGTTATGCATCTTAGTTCTGGACGGAGTTTGTTATATGCCTGAGGCCCAGATATTCCGAATGCGCGATCTCCAAACTTACTATTTGGCTTTAGTTTAGGCTCTATCAGTCTACCTACAGCTGAAGATGTTGCTGATCTAAGGGTTGACTGCCTTGGACCAGTGTTTACCGGAACGCATAGTTCAGATATGTAAAGTGCGGCCATTTCATTGATGGATTTAAACACCATCCAGCACAGTTTGTACTGGATTCTTTCAGGGCACTTAAGCCAGTGAAGGTTACGAAGGTGTTCTGAAATGTGCGAATATTTAGAGACCCCAGTTATGAGCCGTGCCGCTGCCGTATATGAATTTAGAAGAATGAATTCAAACAGATAATATTCAGCAACAATATTTCCTTATGATGAACCTTTAGAAAATGTGTGATATTTCAAAAAAATGTTGTTGCCTGGGAGCTAAACTAGATTCCTTCGACAAGCGACCCGGAGTTAATATATTCCTTGAATGAAAGTAAAACATCAGGTGATACAGTAGATTCATTTCTAGGTAAATTGGAAAAGGACAGTTGAAGATATGGCTTTCGTTTAAGGTTACTTGATTGAACGTTTGGGCGGAAACCGAGGCAATGATAAAGAAGCAAACTTATCCGAATGATTTACCGGAAAGTTTAGAGTAAATTCTACAGCAGGCTCAAATTTTGCTGACTTCATTGCCATTTGAAATCTTGGAAATTTATATGCAATCCAGATGAGTTACAAAACTCATTTTAGGACAGGAGGAACTTACAATTCATAGGTAGGAGGTAGTAGTTACAATTTTACAAAGGTATATTGATATCATAATATAAGTTTTACATTCAGTACAGCATAAAAATAAAATAAAGACAGGTTAAGTAGAACAAACAACAAGAGAAAACAAGTAAAGAGAGGGGGGGGGGATAATGATATAATATTCATTTTATTAAAAATATAATCGAAACTAACTAATTACTAAATGGGTGGGAACGGTAAATATATACAAAATCATAAAGCAATAGGGATTTTCTAAACCGACAGATAACTTTAGCATTGCTTTGATGTTTTATTGGGGTAGATTAAGTATTGAAAATCTTAACCATCCGTTTTTTCCTTATCAGACGGTTATTTTTATCTGAAGTTCAATGATTGTGGTTTGTGTTTAGGGGCAAGGTGAGGTAAGGTTAGTAGATATGGTCGTTAAAGTATTTAGGGCATTTGAGGGTTTAACATTACTTTATCTCAATTATTAGGTAATTTTATCCGCCGTTTTGGGTTAATCATTCCCAATTACTTAGATGAAAGCTATTTCCTAGATATTCAAGTAAATGTGTTTAACATTTTTTTTTTTGATTTAAAGCACCATAAGAAAATATTTTAACTTCCTTCCACTAAAATTAAACTAGTTACATGGAAAGTTTTCAGGGAGTTTTGAAAATTTGTAATTTTATAGATATCGATGTGCTTTTTCCGAATTTTAACATTGCCACCTCGTATCTTTGCCGCCCGCACCGCCATATTGGAAAACTGGCGCCTAACAGCAGTTTTTTGACAATATCTCATTTCGGACTCATTTTACGATAAAAAACATTTATGTACAAAATTAAATGAAAGACAAATAAATTTGTTTACGTCACTTTAATTAATACACAATCTACATGTTTCATGAACGATGTTCACATCAACATCGTAGATTGTGTATTAATAAAAGTGATGTAAGCAAAGTTGTCTTTTCATTAAAATAAATACTGCCATCACAAAGTGAAAACTTTTCCAAAGAAGATTTTTCGAAAACAAAATTAAACTAGAATTTATTTTTATTTTAATTAATCAAGATAATATTAGTAAACTCAATCAAAAATCTGAAACAGAAAAATCAGAAAAAGATACGGATACATGTGGTACACGAAACACATCGTGTCCCAGATGTATCCGTACCCTTTTCTGTTTCAGATTTTCGATTGAATTTCGCTAATATTATCTTCATTAATTAAAATATTATAATTTGATGTTTAACTCATTAAGTTAAAAAAGTTATTTAGAAAAAAATTCTACAATTTATGGGGTAGTTTTGTGGTAAAAAGATAAAATTAGACCGGCGTGTGCGCCAGCATTATTATTTTCCGCTCTTTCCAAATCACCGCCCCACGCGCTCTCCCAATCTGTCAGTGTCAGTGTTGAATTTGAATGTAACAATTTTATTAGCGTAGTAGTGCTTCACTTTAAAAACTTTATTATTATTAATCAAAACTTGTTAATTTAACGTGTCTTTATCTAGTGTGAATTTATTCAGACTGACTTAAAGAAACAACTTTATTTAGTTAGTGTTTTCTTCAGACTTACTTTTGTTTATTTAGATAGTTGTAGTAACTTAAGATTGTGTATTTAGTTGAAGACTTTCCTAACTGTAAAAATGTTGTTTATTTGTGCGTAATTTTGTTATTGAATTATATGTCAATGCCTGGCTTTACCAACGAAGAATGGGCAGAATTACTTTACTTTTACATGCTTGCTTACAAGCCGAAGGTGGACATTTTGAAAATTTGTTAAACTAGTAAAAAGCGATGACATTTATTAGTTAAGTGTTTAATTAGTTTACAATAATTCTTTCGTTAAAAGTGTGCCTTTAATTTTTATTTAAATTGTGCAGTTCTCTTTTTAAATTTGGTTTAAAAGATACGATATTGTATAAACGTCAAATTCTCGGTCTTGTTATTGTTTACAAACGGTTTCCATGTTTTTCCATTTACAACGTTGCAACAATCGCGCGCGGCTAACTCACAGCAACTTTATCGGGTAAGTTTGACCTTACACTAAGGATTTTTAGTAGGTATGTTTTTTTGTATGGGAAAAAAAAGTTGGAATTTTAGAAAAAGTTATTAATATTTTTTACATAATGTAGAATCACATGTACTTTACCCCCGGACACCCTGTATAACAGCATAAATCCGACAGTCCGAATAAAACATGTACACGATATACGTTTCATACAAAATAAAGGAATGAAAGTACCTGTGTTTCAAAACAAATATCGTCAAATAATCCTTGCATATATTACGCCATACGAATTTAAAGAAAATAGCTCTATAACGAAATTCTCGCTGATGTTAAAATCATGGCTATTGGGGATTAACCTTGTGTTTTAAGACGATATTTTGCTCACTCTAAAGTTATTACTAAAATAAATACAATGGTCTCCCTGATTATGTGGTATATGCCTGTATACACAGTTATATTATTTGCTCTCACCATGTATTTAATATTGTATTGCATTCTCAACTGTCTGCTGATATTTTAATGATTATTTTCCTATTGTACAACAATACTGTTTCTGAATTATTGTCAACTTGTGTAATTCTGTATATTACTATGTTTGTAGGTATCTTGTTTATGATTGTTTAATTTATTGTTGTAATATTCTTTTCTGTGGAACTAATCCGCTGCTGACAAGCTACTTGCAGTAGCTTAGTGGGTATAAATTACCATTGTAGGTATGTCATTTTCATACAAAAACAAGACCTGCAGAAAAGTCAATAGATGTCGCACATTAAAAAAAAAGTATGTTTTTATCCAAGTCACTAACTAGATTGCATTTAGTTCGGAAATAATTTCCAATCATTGATAAAGATAGCTGACAATAAAAAAATCTGCGTCAAGATAATGAGATTGTTAATTGCAATGAAGTGAAAACATGGTAGTTCTTGGTCGAAGGGGATAGGGTCGAATTAGCTCAGTGTTTAAATCAGAGCCCCAGCAAGGCCAGGGTCCTGGGTTCAATTGCTAGATGTAAGCGTATCTTTTTCTGATTTTTGTTTCAAATTTTTGATTGAGGCTCTAATATTGTCTTCAATGATTGAAAAAATAAATATTAGTAGTTTCATGTAATATATCTTGTAATATATCTTTCATGTAATATATAATTTTATATTATTACATATGATATAATTATTACCTTTGTATCATTAGTCAGCAGATGCAAGTAGTAACCGGGCAGCAGGCGCCTCTCGTTGACGTGCCGCACGGCCAGGCGAGCCGCGGCCAGCTCCGCTTGCCCCTCCGGACGCATGCCCCAGCGCGTGCTCAGCTCGAACAGGCCCAGCACGGACACACGTCGCATGCTATTGCCACCTGGCGGTAAAAATCAACAGTTTACAATCTTGTTCATGTATGCATGTGTAATTTACCTAACTGAGAAACCAATTATAGATTTCCTTAATATACTATTTTATTAAAAATTCAACATAACACAATACTCACAACATCTAAAAAAATACTACCTACTTTATTACAACAAGAGCGAGATTATTATAACATGAGATACTACATAATATATGTCATTACAAAATATTTTATATAATTAAGTACATTTCTAATAGAATTTTTATATTTATTTTGGTTACAATTGAAGATTGACATCAGAGAGAATGTTAATATATGTTCAACATATTCTTATAAGTCAAGCATTTTTATTTGAATTTATTTTACAATGTTTTTCTTTAAATAGATTACACGAACGTATGTGCCGTGTAGGTATTTTCAAATCAATTCTATTTAATAATTCAGGACAGTCGGTAATGTCATTCATAATTTTACGTAGCAACATTGCCTTTAGGAATTGTCTGCCTACACTCAATGCATACACATACACTCAAATTTTTTGTTGCAACCAGATAATTAATTATCACATCGATTTTGTGATTTGTAATAAATGTATTTTATGATTTTTTCTGAATCGATTTAATGTTGTTTATATATGATGCATAAAATGGAGACCAGACAGTTGACACAAATTCCAGATGGCTTCGTACATAAGCATAGTATAGTTGTTTGATAATAACAATGTTTATAAATTCTTTTGTATTTTTATAGGTACGCGAAGGTATTGCTGATTGGTTGAACAGTAACATTATCAACGGTGCTATTATATGCTATTAAAATGCTGATTATATTGCATTTTGGCGGGGTATAAAGTGTGCCTTAACGCATGCTCAGCTACAAAAGGCCCAGAGTAGACACGCGTCAAATGCCTGCCACAAACAATAACAAATTAATATTTTAATGATGATTTACATTCGACGGTACCTACTGCTGATTCTGTTGCGTTTTTGGTGGCGTATATTGTATACCCGAGCATGCTAATCTCGAACAGGCCCAGCACGGAATTTCACCGTATGTTGCTGCCATCTAGCGATAAAAATACTATTTTTTTAAATATGCATTTCACCCTAAAAAGAGTGCTTTGAATTATTAATTAACGATAGTAGAAATTTATACCATTAACGATATTCATGAGCTTTATTCAGGTAGTATTTATGCTTTAGATTCGAGAGAATACAAATGAATAATTATAAGTTATAAGTTATAAAAAATAAATAAAAAATCATGTTGACAGATAAGTTTGAAGCTTACTTTATTTTTTCATAAAATGTTTGTTATAAAAGTGTTTATTCATGTTATTTTAAATAAAGCAAAGACAGTTAAAGTCCACAATAATTATAAACATTGTCGTTAGGAGCTTCATATTGTGGCAAGCGAATTATTAGCGACGTTCCTATTGGTTCCACGCTCACCAATAGCGAACCCTCCAATTTTCCAAATCATCGTCTACTGAACGATGTGAAATAACAGATTCCATTCTGTTCTAAACTGCCGGACTCGACTGTCAACACTGCGCAACTCGTTCGCTCTCCACTTGCATTATCTTATTCAATATACTATTAATTATGGGACGGAAGTTATCGATTGTAATTGTATAAATAAACTTGTGAGTACAGTGTAATACTTATTTGATTTATATCTCAATCATCATCCCGACCAAACGCCTAACTATAATCCCCACTATATTATTATTATTATAAAAAATGCTAATTACAGTTGTGTGTCTGAAACTCCGGTTCGATGAACTCTTTCATTTGCTTTGAATTTATGGGGACAGTTTCAAAATTAAAACGGATGAGTGGGAACAATTTATGTGATAATGTCTCACCAATAATAATATATATGTTTTAACAGAAATATTTATTGTCATCTTTCAAAATTGTGATCATAATTGTAATTTGATTTTATTATCTGTTTCTACAAAATAGTTTTTTTAGTTCTTTAATAAATTCATTTCACGTATCACCACCGCAACACAGGCATTCGCCTAGTATGGTGGTTGAAAAATGACAAAAAATGTAACTTATAATTTTTTTTATAATAAAAAATAAATAAATTATTCCGTTATTTTTTTACAGTTAACAAGCAGTAAAATTTCGGTTCGGTATTCACGCACATTATATGTAACATTTCGTAACACAAAATTGTGCATATGCAACATTCTAAAATTCAAAAAATATGTAATTCTCCTTCAAAAATACGTTATTCCTTTTTCGTAAATATAATTAATTATTAATAGTTAGTTGTCAGCATAGTTTGACTTGCGAGCAGTTGGTCGGGGTTCGATTCTCAGCCCTAGAAATTTTTTATTTTTATTTTTTTAACTCTTACTGTGATTTTGCCCAGGCCCCGTGATTTTTCACGGAATGAGCATAGGGTATCCTCTACACCTCTACAAAAAGGTGTGAAAAACCTTCATATCTTAAGAAAACTAATGTGCAAGATAAATTTCATTAAACTTAGACTCGTGCGTAAAATGAAAAACCAGGTACGAAAAAAATTATCCGAAGAGAAAAGGAAAAATAAAAGTGTTGGGAAAAAAAAAATTACGAGTAGATACCTAACGATGAAAAATAAAACTAAAACGAAACATGTAGCTGAGGTACCTTTGTATTTAACATTAGGTACACGGCGCGGGTTCCAGAATTTAGAATCATTTTTCAAGCACGCGTGAAGGAAACATATTAACTGGAAACTGAGGATATAACTCACCTCCCTTCTGTTGCGATTTCCTCTTGAATGTTTTTCTGTCTTCCTCCCGCTGGGCCACCCCTTCCCCTGCCCCCTCTCCCTGCTGTGCTCGGTCCGGGGTCTCGATGAAAAATGTTTCATTATCATCCCCCGCTATTGATTGTCCCTTGAGCAGCTCGAACACACTGGAAATGACAGGGTTACTCGTGGACTTATTACTAGAGCCACGATTTCTTTTCACCTTCGAATTTAAAAAGTACTCTTTATTATTTTTTTTAACTTGCGCCTTTGCGTTGTTTTTCTTAATATCACTATTTTTAATTACTCTGACAAGTGATTTCTTTTCTTCCGTTGATTGTTTGGCTTTTATTAAATCAGCGACCAGTAATTTATTACGTACGACATCGTTTATTACTTTATTTTCCGGTGTTGATTGTTCTTTGTGTATTGTTTTCATATTTTCAGTCAATTTGATCGAATCGCTCGATTCAGTTGGCACATAATCGCTTCGTCTGGTTTGTACATCGCCATTTTCCTTTGCAAGTTTGTATAAATTTGCATTATTACTCAACTTTTCCTCTGAATTGAATTCAATTTGGGCGCTATTTCGAAAACCAGTCATGTTATTATAAACATTATTAGAACATTTATTTGGCACAGAACACATTATTGTTAAGTTATTAAATTTATTTAGGGTTGGGGCTAGCCCAATATTGCTTTTAGTCGAATATGACGACAAGTTAGAAAAGTTGGGGTTTTCACGAGAATTATTTACATTTGACACATAATTTTCTCCTGATAAAGTAGAGTCCACACTTTCCGTCGGTTTGGCGAAACTGTCATTCGAATATTTATCTGAGGACGTCTGGAGCTTATCATCGGGACTATAATTAGAGGCGATATTACTGAGGCCATCTCGGGTGATAGCTCCGGAGAGGGAGATAAAGTGGGAAAGGAATATGAAGAATATGAATGCCCGAAATGTTTTAGGCGAAGAAATGAGAATGTTTCCTGAAATCCTTTCATCTGGATTTAAGCTTCTTAGTTTATTATGATTGCTCGTTTCAACGTTGTCACATTCCTTTTCAGTGAGGAGCGGATATTCTCTTTTACATTTTAGTTTCTGTCTGCTGGAAGATTGAGATGGAGGGGAAAGGGTGTGGAAGGCGGGACCAGGGTAGCAGAAGACTCGGGAGGTGGCAGAAGAGGGTTTGAAGGCAGACAAGAGAGAGTAGCGGAGCGGGGGGTCCCTCATGCCAGGGGGAGCACCACTCCTCACCACCAGGAGCGCCAATGGAACCTGTAACAAAGAAATATATTTTATATAATCTGCTGTTTGACACCTGAGCTCTGGCTTTGATTATTAATCTTTATCAGATTTATGTGCCATAACCTTTAATAAAGATACTTCTACTTAGTAAATGGTAATAAAGATACCAACTTAGTAAATGGTAATATAGATACACAGAGAAAAAAATGATTCTGAAATACGATCATTTTATTAGTAAAACGGTTAAAAACGGGACTGAAGTTCTTACGAACAAATTAACAGGTTTCAATGTTTATTGTCGGGAAAATGTAAGAATAAATTATTATTATTAATTATTAGAAAAAAACATTGTTGGTACAACGTATTTTTTCATTGAATCGTCATGTTGTATTATCAGGGCAACTAGATAAAACATTTCTAAACGAATGTTTTATCAATATGGCCTAAATAAATTATCGTGAGGGCCGAAATTGATTTTTATCCGTGTACGTACTGAGTAAATGGTAATAAAGATACCTACTCAGTAAATGGTAATATAGATACGTAGTTAGTAAATGGTAATAAAGATACCTACTCAGTAAATGGTAATATAGATACGTAATTAGTAAATGGTAAAAAAGATACCTACTTAGATAAAGATAATATAGATACCTCTACTTAGTTAATGGTAATAAAGATACCTACTCAGTAAATGGTAATATAGATACGTACTTAGTAAATGGTAATAAAGATACTTACTCAGTAAATGGTAATATAGATACGTACTTAGTAAATGGTAATAAAGATACCTACTTAGAAAAAGATAATATAGATACCTCTACTTAGTAAATGGTAATAAAGATGTTTACTCAGTAAATGGTAATATAGATACGTACTTAGTAAATGGTAATAAAGATACCTACTTTGTAAATTGTAATAAAAACCAACAACGCCAACAAGAATATAAATAATATTGAAGATCAAAGAGAAATATAGTTTTTATCAATATAATTTGTAGTCGTTCCCGAGCATGACCGCAGACAGCTAACTAACAGTTGAAAAAACTAATTAGTCTTAATTTATTTGACGTGATCTTTTTTTTTCGTTGTTGATCTGCAGTCGTGCTCGGGAACGTTGTCAAGACACCAAAATTATCAAATCCTGTACTGATCGTCCATGCTAGGTATCCAGGTCATATCTCTTGATACGAAAATGTCGTACCCTTAACCACAAGGTAAATGTAGTGAAAGTTCATTCGTTCATAATCGTCTTACTAATAATTTCGATAAAACTTTATACTAAACTCTAAAAAATATGTTCTTTTTAAATTATTTTCCATGTGAATACCTCACAAGAGTCCCAACTACTCCTGTTTGTAGCCAGTGAGACTATAACTGCAAAATTGGGGTATGTTGTGGGGCTGAAGGTATTGGGGAGGGGAAGGAGATGGGACAGAGGAAGGTGGAGAAGTAACTGGCTCTTCAGATCTGGTAGCCAAACACGGCTAAAGCTATTACAAGAAACGGAATCTGAATGGTGGTCTTGGACCAGGGCTATACTGATAACATCTTAATACATTTCATACATATATAATTTTTAATTAATTAATAATAATTGTGAAATAACACAAATTAAGCGAATAAATTTTATTTTCCAACACCGGGATTTAAATCCGAAACCTTTAGATTTCTAGTCGAGAGCCTAACCCTCGACCATGAAGGCCCTCGCCTTAGCAAGGTCATAACCATGCCTTTTACCGAAAAGTGGAAGCGTACTAAAATAATCAAGGCTTTAATACTAATACGGACTTTTGATTAAAAAGCTTCGCTTTGAGGTTCAAACTGTGGGGCGATTCAATTCTCCGGTATAATTTGAATTTACCAAGGAACTTATTTTTGAAGTTAGAGGCTAATTGCATAAATAAGAAATGTATTCCCTTTTGGAATAGTAGAAATAAGCTAATAACATCATTCCGGCACTAGCCTGTACTTTTTTTTTTTATAGAGAGTACCTCACAAGAGTCCCAACTGCTCCCGTCTGGAGCCAGTGAGACTATGGCATCCCCAATTGGGGTATGTTGTGAGGCTTAAGGAAAGTGGGGAAGGGAAGGAGATGGGGAAGAGGAAGGCAGGAAAGTACCTGGCTATTCAGATCTAGTCACTAAACACGGCTAAAGCCATTATTAAGCAACGTCTCAATTCTGAATGGTGGTCTTACACCAGGGCGATACTGACAGTATCTTCCACTCTGGAACGTGCCGCAAATGTAGTATATATTATTTTTATTAATTAATTGTGAAATAACACAAATTAATCAAATAAAATTTATTTGCGCACGCCGGGTTCGAACCCGCAACCTTCCGATTGGGAGTCAAGTGTTGTTACCACTCGACCACGGACGGTCGTCGTACTTATCTTAATGCTAATGGTTTATTACGTGTTGTTTCATGTGGTTAAAGTTTTTACGATATTTACAATGTCCTTCCTTTACGTAAAAAGACCTTTCATAAAGTACTCCCCAAATATGACTTAACGAATAAAATAGCTTAAGAAATTGGCTGAAACCAGTATCGGTAAAAAAGAAATATGCGGGAAAAAACGTTTTAAATTGTTCTAACATATTATTATAACCGAACTCCACACGAAATACCAAAAATGACAAATACATTCTATCTCCTTTTACCCCTGAACAAAATAATTTATATGTTCGTAATAAGCATTAACTTTGTGGCTCGCTATAATTTACAATAAAATATATAAATTTGTTTTAGACCACTATACATTTTTATTACACTCTACCGGTTTCGGAAGAACCCTTCCTTCGTCAGGAGAATATTAAAATATAGGCAAAAACATAGGAATCACGAGAGGCATGCAAATAGAGACAATTGACACAATATAATTAGTTAAACATATTTTTTAACAGCGCCACATTTTTTTGAATCCGTACACATTATCGACGAAAATATCTACTTCAGAACAATCTATCTTGTTATATAGTCGACACATCTGGGTCAGATGGCTAAAGTAGGCTATATTATTTTTAAATGTATTCAGGTGAAAAGTGTTATGGCGTCTTAAGATGATAGACTTCGCTTTTCGGCCCATACAAAAAGGACGCTCGGGAAAAAATATTTTTCTACATCGAAAATTGCACAAAATGAATATATTTTTTTATACAGCCTACTAGAGAGTGAAAACTATGTCGGTATGTTTTAGAATTTTCGATGCGTTTCGTATTAACCTAAACATTCACTGTCAAACATGTACGATTTAACAAAAAATATTATTTAAGAAAAAAGTGCTGCTAACTCAACTCTCATAAAGAATTATAAAATTATAAAAAGCTACCGACGTAGCTTCTTCTTTCTAAAAAATATATTTTTTTTTAAATTTCAATTTCGTGAAAGTTTTGGTGTAGAAAAGTGTATTCTCCGTAAACCCCTTTTCGAGCGATTTCTGTAGGTAAATTTGAGCGTTGTCTCATTCGCACATTTCGCATTCGCATGTATTGTAAGTGAGCGTGAGCTTATTGTGAGCGGAACAGAATGACAGACGCGGGTGCTCCGCGTGTAGTTCTAAGTCTAGCCTCTTAAACAATGGGAATTGGGGACATTTATTTCAATATTGCTAAGACATAGTGTAGTATCAAGATGGCTGTGAATGATTTTATGTAAACATATTAGAGCTGTCAATTGCCTTCTAGTTTTAAGTGTATCAATCTTGAAGTAATCACGACGTACGTCGTATGATCTAAGATGGTCATGTAGTCCACATTTAAAGGATAACATTCTTAGCATTTTTTTTTTGGACTGACTCTACAATGTTTTTCATATTTGCAGTAATGTGGATTCCAAATAGCGCTTCCATATTCAAGTTTACTTCTAATTAAGGCAATGTAAAGGGTCAGAATTGATTGGGGATCTTTGAAAGGTTTACATATTCTGTGAATAAATCCCATCATTTTTAATGATTTGCACTTAATGTCATTTATGTGTACATCAACTATGAATTTAGAATCAAGAATGATTCCTAGATCTCTTATTGAAGACACTTTTTTGAGAATAATATTATTAATGACATAGGAAAAATCTTTTATAATTCTATTTCTAATGAAGTTTAAAATGTAAGATTTTTCAACATTTAAGTGCATATCATTGACAGTACACCAGTTATTGAGCGTGTCTAGGTCATTTTGAAGCAGTTGATGTACGGAAACAGACTTGGTTTTACGAAAAATTTTAAGATCGTCGGCGAAAAAAGCATAATCACATTTTAATTTCGAGCCAAGGTCATTAATGAATATACGAATATAAGAAATAACTGGTGTATATTAAAAATAATTAAAAAGTTAAGTGAAAAGTGGTTAGGTAATATAAATATTTAAAGTAAAGGTCAAGGAAAGTATGTGGGCGTACTGTACAGGGCCCGCAGATATTTTAATAGTACACAACTGCTAACCCTGTACAAATCGCAAGTGCGCCCCACCGTTGAATTTGACAGCCATCTCTGGTCTGGAGCCCCGATGTACCTGAAAGACACCCTCGACTCTGTGCAGAAACGGGCGGTCCGCTTGATAGATTCTTCCGTCTTAATAAACGGATTGCAATCTTTAGAGCACAGGCCTCGGGTGGGAATGCTATCCTTGTTCTACCAGTATTTCAATGGAAGATGCTTCGAGGAGCTAGCGTCATTGATCCCCTCGGCACCGGTGCATAGTCGGGAAACACGCCAAACGCGCGCCCAACATATGTACACAGTTGACATTTGTCACATGAGAACGGGACGCTTCTACGACTCGTTCATGTGTTCAACAGCTCGGCTGTGGAAAGATTTGCCGGCCTATGTGTTTCCTCCTTCCTATAACATGGGTCTCTTCAAGACCCACGTTCACTCCTTCCTCTCCTCAAAAAGACCCTCCTCACAGCATCTTCAAAGATGACATAGGCCCTGAGGGAATTTTTTTTCCTCAGAGTAGAGGATTTCCTTCTGTGTAGAGTTAATGTAAAAAAAAAAATGGTTCGAGTAAGACACGTTTGCTTAGTCATATGATCCTAAACCTTAAAAATTGTGTAATCTTTAAAAGAATCTTCTTTCAAATAAGTTCGCTTATGAAAGGGAAAATCAGATTTTCACCGGGAGTATTTTCTCCAGGGAGCAGGCGTTAGGCGGAAAAGATCCATGACGTCAAAAGCTTTCTCAGTTAGCCTTATTAAGCAATTTCCACCGTGAGCCAATTCACCTTTGGAAATGGCCTACAAATATGCGGGACACGCAATATCGGATTTCTCTCGAACAAGAGAGCCCTTTCGTTTCACCCACCTTCTTTCTCTTTCAGGATATTTCCAAGTTCTGGATGACTCGTATCTATGAATGGAGATTTGGATCCTCGAATCAAGAGGCTGTCAGAAGTTGAAAGGCCACTTAAGGCTTGATTACATCTGGTGGGTATATACCTAACCTATTGACTTGAGCAGTACCACTAGATGTTAGGTAGCATCGATCTATACAGAGTGTAACAACGCGTACCCGGAATATTTTAACCAGTGATTCCTGAGCGTGTTTGGAGTAAAAAAACATGGATGTGATTTATCTGTTCAAAATGTGCAAAAACAATTAAAATTATTATATATCATGTATAGCGCAAATCACACAGCTACACTCGCGTGATATGCGCTCTGTCTCGTCATTTTTTTGTTTTTGTTTTTGTTGATAACAAAAATATATCATCGGACAGCAAAATGACAAGTACACTTTTTACCAGAATATCTGGTTAAAATCCTTCGGGTACGTGCTGTTACACCCTGTATATCTATTGTAATTACCCCTGGAATGTATTGTGTCCTTGCTTAATTTGATATCTCATAGATTCGACGATACTCAATAGAAAATATCAACAATTTATTTTTTTTAATCTAAAAATCATAAGTTTATGTCATACCAAACATTGAACGTTTATAAAATGGTATGTAGAAACAAACACCCTTCACGACAATAATTACAGAGTAAAAAAACAATAATGTGACACACCCTACTGATAAATGATTAATTTACTAGTACACTCTTAAAATAAAGAAAGTAGGAAATGATTAATTATTAATTAGTACGGAAGCTGCGGTATCGGCTCCCAACAAATTGCAATTAGTTGCATATTAAAATATGAAATATTGTTTGATAAACTTTTTTTATATTTGACCAAAGTAATCTTACCGATTTTTTAATGTCCAATGTGACAGAGAAAGTCTTTTAAATAAGTGGATAAAATATTTTAGAAAAGGCAAAGTTATTTAATTAACAATCAAAGGCGCTGTTTATACGAGCCCCTGGGCCCTGGGTCGATCAGATCATAAAAAATCGCAACTGCAAGCTTACAAAAGACTTTTACCTTTATAACGAGAGTTCTATAATTTCATTTATAAAACTGGCTAAGTTCCGCCATCAGTTTTTTAAATCAGCTTATGTACGGGTAAAAAGAAAGCAAACCTTGTAATTCCTGGGAGTATGTTAACCACACTGCTTTGTTTGCAGAAAACTTCCTTAATTGGTCCGGAAAAGCTCCGAACCCAAAGTTGATCAACTCTTTGAAAAACTTTTAAGTCAATTACTAATTCCCTCGTGTAATGAAGTCGTCTTCTTTTGTTTTTTTATTTTTATTTTTTATATATACATATAATACACAAGAGTTTAATTTAGGTATTCGTAGAAAATATTATATATGCTCAATTGCTCAATACTAATTGAATTACGTAGGTATTCAAAATATTTGTCAGAAGTTAATTTTTACATTTTTAACCATTTATTTTTCAATAGGATTTTTTTTTTCGAATTCATGATTGTACAACATTTTATGGCAGGTAAATAGAGTTCCAATAAACAAATTCATATTTACAAAAAAAAATTAATTGGTCCAATATCCTTTTGAAAAATAATTTGGTCAACGAAAAGGTGAAAATCAATATCCAAATTTTGCTTTGATGTCAATTAAATTAAAAGGCTAAATTTTGTGAGGTTAAACCAAAAAGGTTAACCTCGATTTTTGAAAATTCTCTTTATTTTTATAGTTGGGTACATGCAACTCTATGAAATAAAACGCTATCAAAGTCCTAGTCCAATAGGATATGATGCAGGTAGGATTTAGATTAGGCAGTATATAATATTTCACACGAAATTGATGTGGTTTTTGATTGCGTTGTATGTGGGTGGTAATGTTAATGGTTTCATTTTCGACAGCCTCCGCTCTTCCATTCGCACACGATATGAAAGCTTAATTTAAATTTGGTTCTTTGATACGCATAGATATGGAGACATGTCATATTAATGTATGTTATCAACCCTTGTATAATTCGCATGGCTTGATATTTATTCCGAGAGAATTAGAGCTTAGGAGAACAGGAATGAGTTTGCCACGTTTGGAAGTGAACCACCCATCGACACGCTGTGATCACATTTCAGATCAAACTAGTACGCATATTCAAACCCAGATATAGAGTAAAATGTATATAGAACAAATAGTCACCGTTGGAGACAATTCAATTTCCACCCACTTTGCTGACTTAGAATGTAGGCGTGTTTTGAAAATGATATTGGATAAAGCCAAAGGAAGTTAGATATGTTTTATTTCCATTCATCCAAAAAGTCAAAAGGATATTCATTTATGATCGTGACGCCGGAAGAAAGGTATCTTATTATTTATTCAAAAACGCTTTACGGTGTAGATATCTTAGTACAGATACAATCCTGGATAGAGTGTCATCGTTTGACGCACAAAATGATCAACAATTTTTTTTTGTCTTATAATTAGCCTGATGAAGAATTTAGAAGAGATGTGTGAGTGAATATTTTAAGTCATGGTCGTGATTGCCGCTCAACATTCGAAAAATGTGGATGGGAGAAAGAAAAAACGATTTTTGAATTGAAAGAACTTAATTTAACGAAACAAATAACATGAATAAAAATAACAAAATAAATAAACTAGTAGGTATACACAAATAAGAACTATAGACAAAAAATATTATAGAGTGGTTAATAATTACTTTAAAATATAAACATTATTTTAGAATATGTAAATATTACCTTACATATTAAAAGAATTAAAAAAAATAACAAAAGATAATCGGGTTGTTTAAACAAGAAAAATAAATTATTATAAATATAAGTATTAATATATAAATAAATTTTAGACATGGCTATTAAAAAAAAAGGTTATAATAATATTAAATTTACTATTAACATTTTTTCTAATTACAATAATTTCTATATTTGCATTGTAAATTTGTTGTGTTAGTGTGTACAATTTTTAACCCTTTATTTATAACCAAATAATGATTTGTTTCTAAAATATGGTTGGCAAATTCAAAATAATTATTATTATTCAAACACTTTAAAGGTTTCTTAACTCTAGTATTAAAATTTCTAAAAATGTTCCCTTTTATGTAACCTCTTCACCTTTAATGTAAAATTTGTTCAAAGACAAAGTGTCTTTAGTTGGAACAACTTCAACCTGGATTTACGAGTTGTCTTAAAAACATACGACAGCCTTGACAGCAGCTCTGGGAAAAAGCTTGGTCTTTCCTACCTAAAAGTACACATAAAATTAAAAGGTGTGATCAATGACTAAATAAAATACACAGGAGGGTGTGTTGACAGATGCAGCTTTTAAGAAATATATGTTTTTTTCAATATTTATCTACTTCGTAAGCTGAAAAAAAGAAAAAAAAGAAAATTTCACCCTTTATATTCTATAAGACTAAAGAAAAGAAATAAGTTTTCTGCGGAAGTTAACACTTGCTCAAATGTTCCTGAGATTTCAGCAGTGACTTGAAAAATACGTAATAATGGTTTTACCACCAGCAGTTTCTAGACTTGTAACAATTTCATCCAATTTACTTTTTTTTGCCATCTACAAATAAAAAAAAATATACATGTTTTCCTTCCATTGAATTACAAAAAATTCTGATTGAATTAATCTGTAACCTTTTAACTTATACCCTTAAAATATTTTTTTATATGAATACCGCACAAGAGTCCGAATTGCTCCCCAGCCAGTGAGACTACGGCATCCCCAATTGGAGATGGGGAAAAGAAGGTAGAGAAGTACCTGGCTAAGCAAATCTGGTCACCAAACAAGGCTAAATCCATTTCAAGCAAAATTTTAATACTGAAATTCGGTCTTACACCAGGGCGATACTGAGAGTATCTTCCACTCTATATATTGTGAAATAACACAAATTAATCAAATAAAAATTATTTTTTCGGGTTCGAGCCCGTGACCTTCGGATTGGGAGTCGAGAGCCTTACCCCTCGACCACGCCGGCCGTCAACATGTAAAAAAAATTGAATAAGAGCTAGGTAAGACAATTTTTTTGGCATTTAAAAAAATAAGTTTAGTGAGTATATTTCTAAACTAATTTATTTTTATGCTTTGCTTATTTTTTAATAAATTTGTTGTTCTGCTATCAGCTTTCTCACATATTTACAATATCGTAAATAGTTCAAGTAATTTTTAGCTAATAAATTCGAATATGCAATAATATTGCTGCTATCATAAATCAGAAAGAATGTTAACTTAAAAGCGCTCTACGTTTTATTCAGAAATACGAACTATCAAAAATGGTACACTATTGGTCTATGAGTTTATTCATTAAAATGACAGCTATTATTAATTGCAAGTACATATTTAGAAAGATATTTTAATAACATTTTCATTTGCATAATTTGTATAACTTAACATTAAAAAGGCTATTTTTCAATGTGAGCAATGGATCCCTTTTCTCTACGGCCTGTGCCTATTTTCGTTAGCCACTTCTTTGAAACTGCTCCTGGGTCATATTAAAGTAACGAGGAGTAAAATGGTCCTTTAAAGGATATTCTCAAATTCCTTAACACCCATATTATGTAAGTGCTTACTTGACAATGGGCACATAAGGATAAAGATAAGGAATATATTACATTAAGCTCAATATATTGGCCTATTACGCTTCATTTAAAAAATAAAGAAAGTGATAGCTTTTTGTTAGCAAGCCAGGCTAGGGACCAAAATCATTTTAACATTTTTGAATTTGGGAAAATAAAACCTCATCGAAATAGTGCTGGGAACTTTTATGTGATTGCTTCTTATTATTTTATATTCTATTCGGCTTTTGCAGTGTGACATAACCTACAGAACAGATAATACACAATTCAAATACGTTCCATGCCAATTTTAAAGAAATCCACTTTTTTTTTTTTACATTAACTCCACACAGGAGGCTCTGGGGAAAATAATTTCCCTCATAGCCTATGTCATCTTTGAAGATGCTGTGAGGAGGGTCTTTTTGAGGAGAGGAAGGAGTGAACGTGGGTCTTGAAGAGACCCATGATATAGGAAGGAGGAAACACAGGGGCCGGCAAATCGTTCCACAGCCGAGCTGTTGAACACAAGAACGAGTCGTAGAAGCGTCCCGTTCTCATGTGACAAATGTCAACTGTGTACATATGTTGGGCGCGCGTTTGGCGTGTTTCCCGACTATGCACCGGTGCCGAGGGGATCAATGACGCTAGCTCCTCGGAGCATCTTCCATTGAAATACCGGTAGAACAATGATAAAATTCCCACCCGACGCTGTTACGTTTAAAACTTTTGGCTACTAGCCCCTAGATAACCTTTGTAATTATGATTTGATTTAACGCGCTCCGTCTCTCTTACACTGCCGGACATCTTATATCGGCACTACATTGGATTTGACTTGTAGAATTGTTCGGTGCCGTACGATGATCAATATTTATGTTAGTCTGGATCGGGAGTTGATGAATATGTATTTTAATATTGGTTATTTTATAAGTGTTATTTGGGAATTTAGTAAATATCTGAAATCGCAAATATAATATACTTCCATTTCATTTTACGGAATTTAATCAAATTTGACTTTTCTAGCGATCAAAATAAACTTTATACTGCTCTCCTCAATAATCGGGATTTTGAAGGTACGATAATGTAGGTAAGAGGGATCGATACAATTTTTAAATACGATGTAAATTTGTTTTGTTATCTTACATGAGCAAGCATTGCAGAGATAAACCATAAATGTGTTGTGGGCATGTTATTTCTATTATGTTTCTTTCTTTCTTCTCTTTCTCTGTATACTCACTATGTTTTACGTATTATTTTTATTTATTTATTAATTTTTTTTTTCACATTAATTGTTTTAAGTTACAATTAAAGTTTTTCTTTTAAAAATAAACTGTAAGAAGAGAACGACCAATTTAGTTATATATACAAAAAAATTAAAACAAAATCAATAGAATGTAATTATATTTCTTAGATATGAAATTAAACAATTTTTTCACTTTGTTCAATTTGTTTATTTACACCAGGACCGGTTTCGTCCTACTACGGACATTTTCAGACTGGTATTTGAAATTCTTATTCTACGGAATTTATACAAACTTAGGCAGGGATACATAACATTGTCTCTATATGATGAATGTTTCTATTTTGTTCAACTACCAGTCTGAAAATTTCCGTAGTAGGACGAAATCGGTCCTGGTGTAAATAAGCAAGTGGAACAAAGTGAAAAAATTGTTTTATTTCATATCTAACACAATGGAATTCCACCATGAATTAACAGTTAAAAAACTAGACTCATTAATTATATTTCTAGTTTTATTTTGTTAATATATATTTTGTTGAAGACACCTTGAATTTACAACAACTAAACCTTGATTTACGCATGCTGTGGACATTTTCAATTGGAGTGTTAATTTATAATTTATAACTGAAAATGTTTCAAACAATAAATAAATGTCCGTAAAGGGCCTAAACGGTTTTTATTTTTACCTTATTTCTGGAGAACATTTTCGTCTAGCAATTTTTTTTTTGATAGTCGGTTTTCTTTTATGTGTACTAAGTTATTCCCCTTGGAATGTACATTTAATGTAATTAAGCATTTAAATGAATAAATAGTTATTACGACACAAAGGGACCTAGAAAACATGTCAAGGTAGAAAGTAATTCTGATTCCGTTACAAAGGGCTGCTGTCGGCTCTCGGCACTCGGGTAATTAACAAGGCGAGACAAGTGTAGTAGAAGGAAGAAGTAGGCGGTTTCATAACTACTAATCTAGTCTCTGTATTTTCTCGTATTCTCGAAGCTGGTTAGGACTATTATATTGACGCTTGAAGTATTTAATTTATATGGCGCAGCTACTTTCAACTAAGTATTAATAAGTGAACGGTACACAGAAAAAATAATAATACATCAGACGGATTCAGATAGAAAGGAGAAAAAAATAAAGAATTCTCGGTGGGCCAACAAAACGTCCAATTAGTCTAAAAAAATCATTTTACAAAAATCGTGGAATAATAAATTATATTGATTAAAAGAAGCTTTCTCAGAAGCATTTATTTTAGACAATAGAATTTTTCAGTTTCTCAGAAGTATGTTTTGATGTTTTGGGAACTGAGTTATTTTAAAATAATATTTAAAAAAACAGGCAACGCGAGATACAACGTCTTTGCATGATAGACATTTATTTATCGCATTTGTGAATTGGAGAAAATCGATATGTAGAAAACGATCATTTAAAAAACGTTTTTTTTTGTTTAGACCGACTATTGTTTGCCCTGCTTTACGCTCAGACAGGAGCTACTTTATTTATTTTTGCTTTAAATTATAAAATATAGGCTATTAAAATTTTTAATATTTTATGATTTTAGAGGCAACTTGGACAACTATTTGCGAGTAAATAAAGTAAGCATTTAAAAAAAAACTATTAAATAGGATGAAATATGAAATATGAAATTAGAAGTATATTTAATTTTTACAACAAAACAAAAACTATATATTAAAATTACACAATTTGACAAGGACGTGAATGAAGAGGTGAGAACATTTTTGAAGACAGCGGCACCGGAGTTGGAAGTCAAACAAAGATCTAATGCAATGGCTCGTCAAAAAATAGTAGGGATGTACCTTAAATAAATTTTTTTTTTTGGGAAAAATAAATTTTCCTTATATTTTAAAATTATGGTGGTCTTTAATCCTTGGATATTGGACAACCCCCGTAAACACAAAGCTGATAAAACCATTCTATTTTAAAGGTTTTAGAAAAGCGTAACCTCATTTTTTTTTGCAAATTTTGTCAAGCTCGTTATCGGTTGGTTTTAATGAGGCTTCATAAGAAGGTAGTCAGTGTTTAGATATTTTCCCGGCGTTCGGCGTGCCTTTACAAATTATATTCTGGATTCCTTGGCGTTAATATCGCAAATATTATTTTCCTAGAGACTTTTTGTAAAATTAAATTAACTTTTTTTTTTTGAATTAGTAAAACGGAAATCATTACAATTAAATTTTTTACAGAAATATTAATTTTCAAGTAATTTTAATTCATAAGAAAATATCTATGGAGACAGAAAAGTGAAAGCAAAAATTAGGATGACCTTAATGAAAACTTACAGCTTTCTTTTTATTAAATCCAAAAAAAGACTATTTTTTTCAACGATTGCATAAATATGTTTTTAATTTTTTATAATAATGGAAAATAATATATTTTTTACTCATGATTTTGTGTTAAAATTCCATTAGATACATATTATTATAATAAAGCGTCCACCTATATTATATATTGTCATTGTTGTTATAATAAAGATTTTTGAATTAATTTATAATGAGACTAAACGAAAAATAATTGCTCGGCGCCAGCGCCTTAGGCTGCATTTGCAATTGCGACAGATCGACAGCATACCTTCAGAGCAAAACTAAAAACTCACATTTTTCAAATACCATTTTCAGAATAATAACAGCATTTCTTCAGTAGTATTTAATTACTTATATCATTGAAGAAGAAGATAACAATAATAATCTATTTTTTTTAAATATGAAAATGAACAAGACACAGGAAAATTATAAAATATAATGGGTGCAACTGGGACATTATATTTGATTATTTTTCTGTGTCTTGTTCATTTTCATATCTAAAAAAAATAGATTATTATTGTTATCTTCTTCTTCAATGATATATAACATTGATGGGAATAACCTTCAAAAGTTATAAAGAGAGTTTTTCTTATAAAAACAAAAATTTAATTACTTAATTCACTGGATTTACTGAGATGAATTTTTTTTGTCTTCGACTACTTACTTATTTGTTATACCATTTATTATGGGTTATCTTTTTTTTCAATATTTTTCTTAATATACCACTGAATACGCGGAGTAATCATAACAATATATTTCTTCAATCTTTGCAAATTCACTTTGTGAAACTAATTACTTTTATGTAAAACACTATAATTAATGTTGTAATATCTACATGTTTCAAAACCGATAGTTTCTTCGTCAGGACAATAACATGAATTATAATCAACCATCGGTTTTGAAACATGTAGATATTATAACATTGATTATAATGGTTTAAACAAAAGTAATTTGTTTAATTTAAACAACAATATATGTTTGTAAATGTAAATAAGTATGTAAGTCATAAATAACTATTTAAGATAGTTCTAAGTTATAACACGAGTAAAGGAGTATTGTGGAAATACATACTCGGTCATAAAAATAAGTATTGTTTTAAGTCACTAATTATCAATCTTAACAATAAGCCACTTGTAATATACAAATGTTAAATGTATAAATAAATTAGTAAAGCGCCCTTGAGGTAATTTACTTACGAAAATGGCGCTATAGAAATCAACCACACCTAATATTATTAAAAGGAAGGAAGCTACCGCAACCAGCGCAAAACGCCGTTTGTGGTGACTCGGTTCCTTTTTCAATAATTCGTGGCTCGGTTTGCGTCTCGGTTCGCAAATGTAAACTTTAATAATTTAATAATTCTATAATATAAAACGCAAATAAATAAAATTGATCATGTCCGTATTAGATAATATTTGCTATGCCTTTAATTAAAACAAATATATTATTAAGTTTGCTTGGGTATTTCGGCCTCAAATCCAAATTTAAGTTTCCTATGAAAAAAGCAGAGCAGCCGTTCCTCATATAAAGAGTTGCATCAAATGAAGTCAAAGTAAAATATAAAGTTCATTATTCAAGTTACAAGTAGGTAGTTCAGATTCTTAATTAAAGTTAAGCTACTATCACTGGGCTGCTAACATTAGGTTACCAGTGCCGCCATTGTTAGCTTTTTAGAGTTAACTTTTCCCACTTTAAAATTAACATATTTGCAAAGTTAAGTGTTTACCGACCTAAAACTTATTATGAACATAGTTGTTCCGGAATTATTTATATATATGCATGGTTAAGTTACTTCATCCCGAAGTCAATAGTTAAAATCTTTCTTTACAAATTTAATCGTTATTATTTTTTATTTTATTTTATTGTTACATTACAGCTCAAGACAAGACACCACGATAATCTAATGATAGTCCCTCCACACGATCTGATTTGCATGACCCAATGTGTTGGGTTGTGTGTAGGCAAAACCGCTGACTGAATTATAATGATTACTTTTATTGTATCGTCGGAAAAGTCATAATTCGGTTTGCGGATCAACATATTGGGCTCCGCAAGTCGGATGTGTGTAGTTGGGTTTGTTATTCCGCTGTAGATGGGTTTATTATTCCGCTGTATTTGGCGTAATTACTGTGAAATATCCAATATGCCGTCAAACAATAATATTCATTTATTTATTAAAACCCTTTCTAGGGGCTTTTATATAATATGTTGTCACCGTGTTGGAGTTTCATTAGTAATTATTGGGTTTGGTGCCGTTTGTGGTCGGGAAAGCATTTTTTTCTGGTGCACTTTCCCAAATTTTCAAGAATTTTGCACTCGTATTCATGAACCACGGACTTTTCTCTTAAAAAACATATCATTTGTTTTAATTAATGAAGACAATACAAATAATCAATCAAAAATCTGAAAAAGATACGGTCACACCTGGGAATCAAACCCAGGACCTACCAGGGGTTCGAGTCTCAGATGTGACCACATTTTTGATTTTTCTATGTCAGATTTTTGATTGAGTTTCGCTAATATTGTCCTCATTAATTACAATTTTACAATTCGAGTTTTAACTCATTAAGTTAAAAATAAATAAATAATGTTTGTTTTTTGTGGGCGATTTATTGCTTTATGTCTCGGGTTTGAAGTTTGATATACTTTTTTGTTAAATCACATTTTTTAAATTGTTCAGGATAGGGGTAAAAAGACGTATCATTCTTATTTTTTAATTTTGAATTTATTTATTGTAAAAAGAAAAATGAAATTGGTACATTTTCTTACATTAAAATAATATTCATTAGGTAAAAAAAAAAGTTTATTCAAGAGGTATTACTTGCGACCAAGTGGTTGATAACAGACATACTCAAGGGGTTTTTGTTTGCATGGCAAAAACATGACACATTATATGTAGGCCCTTTGTTTTTAATTAACTAATTTACCATCACTCCTTTGCTCAGTAGGGGTTATCAGAGATGATATACCACACACAACACTATCTAGACACACACTCCTCGCTTCATTCACATTTTTACATCGTCTCATCTATACATATGTACATATTTTTTTATTTATATATAAATAATTAAATATATAAGGATAATAGAAAATTCATGGTTTTTAGTTTTTTTAATTAATTTTTTTCAGTCCTTCTCACTAGGGGTTGTGTGATAAAGCAGAATACATTTTATTTAAATACCTACTGTTCGTTGAAGAAGAAGATAACACTAATAATCTAAATGAAAATATAAAAATGAACAAGACACAGAAAAATAAAAGATAACGGTCGCAACTGAGACTCAAACCCAGAACCTCTCATCTTACCGGGATGGGCTCCTCTATCAATTCGGCTATTGCCGATCTCGTATTTAAAATTTAAGAATTAAAAATATTACCATACTGTTTGTTTCAGATCCGATGTAGTTTTTTCAAAATTTTGTATTCTTCCTCTTTTTGATTTGTTGCCAGGTTTTGATTTGTTTTTGACATCATTTGAATTAAACGTTTTCTTTATTGTTCTTGGAAGTGAATTATATAGCTTAATAAGGGAGTATTTGTAGTTCCTTTGTCCAAAAAGGCTAAGTAAGCAATTTCGTTTTCTCTTTAAAATATATAGATAACACAGATACTTCAATTTCTCCGCCTAAAAAAGAATCTTTCCATCGACTTCGGCCACGAGAGAAGTTGAGATACCGCTCTGGGCAGTAGTAAATCACGAACGTAGCGTCTTTAAATCGGTCAAGTAGGATTTCCTCCGCCAGGGCTATGGGCAGAGGTGAGGGGGACCCTTGGAGAAATATCGAAGGTCCGTCCGACGGAAGATCGTAACACCGTCTTAAGTCTGAATAAACGTGTTAAAGTACCCATTTTATCCCCCTAGTCGAGGGCTGCTTTGCCTCGGGCGCATACACGAAATCAACTGTCCTTGAATTCAATTATTAAAGAGACTATTGTGCATAGGTATATATTTTACCAGAGATCAAAAAGAATTTTTTTGCGTCATTGAAATAATCTTTCCTCATTGACCCGACCTTCATAGCTACCTAAAAAAAACTTAAATTCGTAAATGTTTCGTTTAGACTTATGATTTATTTTTTTAAAAATACATGAAAGAGAATGGTACCTAATTTATTGTCATCAAGTTTTTCTATAGAACTCCATTTTATCTGTTTGTGTTTTTTACGTGTTCAATTTATAATAAACAGTTTTTGTTTTTATGTATTCAATTTATAATAAACAGTTTTTGTTTTTATGTATTCATTTTACAATAAACAGTTTTTGTTTTTATGTATTCAATTTATAATAAACAATTTTTGTTTTTATGTATTCAATTTATAATAAACAGTTTTTGTTTTTTTGTTTTTATGTATTTAATTTACAATAAACAGTTTTTGTTTTTATGTATTCAATTTATAATAAACAGTTTTTTTATACGCACGTTCTGCTGTGTAATTATTATTGCGCGGGACATCTTTTTCGTTTTATGAAACCGTTTGATTATATTTAGCCCTTATGTATTTTGTCAGAGGCTAAAAATATTCCCGCTTTGCAATAAAATCCAAATAAATTGAACATTTATTAACGCATTCGAAAACTAAAAACTGTTTTCGAAAGGTGATGAAATAGGCTTTCAAATTTCTATATTAAAAATTACTATGTATTTTTAAATAATTTTTTTTTGCGAAAACGAAAAAGTGTTCAAAATGGCACACTTTACTTTTTTTTCTAACTAAAATTACTGATAATGAAAAAAAAATAAAACACATACTTATTTCATTAGACAAATGAATTATAATCCTTACTGTCACCTCACTTTTTTTCGTTTCATGTAAAAAAAATTCTTAAAATATTCACAAAATTCCATAATTTTTTTTCAAATTGCTATCGGAAACTTTGGTTTCAGAAAGGGGTAAATTTTAATTTTTTTGTGGTTTTGTTTTAGATTTGAATATATAATTTGTCGTATTCTCTTTCCAATACCGTTTAGATCACATTTCTGACTATGATAGTAAGGGAGAAACAACGATTTCTGTGAGACCTATGTGAGCTGGGTCTCCTGTAATTAAACGGGTTAAACAAACAGTTCGATAAAGCCTCCAGAAGGCAAAATTGCTGTCATAAAAAAATCGCAGAACTTTTTTATAAGTAATCTGTTTATTATAAATTAAATAATAATATTATTGAATGTTTATCATACCTCCGGAATTTATACGGAAACATTTGAACTGCGCACTGTGGTGTAAAGCCACTGAATCCACCAAGATGTGACTTTTTATTCCATATTTTAAGGTTTTATGTAAACAATAAAAACAAATGGTTAAATTTGTAGATCATTTTAATTAATAAAAATCCCCTAAATATATTTCTGTAGTTATCATGCGACTGGTTAAGAAAAGCATTAAAAAAAGAAAAGTGAATATTTAAAAATATTTTTTACCTCAATGATGGACTTTGTATTGGGTAATCATAAAGCAGGCGTAACTATTTCTTTAGCCCAGTTTCACAAGGTTGCTGATATTTAGTTACTAATCCTTATCACATCTAATTTCAAAGCGCCAGCCTCTGAGAACGTAAGCGATAATAAGAACGTTGCTCACACATTAATTATGTACCGTGGCAATATTCATGATGAAAATAATTTTATCATTTTGAGGTTAATACCACTTCACCCGTGTCGCTGAATAAGCTTGAACTAATCGAAATTCAGCATTTCAGAAACCTCTAGCTATCGACACGTGGCGTCGGTCGCCACTTATAAACTCAAAACTATATCCTAGGTTATACTGATTGCCACATTCACACATGTTTTCATATGAGGTACCCACTCTTTCGTTACTTCGACTTTTGAAAAGACCAAAACCAAAGAATATAATTCGATGCATAACGCCATTTTACGCATCGATTAAGCAGGCATTTAGCAAGCTCTGTTTTATTTATCTTCCAGAAAAATATAATAACAAAACCTATTATGAATTGAAATGAGACAGGGAAGCAATAGAACCATTCCGTCAAAATAAAATCCAATTAGCAATTAATTTCATATGGTTTAAGTGATACAATAGGATAATTATTATGACTGACATGTTCAAAAAATCATTGATCTAAACATTTTTTTGCTTACCAAAACGATTTTATTCAATTCCGTTGTTCAATTGTTGAGATTTTTTAAATAAATAGGGACATTTCGTGTTCTTGGAATTCGGTAGGATAAAAGAATTTTTTAAAGTTTCGCCACTCAAAGTGGAGATGGCGTTTGTGTCCAAAACTATTCAAATAACACAATTGAAGAATTCAATTGCATTGCCCAAAATGTGGCAGAACGAGGGAATTCTTATGTAATACCCCATTTTTTTTTACATAAAATTCCAACCTGAAAATTCTTTAAGTCATACTAATATATATTCAATTTTCTTAATAACAACCCACTAGAGTAATGGTTGTTCGGTTTTCTATTTGACCATTAGATTTAATTGATATAATTCCTTAAAATATTAGTATACAAACATATATTATGAACAGTTTACTGCGGTAAGCCAATAGATCCACCTACATTTCACTGTTTAACCCATATTTTAGGTTTGTTAAATGTGGTTCAATTTTGGACCGATATCAATCGCAGGAAAATAAAAGCGGTCCAAATTTGAACCTAAATCGCTCCAGTGGATAAGTCATGCTTGTAAGATATTAATATGATGAATATAATATAGAACATCACTGACTCGATCAATTCATCGCGCCTTGCCATCATAATTATTATATTCCATTGACTTTTATTTCTCTGTCCTTACGCTAGCTACTAAATATACTACCTGAACATTTTTTCATGCATACTTTGGCCTTGCATTATTTTTGGATTTTCTTATTATTAATTTACATCGGATCCGTCTTAGGGAACTAAATCCTACTGAAGTTTATTTTTGTCCTTCCGCTGCCAATAGCATGCTTCATTTTCAGACATCTGAATTGACGTTGGAACTCGATGAAGACTGCTAGATAAGTTCCCAAACTTCCTTTTCCAATGTTTTATTAGTTACTTTTGCTTTCCGTCCTGCATACGTTTAATTTACTTTATTTTCCCTTGTGTCAATGATACCTCCATTTCAAGTTTTAAAGTGTTGCTAAACTGTGTAGATAAACGGTGAGAACTTCCCCACTTTTGGAAGAATTGATTTTCTTTCCAGGGAAAGCTTTTTCCTATGTGACATTTGTAAATGGCTTTCAGTTGGACACATATTTTATATTACACGGTTACTTAACGAATGTGAGTCGTGAGCAGAATTGTCCACATAAAGAATTTTATCGTAACAAAGATCATGGTGTTTATTAATGTGGGTTGATTTAACAAAAAATACCTATCTTTAATTTTTTTATGTTCCGATTTTTTTAACACTTTAATATATATTTTTTTGTCAAATTAGACAACAAACCATTTCGTAATGGTGAGAGTACCTACCTACCTACGTTTTGCTTGTCTCTTTCAATAACTTTAACCCGGCCTCACACACGATTCTAATAAACTTATAAATATTTATTTCTTTAAAAAAAAATATAACAAATCATTTGAAGTCGTGTCTAATTGTTTGATAGTTTAATTCAAATTTCAAAAATCATGATCTCAAATCATTATGTAGGGAGCTGAAAATGGTTAGGTTGATCATCGAATTTCTGAACAAAAAATATTTATAATAAAAATCTTATAACGTGGATTTACTAGATGATCATTTATATGGAAAAGTGTATGAAAGGGTTTAGTTTTTCCTATGGGAAAAACTAAACCCGTTCCTGTAAATCTGGTGAATAAAAAAAAAAACATTTACATAAATTAAAATTAACATGTAGATCATACCTAAGTACACTTTAGTTTCTATGTTTTTCGGGATACCAGTAGTAAATATCAGAGGCCTACTTTTCAAGACAAAATTAAATATTTTATTTCTACTATATAATCCCTCACCTTAAAGTTTTCCGTTTATTAAATACCTTCCCCACTTAGTTGGTGTTTTGAAATAAATTTAACCGTCATATTTTTGGAAACCGGACGGTTTTTGGATTTTTTCCAATTAGAAATAATAAGGCCTATTCCATTTTCACAATGCCCTTATCGCTCCACCGAAGAAAGATTTTTCGATGCGGAAACGTTTTTATACTCCCGCTAGGCTACGTAAGAATGAATGAATTTAATTTAATTTTTAATTGATAAACTAATGTTTGAGACAAGATTTTTTTATGCATAGCACAAAGGGTAACAATTATTATAAGTACCAATTATTAGCCTGAAAAACTCATCCATATTGAAAAAACCTTCCGAGAAAAGATACATGTCGCCGACGGGACTCGAACCCGCACCCCTTTGATGGCCGGTCATGAGCTCTACCAAAGCTACGGCGCCATAGCTCAATGGTAGAGCTCTTGACCGGCAATCAAAGGGGTGCAGGTTCGAGTCCCGTCGGCGATATGTATCTTTTCTCGAGATGTTTTTTTCAATATGGATAAGTGTTTCAGGCTAATAATTATTACTTATAATAATTGTTAATTTTATTTTAGCAATACTTAAATCGTAGTAGTAAAGACATAATGACGAATTGAAAATAAGTAATTAGAAATAAGTCTAGCAAGTGGCATATTCCTAAACAATAAAAGAAATAATCGCAACCCCTATCCTAAAATGGAATGCTGTTTAGACCCACAAAACTATCGCTCAATGTCACTGTTATCAAACTTTTACCTACCCACCCCTCATACATTTTTCCTTACCAGAACCTCCTCTCTATCGATTACATAACAAAACCCTCCACATAGCATCCACAAAGATGAAAGGCCCTGAGGGATATTTTTTCCACAGGGCCTTCTGCATGGAGCAAATGTATTTAAAAAATATATTAAATAGATTGTGACAAGCTTTCATAATTACAGCAATTTACATTTTTCATTCGTCGGTTAGAGATAGCTTTCCAACAACTATACCATTTAATATTTTTTACAGAATCGCGTATTCTGGCAGATAAAGATATCGGCATGTTATACAAACATATTTTTATCTTTGCCTGCTGCTATATCTGGATATCATACAACCAGATTATAGGGCTTCTTGTTTGTATAAACAATGAAATTACCTCTACATAACAGCAGCATGTTATTTTTGATTAGTAACAACCTCTTTCATTATCTCTGAGGAAAATATCCAACGTATTTTAATTTAAGTCTTTGTTGTGTGTTGGTAAAGGAAGTTTACATCTGTACTCATTAGTAGTCTCAAAATAAATATAATTTCACCGCCATTAATCAATGACAAGTGTGGGTGTATTCGGGAAATCTAATTAATTTCACCAAGAGAGTATTATTATTATTATCAAAGTTAAAAACAATGTCGCCGTTAACAAAGGTCATCCTTTATTACCAAATGATTTCTTGTTTCTTAACTCTCTGTTCGTATAACATGAAACGTTCCGTAAACACACTCGGGCTAAGTAACCAGCCACGATTCCTAGATTAGGAAACTATTGTTTCAACTGGTATTGTTGAGGCAAACTTTAAACCTAAATGCTTGGTCAAGGTGAAAGCGCTTAGCATTAGTCGATTGGAGGTTAGTTTATGTCAGAGACTTTGGATTGGATGCTGAAATAAAGTAGCACAAAAATCACATAACTGATTTGGAAAGTTAAATGTTTTGTTAAAATTTGTATGGTAGTAGTGGTTATCAGCGACATATTCAAATGTTCATCTTTATCGTGAACATAAATTTAAATTAAATTAAAACAAATCACGTTGCATAATATGTACACCACTTATTTGGTGAAAATTATCAACATGTTTCGAAACCAACCAAATATTTAACCTGATTAAGAAACCATTGGTTTCAAAATATGTTGGTATTGCCAAAATATGATTCCACAAAGTGAATTTGCGATTTCGTTTTGAAAAATTTTATTTTTCTATGTACATTTGTTACTTTTCAAAAACTTTAAAAAAAACTTTAACTTTTTAAAACTATTCAAAACACAATGTCTAGAAATTATTACATAGTTTATTAATGCCCAAGAAATACAAAAAAAATGAATTTGCGATTATTGAAAACAGTACATTGCTTAAAATACAAATAACATGTGATTATATTATTTTAATTTTCCGTATTAAGGAAGGAATCAAAGACCACTTTTAAATCAACCTTCCACTAGTATAGGTAATAGTTTTTCTTATATCCAAAGTTATTCCGATAATAAAAAACTTGTGAATGTATGTATAATTAATTGATGAAATTCCTAGCAAACTTTAAAAATAAAAGATATCCGACCTTTTTGTTCATCACCTTTCAACGATATTATGAATATTTTTTCTAGAAAATGTAAATTACATTATTGGGTCTCGTGTCATTCTTCTTGCATTCCAAGCAGGCTTTGACTTTAACGATTGCATTTTGGCTTCACTTTCCGCTTTGATTTATGCATTTCCTTCTTAGAAGTGTCGGAATTTCTGTCGGAGAATTCAAAGGAAATAGAAAAGCTGATGGAGGAACGTCATTCCCGAGAAATGTAGATCAAATCATTTTATTTGGTTTCCAATATTTATCCAACGCTAGAGTTTTATTGAATGGACGGAAATGGAAGGAAAATGCTTCATGCTAAAAAAATGCCTTTAATTACGAAACAAACACATTTCTCAACGTGATTTATTTTTTAGGTTCTATTCAGTTTTGCTCTTTCTCCCCTTTCCGACAATATTTCGGACAGCTTTTGAGTGCCCATTATCAGGGGATTCCGAAACGTTGGCTAAAGAAAGAAGCGACACTGATAATACTGTAAATATAAACCTTGATAATACTTTTGGCCATGAAAATCTCAAATAATATCCATAAATATATTTTCTTGTCGACATATTGAAGTGACCCGACGTTTATTTATTAATTTGCGTCGGCATTACCAAAGGTCAATTAACGCACTTGCGTACTGACAATACCTGTGATGTTACCTTTAATAGAAATAGGGTTAAGCTTAGCTACACTAGTTACGTACAATGCTTAAAATGTATATAAGTTATCTGATTTTGATGCATGTTAAATTCATAATTTTAATTTTTCAGGGTGTAAAATTGTATTTTACCTCCAACTTATGTATTATAAATTAATCCCGTCCCAAAATGAATGTTTCATCGCGATTGATATGAAGCAAAAGAACACAAAAAAAACAGGACGGCGTCGAAGTAATATATATATATTTTTAAAGTGTCAATTAAGACGACATATTATAGGTAAACAGAGAGTATAATCGGTTTAAATACAATACAAAAAGTTTTGCCGTGAAATAAAAATGGAGTTGAACTTAAACTTCTACGCGAAACTAGGCTTCTCAAAAGCCAATGCATATACAGGGTGGGGCAGAGCAACTTTCTTATTTGAATTTTGCGCCCTGAAGCGACGGTTGCTGCGTGGAGGGTGATTTGAGAGGGCGGGGCTTGAAGTTTTATCTCCGCTTGGTTTAGGTAGAATAATCGAGTGGAAGAAGGCGGAGCGCGCGTTAACTGCCGCGGCATATTTTTTGGTCTATTATCGCTATACAAAGTTGCAAGTTACACATTTCAATAGTGTACCCTACGGTCGTGTTCTGTCTGGCAGTCGATTGTTTAGACGAGACTCGGAATGAGCAGACAGCCTAACAGCAGCAGAGCGCTAAGGGGATCACGAAACAGAAAGCCTTACCAAGTCAACGTATTGGGGTGAACTTGCTGTTCGTGAAACTCCAAGTTTTTTCTTCATGTAACCAGTTTTTCTGAAGTTGTTTATCCACGAAACACGACCATGGAACACAATATTGAAATGGGTACGGAATGCAACTTTGTATAGCGATAATTGACCGAAAAGTTTGCCTCGGCAGCGAACGCGCGCTCCGCCTTCGTCCATTCCATGATTTTATTTAAACCAAGCAGAAATAAAACTTCAAGCCCTGCCCTCTCGAATGTGTCCCCACCTCCTTGCAGCAGCCATCGCTTCAGGGCGCCAAATTCAAATAAGAAAGTTGCTCTGCCCACCCTGTATTTAAATTTAATACAAAAGTATATATAATTTTGGGAGGCGGGAACGGGTACCTTCGCCCCAGGAACCATTTATTGGATAACCAACACCTCCGTCATAGGTCACCCCAAGCTATTCGCTACGTTTGGTGACTTAGCAGGGGTGCCCGGGTTCATGGGGTGAGGTTTGTTTAGGTTTTAGCGGCGGACGATCTGGACACACTGAACCCCATATTCCTACACAGCCCTCATATATTTTTCCTTCCCAGAACTTCCTCTCCTTCCTTTCCTTAAAAACACCCTCCACACAACATCCCCAAAGATGTCATAGGCCCTGCGGAAAATAATTTTCCTCAGGGCCTTGCCAGTGTAGAGTTAATGTAAAAAAAAAATATATGGTGCTCAATAAAAAAGTGGTTAAAAACTACTGCATGATTTTAAGAACATTACTCTGTATTTCCGTAATTTTACGAAAACATTTTCATTCAAACAAGTTAGTTTACATTTACACCATATTTATTTATGTAGACAAGTTGCTTAGTTGAAAGTTATTTTCCCCTACTTTTTTAGAACACCAAACAGCTAGTGAACTTCTGATATTTACTTCCGTACAAACAGTTATAAAATGTGAGGATCGTACGTGACGTCATCGTTATGGTATATTCTGTCTTTTTCGTTTTCAAAGGAGTAAGAAGGGAGAGGAAGAACGTCGATGACGTCCGTATGAGATTTTGTTTTGATTAGTTTATTCATTAACGCGGGCATCTTGCAAGCCGCATATAAGTTTTCCGTGCCTCGTACAGTAACATCTTCGAAAAACCTGAACATGAGACTTTTTGGTTTTGGAACATTCCAAACCAAGCTCCGCTAATTTTAACAAGTAAACATTGCCGAGAAAACTTAGCCTTTGATGGCAGAATCATGTGTTTGAATGTGTTTAATTTGCCGCCGAATGCTGAACACTTCCTGTACCGTGCTTACAGTCATTAATTTGTTCAGGAATTAGTTTGCGGCTAAATGATCTGAAGTTGATACTTAACACTAAACTTATTGTAGGGACCCACGGCCTAAATCTGTTGTGTGGAAAATCAATGGTGTGTCGTGCTGTGTTCGTGCTGCGGTTACTTCGTTCCTTTCCCACAATTCGTGCCGTATATATTCAATATATTCATGGAATTATACGCAGAATTTTATAGAGAAACGGTTTTGAACCATGTTGGTCTTTAATTTTTCTTTGTAATCTTAAAAATATGAAAATATGCTGCAGATGCATAAATATTCTTTGAAAATCATTTAAATATCATAAACATAAAAACAAATAAAACATATACGTTTTTAGATTTTCACGGCCAAAAGCATTTTCGTTGTTTGTTTTTGGGGTGTTATGCCGTGTTGTGCTACCTCCTTCTTTAGCCGACGTTTCGGACAGCGTTGCAATGTCCATCATCAGGGCAGATCCGACAGATCCGTCGATGTGAATTTGTAGTGTTGTGCAAGTGTGTGCTTATTTAGTTGGAAGCGATACCGTGCCGTTAGCTTCATTTCAGAAGAAAGTGAACTACTTTGAAAGGGAAATTTGGTGAAAGCGCAGCATTTACGTTAGCTGGGGCCCGTCAATGTAACGAAATTTCCAACGAAAGTAGTGTCATCTTGTGGCGAATTCTAGAATTAGAAAAAACCAATCTGAAGCGAATGTAGCCAATATCAAGGTATAAACAAATGGTTTTATACTTTTGTATTGAATTATTATATGTTATTAAAGTATACTTAGACATGGTTAACACTACAAATTCACATCGACGGATCTGCCGGATCTGCCCTGATGATGGACACTGCAACGCTGTCCGAAACGTCGGCTAAAGAAGGAGGTAGCACAACACGGCATAACACCCCAAAAACAAACAACGAAAATAAAACATATGTTTTATGTATATCGCACAACAGTCCCAACACAGCCTGCCATATTAGCGCTAACATTTTTTAATAATCTTTTTCCGGATTTTAACGATAAATCTCGATGTATCTCTTCGCTCTGTAGGTTTTCAGTAGGCTTCTGAAGGTTTTAAAGACATAATTTGATTGAAAATCATTTCAACATAGAACAATAATATTTTGCAGTGTGTTTCTGATTTTTTTCCGCCTTGAGGTGCAGTCCAATGACTAGTGATACAATTTTTTGATCCTCGGAAGGCGCAGGCCGTTTCTGTAATTTTCTCGCCGGAAGGTTCAGTTCGTAATAATAGTGAGAAAAATATTGATATTTTTATTTTTAACTTTCTAACTTAAAGAGTTAAACCTCAAATTATATATTTTAATTATATCCCGTATCTTTTTCTCATTTTTCTGTTTCGGATTTTCGATTGACTTTCGCTAATATTATCTTCATTAATTAAAATATTATAATTTGAGGTTTAAATTAAAAAGTTAAAATATTTCATCCTAGTCTTGCAGATAAAGTCAATAGATGTCGCATATTAATAAAAAGTGATAAAATTTATCCTGACACTATCTAGAGGGCATTTAGTTCGAGTTGAATCTTGCAATCATACATAAAGGTAGCAGCCAATAAAAATATGCGTTAAGAAAAAATGAAAATAATGTTGGTGGTTCTGAAAATGACTGAATCGGATAGGGATACGTTGGCGAAGTGGATAGCGCGTTGGCCCGGATTGCCAGAGGTCCTGGGTTCGAGTCCCAGATGTATCCTTATCTTTTTCTGATTTTTCTGTTTCGGATTTTCGAATGACTTTCGCTAATATTATCTTCATTAATTAAAATATTATAATTTGAGGTTTAACTCTTCAAGTTAAAAAGTTAAAATTTAAAATTAAAAAAGTAATTAAAACTCATATTTTATTGACCGTACGCTTACGGAATCAGCTGCCTTATAATGAAACTATTTCACATAACACCAAGTTTCTAATAGTGTTACGAAGTTTCGAATAAGATGATTTGGTTCACTGCAGTTGGTTCATTTCTCACACTAATTCTGATGAATAATGTTCTACACTGTGAATGCACATATTATTATATAACAGAACTTAAAATCGTATATCTTAGGAGATTGGAGTAAGTTTCCATTCTAATTTCGGGTGGTTCTGAAATGCACCAGTGATATTTCACTAATTTACACTTCCTCTGTATTTCGTGGACAAATTTTGTTATCCGATTTCGTCCATGAATTTGGAATATCGTAACATTAATTACAATTTCCCCTTCATTTCTCAGATATGTGTGTGTACTTATCTCCATGTTGACTGTTATACATTTAAAAATTAAGTTTTATTTAACTATTCGTAATTGGACAGTTTATAAAATATGGAACGAACAATTAGACACTTAGAAGATTTATTTTTATTTTTAGACAGTTATGTACAATTTTCACACTTATTCCGTACATTGAGCTGAAAGAAAGTCCATACACTGTAATGCTAGGACTACACGGAGAAAAAAATATTTGAAAAAACGATCATTTTAATAGAAAAAATTGACATTTTAATAGAAAAAACGATCATTTTAATAGTAAAAACGGGACTGAAGTTCTTACGAACAAATTAACAGGGTTTAATGTCTATTGGCGGGAACATTAAGAATAATTTGTTGGTATACGTAATTTCGTACGTATTTTACCGCCAATAAACATTGAATCACTGTTAATTTGTTCGTAAGAACTTCAGCCCCGTTTTTAACAGTCCATTTTTCTCCGTGTAGATCTAGAAATAGACCTCGACGTTAGCGAAAAATTGAAAAGGTGTTAGTAGAACATAAGCTTCTCAATGGGTATATTTTTTGCAATCCTGAACTCATTATGTCCCCAAACCCGACAACACAAGCTTTTTTTTCCAAGAGGCAGGACCACCCATCAATTATCATACCCCTGGGGAAATTACAACGCTCTTAGACCAACTTTCTTCTGAGGTAGACATTTTTTATTTTAAACTTCAGTGACTTCAAGATTGCAATTTATAATATATATATTTACAAGGCTACGTCCCAACTGATATAATTAATGTAAATTTTGTAATTATCACTGTTTTTCAAATAATTTTTTTTCTTTATTGAGTTACCCACCTCATTTTTTAATTCAAAAAATTCTTTATTGAGTTACCTACACCTCATTTTTTGTACCATTTCTAGACCTATCTATTTATATACTCTTATAAGAATGTCTGTGGCAAGCGACGTTGTTGATTTTTATGCAAATCTACAGTTTTATTTCGAAATTGATGAAATTTTGCACACTTGAACTTAAAAAACAAGAGGATTTTGCACACTTGAACATTAAAAAACAAGAGGTGTAGTCTAAGACATATTTAGAAAACTCTGTGTAAAGCCCGGGCAACGCCCTTAACTAGTTATTAATATTTTTTTTAATTCGTTCTTATCACATGATAAACAAAAAAAAACCTCTTCCCTGGAAAAATATGGCAGTAAGGGTCACATGACTAAAAAATTACACAGATGTTAATTTTCCAATATTACATTGGGTTATATTTAAGTTTTTATCGTGTCTAGTGTGTTGATAGTTCTTTGATATAAATTGTGTCCACTAAGCTATAAGCATTGGCTTTCTGGTAGTGATTATGTCCTCAATAGTCTACCTGGTATGCTCATATTGGTAAAAGTTTTATGTTTTACAGCGGACATCACATAGCCACCCTGTGACACTTATCTGGTTCAATACTTGAGCATTGCACGTGAAGTAATTTCTTTTCATTGTAATCCCCTTACTAATAAACGTGTTAAAAATTTTACACATCTGATAAACAACCATTTACCGTACATTAATGGTTGTTAATCAGTTTGGTTAAATTTAAAACACTTTTATTAGTAAGGTCCTAGCGTTTATGTAAGGGTCTAGGACTACTCGAAGTCTTCTTTAATTTTTTTTTTATAAGAAAAACTCTCTTTTTAACTTTTGAAGGTTATTCCCATCAATGTAATATATCATTGAAGAAGAAGATAACAATAATAATCTAATTTATTTTTTTTAAATATGAAAATGAACAAGACACAGAAAGATAATAAAAGCTAATGGTCGCAACTGGGACTCGAACCCAGAACCTTACGTCTTACCGGGACATACATCTCTACAAATTGGGCCACTGCGATCAATGGTAAACATAAAACTTAACATAAGTGGGAAACATCACAATGGAAAAAATTTAAGAGCAGCATTATTCATTCTTGTAAGATTTTTCTCAGAGTAAAAATTATTACTATTGAGCCTCTAGATATCATTAAAATACAATGCAAATACCGTGTCCCAATTTACCTTCCTGTGGAATGCACTCAGGCACCCCTGCATACGTTCCCGGTACAGCCTCCCCTAACCCTCCCCTACCAGCCACCCCGCATCATTCCACCCTCCACTTCCCTCTGCAACTAATTGCAAGGTCGGGGGAAACGGATGCTATGGGACGGCAAAAAGGGGTGAAAAATATCGCGGATTTTTGCCATGATTTTTCCATAGCATTGTTCGGTTCTCGCACAGATATATCGCACTGCCCTTGCGGCAGATTTACCGAATGATCAGGTTTCCAAGTTTGGTTTGGAAATTCTTCGGTTCGATGAATAATTTAATTGGGAGAGGAAGTTTTCAAAACCTAATAAAGTTTTAATTAGGTGTAAATTGTTTTCGTTGTTTCGCTGCGGCACACCATAGCAGAGGATGATTAAAAATAAAATAAAATCTTTATTTTTGTTTTTAACAGAAAAGGTGCAATAATAATAATATCGATCATGTAAATTTTAAATGCTTTAAAGGACAAAATATAAATTTTTCAATAGAACGAAAAGAATATTTTTTTATATTTTAATTTTTAATTTTTTTTATTTTTTTATTTATTTTATATTACAGAAACAAACAGAACATTGGTTACAGTGATGAGACAGTTTACATATATTAAATGATATTTCATGGTGGGTACCTATGATATGTTTCTTTGAATGTCTTATTTGTAATTACCGGGTGATGTGCATAGTGTATATGTGCGTGAGTGTATGTGTGAGTATGTTGGTAGGTGTGAGAAGTGTGTGCGCATTGAATAGTTTATATCATTGACATAATGCTCTTTTTAAATTTGGGCAGTGAATCGGAGAAAATGTCAATGTTAGAATTTAGGCAAATATTTTGAATGTATGAAGTGCACGGTTAATTGTCGAATTAGTTGCTGCATTTGTTTTGCAATTAAGCAGCAACTAATTCGACAATTAACAGTACCTTTGTATAAAATCATTTATACATAGGTACTGTTTTTAAAGTCTTAAAATTATGATTTTTTATTATAAATTAGAATTTAGCTTTCAGAATACTTAAAAATTTATGTAAGTTTCTTTAATAACGAAAAATAATTTAAAAAATCTTTTTAAAAGACATTTTAAGAAGTTTTTCCTAGGAAAAAATTACATATTTATTTTAGTAATTTTTTGTTTCATTGTCATTTTTAAAGCATTTCAAATTTTCGATGTCAATTATGGATATGATTAATCTTGTCCAAATGTTGAAAATTTGAAGATGTTAGATTTTTACCGTGCTTTTGTCTTATTTTCTTATTCATTGATACCTAAGTTGCTTCTAAAGACATAATATCCTCTCCTCTGATAATTGTGATCTAATATTTAGTTGTTTGCAAATTATTTTCTGATTATTTTTTCTCATTGAATCATACATGGAATTTCTTAATGTAAAAGAGATTGATTGTTAATGTAATATAATTTTATCACAAGCGACAAGTCTATTACGTTAAATGCCAGAAAACTCTTAAAGATATTGCGGTTAGAGTTAAAAGATAAGGTTTAATAATATTTATGTTTTGATATATTTTTTCTTTATTTCATTTTATTTCTTAACTTATTAAAACGTTTACCCATTTCAGGTTTACCCTGGAGATAAGCCGTCATCCTGTTTCCACTAAAAATATGGCTCAGGCTTATTTAGTACTACACAGTACACGTTCTCGCCAGTTTGGTATTCGTAAAACATCAGGCTATTCATAAAATATTAATACTATTATTTATTACGCTAATAATGTCTTCACGCAAAGCCTAGAGGGCTTGAAATTAATACTGTACAATGAATTTCGATGATAAAAGAGGATTTATATTCTAAAAGTTCTGAAATATTATTTTCGGTTTCGATTATACTTCTTTCGTCTTGTAACAATTTAGAGCTCTTAATGGATCTCTGAATTTACTTTTATAGCACTTTATTTATTTATTTATTTACATTTGATACATTTAAAGCCAAAATAACAAATAATATTACATAATAAGAGTAGAAGTAGAAGAACTTTAGAAGTAGATTGTGTAGAAGTAGATATGCCGGCCACCGTGGTCGAGGTGTAAGACTCTCCGAAGGTCGCGAGGTCAAATCCCGGCGTGCGCAAGTAAATTTAATTAATTTGAATTGCATTATAATTTAATAAATAATTTAAGGTATATTTGCGGCATCTTCTGAGTGAAAGAATTTTATTTGATTAGTTTGTGTTATTTCACAATTAATTAAATGAAATTAATATATATTATATGTTCGTAATAAGCATTAACTTTTTACAATAAAATATATAAATTTGTTTTAGACCACTTTAATTTTAATTACACTCTACCGGTTTCGGAAGAACCCTTCCTTCGTCAGGAGAATATTAAAACTAACCTATGATACAAAATATTGATTGATATATACCAAGCATTTAGGTGCTGGAGTGGGAGGTCAAAGGAAGAGGGGGAAGTTGCGGGAAATCCAGCAATAACAGAGCGGTTTATTGGAAACATATCTAGAATGGGACTAAACGATAAATTAATTTGGTTATTCAATATATTAGCGTTATTATTTAGGGATTTTTTAATTTCAAGTGCTTCCAGGTTATCTAATTTTTTGCTTTTATTATTACGGTGAAGAATTTTAACCCCTGTGTCCTTATTAAAAGTATGATTGGTGGAAATAAGATGATTGGCAAACTACGAAAAAATATTATTATTTAAACATCTTAAATGTTCCGTGATTCTAATATTTACAATTTAATTTTTAAATTAAATTTAATTTCAGGGTCGTGGGTTCGTGCCCCACATTAGGCGCCAAATGTAAACTCTATAAAAGGGTACTAAATTATGTATAAAGTGTATTAGCATGATAAAATTTAACACATTTACTTTTTCTAACTTTCTATTGAACAAAGAAAACAATTCACCAGATGACGGAAGTCATTTTGCGAAAAGAAAAAATAAACATTTTTAAAAGGGATATAAGAGAATAAAGCGGAACCAAAAAAATTATCATACGCAACCTATAGAACAAATTTAAATAAGCGGGACTTGTTCACCACGAGTCATGAAGTCGTCGACAAAGTTGTCGAAGGATAACGTAATCAATTCACGTTTATTCGTTCAGCCGTCCGGGGACCTTCCCTCTTACTCAGACAAAATCCACAAAACGAAATGTATTAAAATTTTGGATTATCTGGATTAACGATTTTCAAATTAGTATATTAGGCCTGGAAGAATCAATTTTTTGTATTTCTTGGGCATTAACTATGTAACAATTTCTAGACATTTTGTTTTGAAGAGTTTTAATTTTCAATGTACTATCGTTACTTAAATTTTAATTTTTATGCTACCGGTTTTAAGTTTGCTAGTGAATGACACGGATGTGTCGAAACCGGTAGCATAAAAATTAAAATTTAAGTAACGATAGTACATTGAAAATTAAAACTCTTCAAAACAAAATGTCTGGAAGAATCAGATTGAATTTTTAGGAAAAGGGCGTTATCAAATTCTAAGTACATTAATAAAATATATAATCTTTGTAAGCTGTTGGTATATGGACGCAAAAAAATTTTTTTAACTAGCATTTATTTGTATTTCAAAAAGTGCTAGTATTTCTCAGGTAGATATCTTATTACGTAAAAATGAATGTTTTTGTTTGTCCCATTTAACGCATAAGTGTTTTTAAACCATCCATGCGATTGCGATGAAACTTTGGTGATTTATTTTGCATATACCCGCAAATATAATGGTGAGCTCTGGCGTTATGAAATGTGCAAGTTGTTTAAAAATGTGTATATTTTATTTAGTTTATGGGCAGGGAGAGAAGACGGGTGGGGAAGGAGAATCCGGAAGGGGGAGGGGGAACGACGGAGACCGTGGGGGGGGGTTCACGGGAGGAACGAGAGAGGGATTGCAAAAGAGACATAGTAGCGGTAGGGGATAGTAGGGGGAAAATTTGGAAAATCCATGCTTCGCACACGGATAGCTGTAAGTGGCCTGCTCACGCGTATTCGTGTACACACCATACGAAAAAAAAAAACAAACAAAAAATATTGTGTATTCAAAAGCACTTCAATAAAGAAAAATAAATCACAAACATTTTCTTTGTTTGAGTGGCATAGCAACACATGCCGGGTTCTCGCTAGTAATTTAATTTAATTTAAAGTTTGTTGTTTTTACAGTGATTAAAATATAAGCATGCTAATATTTAATGCGGATCCCGGTTTGCTTCGTACATCATAGATTTGCCCCGGGGACTAGTAGCAAGTGGAGTAGACACAATTCATCGTGTGCTCATTAGTTTGCAATTGTTCACAAGCAAATAATGCAGTATCCTCAAGCCTGTGCTGTAACTGCACCACAAGCGTTTTGTGTGGTCGCTTCAGCGGGAATGCTGACCTAGGCAGTTTAATTGTAGGATCCAATAGACCAGTCGATAAGCAATATGTTTTTAATGAGATTCATAAGAATAGAGCATTGTGGACATTCTTTTTAATACAATGTAAGTACAATTGTAGCATTGAGGTATATAAGATCAGCACTAAAAATATGGGCAACAACTCACGGTTCATAAATTTTGTTACCTAAAAGAGAGGTAAACAGGCCTATAGAGATGGATGGGTTTGAAATTGCGGTAAATGTATGTACTGTAAATCATATTAAGAGGTTTAGGTGGAAAAATTAGTTTTTCGGGGTCAAAATTGTCAAACACTGTACAACTCATTCGAAAGGCCGAATGCTTGGATTTATCATCAGGCCGTCATCACCTAAAGATAAAAATAGTGAGAGGCATTTTTATTTAAATCTTGAAAGTTCTGCCAAAAACATGGGCCTCGTAGTAAACCAGCAGAAGACCAAATACATGGACGTAGGATGCACCCAACAAACCCCAACTCTCTCACGTGGAAGTCAAAATTTTGAAACGGTACCAAGTTTCACATACCTAGGATCCCTGATAACTAACAACAATAATACTACAGAGGAGATTCAGAAACGCATAGTGAGCGCAAATCGCTGTTACTTCAGCCTACAAAAGCAGATAAAATCCAGACTGTTGTCCAGAAACACCAAGATATTAGTGTACAAAACTCTTATTAGACCAGTGCTCACGTATGCAGCTGAGACATGAGTACTAACTAAGAAAGAAAAATGTTGATGCGTATCTTCGGACCGGTCCTAGAAAATGGATTTTGGCATAGACGTTACAACGATGAGCTATATAATCTGTTTAAGGAACCAAACGTGACAAAATTTATAAAGTTGGGAAGACTTCGGTGGCTGCGTCATGTGGAGAGAATGACCGAGCAACAAGCACCAAAGTCCCTGCTAAAATCTAGACCTGTAGGGCGAAGGAAACTGGGAATTCTTAAGAGCCAAGCAGGGCAATTGATTTTGTTGAAATTTGCAAAAGAGTTTTAAATTTTTGTCGCTTGTGTCGCCCTCATCGCATTTTTAAGTCAATTCTACCAAAAGTTGTTTAACATCGTTACTTAAAATGTATTTAATCCTAGTATCCGCTCGTAAAAATCCGAGTTACAACAATCATTTCCGAACACAAACTAAGAAATTGGTATATTATATCTTTGGTGTTTTTGTGGATCGCTGAATTTCAATTTTTCCCTACAACGATGGGAAATTTCCCTTAAAATTCCCAAATTTGATGAAAAATAATCTAAAAATATTACGTGATTAGCTTATTCAAAACTGCCGGCGCGCATATAACTGAAATTATTAAAAATATCTAGAAGAACTTAATAAACAGTAATTGATTTCAATGATAACATTAAACATATTTTTAGAAAGCGCACGTATAAAATAAACATAAAAGCAATCAAAAATGTATTCGTAAAACCGAGTGATCACTGTATTCATATTAGAGTTTCTGCCAAATGGTTTGAGGACAAACAAGGCAATATTATAAGAAGGTACAAGTATACGACAGTCCGTGTCCTTGCCACAGACGTTTTAGAATATCCCTCTTACGTATATTTATTAGAGTCCCAGTTTGAGCACAAACAAGGCAACATTATAAGAAGGTACAAGTTTACGACAGTCCGTGTGCTTGCCATAGACGTTTTAGTATAGCCTTCTTACGTGCTTCCTCACATTACACGTTCAAATTCAGTGGTCTGAATTGAATCATTCTAGAGTATATGTATTCTATCCAAACACGCACGCTTGCTTTTTTTAACACCATCTTACAGAACAGAGAGTCAGGAAGACGACCGCCCTCGGCGAAAGAATTTCGCGTAATGAGCAATACTCGAAAATGCGATCGTTTTTATCTGTTTTAGGCATAGATAAAAATGGAATATTACCAAATAAAACTTATATAAATACATAATATTTTTTGTTTTTCCAATTACCAGTTTTTTAATACATAAAATTGATTTCAAAGTACCTTGATTTAGGTAGTTTTTAAAAACAATATTACATTGTTATTTATACATTTTATAAAAATATATGAATAGGGTGGTATAGGCTAAGATGTGTCCTATAACAAAATATTTTTCAATACTTTTTATTCTTTTCGTATATGACGACAGATGAAAAACATTCTGTGGTAAAATTACGATTTATTGAAAACTGATCTTTTATAAACAGTTACGAAGTAAGAAAAACATACAGTTTTATATTTAATTTTAGCTCGTGGAATAGAAAATGCAAGTATCTAAGAAAATATAATAACAAAAAAATTTTTGAGGTCCAATTATTGACACAGATGACTTTGAAAATCCGCAAAAACCATAAAATATTGAAAAAACTTTTGAAATCCCTCTCGGGCTCTTAAGGGCCTTCCTTACTAGCGATCTCAATCGTTGTATGGAGTATCATGAATTCTCAGATTCAAACGACAATCTAAGTTATTAATCGTCAAAATATCGATAATGTAGCCACGTTAAGCTATCATAAATACATTTTTCTGTCGAAATATATATTTTTATTAACAACTTATTTTCGTTAAATACTATATAATGATCATCTAAGAATTCTCCTACTCATTCGGCTCTCCGAGGTGGCCGCGGATGCACGCTTTTTACGGTCCGTCTTGTCAATCTTTTTTCAAAGTTCGAAATTCCACGTACGTAATTATTATATTTCCATGTGACGCCGACGTTTCAACAATATTCCACTCTATGCATTCCGCGTAGGGACTATAATAGTGTGCCGCCTTTTTTATGTTTCAGCTGTGAGTTTCCGTCGAAGCTGTGTAGTGTCAAATAGTATTATTAAGAATTCATTTATTGTTAACATTTTTTCGAGTTTCTAGGTAATAAACAATTTGATATTTTTAAAATATAAAAGTGTGGAAATGGCCAATAAAAAACTTAGATCACTGTCAGAAGATACAAAGTATCCCTTAGCATTGAGGAAGATTGTCAAGACGTATTTTACGCCTTAGAACGGCTGTACGTTGTGCCATAAAGTACCGGAAGGCTATGAATTGTAGTCAAGAGGAAAACATAAAACAGCTATATTTGGATATATTGAATGGGCCAAAACATGTATTTGGAGACCACTCACTATGCAAGAAACGGGCATACTTTTGCAAAAGGGGTACTGGCGACACTAATTACGTATCCAATATGACTTCGAGCTTGATTATGTCCAGAATCATGCAGCACGTTCGACTTTTGGCATCTAATGCTCGAAGTTTAATACATGATGTAGGCAGCAATACTGTGGAGTGCTATAATAATGTTGTAAATAAATTTGTTGGTGGGAAGCGTATCAACTAAGCTCTAAAACGGTCCTACAAAGGAAGGTGCGCTGCAGCAGTAGTGGCGTTCAACACCAATCTTTTACACTATTCTTTGCATAAATTTGCAACCGGTAATAGTCGCGGAAAACTCTAAAGCATTTAGAATTAAAAAGATTGCAGAAAAATAATCAACAAAAGTAAAAAAAAAAGAAAAGAAAAACCCTGCAGCTCGCTCCAGCAAAAGATCAGCATTATGGTCCCAATGCAGAAAAACCTGATATGGCCCAAGCATCTTATGAGGCAGCTAAATATGATTTTTTAGAAAGGCTTTTTACCATAGCCAAAGATAGGCAAGCAATTGAAAGGGTGACAGTACTTCAAGCATCTAGTGGAAAGTGGATCGAGATGCGCCGCAATATGATTACGGCATCGTGGTTTGGAAAAGTGTGCAAACGGCGGCAAAATATCAGTTGCGCTCCATTAGTCAAAAATATACTGTACCAGCAAACCTTATCAAATATTTTTTCAATTCGACACGGACAAAAATATGAATACAATGTCCTGAAGGAGCTTGCAGAACTAGAAAGCATTGCCATAGAAAAGTGTGGTCTTTTCATAGATGAAGAGTATCCGTATATGGGGTGCGACCCCAGATGGAATTTCTTCTGAAGAACAAAAATGCAGAAATGCTGGTAAATACATCTCACGATTGGTTTTATCAGGTTCAGCGCCAAAAAGTGTAACATGTAACAAAAAGAGATATTTGTATGTTTGATGTATGGACTGAACTCGGAATAAAAATCGAAAAAAATTTACAGAATGACGAATTTTGGCAGACTAATATGGTTGAACAGCTGAAACGCTTTTACAATTTTTGCATGCTATCCGAATTAATTGATCCTCGACATAATCGCTGCATGCCTATTAGAAAAAATGAGTATTTAGAAAAGTGCATAATAGCGAAAAAAAGTAAAGTAAAATTGGTTTCAGCTAAAACCAAAACACGTTAGAAGGAATTGTTTCGAAGAAATCAATAACATTTTATTTCATTGAAGTGTCTTCAGGAGAAATTTCATTTATATTCCTAATGAATGTAGTTTATATTTTTAGAGATAGGGAAGAGGAGGGTTGGAAAGTTCCTGGCTATTCAGATCTAGTCACTAAACACATCTACGCCGTTCTCAAGCAACTTTCAATTCTGAATTATGGTCTCTCACCAGGGCGATACTGAATGTATCTTCCACTTTGAAACGAGAAACAGATTCGTTATATGTACCTATATAAATTTTATTTAAATTCTACAATATGATATACTTATAATCAATTAAATTAAATTTGTTTTGTCCTCGCCGGCTTTTGAACCCGTGACCTCAAATCAAACTAGACAATTTAGTATTAACAGTGCCCTGCCGCACTGCGAAACCAGGCTGGAACAAAGGCCAAGCCTTTTGTCACTCTTTATAGTTGTATTACTACATTTATCTTTTTCATCTAGGTATGTATCAAAAAAAAAATCCAAATAAAAAGTTATATTAAACGATTTAAGTTACTGAGAACCTCCTCCATCAATTAGGCTATCGTTATATTGCATTACATTCTAAAATATATTTTAACATAATTTTCATAATCACAATATCTTTAATTAATAATAATATGTTTTGTTCTGTGCGACTTGATTGTGAATGGAACGCACCGGCCAGCTGCAGGTGCAGGCGGGTTCGACATTCGAATTCGAGCTGGAAACGTTTAATACCGAGGGCCGTTAAGACGGAGCGACAACGTCCTCAAAGACCTATGTACCCTGGAACTTCCAAACTGGAGAAAAATGGTACAAAACGGAGATGAGTGGAGAAAGACTCTTGAAGAGGCCAAGACCCACCACGAGTTGTTAAGCTAATTGTGATGATGATGATGATAGGTATTTTTGAGTATTCATATCAAATCCCACAAAAAATTATCTCCTTATTTGGTATAGATGATGTATTATAGAGTCAAGCAGTGCACTCAGTGATTCAATGAAATTATGTACATGAGCCTAAGACGGAGATCTATAAACAGCTATTTTTTTTTAATAATTTTTTTTTTATAGTGAACACCTCACAAGAGACCCAACTGCTCCCTTCTGGAGCCAGTGAGACTATGGCATCCTCAATTGGAGTATGTTGTGAGGCTGAAGGTAAGTGGGGAAGGGAAGGAGATGGGGAAGAGGAAGGTGGGAAAGTACCTGGCTATTCAGATCTAGTCACTAAACACGGCTAAAACCATTATTAAGCAACGTTTCAATTCTGAATGGTGGTCTTAAACCAGGGCGATACTGAGAGTATCTTCCACTCTGGAACGTGCCGCAAATATAACATATATTATTTTTATTAATTAATTGTGAAATAACACAAATTAATCAAAAAAAAAATATTTGCGCACGCCGGGTTCGAACCCGCGACCTTCCGAATGGGAGTCAAGTGTCTTACCACTCGACCACGGACGGCCGTTACAGCTATTACACTCGGTATCCAATATCTGCATAAAAAGATCATAAAAATCTGAAAAGACTTCTAATTGGCAACGTAGAAATAAAACGGGCTTCAGTCGACGCCGGCCGTCGACCTTCCCAATCCGAGGGTCACGGATCCGAACCCGGCGTGGGCAAATAAATTTTATTTGATTAATTTGTGTTATTACACAAATAATTAATAAATAGTATATTTGCGGCACGTTCCAGAGTGGAAAATACTCCCAGTATCACCCTAGTGTAAGACGAATGTTGAATAATTGAAATTTTGCTTGAAATGGCTTTACACGTGTGTGGTGACCAGTTCTGAATAGGTACTTTCTCAATTTCGTCTTCGCTATCTCCTTCCCATCCCAACTACCTTCAGCCTCACAACATACCCCAATCAGGAATGCCATAGTCTCACTGGCTCCAGAAGGGAGCAGTTGGGATCGGTGTGCGGTACACGTATTAAAAAAAAAAAATATATATATATATATACGTAAGGTCAAAACAAATTAATTGTGAATTATGGACGCATTCCTCGGGATATGTACTTTAACATAAAGATAAGTTTAATCACAACTTTTAAATAATTTTAACTCAATTGTATAACTTAAGAAAACAATTTTTTTAGTATAAAAAAAGTCAACTATTTTGAACCGTGAAAACATTAACTTGCGTTCGCCTGTTTTGATTATAATTTATTTATTCGAACATATGTCTGAGTTTTTTGTCGTTTAAGAATTGCTAAATTTGTGGTGTGACGCCGAAAATAAATAATAATATAACCCTTTTTTATTTTAACCCTTGGTAGAACATTCAGAATAGAATTACCATATTTGGGGTGATATGCCCAAAGAAAAAAATTATTTAACCCTTTTTTTATTTTAACCCTTGTAGAATATTCGGCCTAGAATTGCCACATTTGTGCTGGCCCAAAGAAAATATTTATTTAACCCTTTTTTATTTTAACCCTTGGAAGAACATTCGGCCAAGAATTATCATATTTATGGTGATATGCTCAAAGAAAATAATAATTTAACCCTCTTTCATTTTATTTTAATTGTATAACATTTGGCCTAGAAATGCCATATTTGTGGTGGCCCAAAGAAAATAATAATTTACCCCTTTCTATTTAACCCTTGGTAGAACATTCGGCCTAGAATTGCCATATTTGTGGTGGCCCAAAGAAAATAATAATTTACCCCTTTCTATTTAACCCTTGGTAGAACATTCGGCCTAGAATTGCCATATTTGTGGTGGCCCAAAGAAAATAATAATTTACCCCTTTCTATTTAACCCTTGGTAGAACATTCGGCCTAGAATTGCCATATTTGTGGTGGCCCAAAGAAAATAATAATTTACCCCTTTCTATTTAACCCTTGGTAGAACATTCGGCCTAGAATTGCCATATTTGTGGTGGCCCAAAGAAAATAATAATTTGACCCTATTGCTACGCATTATTAATTACACGTAGAGCATATTTTGCGGTTGATTAGACCTTATGTAATTATTTGGATTTTACTTTTTGTTTTATACATTGTTTTTTTTTGTTTAAATTAAACATTTATTTAAGTGAGGCCAGTTCAGACATAAAAAATGAAACTTTAGTTCATTAAATACAAGGGTTCATAATATACATGCCAAAAATAAATAAATTCTAAAAATGGTGCGGATTTCGCAAAAGACCATTTTTATTCACAGGGTATCGTGTCTTTTTTCTATGAAATATCCTTGGCCAGAAAAATTAAAGCTTTTCATTATGATTAATCGGATGATAAAAGTTGGATCGGTCATTGGGACCCCAGTGCGGCCCGGCGCGCCCGCGGCGGCTCCGCTTCCGCAACTGGCCACTGTGTTCGATGAGTTCGTTCACGATCGGAAGAAGTCGAGCAACGCCGGCGTTCGCCCCTCGTTTTCATATTTTCCCCGCTAGAACAATATTTTATACGGATTTTGCAAGCAACCTTGTTTCCATTAATTTATAAACCTCGGTTGTTGTTTCGTTGACAGTTGGATGAGATAAACCACTACTCTCCTCTTCCTGAATACTTTATTAAATCCGATGCAAATGGTGGAATGTTAACCCACATCGAAAAATAAAGAAATGATTAGTTGCTCAGTCCTAACGATGAGTGCAACGAACAGATTTAGATGTAAGTTAAAAACATACTTTTATTATGAATGTATGCTCGTAAAAACTTTGCTAACGATATTATAATTATCAGTAACGCGTATATCGTTTGGTTGGGCATTTTCACCAAACTTGGCTGCACTTACCCACACATCTATATATCATAAACCGCTGTACTTGTGGATAGTATTGTTACATTTCCTTCCTACCCTTATCTTATAGACCTGTCATTTTTTCTATTAGCCTCATTCAATCATCAATCGCTCCTCCCTGCGTGAACATCTGCGCATCTTTAATCCGCATTTTTCGCTCTTCGCCGCCTCTGAAGAAAAGTCCGCTATAAAAGCAGTGCAATATAAAAACCAGCAAAATAGAAGAAAGCGCAAAAAGTTCTACAGTAAGTCATTTTTCTCTTTTCTTTACCCGTATGTGCGTATTTTCTACTTATGCAGTGGTTAAATCACACACACATTTCAAAGGTCCTTTGATATACAAAATTAAACAAAACACACCCCATCCTTTAAGGAATAATATATATTGCGACAAAGACCCGTGGCATTTATATTTCTTATTTCAGAAGATTCGGCTATAAAAAAAAAAACAAAGTGCATGATAATTAGTTTGGCGAAGTCAATATAGAAAAGATGATTTTTTTTATTTAGTCGAGCTTTCAGTTTTTTGTTTGTTTTTTAGATGACATTTTTTTTTCTGTTATTAACTTCAACTATCTATGTGAATTTTACTTAGCCTTAATTACATAGAATTACAGATAATTACTTTAGCGCCCTTACAATTGTATAAAAGATCTACTAATTGATTTATCTGACATTCGCAAGAGGATGCCAACTAGGCAGGAATTAAATTATTTAATGATAAAAGTTTTGTCTAGCATTCTTACTAAATAAGATGAAATTAAATTCAATTAAAAAAGTTGCTAACTAGGGTAAAAAGCAAAAGATATACTTGTTAAATTATATTAATAAATCTTTTTTACATTAGCATCGAACCCTTTATCTTATTACGTTTCTAAATCGTATTACGTTTCTAAAATATTTCAAATATTTTTACAAAATAGCCTTTTCTCTCTCCAATTCATGTTATTTTTGCAAGTTTTCTGTGGATCTGCGTCTTTTTTCTACGCCAGTTTCAAGTCTCACTGATTGAGGTTGATACTATTTTGTGAACTGCTCAACTTTTTATTTACGACTACATATTGCATTCAGTCCTCAAATTTTTTTTACCCTGACTTTATCGTTCTGTCATTTTTATTTTACCCACGTTCCACTAACAAATATTGTTCCATTATTGGATTATATTACCCTGAATAATTTCTACATTAGAGAACACGAGTATAATATTTTATGTTCTCAACAAATTTAATATTGATACGAAATTGGCGAAGAACACCACCGAAAAGCACGTAGGTACAATTTGTAAGTTAGTCCATCTTCTCCGGTTATGAGTTATTTCCCTTGGTTCATAAGTTATAGAGAAAGTAATGAAACGAAACTTTATGTCAATTCCGGAATATTGGATTTTATAAAGTTTTAATAAAATTTGAACACAAACCCCAAATACCTCTTTCTTTAGAAATAATGCCATAAAATATGAAATGAAAAATGACGGAAGTTAAAATAAAAGTGTCCCATTTACAGAGGCGGATTAAGCTGAAGAGAGGCCCCATGCGGTAAATATTTCGAGGCCCTTAATCCACGGAACTCTAAATAGCTGCTTGGATGTTAGTGGAGCTCCAGCTCCACTTTAAAAAAATTATTAACGATTTAAATCGTAAAGCCATTTTGGTGCCCCTTCCGAAATACATAATATGAAAGAAATACACTCCCATAATATTGCAGAAAATTTGTTAGATTTTCCATAATATATATTTTTTTAAAGTTAATACCGCTTTTCAGCCTAATCTCGCCGAGGTATATAATTGGAGTATTTTAATCTCAATTGGCGTATGTTACAAGGCTGAATAAGCCGACATATGGGTGAGAAATCGGGAATGTCAGTCCGATAAATTATGCAGACTTTTATCATTCTGCAAGGCCATTTAGATTTAACCTGCCGTTTTTATACTTCTGCGATATTTTAATATTTAGAACTTGTAATAAATAGTTCTTTAGAACTTGTAATAAAAAATCGTATGATTTTGTGCGACTGATTCGAAACAATGAAGATGTACTAAAGTTTGTTGTGAAACCTTTTTTTTTATTTTTCACAACAAAACAAAACGAAAACTGTTGAATACTTTGATCGTGGTGACCAGAAATTCAATCGATGGCGATTAAATGAGAAAGAGTTACATATTTATTTATTTATAAGCCGTGTGCAGTCGTAAAACTCAACACATTATTGATGTTGATGCTTTCACTTTCCCTGAAATATATTTAATCTACTATGTGTAGAATAAGTGAATGAGACTATTATTGAGTATTTCAATTTCAAATCGAGACTCCATGGAGATCCGAGAACTTTAATCCGAGATACTTAATCCGCCCCTGGCCGTTTATGATGTTCTAGCTCAAGGTTCATAGAAAATGTTTTGTTATATACATTTTCTACGAACCTTGATTTTAACTCATAAACGAAGTTAAACATTGTTGGGAAAATTAAAATAAGTAGGTATCGAAATCCATTTAGAATATTTTTTCGATTAGGAACGCGAGCCCGAATAATATTGTAAAAGGTATTGTCGAAATTTTACTGACCTACTGTTGAAATTTTAAATGTCTAAAAAGCTGTTACAATTTTATTTGTTAACGTCTGAGGCCCTAGCCCACTCGATCGATAACGATCGATAGGATAACTATCGGTAACTTCTCATCGTTCCCTAGGACAACTGCACATCGCTAACGTACAAACAACAGTTGATGTCGAATATGTTAGTGAACTGTCACTTGGTTTTACCGTCCGTTTTTATTTAGTGCTTTAAGGCCTTTACGTCTATACAAATATAAGAATATTATTAATGTAACACTTAATTCTTGTAAAAACGACGATAGTGACCAAGTGTAAACCTTAGAAATATGTACATCATAAAACACTTTGTAAATTGAAGCTGCACTTAATCAAAATTGTTTGTATTAGGTATATTGTTGCATATTTTTTTTATTATGGTCCTATATCTAAATGTCGTTATTTTATTGGTCAATGACGTAAACATACTTATTCACTGTCATATATAAATGTATAGACTGTTTATAACGCGAATGAATAAAAAAATTAAATATGTTTATATTTTTAGTAATTATATTATTTTTTCTTTGTCAATTCGTCGAAAACTAACTAGTTCATTCATTTCCCAGCTTAAATGCTGTCTGAGCTTGGATATATAATCATTATCGTTAATATTTTTAGTTTTTCCATACTAAATATAATTTTTTAACAATTTGTTTCACAAATTTATGTAACAATTTTATATTATATTTACTAACTTTCCATGTTGATTTTAACTCTTTTGTGTTTTAAATAAAGGAAAAATATGTATTCATGTGATTTTCATTAATATTTTGAAGGTGCAAATTAACATTGTAACGCTCAAAGACATTTTGTCTCTGATACTTATGTTGATTTTTTAATTTTTTTTCATGTTGGTTTACTGAGTACCTACTAAATTAAAATGGAGTAAAATGAGCAAAAAACCAACATTTTATCGTTTTAGATACTATTATTATTTAATGTTTCAAAAGAAGCAAACACATTGTAACTTGACATTTTAAATAAATGAAACGAAAATACTTTGTTTTAAGTCACTTTATTTTTATTTAAGGTCGTATCCGTAAATTAATAAAATAACATTAACTAAAACTTACTTTTCTTTTAATAAGTTTTAAAGATTCCATATTGAAGATTTGAAAAAATTCAGTTAGTATTTGAAGAATTTATAACTCTTCCCAATAAAGACAATTTATTCAAAGGAATTTCACAAAGTGGAAAAAATTAAAGGTGAAATCAAATGTTTTGTATGAATATGATTGATAAATGTTTTCTACAAATATAATGACAAAAAATCTTAATATTGATTTCAAGCGCCCTTGAGTTGATTTATCACAAAAACAGCGCTCTACATTTATTATTGAAATTCTAACATTCCCAAATTCATATTCAGCTTGGCCTTTAGATTTAGATTGAAACTCAATATGGCCTCTTGCCTTATTTTTGACGGCGAACATTTCAAAGCTCCATAACGCGTGGTGACGATATAAACTTTAAATAGATGGGTTGACCTAGAAATTTTTAACTCATGGACATCCCCTAGCGATGCGGGCAAAAAAACATTCTTTAACATGAAATAAAATAAAATCGGGACTAAAAAGTAGTCCCGATTTAGTAGTAATGTAGTGTTGATACTGATTTAGTTAAAAAAAAATTTTTAGTCCAATTGCTTACAATTCTTTTTATATCATCCCATAAACTAATAGATATAAAAAAAATATTTACACTATTTTTATTTTTTATCTGGTATAAAGAATATGGGTTACATTTTTACATATACGAGTATATATTACGAAATATTGTATTTAAGGTCATCGCATATAGGTACACGTTACATGTCGAAAATAATGTATGAAATCGGGATATAATATTTTAGGAATTTCAATATATGAAATCTGGATACTAAAAATTCTAGGAATTTCAGAAAAAATCACATTTTTAATAGTCCTCTCGCGAGCTCTTGTAAAATTGAATCCTTGGTTTCGCGAATCCACAGAGCGTCAAGCTTTTAGTCTACTGAATCCGCGGGAGGGATTCATTAAACTTTCAGTACCACAGAGATTGGAGCGTTCGCTCCCTCTGGGCTAATTATTCCACTAAATTATATATCCACAGGTAGGTGTTGGAAGGTGCACAACAGCAAGAGTAATTTAGCCGAGCCTACGGGATGTGGACTGTGTGGACCCCTACGGCGACCCACGGTAATACCAGTGGATTAAATTTCGCGATGAAAAGTAAAACGGACCTGCTACAGACTTAGCTTGCGTTTAGACCTTCGCATCAGGTGAGGTATCTTAAAGTTAATCGTTTAAATGAAGGTAACTTTTTGTCAGTAATTTATAGAGTGTAAGTGAAACGTTTAATGTTAATCTAGTCGTTTCAGCCCTTAGGCGTCGCAACGAAAGTAAAATATCTCTTCGTAATACTGTATTCTTCCCTATTTAAGTAAGTTCATTGGACGAGGTTCGTCCGGGTATTGGCGGCGGATGCGTCTACCCATCCGCTGAATTATCTAGGCTTAATAGTAGCACGTTTTGTATCACATATTGCACAAATATACTCGAGTATTTTAAATCAAAACGTTTCGGAGGTTTAATACCTGAATTCTTCGGAAAGAAGAATTCTGATTCCAGAATACAGCGTGTAATTCCGAGCAATTTTTTTGAACATCGGCAGTAAACTGATCTGAGGCTGCAAATAATACTGTGCTACACAGCAATTAACATTAGTTAACATTAAAATAGAATAAAATTAATGCTAAAATTTCCATTAATTAACATTAACATTAATAAACATTAACATTACTTAACATTAACATCAATGAACATTAACATTAAGATTAATTCAAATTAACATTAATTAACATTAACACTAATTAACATTAACGTTAATTAACTTTAATATTAATTAATAATAACATTAATTAACATTAACATTAATTAACATAAACATTAATCTACATTAACATTAACATTAATCAACATGAACAATAATGGACATTAACATTAATATTAATTAATATTAACATTAATTAACATTAATTAACATTAATATTAACATTATTTAACATTAATATTAATTAACATTAACATTAATTCACATTAACATTAACATTAATTTTTTTTCACCAGATTTACAGGAACGGGTTTAGTTTTTCCCATAGGAAAAACTAAACCCTTTCATACACTTTTCCATATAAATGATCATCTAGTAAATCCACGTTATGCAAGTGTATTATATAAGTATAATTAAACAAAACAATACAAGAACAACACGTTAATCTACCAAACTATTAAATGGGAATATAATTCACCGTCTCCAGATATTTTCATATCAGAGGGTTCGGCTCTGTGGAATTCCTAATTTGACCGATAAATCCTACTGATCCCTCAATATAAATATTTAAAAAATCTTTCGTAATTCTACATGTATTTAAAATGACTGATTTTTGCATTTTTATATACAAATTCTTTGACAAATCTAATATGCCTAAATTTTTAATAAGAGAGCTAGGTATAATGCCAGTAGCCGAAATAACAAAAGGTAATATTTTTATAGTCTGAGAATGCCAAATTCTTTTAATTTCATTTCCTAAATCTGTATACTTTCTTATTTTTTCAGAAACAGATTTTTGAATATTACAGGAATTTGGAATAGCTACATCAATAATATAAGTTATTTTTTTAATTTTGTCATGTAAAACTATATCAGGTCTATTATGACCAATTGGTCTGTCTGTTAGTATAGTTTTATCATAGTAAATTTTAAAGAAATTATTTTCTAAAAATGAATTTGGTTCGTATTCATAATATGGTACTATATTATGACAGTCAATCAAGTTATGTTTAATTACCAAACTTTGGTGAATTATTTTTAAAACCTGATTGTGCCTAAATGTATACTCAGACGGTGCTAATATAGAACATCCTGATATAATGTGTTCTATAGTTTCCGGAAAAGCCATACATTTTCTACATAAATCATCAATTTGATTTGGATCTTTGATTATATGCTTCCTATAATTTTTGGTATTAATTACTCTATCTTGAATAGCAAGCATAAAACCTTCTATTTCTGCGCTCAACTCTCCAATACTCAACCATTTGTTTGACGAAAGTTTGTCAACATACGTTTGGTTGAGATAATTGAAGTGTTTTGCGTGAATAATTTTATTTGACCAGGAATCTAATAATTCCTGGTTGGTATTTATAAAAATGTTGGCATTCTCGTCGTATAAATTTAAAGGTGAAATATTTATATCTGCCTTGCAAATTATTTTATGCAGCTCTGAGCTATTAGCTTTTCTATGAAAAAAATTTCTTAACATTTCTACCTGATTTTGTTTTAAAGAAGTAATTTTGACTATACCTCTACCTCCTAAATTTCTAGGTAAATTAATTCGTTCTATAGCTGAATTTGGATGATGACAATTAAACTTTGTTAACGTAGTTCTAATTAATCGTTCTAAGCTATCTAAATCTGTGTTAGACCATTTAATTATACCAAATGAGTACGTTAATAGAGGTATTGCCCAACTATTTATTGCCTTTACTAAATTTTTAGCAGATAGATTGCATTTTAAAATTTTTCTTATCCTAGTTTGAAATTTAATCCTAATATCAATTTTAATACTAGTATGATCTAATCTATTCGATTGCGGGTATCCTAAGTATTTATAAACCTCATCCCCTTTCATACTTTTAATTTTAAAATTTCTAAATATACCCTCATCTCCATCTATAATTTTGCCTTTCTCTATATGGATCGTTCTACATTTATCTAGACCAAAAGTCATTTTAATATCATCTGAAAAAATTTTAACTACCTTAATCATTTTTTCTAAATTTGATTCAGAATTTGAAAATAATTTTATATCATCCATATATAATAGATGCGAAATTGTACTACTCTCTCCTGTATTTCCCTTAATTTTTATTCCAAACTTGTTTTTTATTAACATTTTGGATAGAGGATTTAATGCTAAGCAAAACCAAAGAGGACTCAACGAGTCTCCTTGAAAAATTCCTATTTTTATTGAAATGCCCGGTACTACTATTTTCTTACCCTTTAAATTGATAAATAAATCTGTATTCCAAAATGACATAATATTTTCTAAAAAGCTAATAATCATTGGATTAATTTTATATATATTTAATACTTTGATAAGCCACGAGTGCGGGACACTATCAAAAGCCTTTTGGTAATCTATATAGCAAGTATGTAAATTACGTTTTTTATTTTGAATCTGTTTTAGAATTACAGAATCAATAACTAATTGTTCTTTACATCCCATATGTTTTCTGCGACAACCTTTTTGTTGTTCAGATAAAATATTTTTTTCATCTAAATGATTATATATTAAATCTGTCAAGCAAGAGGTTAAAATTTTATATATTGTCGGTAAACATGTAATGGGTCTATACTGAGAGGGATTATTAATATTTTCGCTTTTAGGCAACATATAAGTAATGCCCTTAGTTAGAAAATTTGGAAAATTTTGAGTTTGTCTAACAAATTTTGAAAGATGTTTTGCCAAAAGAGGATGTAACGTAGTCAGACGTTTGTACCAAAAATTATGTATCCAATCGCAACCCGTGGCTTTCCAATTATGAGTGTTTTTAATAATTTTGGCTAACAATTCAACCGATATATCAGAAAAACTCATTTGTTCAATGTCTGAACAATTGAGTTCTTCATTTTCTATCCAGGGACCTGACTCATTGTGTTTTATATCTTTACTCCAAATTTTAGTCCAAAAATCGTGCATATCTGTTTTAGATGGCAACGGAATATTATTATTAGAAATAATATTTTTTTTATCGTCAAGTTTGGAATAAAATATTTTCTCATTTTTCTGGAATAATCTGTTATTATTTTTTTTATTATACGTATAATTATATCTTTTTAATCTACTAGCTTTTACACCTAATTTTTGTTTTAATAAATCCAATAAATCTATGCTACTTCTTAAAAATACTACATCATTTTCTAATCTAATCTGCCATTCTGGTTTACTATAACTATATGATCTATCATCAGAGGACTTTAATTCAATTCCTAACTTATTACATATAGTGATAGCGCTGGCATATACTATTGTATGAAGATCTAAAAAACTAATGTCCTCAAATATAATTTTTGGTAAAATTATATTATTTAAATCAAAAATTAATTTAGATAATTTTTTTGACGTATGTAATTTTGGTAATTTTGGTCTATGTGTGGGCTCTACATCTATAAATCTAATTATATTATTATGAAGTAAGTTAGCTAATTCTACTACATTATCATCTACTAAGTTTAAATTTGCAATATTGATTTCCCTAAGATTATAAATAACATCTTCGTTATTTGAATCTACTATAATATCATTGGTCATGTCTACTAGATTATTATCTAAACTATCTACATTCAATTCATCTAATATAACATTACTTGTATTCATTTGTTCTAAATTATTCCCCTGTTGCAATCTATCTGCTACTTCATTTTTTATCTGATCTAATGTAACTACAGGAATTAAATTATTTTTGAATATTGCCCGTTTTTGATCTGCTAATCTTTGTTCATTTACTATGGCTAACGGATATTTTTCTGAGAAAAGTAAATGTAATTTTTTTCTATACAACAGCATATCTGTTTCTACCTTGGTTACGTAAAAATATGAACGGACGATGAACATATTGACATCGTTCGTCCATTTCATACGCTGCCTGGGAATACCTGCTTTTGTTTTTTGGGGTCTAAGATTATCATTGTTCATCTGTATAGATGACATAATACTCCCCTGTTCATCTCTGTTGGTTGCATATGACATGTGTCAAAACAAAACAACTAGAAAATGACAATATGTTTTGCTTAGTAACTACTACATTCCAGTAACCAAGTTACTGTCAAATAATTTTCAATCTGTCAAAATTAAATTAAACATTTCAATAAACTATCTTTCAACATTACTAATCTATAATAGATTATATTTTTAAATAATGTTATCAAAATAAAATAATTAAATATACTCATAAAATATATTACAAATTAATCTCAAATATTGTCGTTTACCTTGGTTACTGGGGCCTGACAAAATGAAAATTTTAAAATCCGTTTATTTAACTAAATATCCTATGGTTCACTGGCAGTCTATTTATTAGGTTATCTAATATACTTATTTTCAAATATTTATATGTTTTGGGATCAAAGCTAATTCTTTTCTATCTGATATAATTAAAAAAATCAGAGAGCAAAAATGCAAAATTAATGTCGTGGCTAGCGTTGCTAAGCAACTATAACATTAATATTAACATTAACATTTACATTAATTAACATTTACATTAATTATCATTGAAATTAACATTAACATTAATAGTAAGTACAATGTGCAAGCTCAAAACTTTTGAAAGCGGCTGAACAGTAGGTTTCTGAAGATAAAATGATTGCATTGGTCATAAATAAGCAGGTGCTAAGAGTGCTCAACAAGTAGAGAAGCTCTAGAAAAATATTAAGAAAATAACAACGGCATTCCTCGAACATCAACAGTGTCCAAAGTGGCCATGAAAGGAAATATGTAGACACGAGGGTTGTAATACGTTGGATTTTTGTTGTTGTTAGGGAACATACATCGGCAGACAGGTTTTCTCTAATTACGGCGGACTATACGAAATATAGCATCCCAAAAAGAAGTTTCTTTCCTTAAAATAATCTGAAATCTCTACCCTTCCAATAATTTTAACTTTGAATAATTGGAGATTTATACAAAGAGCAGTTTGTAAAACTTTAAGAGCTTGGAATCTTCAATCTAATACTGATTAGATGGCTATCTTATTTATGTAAGCATTGAATTCGTAAACAGATTGCTTTTTTCCGTGAGTAAATTGCTTCAGTTGACATACATTTAAGATAAGCATAGTTTTTTTCTAACCCGTTGTTAGTTCAAGAACTTTTCTATTCAAAATGGCTTCAATTTTAAAAGAAGTTTTTTTTACTATTCTTAGTCTACTAGACATCAGTGAATAGTGTAAATATATTATTGAACAGTATATCGGACTAAAAAATTAAACCCAGTTTTGAATGCCTATGCATGATATGAAGAAAAAAAAGACAACAGATTTTTCTGGCGATGGGATTCGAACAAACAATTTTCTGACCTAAAGTGAAATGCATCGACCCCTACGCTGCAAAGGTCGTCCATCTTGGTGGTAATTTAAAAGTTTTCTCGGAATTTTTGATAAATATTCAATAAAATTTTATAAAAGTTTTGATATAATCGTTACCGCAACTACCCTTTATCATCACTCTCTATATATTCTATTTTAGCATATTTGAGTCTCCGAGAAACAAAGCCCGCTCAGGAGGTATTTTTAAGTAAAATATATTTTAATGCACCATTTTGTAGCGAATTAAAAGATCTTACGACGAAATTTAAAGTTACAAATTCCGTTATATTTCGTCAAAAAGAGATATTTTTTATGGGTTACTTGCAAAACCCGTAAGATGGTAAAATGCGTCGCGAAAAATCCGTTTCGAAAATCGATCAATCCACCCAATATGGCCGCTTAAAGAAATTACAATTCTCCGGAGAAAGTCGGGTCACTATTGTTTCCATAAAAAGGGACTTTTTAGTTAAAACAACGGATTTTTCTTTAATGAGAGAGGACAATCTCTTCCTGGAAAATCAATCGTCATATATATCCCAATTCATAGAAACGTAACAAATGACCTTATTACAGATATATACATTTTTGACATTTCACGAAAGACATTTCAGTAGTCCATAAAAATTCATCAATCGATGGTTTTCGATTGTTGTGTATGAAAATTCTCGAAGTCGGTGTTGGTATAAATTAGAAAAAGGGAGAGATAAAGGTTGTACTGGGTACTGCTTACATTATGTAAGGTGGTAGTGAGTGGTCAATGCAATGGTATTTGGAACTTGTTTTCTTGGTTGAATATCTAAAATTATCCTGTGTTAATATTATAATCCTTACCACCAAAATACTAGACAAACCAACTTAATTTTGTGCAAAGGAGGGGGTCCGACAGATTGAAAATAAATTTGTTGTTCTCTAGTCCTCTTATGGGGTATTCTGTATCTTTTCTACAGGTATTTTAGTGGGGCATGCTCGAAGGGGGTGGCAGCATTAATCCACTGTGCTCCGGTGCATTTGAAACTGCACGCGAAACTCGAGGGACACGAGCGAACACCCGTTCACATTCCATTTTTGTATAAGTCGGTTCGGCTCGTATGTCGACCGAGCTTTTGACATCAGTTTTTTCATCATCATGTAATTTTTTTCATCATATTAATAAAATTCTTCCTTCAGTATCCAACTTAGCCCGCCTCACATAACTGCCCAACCGGGTGGCGATATAGTTCCCCTATCTTAATACTGTACGTGTACAGACAATGGTGCTCTCTTGAATAGAAGCATGAAATAATTGTGATTATCTCAAACCAAACTCTCCATAGGATCTTTCTTCCATTAAATTAATTGTTAGAATGCTTCATGACAAGGAATATAAAACTAAAATACTTTACCTACTTTCATGAAATTATTTGTTTTTGTGGTATCTCCTGTTATAATAAACTCTCTCCTGTTATAATAACGTCATATTTTATGGTAGTTGTAAGTACAGAGTTAAATTTAAATTGTTCAGTTTTTAATGTTTAATTTTAAATAAAGTAGTACCTTGAGGAAATCAACAATGAATTGGTATCTCAGTTAGGTAACTTACGCATGTATAAACGAACCACATTGTAAACTGTTGATTTCTCTAAAATAAAATAAATAAATAAGAGTGTTTTTAAAAGAAAAACAAAAATGTGCATTAAATGACCTTTTTACGGACAATTATCTTAGCAGGCTGATAATCCTGAAAGGCTTCAATTCCAAAAAAACTAAATCCCGTTTGGGAATATTTTTGGTTACGGTAAAGAATAACATAATGTATAACATCATAAAGATGATCCGAAATGTCGACATCAGAAACGTATTAGAAAGCTCATCGAATAACGCCTAATGTCGAGAAGGTGACACTACCTAGATTAGCAAATTAACCACCTCCCAAAGGAAACGCAACACTTTAATTTGCTTCATCGAGTAGAGTTTTACTATCTGAATTATGTAGTGAATTGTTGGATTTGTGGTGAGGACGGGGTAGCCTTATCTTTTAATTTAATTCAATTCGTAAGGTTTGGGGGTCACGTCGTAGGGGACATTCCGCCAAAAGCTTTCCTTTGTGTAGATACCCGTTGTGGATAATCTGTGCACGTAATTTATGAAAGGGTAAATAAAGGGTTAAATCAGATGATTGCTTTAACTTTATGGGCTTTGTTTATTTTAAATATATCATTTCGATTATTTTTTTATATTATTAACTCCACAAAGCAGGATTCGAGGAAAATATTTTTTCTCATGGCCTATGGTATTCTTGAGGATGCCGCGTGGAAGCTCTTTTTTGAGGAGAGGAAGGAGTGAACGTGGATCTTGAAGAGAGGAAACACAGATGCCGGCAAATCGTTCCACAGCCGAGTTGTTGAACTCAAGAAAGAGTATAAAGGACCCGATTAGGTTAATGTTTACCGAGTAAAAATGTTAGACGCGCCTTTGGCGAATTTTCTGATGCACCGGTGCCGAAGGGATCAACGATCCCAATTCATTGAAAGATCATCCATAAATACCTGTAGAGATTGCAGTCCGTATGAAAGACAGGGAAATCTATCAAATGGACTGCCCGTTTCTGCACATCCGAGGGTTTTCTTCAAGTATCTTAAGGCTTCAGACCGGAGGAGGCTGCTAAATTAAATAGTGGGGGCACACTTGTTTACTTTTAAAGTATCTGCTTTGCCTATAGTTATAATATCGGTTTGGTTGTTTTCACATACTCTTGGAACTACACCTTCTAACATACCAGGGTGGAACAAGTATGGTACTTGAAATCAGAACTGAAGTACCTACTGACGACTTTCGTGGTCGAGGGTTTGAATCCGGCGTGCACAAATAAATTTTATTTGATTAATTTGTGTTATTTCACAATTAATTAATAAAAAAATAATACAAAGTATATTTGCGGCACGTTCCGGAGTGGAAGATATTCTCAATGCCGCCGTGTAAGACCAATATTCAGAATTGAAAAGTTCTCCCCATCTCCTTCCCCTCCTTACTACCTTCAGCCTCAATACATACCTCAATAGGGGATGCCATCGTCTCACTGACTTCAGACGCGAACAGTTTGGACTCTTGTCCCTATATGTATTCTAAATAAATCGTTATATTATGATTTCATAATGGGTGAACTTTTAGTTTATCATAATGTTTCTGGTTCGAGTTGGTTCGGGTGTAACCATTATATGAAATTTGAACGCTCAATTACACAACATCTACACTATTTACATACTAAAGAGCAAACCGTGGAACTTTAGGAAAGGATATTCATATGTCACTGTTGGCCGATCATAATTTTTTTTCTTCGATCTTCGCAAATTGACTTTGTGGCGTCATTTTTAATTAAATGGAAACAAATAACTTTGCGTACATTCCTTATATAATCACAATTAACTACATGTTTCGAAACCATAGGTTTCTTCATCAGGATAATATAAACATAACCATTGGTTTCGAAATATATAGATAATTTCAATTATATAAGCGGCGTACACAAAGTTGTTTGTTTTTATTTAATTATTATTTTAGTTAAGAGCAATTGACCAGCAGCTGGGAATAATAGTTTTAAAATGCTTGCAATTGTACAGGGAGGTTCCAATAAGAAAGATATATTATTCCCCGCATAAATTTTTTTAAATTAAAAGGTGTGTAACTAAATAAATCAGTGGTTGTAACAAAGTTATATTGTTTCATTAAATTATAAAAATTTAATTTTTATTTATTTCATTGAACACTTGCATTAATACCTACATTCAAGTAAGCAATAAAAATGCTCAAAACGCACGGTGATAAATTATTAAATATCGTGTACTTCTTGTAAGTATTCCATAATCATAAGTATTTATGATTTTTCAATAATGTCTAAAAAAAATAAGTGTGTAAAATTTTTATTTTATATTTTAGTTTATAAGACCTTAAATAAATAGAAAAACTGAGGTATTTTTGTCACAAAACACGTTCTCGGATTTATTTTTTAATGATTTTAATTTATCTAAAATTAAAATTCTGTAAACTGTGTTTACTAGATAATGTATTGATTTATTTCGTTGTATGTTTATATGATTTGAAATTTGTGTTGTTTATTAGAATATATCGTTTAAAAATTGAACAAATGTGCCAACGACTAACGGTATAACCTTAGTATATTAAAAATACACTTAGTTTTTGAAAATTTTAAAACTGCGTGTACCAGATAAAGTAACAATCTTTCAAAATCAATTTATGTTTTTTTGTAAAAAATAGTCAATACGTCTAGAATTTGATTTAAAAATGACTACTTTATGGTATTCTCATTATCATGTCGTCTCTCCAGGAAAATATTATCAATCGATAAACATAAGTCTTTTAAAAATAAATCAAATGATTTTTGAAATCAAACCGAATACAAGATTAATAAACCGTGAAAAACGAGGCCGTAGAATTTTCACTGTATATTTTTGAATAATGTAAATGAATTCAATATTCCAAGCCCCAAAGAAAATACTTAGAATTTCTTGCCGCAATATCCTTTGATAAAAAAATGGTAATTAACAATGGGGAATCATGAACCACTAATTGGATGATACCATATTTGTCGCATTGACAGTATCGATATTTTGTTGAAATAAATTAAATTTACATTAACCACCCATCTAACAAATAAATTTCTTATTCTTTCTAACAGCAAAAAAATAATAATTTCGAAAAAAGACGTTCATCAAACATGACTTTTATATTTTATGGAACTTTTTTTAACTTTTGGAAGGTGATGTAAAGTAATGGTGATGAATAAAGGTAGATTCAGATTGGACGACGTACGTACGCATCGCTACGCCAAACAATGCTTAGCAACCCATATATTTTCTATGAAAATGGCCACAGACATCGCACGTCGCGATGCGTGTGGCAAATGTGATTCTAAAACATATTTTTTTATTGAAAATCTATGGTTGCTAAGTAGCCCAGATATTGTTAGGCGTAGCGATGCATACGTACGTCGACCCAGTCTGAATCTACCATAAAAATCTCACCTATCTCAATCTAACTCAGTTGATGATTTTTTAAAAACAAAGAGCCTCCATACAGCATCCTAACAATGATGTGAGGGGCTAAGGCCCTCCACTCATGGAGAAAGTGAAACCAAACTAAAACTGGTGGGTTGCTATGTTTTCCAACCAAGCTTCTATCACGGCGCTACTCAATTTTACGATTTCAGCTCATATTTCAGCTTGTTTAACCATAGACAAGGAACACTTCAGTTGTCATATTGGCGCTGGCAACTAAAAAAGAAAAAACAACTCGAAAACTGACAACAAAACTGGCACAACTATGGCAACCGGGTATCCTGGCAACGGCCGGCAACGGCAACTAGCACGGCGGGTTGTGTCTCACTGCTTGCGTTGCCATTGACAACGGGTTTTTGAGAAGTTGTGTAGTGTGTGGACCATCACATTGACATACACAGGGTAGCGAGTTTAGTTGAAAACTGTTTTTTTTCAGTTGCCCGTGGGCGGAAGCACTTAGGCGATCCGTTCACTGAGGCAACTGAAAACTGTCAACTGGCAACTGTCTTTGTATGACAATGTAATGGCCCGCACACTACACAATCACTCAAAAACCCGTTGTCAATGATAACGCAAGCGGTGACTCGCGACTCGCACTGCTGATTGTCGTGGGCGGCCGTTGCTAGTTGCCAGCTGTCTGCTGACTGTTCTTCGTCTATGGTTAAATAAGCTTTTTGACCAATCAAGACATAGAAACCAGCCGGTTTTAGTTTGGTTTCAGTTTCCTCGTCAGCGAAGCGTTTTAGTGTTAAATTATTTTAATGGCATTTTTAAAAGTGGAAGTGAATTTTCAAGATTTCAGACAAGCAATAAAGTACCTACCTACAAAATAATATTTTTTTACCAGAATATTAATTTTATTCTGCATTTGAAATGTGTATGTATATCTTTTGTTTAGATTTCTTAGGCGCTTCGCCCACTGAGGCAACTGAAAACCAACTAAAACCGGCTGTTTCTCTGTCTTGATTGGTCAAAAAGCTTGGTTAACCATAGAAGAAGAACAATCAGCTGACAGTTGGCAACTATCAATGGCCGCCCAGGGCAACCAGTAGAGCAAGTCCAAAGATCTGCACTTATTTTAAATTATTTTCATGGAACTAAACTTAATATGTTATAAATACGTTTTATAAAATAAATACCCTTGAATAAAAAACTTTTTAAAATGCAACCACTCGCACGCTTTTTGCAATAATATGACACTGTTTCCAATTTTTTTTTATAAATCCTACGAATATGTGATAAATGACAAAATATAGATGAATTATGTATGACAAGCATGTACCTACCAAGGGCCAAAATTGCTGATATAGAAAGCATTGTGAGGCAACTTAAAAGCTCTTCTCCTGAAATTGATAACATCAGAATGAGCGATATTAAAAAACATATATTAACTTTAGGTCCAATTATAACGCACTTGGTAAACAGAATCTTATTTGAAGCAAAAATTCCAGATGACTTTAAATGCAGTATTATCAGACCCATTTATAAAGGAGGTGATCACACTGTATTGGGTAATTATAGACCGATAAGTATTTTACCTTCACTTGAAAAAATTCTTGAAAAATATATTCAGCTGAAATTAATCAAATATTTAGAGGATTTTTCGATTATTGATACCGATCAGTATGGTTTCCAAAAAAAAGGGAACTGAAATACTTCCACAAAAGTTTGCCGGCTTAATAAATAATAAACTAAATAGTAAAAATCATGTATTAGTTTTATTTATAGATTATTCAAAGGCATTTGATACTATTAACCATACTAAATTATTGAAAATACTAGAAACCATAGGAATAAGGGGGAAACTTCTAAAACTCTTTGAAAATTATTTGAACAACCGGTGCATGCAAATAAAGCTATTGAACACCTTAAGTAAAAAAAGAAAAATCTTAGCAGGCGTTCCTCAAGGTTCCATATTAGGTCCAATTTTATATATCATTTATGTCTCTTTTATTAAATATATTTTTAAACATGTAAAACACTTTGTGTATGCTAATGATACTGCATTGGTGATTTTTGGCAATGATTTGCAATTATGTATTAAACTCTTACAAAAAGATTACATTGAACTTTTGAAATGGTCTCACGACTCTGGTCTAATCATAAATGCAAAAAAACTAAGTTGATACATATTAGATCACCCAATGCCAAGGTAAATATTATTACACCTGAAATTAAAACACACATTTCAGATTGCTTACATATTGGTATCCCTGCATTATGCACATGTGAAAATATTGAACTGGTTAATGAATATGTTTATTTGGGAGTTATTATTGATTGTTTTTTTAAATGGGATTTACAAATAAATAAGGTCTGTGAACGACTGAGATCTATTATTAGTAGATTATATAAATTAAAATTCTATGTTCCAATATGCACACTTCGGATAATTTATTTATCATTAGCTGAATCTATTATAAGGTATGGAATTACAGCTTGGGGATTTTCCTGTAAAACAAATATAAATCATGTTCAATTTGGTCCCAAAAACTAAAACCACATTCGCTCAACGACAATTCTGGTTCATAGCTCCGAAAATATTTAATGCATTGAGTACCGATATTAAGTCAAATAATTCAGTATCCGCCTTTACCGCCCGTCTACAGCATTGGATATTTGAAAAGGGACGAGCTTTCTTTAAAGATTACACGAGTTCTTAACACTTTTAAAAACAAAACAAAAAATTATAAAATTTATCCTGTCACAGCTTTATTCCAACTTGTTTCACATCACTGAAATTGAATGTGACCATAAACATAATCGTCTTGTAGATTATATCTACCACAATTTAACCTGCGTTCAAAACAATATAATATATAATTTTATTTGTTTTATAATCTTAATGTTTATTATTTTTAATTTCTATTTCTTTCTTTAAAATATTTATCTCTCTTTATTTTTCAGCTCACTATTATTTTAATATTTGTATTTACTTTTATTTATCTTTAAATATCTTTTTTTTTCTTTTCTGCATTCTTATTTCTCATTATTTATTACCTAGTTTTTATTATCTGCTTCTGTAAAAAAGTATTTTTAGTTCATATATTCATTATGTATGACTACCACAACACGGGCAGTAGCCTAGTATGGTAGTTAAAAAAAATGTCAAAAACTGTAACTTGTAAAAAATTATTAAATAATAAAAAAAAAAATAAAAAAAAAAAATAAAATAAAATAAAAATCAGTTCAAAATTCATTAGTTAAATTATTAGCTCATAAAAGTTTATACGAACAAAGACATAATGTTCCATACCTTTATCAAAATCTTAAAATTCTCTCAGTGAGATCAATTCTATGGTATAAAATTATTTTTCAACATATAAATAGCCCTTTGTACATAAATAGACTAGAACACTCTCACAATACTCGTTTTACGTTAAATGAAGGACTAATCGTTCCTAAGCATGTAAACAAATATGGGCAAAGAACGCTGGACTACATGATCCCAAATTGCTTAAATATGTTACCTGCAGCAATCAAAAAATGTACAAACGCAAAAATGTTAAAAAATTGGCTCGCTGAAAGACATAGTTTGTATTAGATTCTAAGACAAACAATTTCTAACTTCATACACTTTTTATATATATATATACATTTTTTTTTTAAAAATTTTTTTATATCATGTTACACTTGAAGACCCCAAGGCAAGAAGTTGTTAACTTACATTGAAGGCATTCTGAGATATTTAGACTTTTGCGTTTTGCCTTATAATTTTTTACTTGAATGTCATATACAATGTACTGATCCTTCATGGTGTAGTAAACAAACCAAATTTACATTACATCTAGTAATATTAAGTAGTTTTGCAGTCTAAAAGTTAAAATAAACACGTTTTCTACAAAAAAATGTAGTTAACATGTTCATGCCATCTAGATATCTACAGGGATAGGTGAGGAAGATACAGAATTGAAAGGCAAGAACATGTTATATTCTTGTTGTCTTATTTAATCAAACAAATTAAACATTTTTTTAAATATTATAAAGTAACTAAATAATAATTTTTATTGAAAAGAAAAGGTAGCAGAGCATATGAGTAAAATTTTTTTTTTGAGACTGAAAAAATCCACAAAAAACCTTATCCAGGTATGGTAACAATTTTTGGATATCATTCCATGTGGCCGCATCGATTTCTTTGTTATCTCTCACTTTTAATGACAGCATTGGAAGATTCTCTTCCAGTTTTGGTGTACTACAAGATTTAAGACTTTTTTATAATTAACGTAAGAATCACCTCTCATCCTAACTAACTAACTAACGAAGACCATCACGCCGTTTCCCCGCATTAGTGAATTCGCCGGCCAAGTAAACTAGCCCCGTGTCATTGATGCTTTATTTACCTGGCAGGTTAACTAACTATCACGCCGTTTCCCCGCAGGGGTAGGCAGAGAGGACGGACCGCCAAACAACTCGGTCTTGGCACACAGTCCTTGCCTCATTCACATTCATACATCTTCTCATACATACTCTTCTATTATTCTGACTCTTGACATGGCCCGACTCAAGTATCTGATTTACTTGATCGTGCCACATCTTTCTTGGGCGTCCTCGGCTTCTTCTACCATTCACATTCGCATCATAAATTCTCTTTACACTCCTTTCTTCATTCATTCGCTCAACATGCCCAAACCATCTAAGCGTCCATTTCTTAATCTTACATATTACGCTCACATCAGCCTTGCATTCTTTTAGGACCTCCACATTCCTCATACGATCATACATGGTTTTACCACACATACGCCTCAGGGATCTCATTTCTACAGCATTCAGTCTACTTTCATCCTTTCTCTGCCAGTTCCATGCTTCACTTCCATACATCAGGGTAGGTACCAGTACTCCATTGTGGACTGCTAGCTTCGCTTCTGCGGACAACTTTTTGTTGGCTCCAACGGCGTTCAATCCTCCATTAATGGAGTTACTTGCATTCACTCTTCTTTCAATATCTCTATCAGCCTTCCAATCTCTCGTAAACATACTTCCCAAATATACAAACTCATCCACCTGCTCCAAATATGCTCATCCTAGCGTCCCGCGCTATTTCTCTTGCTCGCCCTCTAAGCCCTCTGAAACAAATTAATAAGCATTACAATAAAAAATGCTTGACTTTTAGACAGAAAAACACTAAAACAAAAATGCTTCACCCACTTTCAAACTACTCCTAACCTCAAACTACTTTATGGACAAATTAAGATAATGCTAATGTTTTATACAGCTTACCTGATTCTGTGATCAATTGTTGACAGATTTTCACAATTTTTCACCTCTGGAACTCATTTTCAATGATTTTTAAATAAAAAACACGCACTGCAAAACTTTTGAAAACGACCAAGGTAAACGTCAAAGTGAGTGAATAACATGTTAACTACAGAAATCTCAACCAATGTAGATGGGAAGAAGTTGTTAATTACAGAATTACGGCAAGAACTTGTTATCTTTGTAGTTAACAAGTTCTTGCCCTAATTTTATCAACTTAATGTCACAGAAACACGTAGTTAACATGTTCATCACATTGATTTAAGCATGTTCTTGCCGTTTTTAAGCTCTGGCATAGTGTTCATTGGAAAGAGCGTATGCGAATTAGTTTAGAGAGCATTCTAACTCATTTTTTACGAAAATGTAAGTTAACAACTTCTTGCCTTGGGGTCTTCACTTCTTTTTTATTTTTATATCATTTTTTTAATTTTTTTAATTATTTTTATATCATGTTACACCTTTTTAGGCTATATTTCTTATATATTTTTTTATGAATGTAAACAATTATTTCTTAATAATTAATTTAATTTTTGTTATAACCCATTAAGTTAAAAGAACCCATTGACAAACTACTTAAAAGTAGTTTATTGGGACTTTTTCTCTGTTTTGTATTATGTTTTTATTTGATATGTATGTATTATTCTTTGTTTTAAATGTTTCTTTAAATAAAAATAAAAAAATAAAAAATTCATTGGCTATATAGAAATATAATCAGTTTGTATGTCTCAATATTCAAATTCGGAGGTATGATTTTTTTTTAGTGTGGGCCGAAATATTTTCTTTAGCAATCCGAGAAAAAAGTTTTAAATTGCTCTGTCGCTCCTGTGGATAAACAAGATAGGTTGGTTACATTAAACATTTCGGTAATCCTTGTGATTGTTAGAAATGTATACACATTTTTTTCCCCCAAATATCCTGGCTAATGAGTTTTCACTTTATGCTTTGTATAAATTATTGACAAAGGCGCTTAGTACGGCGGAAAACATTTTTTTGGTTTCCCTTATTTAATTGTACGCATTAAATCCACCTTTCTCCTTTAAACGGTAACAATAAATTATTCCAGCAACCTTTAAAATATTTTTTTTTTTTGAAAGATGTGTTTTGGAATCATTTTAATTTATTCAGTTGCTCTGCTTTTTGTTTTTACCTGCATTAAATTATTTTAATTAATTCACACGTGAATTTCATTCTCGTTGTAAGCAAATGTAATTAATTCAAAACCTAATTATTCATTCGGTTAAAAATTCACATATTTTGTAGTGCTTTTCCGACTCTAAGGTTATGGAGTGTCCCATGATAAAATTAAATAACATTGTATCATTGTCGTTAGTCACTCCCAATTCCGGTATTGTACAGAATCTTCAGTTCGATTTTCCTCCTATTATCTGCAGATCTTGGTCAATCTTGATTATTGCTGATATAGTTGTTTTACTGGTGTCATTACACCTTTAGGGGCAAGTGCGTGTCTCCTATGTTGAGGAGAAATTTGGGCCTCCGATTGAAAGAGGAGATATCGATAGATCGTGATATCTCCGCGTGCTGTAGGTCGGAATAATAAATGCGAGGATGATAATGATGATGATGTGTATTTATAATATTTACAGAATGTACAGTATTTACAAATTCCGACGCGGGACTGCTGATGTGTGTGTTAACTTAAAGACTGATTAAGAACGACTGACTGACTAGCTAGCTGCATCCCTTTTATAGCCCGAGCCTGGCCGGTATGTGAATTGCAGGCGAAATCGTGCACACGCTGGAAGTTTCTCGAAACTGCGGCGCGGCGCTGTGTATTGAGTGTCGCAGTTCCGAGCTCTTTCTAGAAGGTCATCAAAAATTATATTGCCTAGCGACCTAGTAGGTACAGACGGCCGTGCAGTAATAATAATATAATAATAATCGCTACACACCAGAAAGTAGAGGTTAAATACCGTACAAGAGTCCCGAGTGCTCCAACTCCCCAATCCGGGGTATATTGTGAGGCTGATAATAGTGGAGAAGGGTAGGTGTTGGTTTGCTGGTTACCTTTTGCATCATGCTTTTACCTAAAGATAAAAATTTCAGACATATCGCTTCGAATTTTGGCAAATTTGATCAAATTCCATCGAAATTCTTGAAAGTTTTACGAGTAACCTCATTTAGTATTTTTTTTAATGGAAAACAGAGAAGTTGAGGACTTTTAGTATATCAACATTAAAACACCTGTATTGCTCGTTAGCACGAAGCAGATTAGAATACAATTCCACCGTATGGTCACCATACTACAAAGTCCATTCTCAATCATTAGAAATGGCACAAAATAAATTCCTTCTGTACATCAATTTTTAAATTAAAGTTGCAATCGATTTTAAATTATAATAAGTTAATCGGTCAAACAAACTTAAATTATCAGAAAGAGTATTAATTGATTTGCTATTTTTATAAAAAAATATTAATTATTTAATTGATAGCCCTAATTTTTTAGAACTTATTTGTATTAATATACCTACCAGGCAAACTCGTAGTAAAGATACTTTTAAATTTAACAATAACAACAACACTTATTCTATTTATTCACCAATTCCCAGAATTCATAGCCTTGCGAATAAACCCTGCATAATTATAGATATATTTAGTGTTGGCACTTTTGCATGTTTTAAAAGGCAAGACAAAATTATCTGCTAATAATTATTAGCTTTTATTATTTTTATTTTTTTATAAAATTTTCTCTCATTCTAAACCTTTACAGTAATTTATATCCTTGTTTTTTGTTCTATTTGCTATTATACAATTAATTGTATGCTTATATCTACTAACTGGCTTTTATAAATTACACTTAATTTTATTTCAGATCTTATTATTGATTAAAAATGTATATATTTGCTAAATTGTATTAGATTTTTATAGCTGCAACACTTATTATATTATTTTTATAATCTCTGCAATAATGTTATATATCTTACAAGTAAATACACTCTAATTTGTTTTGTTTTATTGGTTTGTAACATCATATGTAACATAACAGTATATGCACACACTTAATTTTTTTATGTTATACTTTCTTTTACTTACTATTTCAGGCTTGAATCATCGTGTTAGCATTTTGCTAATTTGCGCTTAATTTTATTATATACGTAGGTGTTGTTTTCTTACAGTTATTACGACTGCATTTATCTTGTTATACTTAATTACTGTAATCAGTTTGTAAAATTTTTATGTAAAAGCCCACTAGGGCGTAAATAAATAAAAAATAAAATATAATGAAACAAAAAATAAATAATGTGAGAAATATGGCTCAAGTCTTTGTGCAATTTATTTCAATGGCTGTTATGAAATTCGAATCAGATGAGTGCATTTTGAGGCTTTGTTAGTAGAGTGGCCTGGATGATTTGACCAACTTTCCAAAGCCTGTTATTATATTTTATTTTGCTGACTAATGCATTCGTTTATTTTATACCATATTATTAAGTTTACATTGCATTTTTTTGTGATGAACGAATGTGTGTAAATCTATGAAAGCGACGTTTGTTTATTAATGAGCATAATGCAACTTATAGAGCGTGACTACTTTGAAGCTCGTCTTTCTTATCATTATGTTCCTACCAGTAATGGTGTGTCAATGAACAGTGATATTATTCTACCGACACAGAATTATTGCATTCAACCTATCTAATAAATTAATTATCAACCTATGAACAAAAAAAGAAATTGCATTAACAATTTGCTTACAAACCGTCCGTGTTAATTTTGTATACGTTGATATTTTTATACATATATATAAATATTTTTTTTAATGTTTCTAACGTTTTTAAATGAAAATGCAACTCGTCCCGTCGGCGGCATGTATCTTTGCTCGGAAGATTTTTCAATATGGATGAGTGTTTTGGGCTGATAATTATTGCTTATAATAATTATTTTTAATTAATCAATCGTGTAATGACACAATTTAATCAAATAAAATTTATTGGCGCACGCCAAGTTCGAACCCGCGACCTTCGGATTGGGAGTCGAAAGCCTTACCCCTCCACTACGCAGGATGTCGCTCGACCACGCAGGCCGTTGAGAAAATAAATTAGTTTGTTATCCATACCAACTTATTAAACGTTTTTTTAAGTCGATTTTAGGTTTGAAATTGGTAAATAAAGCACAAAAAAATTATAATTATACAATATTTAACTTTTCGGGGGGATATCTAACGGGGATCAACTGTTGGGTCACCGATTTCAGACGTCGTTTTAATAAGGATAATTTAAAAACTTATCCTAGTTTATTAAAGATTAGTGGAAGGCCGACCAAACCCAGCCTTCAGTTTTTGTTTTTCCTTCGTATTTTCATTACCAGTTTAACTACGTCGCGTCGCTAAATTAAACATGCTTTTTAAACTTATTCAATTCGTTCCTCGTCGACCAGAATTCGATCGAGGTTGTTTTTTAAGTTGATCACTTTTGTTTTGCTAATGTTTAGCTTGAGTCCATTTTTAAACTTTGTATTTTAGGTCTATGACAGGAATGTTTAACCAGCGTTTCACTATCAACTGAAAACAATTTAATAATGTAGAATACTGCTTTCAAAAAAGTATTTCGTATTACTTAAAAAAGGAGCTGTGCGTAAGAATGTCAGATAAAACAATATTTATTTAAAGGATCAGTGGAATGAAACCATAATAAGGACATATTTATTTTGGAGAAATGGGTTGGATAAATGCGCATTAAGGTCCCAGCAGAGTCATTATATGAAATGTGGAATTCTCTTTAACCAAGTGGAAACACAAAGACACTTTTCCATTAGACGGGTTAGGATATTATCTTTACGCGGCACTAAGGGATACCCCAGCCATACATAATGATTTTAAGGCATCGTTTTACTAATGATAAAGTACCCATCGTTGTATCTTATCTAAATCTCTTTAGGGGTAATAGGGGAGAGGAAAATATTTAAAATTCAAAACAGTCTGCCTGAACCTGCAAATGCTTGACTTCGGAAAATTCGTGGTTTTTAGCTCTTGCAAAACTTGATATAATATTAAAAGAATTTCTTATGTAAATTAATGTATGTACTCTAATTGAATAAACATCTTGTCGAACATCAAAGCTAAACATTTCGAATTCGCGCTTATTTAGGCTTGAGTGATTAGTTGATTAAGGTGAACTCAAATTGAATTAAAAATAACATGGACGTTACATAAAGTAAACATTGTATGGTTAAAAGGTAAATTAATCGAGACTAACATTGAAAAAAATATTAATTGAAATGAGTTCGATTAGAGCATCTAGGGTAAAAGGTCGAATAGCAGGTCTAAGTTAGGTTGTACATTTCGATAAACTAGTTCTCAAGTATAAATCACTATTTCGAGATATTTGGCAGTTAAGATTTTGGTGAAAGTTTGAACTCTCACTTCTATTTTCTTTTTTTGGCGGAGTGGCTTAAAATATGGAATTCAGTAATGATTATATTCGTGATCAGATTGCAATCATTAAACATATTTATAACACAAAGTGCATCATCTCGATTTCTTGCAGTGTAAAATTGCAAGTTTATTTTTTTCAAGATTAAGGTATTTCATGGAAACTAGAGCTAATGCTGCATATTTGCGTCCTGGTGTTTGTTGACGTCAGTCCTTTACAAATATCCATGGTTTTCCAACTCCTACATAGTTCTGTCAACCTGAAAAAAATATTTAATCATCTTTGATGAAAGTCCTTTGATTTGCAGTCAATATATCTGCGACTATAGTGCTCTAATAAATCGACGGTCACGAACAACAATGTCGAATCTGCTATAAACTAAAAATTGTTTTTGATGAAGTCTGTATCTTCGGAATTTTCAATGAAGTATATATTTATATTAGATGCTATATTTCTTGATCTACAACTACAAAACTACAAAATTGCACACCCGACTTTATCTACGGGACCATCGAAATGTTTGTATTCTGAACTACTTCTCATCCTTATTTCAATATTGCTGAATTTGGACTTATTTCACTCTGCAATTAGTGTATCGATTTAGTTTCTTGAGATATTCGTTGGCTCCAGCTTATAAAATATCTTCTTTAATGTAAAAAATAATGTTTGTTATGTTTGTTTGTTTGTTTGTTTGTTTGTTTGTTTGTTTTTTTGTGTGTTCGTACTTTATGCGCGGCCACACCGTTCATCCGATTGCGATGAAACTTTGGGAATATTATAGGATAGATATTTGGGATGTTTATAGGATAGCTTTGGCGTTATGAAATTATTTCCTATACTATTCATACGATTGCGATTAAAATTTCATCCGATTGCTATAATTTTTTTTTGAATTGTTGTGAACATGCCCGTGAATACTTCTATATAATATGTATATGTATACTGGTTAGCTCTGATATTATGAAATTTGCATTAAAAGAAAGGTGTATTTTATGGAGTTAGAGAAGTTAGGCAGTTAGGGAATTAAGGAGGGGCGCTTCGCGGGAGGGGGACGAGGGAAAGGGCAAAGCGAAGAAGGTGGAAGTGGAATGCGTGGGGGGTGGGGGGGGAGGGGGGGGGGGTTGCGAGAAAGGGGAGAGCGGGAGAGGGGAGGAGGAACTCGGGAAGGTGAAAAAGGAACAATAAATACAATAAAAATCACCATTCATGACGGTACCACAAATAAATAAATTGACAAACTAAATGTGTCCTACATTACTTTGTGCCTATGCTTAAGGTAATTAAAACATTAATACGAGTTACTTGATGGCCCGTGAATTGAAAATTTAGTCCGAATTGGATGCTAAAATGGTTTAGTTTTTAATACCAGTGATTTTAAATATTGAATCAGTGGTTTTCATGTTTAACTTAGAAAGCCGTTTTGTAAGGCTCTACGGTGCAAACTAGATTGAAATGGGTTCTTACAAGTAATTATGGTATGAAGAGAACTCATTATTAAAATCCGCAACAAGTCTCATTCGCGGAAAAGTCATTATACTTACGAGTAAAGTGTAAAGCTTGGAGTTGAAATTTAAGAGCCGTTTTCTAAGGCTCCATGGCACATGCAAGATTGAAATTTTGGATTCTTACAAAGAATTATGTTTTGCAGAAAATTGAAAAAATTTTAAAAATCTCATTCTCGGAAAAATCATGATTACAATTCTCACGAGCATAACGTAAGGCTTGGTATGGTACTATAATTTTGCGTTTTCTCCATAAATGCACTTCCTCATACAGTATTTATGGCAGTTCGTGGTAATCTCATTTAAAGTTCAATCAGAAACTAAAAGTGAGAGAAAAAAATACTCTCATATAAAATATCATACTTTGTTCTTTTCGACGAAATATATTTATTTTCCAGATCTGGAGGAATCTCATCACATTATGGCATCAGAGATTAGCGCCCTAACAAAAAAAATACAATTTGGCATGTCATTAAAATGTCTGTGGCTAAATAATATAATCTCAATGTACCGAATGCAACTGAAACTGCAAAATTTGTAGATGCAAAAGTATTTTAATAATTTAGCTACATAACATAATATGTGCAATGTGCATATTTATAATAATATGTAGTATCGTTCTCTGGTGTAAGATCACCATTCAGAATTGAAACGTTGCTTGAAATATCGTAGCTGTGTTTGTTGACCAGATCTGAATAGCCAGGCACTTCTCCACATTCCTCCTCTTCATATCATTTCCCTCCCCAATACTTTTCAGACGGTTGGGAGCAGTTGAGACTCTTCTGTAGTATTCACTTAAAAAAACAACATAAAACACAATATTACAGAATCCAGAATTACAAAATACTATTCCATACAAATTTAGTGACAAAAGTCTAAAACTTTTATTGCTTATTCCGTTCATCCGTTTGCTTTGTGAATGTAATAATTTACATTCCACCTCCTTTACCTACACCAGTAAATGGTAGCTAATAGCTACCAGTCGCAATAATAAAAAAAAAACTAAAATACTTGCAGAACTTGATAATAACCTTATAAAATTTTATTTTAAAAATATTAAATGGAGTTCTACGAATTAAACACAAAACAATAAATAATTAACTAATAGCTACCTCCTCAATTGGTTCACCATTCCCGATCCGGCATACCACGCAGCTGGTGGGAAGACTCATGAATCCGGGCACCCCTGCCAAGTCACCAAACGTAGCGAACCACATGGGATGGTTATGCAGAGGTGTTGGTTATTCAATAGTTTTATAATCCAGTAGCCTCTTTTTACATGGTATCCCAAAACGCGGTTAGGTTCATATTCCTAAAATGTGGGTCGCTCACACCAGTTGTGGATGCCATAGTTCCACTAACGAATTTATCGGGGAATTGGGTGTATTGTGCGGCATTCGCAATTTGAAGGTTTTTTTTTATAGCCAAAATTCACAATCTATCTGTTAATTTTGGTCATTTCGCAGGTCCATGATTGTGGGATTATATCTAAAGCAGACTGCATTACTTCATGTAGACATACATACTGTGACCGAAAATGGTAAACCTCTAGAGCTGCTTCTGTGCAAAATAACAATTACAAAACAACGACAAAGGGAACTACAGATAATTACAATTTAATAATATTGTATAAGTTCTGCAACTATTTTAGTTTTTTATTGTTACAGCTGTTTCGGCGTTCAAAGCCATTATAAAATGTCGTTATGCCATATTGACATGACTTATTTAAATTAATTTATTTACCCCGTCTTTGTCTCAATTGTTTGATAATGGCGTGAATATTATTTAAATCGATATCCATTCGAGTTACCCCGATATGAAAATGAATTTATTTTAAATTCCTGAATTATGTTTCAGAATTATATAGTTTGGAATTGGTACTTGCCGAATATATAGAAACAGTGCAGATTTAGAACTATAATAATAATATATTTTTTTAATGAAAAATTAAAACACTTTGTTTTTACCACGAAAATCTTTATTTTAACACATCGACATGTTTAGAGAACGATGTTCTCTTCCTCAGGACATAAAATGTACGTAGGAAGAGAACCTCCTCCTTCCTCAGGACATAAAAGTACATTTTATGTCCTGAGGAAGAGAACATCGTTCTTCGAGGTCAGTGGTCAGGTCTCCCAAGAGCAGATTTAAACTGTAAAAAGGCTTGTGAAAAAGGGGACGAGTCAGCGGGCTGCTGCAGATATTGTGATATTGTCAACAAAAACAACATCGGTAACGGAGATGAAAAATTTAAGAAAAGTATTTTACCTACCAATTTTTATTTTCAAATTAGGATTCACTGTACACAACATGTCCTGCTTCAACGCGACCCAACGTGCTATTGAATAATTGAATTGAGGAACGTGCGGGCGCGAAACAGGCACGATCTTGTCGGAAACATCACTGCGAACCAGGGTTGCCGATTTCCGGGGAATTCCCCAAACAGAGGGGAATATTTCAGATTTTTTAAGAATTGGGTATTTTGCGGGGAATTACTTTTTGTTGGTTTCTTGATTTTCCAACCATATTGAAAAATAAGCTCATTCGGTGGAAGATTTCGTAGTTTATTTTTTCTAGGCGATAATGCCGGGAGGATTCCCGAAGTTCGGGACCCAAACTCGAAGACACATGAATTTGCTAGTCATGGAACTTCTATAAGGCTGGAATCAGACGGTTCACTAATCGTTTATGTCTGTATTTCATTAGGCCTATTTTACTCGGAATGATACGTCTGAACATGAAATGAAACAAAAGTGAAACGAAGATGGGAACATTCGCTCGAGTAACCATATAGTAAACCTTCACTCGAGTGAACCGTCCGATTCCAGCCTAACAGAAGGATTCTTTTCTTAGGCTGGAATCAGACGGTTCACTCGAGTGAAGATTTACTCTATGGTTACTCGAGCGAATGTTCCCATCTTCGTTTCACTTTTGTTTCATTTCTTGTTCAGACGTGTCATTCCGAGTGAAATAGGTGTAATGAAATTCAGAAATGAACGATTAACGAATCGTCTGATTCCAGCCTTACGTACGTCTTGTGCTTTTGATGAATTGGTGACTTGTTGTTGGAAAAATTATGTTATAATAAGTAATAACGTGAGCTTTGTGAGAGTCTTTTTTAAAATGGAAGCAAGGCACTGCAACCCCCGATGGATAATTTACGATTTTTTCTGGAAAACTCATTTTCGGACCTAGTAACCCTACGTGTGGGGAATTTGCGGGGAAGTTTCTACTTTGCTCCCCCCGGATTTTGAACATTCGTTGCGGGTATTTTGGAACATGAGCATTGGCAACCCTGCTGAGAACACTTACACTCCGCGTACGGTCACCCCACGTGACTCTGTTAAATTTGATTTACTGTGATACAAAAGATAAAAAAAATATTTAAATGGGTTTATACGAATATACATAGGGACTCACTACTAAACGTGTTTTAAATTTTCCACAACCGATAAACAACCATTGATGATATATTAATGGTATTTTAACAGTTGTGTAACATTTAAAACACGTTTATTATAAGGCCCAAGAACAGTAAATAAAGAAACTCGTTAACTAGATGGGTAAAGTATTTTCTTTCGTGTGCTCAGTACCATTTTAATACGCTTCGAGCATTTTAAAGCATTACTTAGAATATATTTCGGGGCTTATGTTTTTATGAACATTATTATCAAAGCTGCTTTGCTTGTCTTCTTAGATACTTTTATTTTACTTTACGTTCAATGTTACAAAATATCTTTAATTTTGAAACATGTATTTTTTTTAATAGGTTTTCAAGGAATTTGTATCATTTCTTAGAATGCTATCATTAAAAATAATACATACGAGTACCAACTCTATCTGGCATCTTTTAAATTATTATATGAGACAACCGTTTCGCTTCTTAAAATCAACACTAACATTTTTTTTTGTAAAAAAAGCCTGTGGTATTTTTAAGAAACTTTTATTCCGATCTTTGTTAAATTGTGACATAGTTGAGAACAACAATATTAAATATATTTTTAATATGCGACTGTTCAGTTAAGTGCGACTGCTTAAAAGAATTTGGCCTTAAAAGGGGAGGTTGGAGCTGATTAAAGATAATGACTACCATTTCCACGCCTTTTAGACTGGGGCTATTTATACGAAGGCTTACGTTGCCCCATAATGCGGCCAAGTAGGCACTACGAACGTATTATTAATTCTGAAAGGATCCGATTATTATAAAAATGTATCGATTTTCAATTCAATGATTTTCCACTCAATTCGTTCGTTTTATTCATTTTTCTTTATGGAAATGGTAAAAGGATGAAGATGTTGGAAGTACGAGTATTATGGTGGATTATTTTATATAATGTAGCGTTGTCTATTAGGTAAGATGGGTTTATATTAGGTATACCTACTTTTAATATAGTCATAGATTTTGCGGTGTTGGAGGATTGTGATATCCATATATTTGATTAGACGAAAGAGAAAATTTAAAAATATATATATATAAAAACATCGGAAAACCATAACAGAAAGATTAAATTAAAAGGTTTTTTTGTTCTTGTGGGTGGTGCTGTGTAGCGTATACTCCAATTATTTTGGCGACTGGTTTGTTAGCTGCTTAGAACAGTCAGTTAAAAAAAATCCTATATGTTCGATGGGTTGTCAAATAAAAGCTATTGTAGGTTAAGAAGAGTGAAGTTTCCCTGTAAGGATATATTTCGACGTTTCAATTGCTAAGTGTTCCAAGTTAAGTGTCATAATCGTATAGCAGTTAAATATTAAATACCTCCATCTAAAAAAAAATCCACCACATTGCACAAAAACCGTTTTTTTTCCAATTTGTGTATGTTTTTTAAAGTGGCGGGTAAACCTACATATTTTTATTTCGTGCTTGTCACACCTCCACATATTATTATTATGTAAGTAAAATACAAAATAGCCATACGCCATGTAAATAAACTTAGAGCATCGATGGAACGATATGAAAATAAGTTCTTATAACTTCAAAGACGGGAACTAATTGACCTATATACGGATATATCCCTAGGCTTAAGTGTTTACATTTCTACTAACTTACATACTCACAACACTGCAGATTTATAGTATACTTCAGAGTACTTGCAATGCAATCTTTAACCTTTATGCACTAAATATCAGTGAAGAAGAAACTTACTAAACTTACTTTACACTGGGTCCACACAGACCCGTGATGTTGATGGTAATTTAGGTATATAAGAAAATATGTTTTTAATTCTTTTGTTATCAACGCCTATGCACCTAGATTTTTTCTAATACTTTTTGCAAGACCATAAAACGTACATATTATAGCTAATACAAATACTCCTGAAAAATTACATTATGGAAGCAATTGCTTTTGACTTGTTCGATTGTGAGACATTAAAATAGGATATGATTAATAATTTATTTATGTTTTTAATATTGTTACAATTTGTTTATTTTTATTTTTATCTTTTTATTTATTAAATAACACATACAACGAAGTTGCACTCCATGAGCTATCGAAACTCATTAAGGGATCGCCAATTGGTACTTTTAAAAATTTAAACCCTATCCAACCCAATATGCAGACACAATATATAAAGAAAAATTTTACAAAACACTTCACAGAAACAACATACACACACAACATATATTATGAAGAATCACTTTACAGATGTTTCACGGAAACATGTCTTACTCATAAGATTTTATGAATTATAACCAATCATTTGATTTATGTACTGTTGGTGCTATAGAAATGCATAAAAAAAAGAAAATCAGGAAAATACAAAAAAAGGTACGGGCTCAAAAATATACAGACCTAATACAAGATGTTTACATACATGATAAGATTTAAAAAAGATATAAACTGTGCCCATCGAATCTGGATGTACAAAGTTTGGTACTCGGAGATACCAAAAAGATACCTACTTATGACTCGTTTTCCAAATAACATTTGAAAAAATAGGATTTCAATTTCATTCTCAAATTTTACCCTTCAAATTTTAAATTTCACCAATGTAATATTTCAATTCCTTTCTTTCTCCATGTAATATTTTAGTGTTTTGTATGTAGTTTTTGTTACGCTTCTTCACTCAAATTTATTAATGTTAACCTCAAAACAGGCTATAGCCCTAGTGAGGTTAATGTTTAAAAAAAAAAAAAAATTAAAATATCTGTATGGTGAGAAGATATAAATAAATAAATATCGATCGTCCGGTTGATTAGTCAGACATTTCCAAATATAAATTTTATAGATAACAATGAAAGCAACATTCGAGTGCTCACCAAAAATCAAATATTATTTACTCGCGTCTGTGTTTTACATATTAAATAATATGCTTTAAAATATAAAATAAAACACCGGGAAGCATAACGGTCCGGTACATTGGTATGAAATATTTTAAAATTTCCCACTAGTAACCCAGAAAACACATTTTTTGTTTGTTTATTTCACTACAATTTCTACATTGATTTGGTGGTGTTTATGAGTAATTTGAGTATTGTACCAGATAACGGGTATACCTTTACATACAACTGCGATTTTCTCAATTTTCTCAATTTGACTCAAATTTCGATTTTTCGGAGATCTGACTAATCAATTGGATCGATATCTTTCTATTTTAACTTACTTACCTTGGCTTCGTTAATTAAATATATCTCGGTCTTTGTGAGCCGCATATTGTAAAAATAACCTCTTTTGCATCAGCAACAGAATGTTTAGAAAAAATTTTTGCTCGTATATTACGCTCGCTAGGTTATATCAGAACGGGTACAAACTAACGTGTTTTCAGGAAATGTCACAGAAGTAGCTGCTGAAATTTACAACTAACAGAACACAATGCACGAGGAAGAATAACATAAATACACAAATCTTCATAAATCACCCATCCTTATAATGAGATTTTGAAAATACAAGTTTCCAGATTTCTACATACATCTACTAACAGCTGAGCTGGTTTTAGAGTTACACCAATCATATTAATGGAATGCCTGTTATATATCATGTCTATGTAGCACATCACATAAACACCTTCATTTAAGTAAAATTCATTGCAGCCTGAATACAAAAGGTTTGATTCAGATTGAATACAATTGGAGTCGTCCGCTCCGCGCGGGTGCCGAATTGCCAAGGCGCTGATAATACCTAACTGTGACAGGACAATTCAAAAAAAGTATAACATCATCATTCCTCTGAAAAGTCATTAAAAGTGACGAAAAAAACTCGTTAACTGGGTTACGTTAGGTAAGGTTTTGGGAATTATTTTTTTTTTTGATTTCATCGACTTTTTTTTTAAATTTCTTAATGCCACTTTCTTAAATTGTCGTGGAACCTTATCTAAAAACTAACACATAGCTCTTGAGGTTATTTGTCATAAAACAGCGGTACACAAACATTCAAATTATCCAAATATTATTGGTTACAGTGATCACCAACCTAACGTCTACTGACTTTTGACAAGGGGCGCCAAAGTTTGACTCGTGCCAGGCGCCGTAGTATATCTTAAGGGGATACCCGGCGGTGATTTATCCATACAAACGTATTCCCTAGTTATATCTCTGGATTTTAACCCTAGAGAAAATATTCTTTTTACATAAAATAGATATCAACTACTAGCGTGTCGGTACTTTTTGGTTTTTTTTTTTTTGATAAGTTACTTTTTTTAGAAGTTATGACCTTCCAGAAATCGATAAAATTGACTGGTTTAAACGCCGTCAAAAGACGTTCAGTATACAAACTAGACAATGTTTTTTTAAAAAAGCAAAACGTACAGACATAGAATAGTTTTTTCTTATGTAGTTGGTAAAAAAAAAATTGAAAATCAGTCCACTTTTGGAGGAGAAAAGTGGTGAATACAAAACCTCGATTTTAGTTAGGTATTAGTAGCCCGAGGTGCATTGTCCCTTTCACTCAATATCGAGTGGAGTAAGAGCAACAGTGACAGCAACAATTTAGTAAAATCTATTTTTCAAATTTCTCCACCACCGCGTTTCATCTTAAGCCTCGATTACATTGAGCGAGTTTACAAGCTACCAGGCGTAGAATTTACTAATGTAATCATATTTACTAGCTAACTACCAGATTGTGAACAATACGAAGTTTACTAGCAGATAGTGAATTCTCTGGCTAGTAGCTTGTAAAATAGCCCCGTGTCATCAATGCTTTAGGGCCGGCCCTGTGCTGAGATGCAGTTGGTTTAATGTGATGGCTTTTAAACATGGTTTTACATGGAAATCAATATGTCAACAAACTTGCATTCATGTAAGTAGAAATCAGACTAGAGATGGATGAACATTAGGGTGGAGTGAAATTTTTTTTTCACCTGACGATAATGTAATAGTCAAAATTTGGTGCCTTTTAGGTTTAATTTAAGGCATGTAAAATATTATTCAATTTTGTTTAGGGTAACTGCCTCCGCAACGGCATTGAATTTATGAAAATAGTCGGTTTAACACTCTAATCTAATTGGAAGTCATGTTTATGTACGATATTTTTGAATAAACATACTAATTTTTATCGAGAAAGTTTACTTGGTTTAAAATAGATTCGACACAAAATAAAAAGAAGTTCGAATTTGTGTTTTATAATTTAAATAAGGAAAGAGACGAAACGCGGGAGGTGATACTTAGCTTGCTTGCACTTGTCGCATCGTGCTCTTGTTCGTGGCTCGGATCAGTCGCACGCTCGTTTGTCGTTAAAAATACGTTCGATATTCTTTCGTGGCAACTATGCAAAGAACTCCGAGTGTATTTGAATGTCCTCTATTTGGTGATGTTTGTGAGATGAAAGAGAACGTTCTACCTACTTACGAAGATGTAGAGAAATACTATGAGTGGACGAGACATCAACTGAAATTGCAATCAGAAACTGCAAATGAACCAATTTTTGGCGAGATAGCAGATATAGTAATGTCGAGAATTGAAAATGTGTGGCAAAGTGCATCTATTCCTATAGTGACGCGAACAATGATCGTTCAAACGTTGAAAGTATATAATTTAAAGTGCAAAAATCTACTCAAATCTATCAAGAGGCTCTCCCCGGACAAGTTAAATAGTTTTCAGCAAAGCAGTAAGATACTTTTTGATATTTCAGCATGCAAGCGCAAATCATTCGCTCAATATTTATGTCCTAAGGATAAAAAGGTTCCTAACTCTAAAAATGAATGATGAACTAGAGAATCGCCGAAACACATCCTTAAACACTTCAACGTTAGCTGATTTAAATGTTCGTATTTCTTCAGCGACATCATTAGAGTCAGAAAAATCAGAATTCTCCATGTTCAAAGGCGTTATTGAAAAGAAAATAAAAAAATCGACACTTAATTTTCCTACATTATCGAAGACATGTGATAGGTATGGAGTGTCTGATAGAGCAGCAGCAGCAACAGCATCATCTGTTTTGTTCGACATTGGGTCTGATGTTGAGGTCATTGATCGGCATAAGTTATGAAGAGAGAGAACTAAAACCAGAGAAAAAATAATGGAAAATGCAACAATTACAGAGCTCTTTGTTTTATACTTTGACGGGAAAAAAGACAAAACTTTGAAAATTGTTAAAAAGGGTGGTAAATGCTACAGGACTATGGTTGTGGAGGAACATATCTCACTGATTCAAAAGCCGGGATCCATTTACATGGGATACGTGGTACCTGATGTTGGTACAGCAAAAGGAATAGAAACCGCGATAACAGCGTTATAAAGAAGTTTTCCAAATAGAATTATGGCAATTGGTTGTGATGTTACGAATGTTAATACTGAAAAGTATGCTAGAATTATAAAACTGCTTGAGAAAAGACTACAAAAACCACTCCAGTAAATAATTTGTGTGCTCCACATGAACGAACTGCCTTTAAAACATCTATTTCTTCATCTCAATGGGTGTACTTCGGGACCTAAATCTTATAGAAATGGCCAAAGATCTGAGTTCAGACTAACGGTACTTGTATAAAATTGCTATCTATCACATGCCCGTTGGATCACGCGTGCCAACCGAATACTACGTTTGTATGCATCAACTAAAGAACCATCTGAAAATTTGAAAACTCTGGCTACTTTTGTGGTCAAAGTTTACGCACCGTCTTGGTTCTCAACCATCATGCAAAGATGGTACGCGTCATCTGTTCAATATTATTAAGGTCTCCAGATACCTGCCAGAAACTCTAAAAAAAAATTATAGATCCTGCTATCCAAAGAAACGGCTACTTTGCGCATCCTGAAGGGATTCTTCTTGCGATGATAACAGATGATAAAAAACATGTTAGAGAGCTGATACTAAATATTGATAGATTTTAATGCTTCTACATATATTGATTTAATAAATTGGCAGGAAAACTTATCCGAACCATCGATTTTTAAAAACTTATCGGACCAGGAAATTCAGAATATTGTGGAATCTGGTGGTGAAAGCGAACTATTGTTTATAAGGCTTCTTTGCCATACTCAAGCTGTTGAAAGAGCTGTAAAGAATACAACAGAGGCTACCATTTCTCAGTGCACAAGAAAGTCGCGATTAGGTGCAATAAATGTCAAGCTGGAATCGCGAAACAAAATGCCTAAATTAGAAACTAAAAAGGATTTTAAACCTAAATAATAAATGTATAAGTTTGTTTCGAATTTCATTTTTTTTACAGCGATGCCTTAATAAATATCTTAATTATATATTGTTTATCATTTAACACCTACTTACCACTAAACTTATCACAATGTATCGCCTTATAAACATTAAACTTTTTTACCCTAATTTTTAATTTTTGGGGTCACTGCGGAGGCTGAAGATCTTAATCAAATGAAATGAAAAATCCCACGTATTTTTACTTTAACATAAGGCACAAATCCCCCCCTCTTAGAAATCTTAATCTTAAAAAAAAAAAATTTCATACATCCGTGCTCCACACTAATGAACATATCAAATAAATTGTTTTCGGTGGTACAACCGTTGCAAGCTGCCATTATTATCAATAATTATGCTTGCACTCGCATAAGCACAACCGATATGTACAGTTGACCGGTCTCATATAAGTTGTAGCGAGATTAGGTTAGGTTAGGTTATACTCTTTGAAGCTTCGATAACGAATGAAGAACATTTTATAAGATATAATAAAGATTTGACTTGTAATATTGCCCCAACCGAGGCAAAAATTATTAATACAAAACCGTGTTTACGAAATTCGTTTCGGATAGTCATAAATGATCGATGTCTGGAGCTTGTGAGCCTATGCCATCCAAATCAAGGAGAAGGATATGAGGGGGAAGATGATGTTGGAGAAGTACCTTGTTATTCAGATCTAGTCAACGAACGCGGCTAAAGCCATTCCAAGCAACGTTACAATTCTGATCGGCGGTCCTTCACCAGGGCAATGACCTTTAAATTGTTCTATTCTAGGTACCTTTACGATATATTATTTTCAATGAATACATTGTGAAAGAACACAAACTAAATAAAAAATACTAACGCACGCTGGGATTTGAACCCCCGACCTACGCATTCGTATTCGAGAGCCTCACTCCTTGACCACGAAGGCCCGCCATTGCATTGGTCTGAAAACAAAATCCAAGGCACAAACGACCCGTGGTATAAAGAATAAATGAGTTCAACAAGGTAATCTAATACGTTAAATAAACACAAACTAAAACATAGAGAGGTTACCCGAAAGGCAACGGAGTTAATAATATATTAGGAGGAACAAACTAGAAATAATGAAAGAATTTTTATATGAAACATTTCAGCTGGGAAGAGTATTTTTTGCGTTATCGTTTTGTTATTCATCGTTTAGACTCTAAAAACTTTAGAGAATCATAAACATTTCTACTTCAAGCTTAAGTTATTGAAAAACTATCGGAGCGTTTTGAAGAGAATGGAATATGTGAGTAGTTGAATGAAGATAATATAATATGCTAATTGGGGCCATAAAGTGGTAATTAAATGAACGATAAAAGACTAGTGCAGGCAATTTATCGTAAATGGAGTACTTGTATACGTGTCAGTTTCTAACCGATGCAAATGGAATCAATGCTACTCATTCCTTTACAAATCAGACTCAGAATTCCTACAAGTTCTGTGCGTATTTAAGCAATTGCTACATTAATAGTTCTGTAAAAAATGATCTGACATCTCCTATATGAACAGGTAATAACACATCTGATGGTTCCAGTTCAGGTGGCTACCAAATTCACTCGTTGAGAGTCCTTGAGATCTGTAGAGAAGAAGTGGGTGTCCATTGATGAATCTGATAGCCCTACAGAGAATGATAAGGATTTTGAAGCCAGATGTATTCGGGTTTCAATGATTATTAAGCTCCGATACTTGATCTGATCAGCGACACTCTGAGTAACTACAAGAATTTTAATCTATATTTGCTTTTATCAATAGGAGTTTATTTATAATATAATAATTATCTCTCTCAATTTCCAATAAGTTATTTTTTAAATTTAATTTATAATCTCTGAAGGTGAAAAATAATTTCTTGGAATGTTTGGTTGTTGGTGCGATTCGTCATATCTATAAAATAAGGTTAAAGAATTAATTTAAAAAAAACATTTTTATGGTTAACAAACATTGATTATTTCATGCAGGAAACCGATATCCAAGTTTTTCACCGCTTTGATTTTTCTAATTGAAAGCAATTATTTCATCTTAAACAAAAATAATGGAAGAGTATTTTGTTCCTTGTAAATTGACAAGAAAATAAAAGGGCAAAAAATAGTAAATTATTGGTAATTTCTTTTTGTTTGGCAATGGAATGGGAATCAGTTTTATGACAGATTTTATATCTGATCAGTAAGGTAGCAATTCCACATTAAACCCAAGTGAAAGAATACCGTTCCCTGACAATAAAACGCCTCAATAAAATACCAATCCTTTTAGGAAATCTTCACAGGATTGGATGAATGGGAAGATTTTTTAAGGAATTAATTAATTATTCGGATCAGTTTGATTATGTTTTCTACCCATTAGAATTTTAAATGTTTTTTTTGTAATTATGACTAAAGTATAGAGTCTAGTAGGTGGTAGAATGTGAATGAAGTAGGTAGTCTGGTAACTAATAGATTCATATTTACATGGAAACTAATCGTGCTGTTGGAAAGTTCCAAAGCTCATGAATTAAACAAATTCTTGTCCCATGGGAAAGTGTGACTGACGTTGTAACTACTGCTCCTATGTCTGGAACGATGTACCTAGAAGTACTTTGTAATTTTTATTAAAATTAAATACCTGCCATGTTTTAAAGGCAATTAATTCTACAAGAAAAAATAAACCCAATGTCATTATTAGGTTCTCGTTTTGAAGACACGGCACGATCAAAATAATAAAAAAATTGACGAAAAATTAGTATAGAAAAGAGTGGGGTCTTGGGCGGAATTAAGATCTTAAGTCAGAAAATGGCCGCTGACTTTTAACGTATATTTTGGTAATGTTGTCCAGGTGGTAGGTATATTATAATCATATTTCGTAAGATTTATAGATATTTGTTACTGTGCCTGATGTCCTTACATCCTGATGACATATCAAGTTTTTGTGTTAAAAAGTCAAAAAAATTAAAGTAAAAAAAAAATTTAAGTGTGTCTGATGGACATAGGACAAAATAGCATTACTGATAGATTTAAAGTGTGCCTTATAAAAATGTCGCTACCGTAGACTGATCCAAAGGTCTTAATTCGATTAATTACAATAGAGACTAGGGCTTTTAATCCCGAGAATCTTTTTCAGAACCGGGATTACGGTGCTAGCATTTTTCATCCCGGGATCCTGGTGCAGAATTTAAATATTTAGTTATTTTTAAAAATAGGAGTTGTAACACTTGTTCAGTGTATATTTTTCGGGTATTATTTATTCACTGATTAGGGAAAATTAATTAAGTAAATTCGAAAAATATTAAAAATAAAAAAATGTTGAAAAGAAAAACATCAGGAAAAAACACATAATACTTGAAAAAACTTATCCAATGTGAATGTGCCGGAAGGGGTTCGGGAATCCCGGGATCCCAGTTCTCGAGATCCCGGGATTGAAAGCTCTAATCAGAACTAAAATTTGTTTTTCTAGTAAAAAAGACTTGTGATAAAATAATTATTAGAAATTAAACGACAATAATTTTTTTCAAGATCTTAGTCACGTGTAAAGGAATGTTAAAGTACCTATTTAAATAATTTACTAAAGAATATCTATCAATATTTTTTGAACATCTAGCCAAAACGTCCTAAGTCATATTCCTTTCAAACCATGTGTATATTTTATGATCCAAAAGATTTAACTCATAAAATAATCACAAATTTACTTAAATAATAAAAAAAATATATTAAATCATCGAAAAGGAAGATAATATAAAAAAAATCTAAAACGAAACACGAAACAAAACGAGACACAAAATATAAAAATATAACGGTCACAACTGGAAATTGAACCCAGATTATCCAATCTTAACAGTTTTATTTATTTTCTGTGTCTTGTTCTGTTCCATGTATCTTTTATGTTTATTAGGATTATCTTCTTCTTCAAAGATTAACATTTTTTGTGAATAACCATTAAAAGTTAATTAAAAAAATTATTCCAATTAAATTAAAAATCATCAAATTTAAAGAATAAAAAGATTTACTTAAATAACGTATATATTTAAATATTGCATACTAAAAAAGAAGAATTCCGAATATTTCATGGACAGCTTACGAAGAGAATAGTTACTTAGAATTTTGCAGAGACAAGCAAAGCTTAATTTTTAATATGTTTTTAATAATTTTTGGAGTATACCTACTTTGCGGTTTTTTAGGGTATTTTATATAATAACCGTTTCGGCTCGGCAAATGTAAAGATATTATCATCAAAAATAATATTTTTTTAAGAACCTAAAAACATAAAAAGGTTCATGGGAATTGTTGGAATGCGGTGTGTTAATGTTAAATGACTAGATCTGATTAGTCAAGCACACCACAACCTCAAATTTTCTTTTACCTGCTTTTCTTCCCTTCCCTCATTTTTACAATACAATAATTACAGCCAGCATTTCCACATTACATAAAATTTATCAGGTTCGATTAAATACAAATGTTATATTCTTTTAAATGGAATGAGTAAAATTCGCTTACCTTTCTATTAGATCGACTGTATGAAACCAGAAAGCTTCCGAATGCACCTTCCACTTAGTTATAAATTCGTCCCGCAAATGCTTCAATACTTCATAATTTAGTTTGCAAAAGGTTTCCTCCAAGAAAAGTTTAGAGTCCGAACCAATTTCTTTCCAAGTTTTCTGCGGAACTTTTGTATTTCCAGTTTTTCTTTCTCATTTCAATGCCAAATTCGGAGCGTCAAAATCGCATAATGAATTGAATTGTCTTTGCTATGGAAACACTTTTGAATATTTATGGGCCTAATTAACACTAATTCATTTGGCATTAATAAAGGACTTTAAACCTTTTGTTATCTTAATTTTATTCATGAACGAAACTTTTCAGATTGATTAAACTATTGTTACTTCTAAACAATGGAATTTTTAATCACGAATTAGAGTTAAAAATTTGTTCTAAAGAATATTTCTTCCAAACTACGATTAAACTGATTTTATTCTGCTATGTAGATAGATAGGTATGTTCTTAATTATAGTTACATTATGAATTAAATAGATTATTTGTATTTAACACTTTTTTTTCTTAAGCCATTGTTTATATTTTGAACGCAGGGGTCCCGGAAGAGCCCGGCGCCGGTTGTAGATAGCAGGAACGACCGCTTGTTGCAGACTGTAACGGCGAACTGCTCTCAGGGGCAGGCCAGAAGTAACTGGAGGGTGGAATCTAAACCGCCCCCACCCCCGACAGACACCACCCCTTTAGCCCGCCGCAATAAGGTTTGCTTTCCACCACCTTCGCAGAATGACAGATACGGGACCATTAATTTGTTGGTTAAATGGATTTGCACGAAGTTTATCGTTAACACAATTTTATTGAAGTCTAGAACCAATCAGGGATTGTTGATTTTTATGTCGGTCGACCTAAATTCGTGCGAAAAAGAGTTGAGGGAGGTATTTAATGTATTGTTGTTTTTTTGATAATGAAAATTCTTTGGCATTCTGCGATCAAGCGGATCAGGTACAAATAAAGCAGCAGGTACTGGTACTGGTGAATTCATATTGCATGATTACTTTTATAGACAAAATAATTTTTTTTATTTATTCAATATTTAAAGTTTTTTTTTACAATAAATACACAATTTTTACATTTTATACAGCGGTAAAATAGTAGATAAGAATAGCTTTTCCTCACCATAAAGAGACAAGGCTTTTGTGTTTGGTGAGGGAATTTTAGTTCAATTATATAATATCATGTGTGAAAGTAAATAATACAATATGGCAAAAACAAGGGCTAATTAAGAAAATGCAAGATTTATCAATAAAGGATTTGAAATAAATAATAATAATAGTGAGATATGGACTCTTATAGTAGTTTTAGGTATTTTTTAAATTTTTGCTGAAATTCCTGAATATTTTCGATAATTTTCAGATATAATGGTAGTTTGTTATAATATGTTATACCTTGATAGAGATAAGTATTTTGTGTGTACTTTGTACTAAATTTAGGGATTTAATAATATACATTTAACAATATATATTTATTCTCCAAAGCGTCGTTTTTATAGATAAAATTAACAAAAACACAAGCCTCTCATCTCACCATAGCAGATTGATTTCGAGATTGAAATAAAATAAGTAAATTTTTCGTAGTGAATATGAACATTTTTTCAAAAACTGCATGGTTTTGTTTAGCGTTTTCTTTGTAAACAAGTTTATATTATAGATGGAAACTTTCGAATTTCATTGTTGCTTAAATTTCCTTTACGTGGTGTAACGACATTTTGGTTACGTTTTTTTTTTGTTATCAAAATGCAACTATCTACCTACTTTCATGATGAAACTGTATTATTTGAAATATGGAGATGGTTTTTATTAACTTGTTGAAAGTACAATCCCGTCTTACTTATTCGATTCTTACGGACCGATTTACGGTTCAGCCTTGATATTGTAACGGTTTGAGGTCAGTTACTTACGTCAGTTCAAGTACTTATGCCTTAGTAATAAATCAAGTTTTCCTTAATCCAACCGCGTTCGTAAGTAAAGTTGTACGTTAATAATTGGGTCAGAAGTCGCGGGTTAGAGATCCAGGTGAATTAATTAATTTAATTAGCAAACAAGAAAGTCTTTTATGAAAAATTTATAAACACTTTGGACTTACATCTCGTTCCAGGACAATACTTCTATGTTAGATACATAATTGAAACGATGCTAGAAATGGTTTTAGATTTGTTTGTTTAACTAGATCTGATTATTAATTCACTCCAACCTTTTACTTTCTCTTTATCTTTGTATTTCCCTTAAGCCTCGCCTTCTTAACATAGTTTGGTCGGCTTCAGGAAGCTGGGTTTCGAGAGCTGTATAAAAAAACACACACTCCTCGAACTTCGAAGCTCAAAACTGTAGAATATTTTTTCAAGTGATTTTGAAATTGAATATAGAACAATGGCCCATGGTCACTTTGCTATGACACCCCGTATATATTAAGGTGGAAGGAATTGTGAGGAAAAGAGAAGGAGGATGAGAAAGGTGAATTCAAATCTAGTTAAGTACTAAATATATTATCTTATCTAAACAGTTTCAAGCATTTCATCGAGTACCTAATACTGAAAATATTCTTCACTCCAGAAAATAGCATCAAATCATTTTTTTGTATTTCTTGGGCATTAACTATGTCAAAACAAAAAGCATCAAATCAATTTGCGAAATAATGTTTGCAACCGCTAATCGAATACTTAACGACACAATTTTTTGTTTTATTATTTCGTGTCTTTACATTATGTCATTCTCTTGATTTGTTTTGACTTATTCATCAGCTATATTATATCTCTCTTTGTTTAGCTTATTGATAAATAAGATTATTTTTAATGCTTCTGTAACACTTGAACTTCCATCCTTTAGGTTTAGAAGCTTGCAAGAGTATTTATAGGCGAAATTCATTTTCATGCATACCGGAATATGAAATGTTATATTAAAATCTTCGAAATCAGATATAGATTGTTACGGATTTTCAAACATGTGAATTTCTAATACTAAAGTGAAAAATTTCATGCTTTCACGGTCTTTTGGTCACTCGTTTTATTAACTCAGTGCAGATTGAATTGCACAGAAAAAAGGATAAAGAAAAATTAAGTTTCTGTACATTTTATTCACTGTTTATGTTGTATTGAACAAAATATGTGATCACAATGGTTACGTTTTTTTCCCTTTTTGTAATGGTTAGATTCTTTATAATTTATTCTAATACCACATTAATGGGAAAATACGCAAAAAATTTCATCAAAATCTTTTAATATTTAAAATGACTGCATCCACTCTTTTACCAATTAATTTAAATATTGCCATCAATTATCCATCAAAGGATGATGTTTGATTCCTTCACATAAATCTGTTAGGCGATAGTACCCTTCAACAAGCAAAATGCCTCCCACGAAATTTCTAAAAGGGTATGCGGTGTACCAGGAACTAGGACGGGATAAAAGGCCTCCAGTTTCAAGCCCTTATTTAGGCAACTCGTAGGAAGGGGTAGGTATAGGTGTAGTATAGATAGAGTGCTTCGTTTTACACCATCTATTTTTCAATGAACTCATTAAAATATATGTAATACAATCTCCCAGTTAAGAATTGAAAAATAAAAATACTTTTGCATTTTGTGTTTTATTTTACAAGTTAAAATAAGATATAAAACAATATAAAATTATTGTTAAAATATTCAACAAACCTGAACTTTAAAATCTTCTACAAATACATTACACTAATTTTGTTACATTTGAAGTGGAAGATACTCTCAGTATCGCCCTGGTGTCCAGAGTGGAAGATACTCTCAGTATCGCCCTGGTGTAAGACCACCATTCAGAATTGAAACGTTGCTTAATAATGGCTTTAGCCGTGTTTAGTGACTAGATCTGAATAGCCAGGTACTTTCCCACCTTCCTCTTCCCCATCTCCTTCCCTTCCCCAGTTACCTTCAGCCTCACTACATACTCCAATTGGGGATGCCATAGTCTCACTGGCTCCAGAAGGGAGCAGTTGGGACTCATGTGAGGTTTCTCTTTTAAAAAAAAAAAAAAAAATTTGAATGGTCTTCATTAAATGCCATTTCTCGTCCCGATTTAGCTCTCGATCAATTTTATTTTTATATATATTAAGAGAACCAAATGCACCCGTCTGGAACCAGTGAGACTATGGCATCCCCAATTGGGGTATGTTGTGAGACTGAAGGTAGTGAGGGGGGGAAGAAGATGACGAAGAAGAAGGTGGGAAAGTATCTGGCTATTCATAGCAACGTTTTAATTCCGAATGGTGGTCTTACACCAAGGCGATCCCGGGAGTATCTTCCACTCCGGAACGTGCCACAAATATACTACACATATATTATTTATAAGTAATTAATTGTAAAATTAATAAAACTAAACAAACAAAAGGGTTCGAACCCACGACCTTCGGGTTGGGAGTCATAAGCCTTACCCCTCAACCACGCCGGCCGTCATGACCAACTGACCAACTGACATGCATTAATACATGTAACTATATATTATTTGGATATCCCTTGTGCTTGACAACTTATACCTGATCAACTTCAAAACTCCAAAATTGCACTGATCGCCAATTTGGTGGTCATTAAATGTAATTTTTATTTCTTATTATTTAGGAAACATACAGTTAGTTGTATATAAAATCATTAAACATAAAATGGTGAATATAATATAAAGCAGTTAAGTTCCATTTATAATATTTTGTTATGGCTACTGATTAGGAAGCAAGTAGTTAATTAAAAGTTGTTATAATGGTACATAGAGTGTGAGTTAAAAATTATAAAAAAAATAAAAATAAACAACACAGAAATAATAGTTTTATTTTAGTACATTGTAAGGTTAATTTGACGTTAAACGATTTAAGAGTACAGGGGAAAATGTCAAGATTTGCAGATACGCCCTAGCAAATATATAAATATATATCTCAATTATTCAAAACTGTTTATTTAACCAATTTCTGTAGGCTTGTCATAATCTCTATCAATTATATTAATATAATGAATACGTACATATATACCCATTTTATATTGTTTTTCATTTGCATTATTTTTTCTTTTCCCTATCACATTCTTTTCTGACATTATTTGTAATTTTTTTGCTAACTGATGTAAGTTATTTCATTTCTGAAAACTATATTATTCTAGTTTTTTTTGTTGTTTATTTTTGGGATATTATGCTGTGTTACGCTAACTCCTTCTTTAGCCGACGTTTCGGACAACATTACAGTGTCCATCATCAGGGCAGATGTGTTGAGGCAGGGATCATGTTGCCTGATGATGGACACTGTAATGTTGTCCGAAACGTCGGCTAAAGAAGGAGTTAGCGTAACACGGCATAATATCCCAAAAATAAACAACAATAATACTTTTGGCCGTGAAAATCTTAAATCATATTATATGATTCTACCTTTTCTCTGTGTATTAACGTGTAATTTTTTTCTGTTTTATTTTATTTCAATTAATTATCTTACGTTTCTCTATTTTTTTATCCCAGTTTTTCCCGTATAAAGTTTGTAACAACTGTAATTACTTAATTACATAGAAGAACATGTTTAAAAACAACTGTTTTTATAAATTAAATAATAATATTATTAAATATATAAAAAATAAATAAAAATAAAAATGGAGTTTTACAAATTAAACTTGATAACAATATATAATAAATGTTCCATAAAAATAAAAAAGATTAAAAATGTTCATGAATTTAGTACCTTCTTGATTATCAAATTTCAAACATTATGTGTTTTAACAAACGTCAGGTTGTCTTTATTATATATTGGTAATTGTGTTTCTTGAATTTTCTTTGTAGTAATTCGCTAGCTACGAAATTAATCATAGAAACTAGCACGAGTATGAGACGAGGAATAGGGATTACATTTCCAAATAAGATTACCTTTCAGAAAAAAGTCACAAAGCCAAAAGTAATTGATGTACGGAGGTGTAAAGATATTTTTGATGAATTACCAAATGAAATAAAATAAGAATAAAATATTCAAACATTTATAATTCAGTAAAGTATCGGAGCTCTATAAAAGACAAAGTAAATAAGCTGACTTCCAAAAAACTGTGCGTCTAGTATAATAGTATAGTACTTCAATAGTGATTAGCTGCTAACATTATACAAATCTCAAACACGCCGAACAAATAAACTTGGGATCCACCTCTGAGCTGGAGCCCCACAATACTTGATAAACCTACTAGATTCTGTGCAAAGGAGGGCGGTGCATCTGATTAACAATCCGTTGTTAACATACCGATTTCCATCTCTAATGCACAGATGCAATATCTGTTAAACAGGTATTTTAATGGAGCCTGCTCTAAGGAGCCAACAGCATTGATTCCCGGTGTACCGGTGAACGTTCGTAAAACTTTACGGACACGAGTGGAACACCAGTTCGCATGATAACAGGTCGCTTTTTCGAATAATTTTTTATGTAAGTCGGCGGGTAAGGTGTGTGGAACGAGCTATCAGCACTTATTTTTTGTCGTGCATATAATCCGGGCTTTTTAAGACCAATATTAATAAATCCCTTCCTACATCCCTTCCCTTAACCCACCTCTCAAAGCTTCACAACCGAGTGGCGACATAGTTCCCCTTTCTTTACACTACACAGACAAGGGCACTCTTATGATAGGTCTCATAAAAAAAAGATAATTATTTTACACTTAGGAGATCTTCTTACCCTGGAGGAGATTGCCACTCTTGTTTTCAATTAATGCTTTTACAGGTAATATTAAGTCAAACTAACGCTTATCGATAGCATTTACAATGACAGTCACAGAATTATCTGAAAAACTCGACTAATAAAAAAATTCTATTATATTTCCAAAGGCGACGAATGAATGTAAATATTCACACGTTTCTTCACTTTCACTCGAGAGAAAATAGTTACCCACGCAAATAGCTGCCCACGACCTCCAACGTTTTGTCCTACTTTCAAATTTAAAACTTAAGGCATACATTTTATGTAAATGCAAAAGAAACGTTCAAGCCACTGCGCACTGCTGCCGGACAGAGATAGTAAGCCCATGTTTCCCCCTAGATTACAAAACATTGTTTTTGGTTGTCGGTGTTAAAAAAAACAATTGTTCATTTTCACCAACATTATTTAAGTTTACTGTCAATCCCGAAAGTATATAATGCTGACATAATGTAAGGGCTCTCGTAAACGATGCAACTTCTTAAGACAATTTCTTGCCAGCAATATCAACAATGATTTACAAGCTTCTGAATAACATGCTCCCTAATTATGCGCAAACTAATATTTTGCACCACGAAAGTATGAAAATTTAATGAGATTTTATGCTTCCATAAACTTAATTTATGTGCAAACAAAACAGCGTGTTTTATAAAGGACAAACACTTTATAATAACCTACCAAAGCCTTAAAGGAAGCCACATGTCGTGGCACTTTTCGCGGGATATATGTTTTACATGTGAAAAAAATAATGATATGTATACGAAGATACCGACTTAAAAATTATTTTTGATGTTGGTAACAAAATTATTTCTTAATCCTTCAACCTCGGAAGGATGAAGAACTTGTAATACTAGCCAGAAAGATCATATTCCATTAGAGCCCCTGAAAGACAGATGTTAGGGGCATCCTTATATTATAAAAGTACGTTTCTGTTTTTTTTTCTATAATGCAATGATAAGGATTTTTATGTTGGTAGAAAAAAAAATAACCATTCTCTTCAATTTTTCAAGAATTTTTACATGATTACATGGATAAAATCCAGTCTGTAATCCAGTAAATTCAGAAATGATTGAGGTTATACTCGGAATGAAACACTTGTGTATTAGTTTATTGCATATAAATAGTTCAGATAAACTTGCAATAAGGGTGAGATGATTTTATATGCCGGATGAAAGACTTTTAGAATTGGAAAGATTAAATTTTAGCAAGAAATTGGTAACATTAGGTATCATGACTTGACACTTTTGACCCCGGTGAAAGAATAGATCAAATGATGAATACATACAATTTTGATGTATAAAAATGAAGATAACATGTGACACAGATGTTAAATTGAAAGTAAAAGAGTCAACACTAATACTTATCTGATGGTAGGTATAACGAGCTTAGCAGTGTTTCACAATAAAATTTGTAGTTGACCGTAGGAAACATAAATCTTATTATATTATAAAATATTCATATATATTTCGTGGAAGTCATCGCAGTAACATAATGTAATCCATTATTCGAAATACCTCTCTTTATGATTCCGTGTTCCCAGCTTCTGCGGGTTTTTTATTACACGCCACCGCGAAAGTCACGCGGTGAAACTTTTTTAAATATTAAAATATTCACCTAACGAACTCAGAGAGGGAGCAAGAAAAGGGCGAGAATAGAAACTTTATGTAGATTCGTTACATCCCATTTTGACTTGAAAGGTCACAAACTTAGTATCTGAAAAATAACGCATGTAATATCCAATAAAATATTTTTTTCCGTCGTTTCCGCAAAGTAAAAGTTGGTTTATTTTGTAAAACTTTGAACCCTAAAAATGCTCTTAACAAATATTTAGAAAAATCGTATTCGATTGGACATAAATTAATATGACCACACCAGTAGCTTTTTTAGGTTTGAAGGCTGGCATAGTCCAGGGACAAGGCTTTGGATTCCCATTCCGAAGGTCGCGGGTTCGAACCCAGCGTGCACAAATAAATTTGATTAATTTGTGTTATTTCACAATTAATTAATTAAAATAATATATACTATATTTGCGGCACGTTCCGGAGCGGAAGATACTCTCAGTATCGCCCTGGTGTAAGACCACCATTCAGAATTGAAGCGTTGCTTTAAATGGCTTTAGCCGTGTTTAGTGACTAGATCTGAATAGCCAGGTACTTCCCCATCTTCCTCTTCCCGATCTCCTTCCCTTCCCCGCTTACCTTCAGCCTCACAACATACCCTAATTGGAGATGCCATGGTCTCACTGGCTCCAGACGGGAGCAGTTGGGACTCTTGTGAGGTATTTTCTATAAAAAAGGGTATGCCCATTCTTTCACTGAGCTACTTACAAGCAACTGAGCTTCATGCGCATAGCACACGCACCGCTCGTGACTACCCGCCATAGTATTTTGCGCGTATCATATGGTAAATAGTATGGCGGGTACTCGCGATCGGCATGGGTTCTACACGCATAAAGGTTGATTCTTGTAAGTAGCTCCCTGAACGCATGGGCTTAGCCATTGGGTCATCTTTGGCCTCCTTCGTGGTCAAATGGTAAGGTTCTCGACTAGCATCCCAAGGTCGCGGGTTCAAACCCTAGCGTGCGAAAGTAAATTTTATTTGATTGAATTGTGTTCTTTCTCAAATTAATCAATAAAAATAATATAGTTTACCTATATTCACGGCACGTTCAAGAGTGGAAAATACTCTCAGTATTGTACTTGTGTAAAACCACCATTCAGAATTGAAACGTTGCTTGAAATAAATAAATAGCTTTTAGCTGTGTTTGGATCGTATCTGAATAGCCAGATATTTCCCTACCTTCCCTTCTCCTCTACATTCAGTTTCACAACATACCCCGTTTGGGGTTGCCATAGTCTCACTGGTTCCAGGCGGCTGGAAGCAGTTGGGACTCAGGAAATGTTCGAGTACGTTTTCATTACTACAATCGTAACTCTTCAACATGATTATTAGTGCATGTGACGGAACGTTGTGTTATTACGAACATTTATCAATGTGTCAATGATCTCAATATTTTTACCGTAACTGTAAGGTGTGAATTAAAAATAATAATTATGGGTCATTTTCAAAATTGGAACTGATTGTGTGAAGAATTTATAGAAGTGTTACAGTACCTACCTATTATAATTATTTTTTTTAAAGTGTAATTATTATTTTCAAAATTGGTACAGATTTTTCAAGCAATCAAAAATCAAGTCATGTTACGTGATTTTTCGCGGATCTTAAGTAACAAATTGGCTCTTCGGAAAACAATAATGAATATCGTATCGTTGAGAACAAGTAAAATTGTTTTTATTTTGTTTATTTAAGTTTTCTGTGCAAACTTTATTTGTATATATATAAATATCTGTTTTTGGTTTTCATGGCAAAATAATAAGCGTGTTGTTATGTGTGTTCATAAACTTCAAGCCTTTTCCTTTATTTCAAGATTAAGATTCTCTACAGAACTTTGGTCTTTAGTACATTGGTTTGTAATAGGCATTGGCTTCCTTATCCGGTACCCGGTTTGGGTTCGTTTGAAAATGCGGGACTCGTGTGATTTGATAATTATATATATACTAGCTTATGCCCGCGACTTTGTCTGCGTAGGATTAGTACTTCGAGTAATCTATTTTCTTTTCCTAGGTCCCATCTATGTTTATACAAAAATTCTTAACCTATGTATTTAAAATATGTATAATTCTTGATTTGATTCAAAGTATTAGGCGAGTAGGTACTTCAAATAAATTCACTAATTTAAATATTTTCCAAAATAGAATTTTGATTTAACAATCATTGTTTTGCAAAATTTCATTCTCAAATTTTGACGTTTTCTATTAAACAATAATTATTATTTTCAATATATAGAAAATAAATAGCTAGCTTTATAAATTACAGCCTATATGTTATTCTGATGTATGAGCTATATTATTGTAAAGTTTCATTAAAATCCATTCAGTAAATTTTGCTTGAAAGAGTAACAAACAAACATACATCCATACAAACTTTCCGTTTATAATATTAGTATTACATATTTATAAAACACTTTTTAGAAGTTGGCCATGGAAGTTATTAAACTTCATTAAAAAAATATCATTATAATCATTAAATTACGCAGATAATAAATAACCCCGAAGACAAAATTATTTATTATCTTTATTCTTTTTTTTTTCTTCACATCTATAAATTATTAATTGGGAAGGCGGGTGTGGGTACTGCCGCCTATATCACAGTTTATCCCAAGTAATTCGCCAGGTTTGGTGACTTAGCAGACGTGCCCGGGATCATGGGGTGAGGTTTTTTAGGGTCTTGGCTGTGGATGCGTCCGCTCACCAACTGCGTCGCAGGCCGGATCGGCAGATATTGGTCGAGGGAGACATTTTGATGTCTCTAGCTGAACTCTCTCGGAACAACGCTTTGCACCACAGTGGTAGGTTCAGATTTGTAAGCTCGTTACTCCTGGATACCTGCTCAGATTTCTGCCCACCCCTTATACCTTTTTCTTCCTAAAAAGACTCTCCACACAGCTTTCCCAAAGATGGCAAGGGGAATTATTTCCTTAAGGCAGCTTGTGTGGAACTAATGTTAACAAAATATGTAAATGTTAATTTGTATGACTTTTCTGATCTGAATAAAATATGCATATATTCTCATTTGGCTCCGTATGCAATTGTAACTATTTCGTTGAATATTGTGCAGTTTAGTACATTTACATAATAATAACTACGTCATATACAACACAAAAACAAAGGCGTGTTAATAAAGAACAGAACTTATCTTCCTCCGTATCACGTTTCTTTAGCATTTTTGGACGTTTGTGATAATTTATCACAGTGCACAACAACAAGCCACGCACATTTGTGGCTCGAAAATATCTTAAAAGACGTTTGAGTGAATGCTTAATAATATTTTTCCAGTGACTCTATGCCTCTTTTCTTTTTGTCTTGAAGAGCCTTGAGTTTCAACAATCATAATATTTAAAGGATCTTTCCTTTTCTTATTTTTTTCCATGACGAAAGCAACTGAGCATAATAGAATAAAAACATTCCGTTTCAGTGGAAAAATTTCAAAGGCTAGCTTCCACATTGACAAAACCAGACGACCCCTTCGTTTTCAAGGAAATACATAAATTGTGTCCACTAATCACAATTTTCATTAAATTGCCGATTTTCAACCCTCTTTATTAGATTTTCAAAGATGGCGTATTGTCTACCATTTGACAGTAGTTGTCTAAAATCTTTATTAAATGGCTCTTCTGGCTAAAATAGTTGACCTAATCGTTTCAGACTGAAAAATCCATACACTTTTCATAATGTCAGAGCTTGTCCCGTTTGAGAGCTTTGGCTAATACAAACAATCAGATTTCAGATTCAAAGTTGAGATGTTAAAAGCTATCATATATAAAATCCATCCTTGGAATCATTCCTAACCCAAATATAACCGTAGTTTTTGCTACGTAATTTCACAGTTTATTTTTCTTCCAATAAAATATATAAATTTGTTTTAGACCACTTTAAATTTTAATTACACTCTACCGGTTTCGGAAGAACCCTTCCTTCGTCAGGAGAATATTAAAACTAACCTATGATACAAAATATTGAAAATATTAGAACCACCACGGCTCAGCATCACTACCTGTATTTAGGTGTGAAATGGTACAATTTATTATTGTCCAAAAACAAAATTAGTATAACTGAAACTTTGAAATATGAACAATACAAAAAACAAATTAAGTCCCTGAAATTGGATAATGATATATTGTAACCTTAATTTACACTTAGTTTACGCTTAGTTTAATCTGCACTATTCAATGTAAAAAAAATATATATGTATTGTTGTCTTTCAATAAAAATTTCTTTCTAAATTGTAAACCTATGTATGTATACATGTTTGTATTTATCTTATAAGTTTTTGATTATTGATTACAAATTTAATTTGAACGTTATTTTTTGCTGTAAATACTCCTCCCATAAACACGAGCTCTTAGAGCTCAACTTATGGAGTAGTAGAATAATTATGTATAATTGTATAACTTTGCACAATGTAATCACCTGTATGTAAAATCTTTTTCTTATTAATAAATAAATAAATAAATAATAAATAAAAAATATGTACCATACATTTAGGTGCTGGAGTGGGAGATCAAAGGGGGAGGGGGGGGTATTGCGGGAATTCCAGCAATAACAGAGCGGTTTATTGGAAACATATCTAGAATGGGACTAAACGATAAGTTAATTTGGTTATTCAATATATTAGCGTTATAATTTAGGAAAAAATTAGATAACTTGGAAGCACTTGAAATTAAAAAATCCCTTGTCTCAAATTATATACCATTCGGTTATTCGGACACTTGACATGGCCCAACTCAAATATTTGGTTAACTTTATTTTTAATTTTTAGATGAATACTGCACAAGAGTCCCAACTGCTCCCGGCAGGGGCCGGTGAGACTAAGGCATCCCCAATCGGGGTAAGTTGTGAGGCTGAATGAGATGAGAAAGAGGAAGGTGGGGAAGTACCTGGCTATTCAGATCTGGTCGCTATGCTGGGTTAAAACCAAATCAAGCAACGTTTCAATTTTGAATGGTGGTCTTACACCGAGGCGATACTGAGAGTATCTTACATTTGAACGTGCCGCAAATATAATTTATAATATTTTTACTGAATTAAATGTGAAATAACACAAATTAATCAAACCTTCGAATTGGAAGTCGAGAGCCTTACCCCTCGACCACGCCGGCCGTCACTTCCTCGGGCATCCCCGACTTCATCTACTTTACTTATTCGCGTCGTATATTCGCCTTACACTCCGTTCTTCGTTGATTAGCACTACATGTCCAAACCATCTAAATGTCCCTTTCATGATCTTACTCAATACGCTTGCAGCAGCTATGCATTGTTTTTTATGTGAACACCGCACGAGAGTTCCAACTGCTCCCAACCATCTGGAGCCAGTAAGACTGTGAGATCCTCCATTTGGGTATTTCTTGAGGCTGAAGGTAGTGGGGAGGAAAAAGAGATTTGAAATAAGAAGGTGGGGAGTATCTGGCTATTCGGGTCTGGTCACAGAACATGACCAAAGCCGTTTCAAGCAACGTTTCAATTCCGAATGAGAGTATCTTCCACTCTGGAACGTAAATGTTCCTTATATTATTTTTATGAGAATTCTTTGCCAATCTTTACATTATTCGTACGGCTACACATGGTTTTACCACACGTATACGCGTATTACATGTATTACACACGGTTATGCCTCACTGCCAAACATCATTGTTTTCTAATATTTTAATTAATGAAGATAATATTAGCGAAAGTCAATCGAAAATCCGAAACAGAAAATCAGAAAAAGATTCGGATACATCTGGGACTCGACCTCGACTCGAAATATTTCATCCTAGACTTGCAGATAAAGTCAATAGATGTCGCATATTAATAAAAGTGATAAAATTTATCCTGACACTATCTAGAGGGCATTTAGTTCGAGTTGAATCTTGCAATCATACATAAAGATAGCAGCCAATAAAAATATGCGTTAAGAAAAATGAAAAATTATGTTGGTGGTTCTCAGACGAAGTATGATACAGTTAAAAATGACAGAATCGTATAGGGATACGTTGGCGCAGTAGATAGCGCGTTGGCCCGGATTGCCAGAGGTCCTGGGTTCGAGTCCCAGATGTATCCGTATCTTTTTCTGATTTTCTGTTTCGGATTTTCAATTGACTTTCGCTAATATTATCTTCATTAATTTGAGGTTTAACTCTTTAAGTTAATAAGTTAAAAATAAAAATATATCATTGTTTTCATTTTGTACTTCTAGCTTCGTTTTTTGGACATATGTCGTTAGCTCCAATCACGCTCCATCCTTCACACCACGCACCCAGTAAGAGGGGATTGACGACGGATATTCCAAACTAGATTGATTTTTTTTTTACTTTCGATACCATCGGTGTGCACAAACATGAAAATTGTGCATACACTCAAATATAATATAATATTAAAAAAAAAAAACATTCAAACGTGTCCTCTAAAATGATTTATATTGGTATGGGTTATACTAAATTACGTTCAATGTCAGGGCACTTCAGTTACTTGTGCTTTTTGCAAGATAAGGGAAAATATTACATTTTTTCACAAAGAATGTTTCGGTACAAAGATTATTAAGGGTGATTAAATTTCAGATAAAACGATTTGAACATGACATATTGCCAACCATATAAAAATACTATAGCTTTTATGATTTAAATTGCCTTTCGTATTTATCCTTCTCGGAGACGATCCCTAAATCACGTATGTATCTCAGATTGGGGTTTATAGGGAAAAAAGGTTTATTGCAGTACAAAAGAAATTCTCACAAATATAACAAATATAAATTTTTCTTTGATAAAAAAAGGCCATGATGGTATGGCACGATGTCAATCGGCTCATCAATTTAAATTTACAGTAGGGTCAGCATGATATTTGGATCATCGCCGTAATCGATAATAATCGACAGAAAAATTTTACGATTTTTTTTTTTTAATCTATTGAATCGATAATCGCAATAAGTTCATCAATAATATTAAACTTTAGAAGGGTCTTTTTTGGCAGTTCCTTAGCACATTCCAGAAAATTCATTGCTTTGAAAATGGTTGCGTTGACGAACGAATTTAAGACAATAAAGTAATTCAAGTTTCATAAAATGACGACAGAACTATGACTAGAGACAACAGTTTACAAATCGGACTTACACATTGACTTTTACATTAGCTCCAAACAGAAGGCCCCGAGGAAAAATAATCTTCATTTGGGGATTCTGTGTGGGGGGTCTTTTAAAATAAAAGATGATACATAAGGAGATGAAGTTCTGAGAAGAAAAAAAAGTGAGGGTTGGGTAGGAATCTGTGGTTCAGTGTGTCAACCGCCGTGTCTAGGAGTGACCGATTTATAAATCCCACTGCGATGCAAAGCGATGGGTTGAGAGAGTTCTGCCGGAGAGGCCAAACGATTTCCTTCGACCAGTCTCTCCCGATCCGGCCCGCCATGCAGTAAGCGGGCAGACACCGCCAAGACGGCCGGCGTAGTCCAGCGGTAGGGCGTTGGACTCCTATTCCGAAGGCCGCGGGTTCGAACCCGGCGTGCGCAAATAAATTTTAATTAATTGATTTGTGTGTGTGTTCACAATTCATTATTTAAAATAATATATAGTATATTTGCGGCACGTTCGAGAGCGGAAGATACTCTTAGTATCGCCCTGGTTTAAGACCACCATTCAGAATTGAAACGTTGCTTGAAATGGCTTTAGCCGTGTTTAGTGACCAGATCTGAATAACCAGGTACTTCCCCACCTTCCTCTTTCTCGTCTCCTTTCCTTCCCCACATACCTTCAGCCTCATAACATACCCCAATTGGGGATGCCATAGTCTCACTGGCTCCAGACGGAAGCAGTTGGGACTCTTGTGAGGTATTCACTATAAAAAAAATAAAAAAAGACTTCAAAAAAACCTCATGAACCCATGTACACCTGCTAAGACAACAAACGTAGCGAATTATTTCGAGTGACGTATAGCAGAGGTGTTAGTTATCCAATAAATGGTTCCAGGGGTAGTTAAATAAATAAAATAACAAACCTAATCCCGTAAACCCGGGCACCCCTACTTAGTCACCAAACGTAGTGAACTACTTAGGGTGACCTATCACAATGGTGTTGGTGATGCAATTAATGGTTTCCGGGGTGCCGTAAACATATTGTGGTCAGTAGTTGATGACCACTCATCCAAAAAAAAAATTAATTCAGCTTCAACCCTCTCCGTTCTTCCGCATATAACTAAATGAAATAAATAGTAAGTTTCCCCGCTAAATAATTTCGTCATGCTCACCGCTTCCAAGAGGGAGGGTCAAGGCAATAAATTTCCTACGTTTTCACTTCGCCCAAGTGTTGTAATATTTACCAAGGACCGTGTGCGTTTCCTAATACGCGTATTATTCGTGAAGAATGCTGCGATTATCCTTGAATACGCCAATTGAGAGCCCGCTGAAAGACTGGTACGTAGACCAAAAATATTTCTTGGAAAATCGGACACTAAATTTCAATTATGTTTTGAGTTCTGCTGAAGTATTAATAATAAATAAAAATATTAAGTCTTTTTATACCAAAAATATTCAAAAGAAACATTTTGAGGAAATTGAATATGCGATGCAATTGAATATTTTTGATGCCAGTTTTTTTTTATATACGAATACCGCACAAGAGTCCCAACTGATCCCGCCAGTTTCTTTTTATATGAATACCGCACAAGAGTCCCAACTGCTCCCGTCTGGAACCAGTGAGACTATGGTATCCCCAATTGTGTGAGGCTGAAGGTATTGGAGAGGGGAAGGATATGGTGAAGAGGAAGGTGTTGGAGAGGGGAAGGATATGGTGAAGAGAAAGGTGGAGAAGTACCTGGCTATTCAGATCTAGGCTAAAGAGCCGTTTTTGGTGACTTGATAAATGGCATTCCATTTCATGCAACGTTTCAATTCTGAACATGGTCTTATACCAGGACGATACTGATAGTATCTTCCACCCTGGAACATGTCGCAAATACACCGTATTTTATTTTCAATTGATTAAATTGAAATTGAAAGTGAAATAGCACATATTTGTCAAATAAAATTTACTTGGGCATACCGTATTTTAACCTTAGACCTCCGGCCCTCTAGTCGAGTTTTTTGTGAAAACATCAAACATTATTTATTCTTGCTCTAGGCTAGGTTAATGTCTAAGCGTAGAGTACCCACCTACCTATATTCTATTTATGTAAAATAATTGATTTACATTATTAGTGGGTGGGTTAAATTATTTGCTAATAAATATTGCCTTTTCTGTCTCATCAGCAGTGAAATCTACATCCATACTTTATCAAAATTTTCTTTTTCGCAGCCTCGTATCTTTTTGAAATTTTGAGAAACATATTTCGATCTCAATATGTTTTTTTAAATGTATACTCTCCCTCATAACTGGTTTATTTGTATCTGATTAGCCGACTTTTAGCCGAGTAATTGATGTATGAAATTACCCTGATAGAAACTGACGTTCGTTTGGACCCCCGAAGATTCGGCATTGATTGAAAAACGTTTTCACGTCAAAAAATCACCCTATATTATGTCATAAAGCCATGTGATGCCTATAAACGTACAGCTTCTGCCGTAGTAAAATATTGTTGGTCCAACTTCTTAAAAGGTTTGTAAAAGTCATAATATTTGAACGTAGTCTTTTGTGAAAACTGAATTTTTACCTGTATCCCCATCATTGGTAAGAATGTTCAATCGATGTTTCGATCTGTTTGCAAATGAAACAGAAGTAACAATGTAATGGAGAAAATCACAAAATCGGAGGCTTTTCAGTCGTGAGATTTATTTCCAGTGGCGATAGTGAAGCGGAGAGCTATTCTGTAATGGGTTAATAAAATTTAATATCTTCTACCTTTATTTACCTTACTCGAACAAGATTCAAAGATTTTTCACAGGACACCATATTATTAAGATGCTAGGGCCCGGGTTTATCTAGGTATTGGCGGCGAATGTGTCTGCCGACCGACTGCTTGTCGGGCCAGACCGGAGAGACCCATCGCAATGCACCGTAGTGGGCCGGATGGACTGACACACTGACCCCTAGATTACCCACCAATCATACAGGGAGGCTCTGAGGGAAATCGCCTCCTGTTTGGAGCGTACGCAAAAAAAGAAGGTGGATACTGAAACAGCATAAAACTGATAATAATATTTTATAAATCCTCATAAGCTTAAACTGTGATACGGATAATAAAAAAAAAAATTCTTAAAAAAATTTCATATAAATACTTGTATGAAGTAGGCGTTGGACAAATAACTGTATTTGTGAAAGAGTGGTATAGTTTTTAAAAAATGCACATTGAAATATCTGTTTCTTTGGATATGATTTAAGATTTTCATGGCCAAAAGTATTTTTGTTAATTATTTTTGGGACGTTACGCCGTGTTACGCTACACATCTGCCCTGATGATGGACACTGTAAGGTTAACCGAAACGTTGGCTTAAGAAGGAGGTAGCATAACACGGCATAACCCATCCCAAAAATAAATAACAAAAATCTATTTATTTATTTATTTATTTTCGGGACAGTTTACATTTTTTTGTTTGTACATGAGTAATATAGCCAATATAAAACCAATTTTCGATTTCCTCCTTGTGACTGTACCTCTAATGAGGCGGCATAATAAAAAGAAAGCATTCAATTTATAACAACGGAATATGAAGCCAAAAATTATATAAAATGAAAAATTACACAAAACAAAAAATTGGTTCAATACATTGGTACCCATAAGAAGGCAGGTTGTACCTAAGAATATAATATAGTTCCATTGGTTGTACAATTGTACATACCACCTAATCAAATCAAAATTTTAAATATAAACAATAGAAACATAACATTATTTACGAAGCATCAGAGATATACTCTTTTAAGAACTTTTATATTTGATAAGTTTGCAATTGAAGATGTCCACTTTGGATAAAACGTTATTGTAATTATTGAATAGTCTGTTTACGCAAAAATTTTGTTCACAGTTCGTTTCGCATTGATCTACTTTGAAAAGGACAAAAGAGCGTGTTGAACGCGCAGGTACATTAACATTAAATCTTATTTAGCAAATATGGGCATTGAAAAGTATTGTTATTTAATTTATACAGGAATAGTGCATCTATATGAAACCTTTGTACACTCGATGATTTAATTTTATAATATCAATATAAAGGCAATTCCATAATATGGAATATCCAACATATTATCTATAATATAAAAACCAATGTTTGTTTGTTTGTTTGTTCGTATTTTATGCGAGGCCATACCGTTCATCCGATTGCGATGAAACTTTGGGAGTATGATGTGCGCATACCCGGGGTAGTGAGCTCTGACGTAATGAAATTATTTCCTATACTAATCATACGATTGCAATTAAAATTTCATCCGATTGCTATTAAATTTTATTGAATGGTTGTGAATGTGCCCGTGAATCCTTCTATATATATATATATTTATATACTGGTTAGCTCTTGCATTATGAAAATGAGTGTATTTTATGGAGTTAGGCGGCAGGAAAAAAGTCTGGGAGGAGGGGTATGCGGGAGGGTCCGTTGGGGGATTAAGGAGAGAGGCTTCGCGGGATGGTTGATGAGGGAGAGGGGAAGGCGAAGAGGATGGAAGCGGAATGCGTGAGGAGTGAGCGGGAGAGGGGAGGGGGAACGCGGGAAGGTGAAAAGAGAACGCGGGAGGGGAAGGGGACGCGGGAAGGGAAGAGGAGTCGGAAGGAAAACGGGGACGAATGGGAAATGACACGAAGGGAGATACAATTTATTTATTTAATTGGCATTGCAACGCATTCCATGTAACAGCTAGTAATGAATATAATCTAGAACTTGCAACCTCCATGGATAAAAGAGAGATTATACCTGTATTTGATTTTCAGGAAAAGGTTGATTTTATGAAATGGGGGTCTATTGCTCGAAGGTATACATTCCGAAATTCAGGGAATTATGTGACTAGGGAAGATATTTATGAGAGGTGAGAGGGAAAGAAAGAAAAGAATTAGATACAATAAATTAACATGATTAAAATATCTAGCTTTTTTTTTTAAATTTTGATTGGTATTCCATCACCTGGGCTGTACTTTATAATACCTGTATACAATTTTGAATGTATGTAGGATAACAAATAAAATAAAAATATTTATTAAAAATGTTGCCCCTTTCAACGAAAGTTCGTACATTTGATCTCTCTGCACAAATTCAAGGAAGTTTACTTGCTTTCAGTGGAATCAAATCAAACAGCTTAAAATTTACTACGGTGTGAAAATAGGAACACACCTTCCGTTGTATTAATTATTATTGCTCGACTGAAAGCATTTTCGGAGCTTGTAGATGTACATAAATATTCCACTGCTATGACGCATTTCAATTTGGGGGTTGTTTCTGAAAGAACGTGCCTTAATTTTGGCGGACGATCACGAAAAAAGGAACACGGTTTGCAAGCTCCCCCCTCCCCCTTCAACCATTATCCACCCCGGGCACAACACGAGCTCTTCGCATCGTTTGAAGATATTTTATTCACGCTTTTTGAATAACCTTCCGAAGCCTCTCCACGCACCTGATCGGAAGTCCCGGGAAGTAAAGTGTATCTGCTGGTAAACGATGTGTCGAGTAATGACAGCCTCAAATATATATTTTTTATGGAGAGTTAATTTAGATCGCTTTTTCATCTGTTTTTTCTTTTGTGATTGATGGTGATACCTTACCAATGTTTACACCGTACGAAATTCGATGAAATATCAAATTTTTTTCTTGAATAAGTTCCTCTCTTGAATTTACCAATTAAAATCAAATTACGGCTATTCGTAGTAACACATTTAAATACACAAGTAGGCATTTACTTAAATGAAAACAAATAACTTGTACATCACTTATATAATAACAATTATCGACATATTTTGGAACCAAAGGTTTCTTCGTAATAATAATAATTTACACAAGTATCTCTTCATTTGGTAGAAGTACCTAATAGTAGTAATATTTTTTGTCAGAAAAGGATATAAATCTCGCATAAACTCATGTAGGTACAAGATAAATATTGTTTTATGAAATATCAGAAATATACAAATTTATTGGTGAAATCAAGAAAATTTTGATTTACAAAACAGTGAAATCAAGTAGGTACTTATATATATTAAAATATTACCAGTCAGACAGAAGTCATAAGGCTTCTAAGTTTATATGTGACTAACTGTTTTTTCCCATAGAGAATATTCATAAAATTGATCCCGATTTCAAAGCCTGGTCGTGTACCCGATGGTTTGACAAAGCGTCACCAGGTGTTCCTACCATGCAGTACCTAATCCATTGCTAATCTAGTATATTTCTTCGCACTGGGCAATCAACTGCCTCCAACGCCCTTGGGTTGGTTTTTCATAAAAACGGCGCTCTTCAAATTATGTAATTATTATCGGGACTATCTTTCCAGGATTTGTCGGTTGATTTCTGTTCGGTTGTCGTTCACTGGCCTTCTGAATACACTTATATTTAGTGTCACTGTTTTTAATGTATTTCTATAAAGAGTTACAGTTATAAAATACATATAATGTATTTGTACATGGTGAAGCATCTTCGTTGTTTTTTAGTAGTGGACTTCCTCCAAGTTTCATAAGAATCAGCTACCTTCCTTATCTCGTACTGGTCCTGTATATTTCTGCCTGTGCACAGTACAAATATATGTACATTTTATCGCAGCATTGCTTTCATTGGTCAAGTGCATTATACATATAGTTTTATATTAGTGATCGACGAACTGGTGGATGCAATATTTTAGCCATACGTTGTTATCACGTTTTGTCGTTAGTTAGAAGTAAGATTGAAGAAAGATATTATAATTTTGTACAGCGCCCTTGAGGTGATTTGATACAAAAACGGCGCTATACAAATCATCCAAATACAGTTGGACGTTTGACGGCAGATAGGTCTCAAACCTGCTACGATTTTTTTAGTCGTAGATGGGCAAATTTTAAAATTTGTAATGTGGAAACTTCCTGTTGCAGAGAATTGCAAAGCTACAAGCAATTGATTACATGGAAAAATTAGGCTCAAAAAATATAAAAAACACATTTTAAGTCATCTTAAAACGGTTGTAAAATTCTCCTTCATTTAATATTTCGATATAATTAATCTTGTTACCGCCTCACAGTTAAAAATGAGGCTATCTCGGGAATCATAAGGTTGGCCATTACATCCTTACACACAGTTATACTACTATTTATTTGTATTTTTTGACATACTTCGTTTTGTGGCGCAACTTGCGCTTTTTTTTTTAAATCCTCATGTTGTAAAAAAAAACTTTTTTTATAATGATGATTCATTTTAATGCAAAATTTTGGTTTATAGTGTAAATAAAATATTGTAAACTAGACAAATCACACTCATATGTAAAGCATTTAAGCATTAAAATGAATCATCAACATAAAAAAGTTTTTTTTTTCAACTTTGAGGATTTAAAAAAAAGCGCAAGTTGCGCCACAAAACGAAGTATGTCAAAAAATACAAATAAATAGTAGTATATCTGTGTGTAAGGATGTAATGGCCAACCTTATGATTCCCGAGATAGCCTCATTTTTTATGTCAGTGCCATACAATTTTTTATTTAAAACATGATAACTCCTTCATTTGTACACGCAATTGCTTCATACAAAATTTTATAGCAGAGTAATAATCAGCAGAATCCATTTCTAGCCGAAAAAAGAGCCTTAAAAATTCAAGTCTCTATGTCTATGAAAGGCGATTTTCAGCCCACTGTGCGCCTGTGTAACCCGACATTATCATCGTGAATTTCCGCCCATTCCACTATATCTAGTATAGTCAATACGTCCATAATTCAATTTAAAAAACGCAATTTTAAAAAACCGACAAGCGCGTGAATGAGATGAGAGATATCAGACTCTGTTGTCAGTTTTTATAAGTAGGTCTTCCTGAGGGACCTTCAATCCACTAGATTAGCTTTCTTACATTGAGTTGTCCATGGCGATGATTGTGCTTTGTGAAGAACGTATTTGTGAATTTGATCAGTGTTGAGCCGAGTTGTCGGCCTAGCAGTTGATCATTAGGATTGGATACAACGGCTGTTAGTTAACTACCTTTTCCCACCTCTTATTTTCGTATATTCTTGTATTATTCCTTAATTTTCCGTATACCTTATATCCTGATGAAGGAAACTTTGGTTTTGAAACGTGTAAATGTTTTTTTAAATCAAATAGTAGTTTAAACAAAGTTAACATTACGTTTTAAACTTAATAAACTTTCATTTTTTTATAAGAAAAACTAACTTTTGAAGGTTATTCCCATCAATGTTATATATCATTGAAGAAGAAGATAACAATAATAATCTATTTTTTTTTAATATGAAAATGAACAAGACACAGAAAAATAATACAAGATAATGGTCACAACTGGGACTCGAACCCAGAACCTTACGTCTTACCTTACATACACCTCTAACAATTTGGCCACTGCGACAGTCTCGTAACAGATCGCAGTGGCCCAATTGGTAGAGGTGTATGTAAGACCTAAGGTTCTGGGTTCGAGTCCCAGTTGCGACCATTAGCTTTTATTATTTTTCTGTGTCTTGTTCATTTTCATATTTTTAAAAATTAGATTATTATTGTTATCTTCTTCTTCAATGATTAATCAACTTTATTTATAAATTGTGCACTTTAAGTAATTGGATTCGCCATCTTCTGCAACAAGCTTATCTTAATTCAGAACGAAATCATTTTTGAAAACCATGAAATATTTATTTTCCCATATAAGTCCCAAGTTTGGCAGGCCTACTTTTATCGCATTGAGCGAAGGGAAGCTCAGATGAATGTGTACCGCACCGCGTTATCTCGGATTCACCCGCCCAGGTAAATACTCTTTTATCGTTACGGAATAAAGTTATGTGCTCAATTTGCGAGAAATCTGTTCGCTTCCTTTCTGGCTTCCGTCTCTGCTGTTGTTAGAATGGAGCAGTTCTAAGGCTGGTGAGGATAGTACCTAGTTAAATGTAAACGCTGCTATCACAAGCCCAATTATTGTAATAATAGCCTGTGCGCCAACTCAATTCTAACAAGTTTCGTTATTTGAATTTACTGGTATTTTTTAAATATTATATCATTTGTATGTAAGTGTAAGCAATATCTAAAAATGAATTAAATTTTATAAAATTAATTTTAAGCATTGTAATACAAAATTTTAAGTAGTAAATATGCTTTTTTTGTAGGGCATCTTTTAAATTAAATAAACAAGGCTTGTACACAAAAGAGTCTTTTCAGGATAAGTACGTATTGTGTTATTTTTTACATTTTTAAAAATTTTGTATGTGTTTTTTTATTATTTCTTTTACGCAACCTTTAAGAACGATTGACCAGCAGCTGAGAATAAATGTTTAAAAATTCTTGCAAATGTACAGGGAGGTTCCAATGAGAAAGATCGATTATTCCCCGCATCAAATTTTTTAAATTGAAAATTTTATATCGATTTATTTCATTAAAAACTTGCTTTAATATATACCTACATTCAAGTAAGCAATAAAAATGCTCAAAACGCACGATGATAAATTATTAAATAAAGTGTACTTCTTGTAAGTATTTTTTGATCACAAGTAAATAATAACAAAAATTATTTATGATTTTTTAATAATGTCTAAATAAAAAAAGAGTGTGTAAAATTTTTTTTTAAATATTATAGTTTGTAAGACTTTCAATAAATAGAAAAACCGAGATATTTTTGTCACAAAATACGTTCTCGAATTTATTTTTTAATGATTTTAATTTAACTACAATTAAAATTAAAACTGTGTTGACTAGATTGTGTATTGATTTATTTTGATGTATTGATGTTTAAATTATATGATTTGAAATTTGTGTTGTTTAATCGAATCTATCGTTTGGAAATTGAACATACCTGCCAACGACCAACAGTATAACCTTAGTATATTAAAAATACACTTAGGACCAGTTGTTTCGGAAAATTTCACGTTTGAATTTCCTTCAAATCGGCATTCACCGAAAAATTGGGTTGTTTCAACCTCCGTCAGAAGAAATTTCATCGAAAATTCCATAGGACCAATTGTTTCGGAATTCCCTTCAAATTTAAATTTCCTTCAAATTTAAATTTCCTTCAAATCGTCATTCACCGAAAAATTGGGTTGTTTCAACTTCCGTCAGCAGTAAATAGCCACAAATAACGTTCGATAAATTTGAAAATTTTATTCAAGTGTTCCCCGCCGAATCACAATTTTGACGTCTGCGCATGCGCCTCCCATTATTTCGCTAACCGTCCGGACTCGGCTGATCACATTCACATCACATTTCTATAGTATTTTCACTGCTGACGGAAGTTGAAACAACCCAATTTTTCGGTGAATGACGATTTGAAGAAAATTCAAATTTGAAGGAAATTCAAATTTGAAGGGAATTCCGAAACAACTGGTCCTATGGAATTTTCGATGAAATTTCTTCTGACGGAGGTTGAAACAACCCAATTTTTCGGTGAATGTCGATTTGAGGGAAATTCAAACGTGAAATTTTCCGAAGCAACTGGTCCTTAGTTTTTCAAAAATTTCAAAATGCGTGTACCAGATAAAATATATTTTTTTTTTGTAAAAAAGAGTCAATACGCCTAGAATTTGATTTAAAAAGGATTTACATTAGCACCACACAGGAGGCCCCGAGGAGGCCCACTCCCAGGGCGTATGTCATCTTTGGGGATACTGTGTAGTGGGTATTTTTAGGGAAAGGAAGAAGAGGAGGTTCTGGAAAGGAAAAATATATGAGGAATGGATAGGAATCAGGTGGTTAATGTATCTAGAAGTGACGAACGTATGAATCGATCCCTCCCACTGCGGTGTAAGGCGATGGGTCGAGTAAGTTCGTCTGGAGAGGTCTAGGATAGGTATATCTCAACCAACATCTCCCGATTCGGCCCAAGAAAAACCATAACCCCATGAACCAGGGCACTCCTGCTAAGTCGTCATACTTCATCGTAGCGAACCACTTGAGTGACCTTCGGCAGAGGTGTTTTTTTATCCAATAAATGGCGGCGGTACCCATACCCGCCTCCCGAATTAAATATTTTACGTTAATGGGGCCAACAGACCTAGCTATAAAAGCTCAAGCGTTATTTGGCTTGGCCTACTTCAGCATATCGCTCTTCATACATTCCCATTGGGAATGTACGACAACCGACAAGCGAGAGAGCGAAGAGAAGAGAGCGAAGAGAGCCGAAATACGCCAAACCAAATAACGCTTGAGCTTTTATAGCTAGGTCTGTTGGCCCCATAAATCTTTAATCCTTAATATCTAGGTATACATTAATGTTTTATATTAAATTTTTGGAGACATGCACGTGGTTTAAAATTCTAAGTTTTACATAATGTTTTATTTTTAATTTTTGGAACAATTTAATACGTTTAGTAAAACCTCAAATTGAAATTTTATGTTTTTATTAATTATATTTTTATTTGAATTATTTCGACTCGCTAAAATTTTCTTCAATGATTAAATATGATATAAAATAACGCTAAATATAATAATAAAATTGGTTTTATAAATCCAACAAACACTCTAGATTGCATTTAATTTGGGAAGAATCTTGCAATCATATAAAGATTTCTGCCTATATAAATATGCGTATTTTAGTAGTTCTTAGTCGAATAATGATTCAGTTAAATATGATCCAAGGGGATAGGGTCGAATTCAAGTTCAGTGGTTAGAGCAGAGCCCCGGTAAGGCTAATGTCCTGGGTTCAATTCCTAGATGTTCCCAACAGTATCTTTTTATGTTTTTTTTTATTTTAAATTTTCGTATGAGAATCGCTAATATTAACGTATATTAGGAACAGATTTATTTAAGAGGTAATAATATCCAGCAATCGATTATTCCGTTTTTGTTAACAGCGCTGCGCGCGGATTTTTTTACAACCATGAAGCTAAACGGTATTAGTTTTAAATTTAAAGCAAAATGTTGCAAAATTGCAAAATGTCATTATGAGCGTCGCGAACACAGAACCTCGCACGTCTGCATCTCAGCGGCTAATGAACCGCGAGAACTTATGTCTCAAACTGCCATAATAATGATCAAACGGGAGATGGTAAATGAATGAAAATTATATACTTCTTAAAATTAATTTTTGATCAAAATAATTTATAATTTTTCAATAATGTCTAAACAAAATAAGTGTGTAAAAAAAATCTGAAATATTTTAGTTTGTACCTAAAATAAATAGAAAAACTGAGGTATTTTTGTCACAAGACACGTTCTCGGATTTATTTTTTAATTATTTTAATTTGTCTAAAATTTAAATTTTGAAAACTGTGTTGACTAGATTATATATTGATTTATTTTGTTGTATAATTATATGATTTGAAATTTGTGTTGTTTAATAGAATCTATCGTTAGAAAATTGAACAAACGGTAAAACACTCTTAATTGTTTAATATTCCTGAAAAACCAGTAGCCGTAATTATTCTATTAAAAAATTCTATTAGCTCTTTCGTGTACCTATATTACTAATTCAGGATCATACAATTTGGTATGTGATATAGGTTAGCAAATATTATAAACTTCCGTTAATGATTTCGTGTTCTAACATGTTTTACCCAGGTCCAGAACTACCCAACAAATATCTAAGCCCAACAATAATTAAGGTTACCCTTATTAATAGGTAGGTAACTATTTATAAATGTTCCCTACCGAGAGTATAATAAATAGGTAATTCTTCCGTCAGGTGCTTAAATCCGGTAATAATTTATTATAAATATCCATTATCTTATATGAAGAATATCTCTACCATAAAGCGGTAAATTTAGTTTTGAGTAAAATCTCGTCATGAGAATTGCACAGCTATCTCCTAAAGTTTTAGCCGACATAAAAATAAAATCTGCTCGAATTTTGCATCGTGTTCCATGCAGCTTATAAAAAATATTTAATTGTCGAAAAATTTAACAAGACATATTGTTGACTCGAATGCTTTATTTAAAAAAAAAATATTAAGTTTAAAAAAATTTTGTTTGACAATATTATGTAAGAGCTAATATTTTTTTATTATTTGTGATTTTTAAACTCATAGCATATATTTGCCTTTTTCTTAACAAATATCTTCTTTTTTCTGAATCTTCCTCTGAATATTTAGAATATTTGGCTTCTTTCAATTTAACATTCCATCTCTTCTAGTTTATATATTACTTAGCGATATGGGTATTGAAAGAATATAAAATAATTACACTCATTTCTCCATCAATAAAAAAATTTGTTTATACCATACACATTAACATATTCTCCTCAAATTGAATATAAATCAATCAAAATATAATGATTTTGATACAGTTCCAAATTAAATTACGGTAAGTCGATAAGTATAATGAATTTCCACATGGTTAAAACCCTTACAATCAATAAGTATATCTACCTTTCATCCCTTATCCATCTCCCGGATAATATTCCAAATATTGCATTACTCAATAATGATGACCAAAGAGACGTATCACGGAGGCCCTTAGAAATTTCGATACGCAGACGTTGTCAGATTTGATGGGGATGTAATGGATTTTGGATTAGAGCTGCGGTTGCGGTTTCCGGAGACCTCCCCCGGTATGTGGGATGTATATCCTGTATGATAGCAACTCACGGTTACCATACAATATGGAAGAAATCAAGAAATGCTATGTAGGCTTGTTTCGTAATGCGAAGTCTGACTATTCTTTGCATAAATTTTAAATACAGAACTTTTGTTTCGTAACGCCGAATGAAATTTTGTGTTTTTTTCTGTTCAAATAGTGGAATTGGCAGAATTCAGTAATATAAGGGTAGTCCAACCATAACGCACGATGTTAATTGTGAGTCACACCTTAATGTCAAGTTTTTTGCCCAACTTTATTTGACATTTCTTTGTTTCAGTCTTTGACAAATTTAACCATGGAGAAGTACACAATTGAGCAACGCGTTAATATTGTTGAAGCGTTTTATGAAAACAGGCGTTCAAATCAAAATGCCTTTCGTGATTTTTTTGGTCAGCATAATCGACCAATTGTGTCCGCATTTGCCGCATTTGGGCAAATGAGACTCCACGGGTGATTGTTGAAAAGCCGATGCATCCACAAATAATGACTGTTTGGTGCGATTTGTGGGCTGGCATCGTCATCGGGCCGTACTTCTTCGAAGAGGTCAACCAAGCAGTTACCGTGAATGGTGTTCGCTTTCGCGAGATGATAACAGACTTTTTGTGACCAGAAATTGAGGATATGGAGCTGGACGATGTCTAGTTCCAAAGGACGGTGCCACTTGCCACACAGCCAACGAAACAATGGCCCTTTTGCGCGCGAAATTCAATGGCCGTGTTACCTCACGATAGCGATGTCAATTGGCCGCAACGATCATGTGCTTTGACACCGTTGGACTTGTTTATTTGGGGATATTTAAAAGAAAAAGTTTACGCCAAAAAGCCAAAAAAAATTCAAGAGTTAAAGGATGAGATAATTCGGCACATTATTGACATTAAACCTCAATTATGCCTAAGCGTCATTGAAAATGTGGACCATCGGATTGAGGTATGCCACCGAAGCCGTGGCGAGTATTTGGCCGATGTTTTGTTTCATACATAATTGTCATAGATCTTTCTATCATAAAAAACAAAATTAAGATAATTCTCTGAATTTTTTTTGTTTTATTTACAATTAACATCGTGCGTTACGGAAGGACCACCCTTTACTATGAATTCGCACGTTTTGGTACCTCCGACTTACCTACCCACTTGGATCTACGATCGCCGCCAGAGGTCGACAACGGCCAGTCCGTCAAAAATTATCAAAACTTCAAATCGTTACATTTCGCACCGCACCAAAGTGATTCCCATCATTACATTTCGCATGCGTGGAAGTGTTATTCCCGTCATTATTCGTGACATTAAGCAAATTACCTTCTCGTCGTTAATGTTATCTTCTGAACTATGCGACTCATCAACTGACCGTATCGCCGTTGTTGTGAATAAATTGTTAAAATCTCTATTATCGTGTGCCTATGATTACATAAACTATGCAAGTGTCTAAACAACAGAAGGATGCAATTCATCTCTGAAATACCGTTCCATTTGGTTTAGACGGACATAACCGCATCGATACCCATAGGCGTTCCGTGAATGGTCATTTACGTACCATTTTAATCCCTGTAAGGTAGTCGTTACATTACCGTACAACTATGTATAATCTTCGTTATTAAATTTTAATTCGATCAAATGGGATGGCGATATACAATATCCGACAAGTGTAAGTGTGGCACAGCGCATGCTAAATGATGATTTAATGCGATAATGTTTTCAATTCATATCTTCAAGGAATGCTTTTCTAGGGTGTATTATCTGTTCAGTGGTACGTAGCCACCGAAGGTACGCTGCTACCACTTTATTAAATATTCACATACTATCAGAATTACCTCCAAATACCAGATTTGGATCACGTTTATAATATTAAAAATGGTTTAAAGTTTATAAGAGGAGATCTTATAATACATACATCGTGATTTGATTACATTCACATTTAAAAACAATGTTTTCCCGTGTAATTAATAGCAAAAGAAAAAAAAACAGCAATTTTAACTGAAACCATTTATAGCAACCAAGAAGCCAAGTACTTCCTTCACAATATTCCTCTCCCTCGTCTCCTCACCTTGCCTAATTTCTGCAGCCTTGCAAAAGTAAATAAACCTTTTTTTATCACAGGTAAAAAAAATGAGTGGAAACAAGCAAGCTTTTTTGTAAATTTTGTCAATACAAAAGGCTTTCGTTATCTGGGTTTGACGGCTTCAAATACACAAGCAATTTCCTGCCTACACAAAGGATAATATTTTTCGCTTTGACATTGGCTGTTGGGGGCTGAGGATCCCCTTCTTTCGGCCAGGAGCACGTAAGTCAATGAGTGCTGAAATTATATGACTGAAGCTGTTATCTTGTCGAAACACAAAGAACCCACCGTTTCCATGACCTTGTAATGGTGATTAGTGAAACCGGACATTTGCGAGCGTTCGATCCAAGCCATGAAGGTTTGGATGTTGTGTTCTCCTGCAAAAATAAAATCTATCATTGTTTTTTAATGATTTAACGATCCAATTTTTCACTGGCAACTTCAATTAATTATAAACCATTGCGACATTTTGAGATGTTTTGAGGCATTGAACGATATTTTGAGCCAAGTATTTGTGTTTTCCGAAAAAAATTGCAGCACCACGTTACCAACAAAATTTATATAACTTGTATAGTTACTAAACTTTGATTTACCTACTTTAATTATTTATGAAAAGTTACTTTGTTTTTAACCAATTTATTAGATGTCAACTAGTATTGGTTATCCTAACTTTCTTCAGGACAGTTTTACTAAAAAAACCAACCTAAGTACGGACATTTAAATTATACATAAAGAGCTTATTAGACTGACGTTGGTTCAGGGGTGGGGTAGGGGGAAGTTAGGGCTTTGGTAAATAGGGAAAAAGGGAACAACTCTAAAATTTACTTAGTTAAGTATTTTTGTTTATTTAATATAGACAATTATTATTTTTACTTGATTTCAACATTAATCCCCCTCTCTGGTGCTCGGTCCTTTCTCTTTTTATTTTAATATTATATTTATTATTATAGTGAAATTGTCTGTATTTAGGTTAAATTGTTAACAATAAGTAATATAATATTTATATATTTTTGTGCGCCCCACTGTTGAATTTGGCAGCCACCTCTGGTTTGGAGACCAAAAATGATTTAAAAAAAAAATTGCAAGTAAAATATCCTTTTTATACCGGAATTACAATGGAAGCTGCGTCATTGATACCTTGGGCATCGGTGTGTGGTAGGAAAATCGCCAGACACGCGCCCGATATTGTAAACGGTTGATATTTGTCACATGAGAACTGTTCGTTTCTACGACTTATTCCTGCGTTAGACTGCTCGGCTGCGGAAAGAAACGGCCTTTGTGTTTCTTCCCTCTCATCTTGGATCTCTTCAAGACCCGGGTTCACTTCTTCCTCTCCTCAAAAAGACCCTCCTGCGTCCCCAAAGATGACATGGGCCCCGAGGGAAAATATTTTCTTCGGGGCTCCTGTGTGGAGTAAAAATATATTTTTTTAAATGTATGCATTTATAAATTCTAATAAATGTAACTGTTAAGTGTCCAATAATACCGTGTGGATTGTAAAACTAAATTATGTGAAGCGAGTTACAAGTGTCCAAGATTGTGTTTTTATATCGACAAGGGGAAGGAAAAGACAGAAATGGCCCTTACCTTGATGATGAGGTGACAGCTCCCAGCTCTTCATTCACGGTCACTTTCCATTATGTTAAATGATGAGATGGTTATTACTATCACGATTATCATAACATATTTATGATTGTTATTTGCGAGATTTGCGAAATGCTTGTACCAGCACGACAGAAGTTTCAAATATAACAATTGAATGTTTTTATTCAAAACAACGAGGTGCAAATATGTTATTTTTTCAAGCGTTTTTTATTCATCTTCTTTTGCTTCTTGGGTAAGGGCTTTGATGTGAAAGGAGGGGAATCAGAAGGAAGAAATATTTGGTAAGGAACATGGGTAAAACAGATTAATGTCCTAAAGTTATTTCAACACTAAACAGTAACTTTTCGTTAAAAATATTAAGTCCAGTCAAGTGTTTGCTATCTGCAATAATTGAATTATTTATCTCATTCTCATTTTTATGGTCCTTACATAAATGTTTCATTATTGGTGAACACAAAAATCACGTCAAGGTGATAAATAAAGAGTTAATAATATTACGATATCTAGTAAGACGGATAACATCTTATCTAACAACATATTGATCACATTCATTTCAACTTTCAGAAATGTTTATAGTTCAGTAAAAACTTATTTAGTAGAAAATTTTGCGAGAAATGTTTGCATACCCGTGCCGTTGATTCTTCAAAAAACCTTCTAAACAGAAAATGCTTCGAAACACTTCATCCAGCACGTCAACATCGAGGGAAGAATATTTCAAATTTGTCTCTTTTGGTAAAGATTTACCGGGTTGCTTTATTCCAGGTAATTTTCCCACACCTCCCTGGAAAATCGATACCGCATATAATTAATACTTAAGAAAACAGAACTCACAACATTCCTACATATATTATCTTTAATAATTAAACGATATAAGAACAACCACATTTGTGACAGCACTTAGCCATAGATCCGGAGGTTACAAGTTCAATGCGGAACATATTTTTTTTTAAATTAAAACATAAAACGAAGTTGCATTCCCATGAGTTATCAAAACTCATCAAAAATACAATTTTATTTTATTAAACCTCGTCCTAGAGCGGAAGATACTTTCAGTAATGTTCTGGTGAGATTTTTGTTTTATTTTAAAGTGAATACCTCACAAGAGTCCCAACTGCTCCCGTCTGGAGCCAGTGAGACTATGGCATCCCCAACTGGGGTATGTTGTGAGGCTGAAGGTAAGCGGGGAAGGGAAGGAGATGGAGAAGATGAAGGTAGGGATGTACCTGGCTATTCAGATTTAGTCACTAAATACGGTTAAAGCCATTTCAAGCAACGTATCAATTCTAAATGGTGGTCTTACACCAGGGCGGTAATGAGAGTATCTTCTGCTCTGGAACGTGCCGCAAATAAAGCCTTGTCTCTGGACTACGCCGGCCGATACGATTCTGAATACAAACTTCATCGTTTGAAATGGTTTTCGATATTTTTTACGATCGGAATAGCCAGGTACAGCAGGTACTCCCCTACTATCATTCTCACAACATTTTTCAAATTGGGATGCCACAGCTACACTCGCTCCCGGAAGGAACTCTAGTGCTACGCCAGTATAAAACAAATTTATTACAATATTTATTTCATTTAAATTTATTAGGGAAATAAACAGATTCAAATGATATACATACTCAAACATAGATTCAAATGATGTATCCACCTGTGAACGTCCTAAAAAACTATTTTTCCAAAGCATTGTTCGTGCTGTAATAATATTCTGTGTAATGTGATAAGTCCAACCAACAGAAGGTTCTTTATAAAAGGCCCCTACTTTCCAAAATTTTATTGAATTTAAGCTAATCATTTTCAGTTCTGTACAGGACTCACCTAAAAGTGTCTCGTTAATTCTCAACAAAGCAAACCCGATACGATGATACCGGTCAAAGTTTACGTTTGGTTTCGTAACGTAGGAATCTAATATCTACCTACAAAGGGGGTTCATTTGTTACGAGATAGTAAAGATGGGGGGAAGGCTTTTGTGTCTAGTCATAACCATTAATCAATTATTATTGATACCATTGTTGCTTCAAAAGCTTGAACCAATGGAAAGGATTCCAAAGTTTTTGTGTAAGGTACTGAATTAATTATCAATGAATTTCTAACAACACTAAAATGACCGAAGAATTTGATCTGAAAACGATTAATTATTGAGAACATTGTTTGATATCGAGGATACGAATTTATTATAAGGCTCCTGCGAAGGTGTTGACCACAGAAAGGTTTACTGGTAATCCCAAAAATGAAAAGGAGGTAAAATAATCATGGATGAGAGAATCAGCTAAATATTTTGATTGATTGGTAAACCAGTGAAAGTCATTTAAAGCGACGTGTTCCTAAAATATTCATTTGGTCGCTATCAGGTTGTTTTCGAACTAATCTTAATACTTTAAACGATGGAAAAAAGTTATTTTATACAATATTGGCGACTCGCAATAGAAAATTTAGATTGAGAGTCGCCAATATTGTGTTCAGTGATTAAGATGATAGACTTCGCTTTTCGGCCCATACAAAAAGGACGCCCGGGAAAAAACACTTTTCTACATCGAAAATTGCACAAAATGAATATATTTTTTTTATACTTCCTTCTAGAGGGTGAAACCTATGTCAGTATGTTTTCTAATTTTTGATGCGTTTCGTATTTACGTAAAAAATCACTGTCAAACATGTACGATTTATCAAAAAATATTATTTAAGGAAAAAGTGCTTCTAACTCAACTCTCATAAAGAATTGTAAAATTATAAAAAGCTACCAACGTAGCTTCTTCTTTCTAAAAAATATATATTTTTTAAAATTTCAATTTCGTGAAAGTTTCGGTGTAGAAAAGTGTATTCTCCATAAACCTCTTTTCGAGCGATTTCTGTAAGTAAATTTGAGCGTTGTCTCATTCGCACATTTCGCATTAGCATGTATTGTAAGTGTGCGTGGGCTTATTGTGAGAGGGACAGAATGACAGACGCGGGTGTTCCGCGTGTGGTTCAAAGTCTAGCCTCTTAAATGTTACAATTTGAAGTTTTACTCGTGGAGTTAAAATAAACATAATTTATAATTTTAAAAATCGTGCAAACTATTATTATAATATTTTGAGTCCTTCGACATGCCACTACACCACTATCATGATTTTAAACTGCTTGCGACTTAATAATATTGGATTATTAATATTCCAGGGAGTGATTTAAAAGAGTGGGAGTGTTTTCATTTCAGGAATGGTTTTTTTGCGTTTAATTTTAAGAACACATTTTTATGACGTTTTTAAATTGATCAATAATAATTTCAACATAAATCTTTTTTTTACATCAGGGGTTAAACATTGCTAATTTCCGTTAAATAAGTCGAATATACGTAGCCTGACCAGTCTGACCACAATTTGATAATGGCCCTGACCGCCGAAACAATTGTAATATGACAGTGCTATACGATAAACAGCAGAATACGCCCTTTCAAACATGAATTAAAACTGGCAGTGGTAGAAACTACTCGTATTTGATGCTTGTTAACATTTGGTTATTTGAAAATTGTTTTCTCAAGTTAAGAATTTATTACCACATTCAATACATTCATATTAAAGAACATTCATCAGAGGGAGTGTTTCACATAAAATGGCAAATCTTACAATATAGGTATAGCAAAAAAATAAATTTTATACAACGTGATTTATAGGTTAGTCATGTAGTTCCAACATCATTCATTAGATGTCGTTAGTATAGTAAGTTGTACGAAGTTTTATGGTATCTCAACCGATGTCAGAAAAAGGACTACTTTTTATTATCTATTGTCGTTCGTGTCTAATGTACGAACGGTTGCGATGATAGCCGAAGCCAACTGGTAGTCACGCATCAGTCTCGCGACCCGCAGCGGCAGGATAACTTAGAAGCTTCTAGAGTAAGGACGACTGGTCTAATTAAATGTACATTGTAAAATTTGTGATAACTCAAATAATAAACTTATAATCTCAACTTATTTGAAAGTTTCCCAACACATTTCAAGTAGTCTTCGATATTGGAATTTACAGACCCGTCATAAAATAAGAAATAAAAAAACTAAAAAATAAATATTCAAAAAACCTTCAAAACGTATTAAAAAATACGGTCGAAATTAATCACAAAAATCACCTTGAAAAATTATAGAATGACTACACTGCCTATATATTTTTTTTTCCTTACTACCTATAAGGTAGTAAGAAAACATTTTTGACATGGTATTTTCAATATAGGTACACACGGTCTGAAAGGGTTAATATACAATATTCGAGTAAATTAGATTCATTTTAAAATATTACTTGTCGTACCATAATAATAAAGATATTTGATCACTTACAAGTACAAGATAAGTAGGTACATGTCACAATTTCCATGAGAGTCGCAGAACAAACTACGTAACTGTTATTTACATATAAACCTGCTTTACTATCAGCATTCGTACAAAGCATTTTTTTTAAGGCGGAGACGGTTTACAAGCAGTTCCAGTGAGCACTTAAGCCATAGGCCCATTATGCTATCTCCCATTTTACCTCAATCCTTTAATAACAACCCAGTCCCTTTAATAAAGTTCACCAGGGTTATCATTGGATATGTGGCTATGTCTTCTGGTTCTACTGTATGTCTCCCCAGGTATCTGAGCCTAGTTCCCACCAGGGCAGGACATTAGCACCATAGGTGAATTGGAGTCTCTTCATCCTCTTCTGCATATATTGGTGTTTTCCACTCCCAATATCTGCAAGTGTCTCCTGAGATGGCAGTGTCCCGTTAATAGTACAAAGCATTTAATTTGTAATAAAAATATATAAATTTGTTTAAGACCACTTTTAAATTTTAATTAAACTCTACCAGTTTCGGAAGAACCCTTCCTTCGTTAGAGAATATTAAAACTAACCTATGATGAAAAATATTGACAGATAATATACAAAACAAAATTAGGTGTTTAAGTGGGAGGTTAACAAAGAGAAAGGGTAATTGGGGGAATTCCGGCAATAACAGACTTTAATTTCTTTACACAGTTATAGTGCGATGTGTGATTTGCACATATTGGATTGTCAACGCGGTAATTACATCAGGAGTCGCTTCACGAAGCGCGGCGGGCCTTCTGGGAACTGGTGACGCGCATCAACACCATGTCCCGTGGTTTACAGCTGTCCACTGTCCACTCTCAACTCTCCACAATATACATGACAGTCGGATACTACATAATTGCTGAGCCAGGCGCTAGAGTTGCAATGCATATAATGCGTTCTAGACTTTAGCATTGGCCACGGGGGTGTTCAAATATATAATCTCCTTCCAGACGCCCTAAAAACGGAGAAAAGTTCAAATACATTTAAAAAAAAACTATTTAACCTTAAGTTGATAGAACAAAATTAATTTTACTACTTTGTATATGAAGAAAGTAAAATGTAAATTTCTTACTACATATTTTTCTTAACAATTTCTTATATTTCCTTAACAATTTCAGGGAGTTCATTGAACATTTTAAAACCTTTGTAATAAATATTGTTTTGTGTTCCCGATAAATTGGTTTTAGAAAGCCTAAAATCGTTGGAGTTTTTCGTGGGATAGTAATGAACTGTGCTATTAATAATTCTAACATTATTCAACATAACATTTTATTTTTAACTTATAAATAAATACTAGGGTGTTGTAAATTAATCGTTGCCACACACATACGATATTGAGTTGGCGTTGCATGGTTTTTATCGTAGTGCATCTGTTCAGCACAGTATAGACCGCATGCCTCTATTCTGAATTGTTTCCATTCTTTTAACTTGGGTTTTGTTGCTCAGAAAGATTACACTTGTCCAGAAATTCAGGTGGGATGCTACAGTGGTGTTGTAGACCAAAATCCTTGTTTTAATGTCTAATTTTCTCTTTATCCTGCTTAAGAAATTAACATTTTTCGCAATTTTTTTTTTAGCTAATACTTCAAAGTTAGTGTTAAATTTTGACCTGTCATCTATTGTGATTCCCAAGAATTTAATTTCATTTACTTCTTCAATATTTTGATTGTCTATATTTAGGACAGCATGTTCGTTTAGTTTTTCCCTGATATCATCATTTACGTTTAGTTACATATAATTTCAGTTTATTTATGTTTAACCACTTTGATATTTCATTAAGTTCATTTTATATTTTTGACAATGCATCTTCAATATCATTTGCTATAATATATAAAAGTGTGTCATCTGCAAATCTATCCATTTCTATTATAGTAAGCGATTGTCGTTCTAACTAACCAAACAAACAAAAACAAAATAATGGAAAATATCTTACATTAAATGTTAATAAACAAAAATTATTTTCATTTTTGTTGTATTATTGGAAATTCCAACTGTTTGGATCGGAAATAACAACTCATTACTCTGAAAATACATAGTTGCTTTGAAAAATTCACATCGGTAGAGCGCTACGTTTGCGAGATTTAGTCATGAAACAGGGGACAGGTGAACATTCGAATACGTAATAATTATTATTCATTTGATAGTTATTTTAGGGCACCACTATATTTGGTTGATAACTAATACATTATGTCGTGCATGACTAATATCCGCGTAGCTTTGACATTAACGTGAATGAGTATTTTCCATTGTTGTAATTGAAACTACCGCAATTAGCCATTCGAACCGTGAAATGAGATAATTATGAGGCGAACATCATACAATTATTATTGAAAATGTAAAGCAGACTTACTTGAGCAGTTAACCTCAAATACCTGTAAATAATAATGTTAATGTATTATTATATATATTCATTATAATGAAGGGGTCGATGGGTTGTGGATAGTGAAGAGTTTATTAGCAACAGCATGCGGCGAGACAAAGGACATAATAATAATTGGATAATTTATGTAGAGCTGTTTTAATAAAAAATCACCTCAAGGGCGCAGTACAAATTAATACAACTTACTTGGCTATCTATGTCTTCATCATGTCAACAACAAACGACTATGCGCAGACTGAACAAAGTAAGGAACCGCAGTGAAAGATATTGTAGCTTAAAAAAATATATATTCATTTAAGAAATTGAATATTACTACCGTTACACGCATTAAAAAGAGATGAAATCGAAAATGTTGTATTGCTAACAAACAAAAAAATAGTATCGCCCTGAAAGACCTCCATGCAGACTTCCAGAATCAATACAACATTCTATTGTGTTTCACTAGTGTGACTTTATTGTTTTTAATAATTTAGTTTACATTGCAACACTCTTACATGGGAGAAGGTGCAAATTATTTTTAAAATTATTTTTTTAATGTTTTGTGTTTGTATAAAAAACCCTTTTTTTAACTCTAACCGATGAATTATGTATATATACAGGTAAGCACTAAAATACATGTAAAAATAACGAATTTATCATATTCCCTAACAAAAAAAAACAAAGTCACGTCGCATCGGGATCGGCTCTAAATTAAATTATAGGACATTCCAATTTCTGTTCCTCTTGGACGTGACAACTTCCAGTATTTTCTCATCGTCTTTTAAAAGGTATTTATTACGTCAATAATTATCCTTGTTGCGTTCACGAAAATACTAAATAATTCAAATATAAATTCTAGTCTACCAGTTGAGCCTAAAGTGCCTTCACTAGTTCAAACTGAGTACGATTTCATTATGGTTTGGTGTTTGTATTTACCCCAACCACTTCTGTTGAATGTAATTAGTACGCAATGCTCTGAGGTGAGAGGTATTGAATGAAAATGATACTTTAATTTAATTTCATGTTGTCAATTAAAATTTGCATGATTATTGATGTAGAATACTGTGGGAAACTAACCCCCCCATTATAACTCATAACTTCCATTCTATTATAAATACCAAACATACAAGAATAGTTTTGTGGCACCTGGGAATTCAAAGTTATGCTGGAGTTCAGTTAGAAATCAGTTGACTTGAACAATGAACATAATATTATACCTCAACACTGGAGCAAACAGCCACTGGATCAAACTTATTTTAACTCGTAGTGGTATTAAATTCCATCAAGGACATTGTGAACTTCTGTTCCATGTAGATGACAGCAGTTGAAGACGCTTCTTCATCTTCACAACAAAAGAAATGTGCTACACTGTAAGCTGATGTCTAAACTCCTTTCCTCACCAAGCTTTTATCCCGTTGTGGAATCATGTCCATGTTGGGCCAAGGTAAGATTAAAATCATATCTAAAAGAAACCACATAAAAAATATTAAACACTGTACATACAGTTGCTGTTGATAGTATATACATTCAGAATCGTTGTTATTTTATTTGTGTTCACTAACACAGTAACCATTATTGTTTGCCAACTACTAAACGGTTGTTCTTGTGATTGTTTTACTAAACTGTTTACCATGGCGAACATGCTAGTAAAATTGTAGTACAGGTACTATTTGGACCTAAACGGTGCCTTTCAGAGTACAAATTTTGTACAACACTATTATGGTTTCGTCGCCGCATTTGCCCAAACCCCATCAGATGATTCTAATCAGTTCGGGACGGTTGTAAAAAGGAAATGATTGAAATTGGTAACTACTTATACTTAAGATTATTTCAATAAGTTTAAAATACTGATAATAACTTTATAGTAAACGAATACAATATAAATATGTGAAATTGAAAAATTCTTTCGAACAAACTGAACAATACGCAGTTTTGTAAGACTTATTTATTGTATCTCTATGTGTTTAAATAAAATTGAAAAAAAACTTACATAAAATGCTAAATTTTATTTGACATAAACCAATAATAATTTTATAAAATTTTAGCTCCCACAAAACACATATCAAATTTTGTTTCAAGAATTTGAAAATAATGTTTTGCTCGAATACCTATTAAGATGATTAAAATTCGAAGATGCACCTGAAAATTCTTGTCTCTTTAGTAAAACGTTCAATATGAATCCTCGACTCCATTAAAGGATTAATTGAAATCTTGTGTAATAAAGAAATGATCCAAACTCCAAATATACGTTTAGCTTATGGAATGCTAACTTGTCTATGCGGTAATTTCACATTTTCTATTCTACAAAATACATGTACTCGTACGTAGATGAGAATAATTTACGTAGGTACAACCTAACTTTAATAATATAATGTTGCCAAACACAATGTCTATTTCATTTGATCTTTTCTTTCTACATTTATAAATTTTTTCTCTTTATAACATTAACTCACACATTATCTGTACTTTTGTTTTTATTGTAAAACTATTCCATCAACCGCAAAAAATAATTTTTAAATTTAACTTAGTATTAATTATTATCTATGTATGTATGTTTGTACGAAATGTTCTACCTCCTACGTCTGTCTCGACATGGGTACATCCTAGTGAGACAGGCGTCGAAAAAACACTTACAATCCAACTTTGTACAGATAAATAAAATTTCCGAAATTAACTATTTTCTTGTGACATTCATATGACGTACAATACAGAACACCCAGAATCAGTTGTCACGTTTTTTGAAGGGTCAGAATATTATTTCTGTTCTGGTTTTCCTTGGTACTAAACCTGGTTTCACAAAGTCCACCGATGTTACCAACACCACAAACGTCCGAATCTGCTTCGACTATTTCGTATATCAGACATCCCCAGCACTTACGGAGTAAATTTGCATAGCCCCGGCTTAATTCCTTAATATTAGTTCAGCACGTTTTACCTGCCTTATGTTTATTCATTGCTTTACCGTTATTCTGGCTATTTCAATTTGAGTTAGTCGTAATATTTGAGGCCTTTCATAGTTTGGGTGTTCTTTGTTTTATGTTAATTTTATGAAAATTCAAAATTACAACTGTTTGACCAAAGAATCGAGTGACAAATCAGATTTCGTGACTAAATTATGTTGATACAATAATAATGAAATTAAGAGATGTTTCTAGTTTAGTTGTTAACTGTGGGGTCTGTACCTATCCCTTCTGAATACTGATGTTTATTTTAACGCCCACCTATAAAATCCTAAATTTTTCAGGTGATAACTAGCACATGAGATCTAACTGACCAGAGTTGTGGCAACCCAACTTGGAAAATATTATAGAGGGTGAGAGTGTGAGGTTAGGTAGAGGAAGAGATTGTTAAGTGGATATGAGCTTTATCTAGAAACGTTTCGGTTCTTATCGATGGTCCAGAGTTATACTGATTTTATCTTTCAATCTGATGTGAAGTCAAAATATTTGTAACAAATATTTCATTGAAAATAATTGTGAAAAAAAAACAATAAAACTATATATGCCCATATCTAATTACCGGGCCGATGTTTACCGCTATGCCACTGCACTACTCATTTCTGCACTGGAGACGATATTTTATACCTACATCGGCCGAAATTATTGCATGTTTGAGTGGGGTGAAATAACCAGAATTACAGCCGGTAATGGGAAATAAATTTTCAAAAGTTGTGGTTTTTGATCCCTGACAACTGGGATTACACTTTCACAGTTTAATAATTTTACGCAAACGAGGAAAGACCCAAAAGTAACAAGATAGGTGCTGTGGTGGAGAGGAAGAGAAAGGGAACCCATTGTTCGACCAAGTGTCCGTTAGGGTCATTCCTTTTGAGTCAGTGTGCGAAGTTGTGTCGCTGTGAGTGCATGATTCGCCCGTGAAATTTTTTTTAGCAAAACAACTTTTTCCATTTCAGCGAAAACGTGATAGCAAATTATCGAGAGCAAAGCGCGGCTGTAAAATTTTGTTTCCTGTTGGGGAAATCGGCCTCGGAAACTATTGCAAGACGCTGCCCTAAGTAAAACCACAGTAAAAATGGAGAAATGTCAATTAAAAAGGGCAGGCATAGTCCAGGGGCAAGGCTTTGGGCTCATTCCGAAGGTCGTGGGTTCGAACCCGGCGTGCGCAAATACGTTTTATTTGATTAATTTGTGTTCTTTCTCAATTAATTAACTAAAAATATTATATACTATATTTGCGGCACTTTCCAGAGTGGAAGATACTTTCAGTATCGCACTGGTGTAAAACCACCATTCGGAATTGAAACGTTGCTTTAAATGTCTTTAGCCGTGTTTAGTGACTAGATCTGAATAGCCAGGTATTCCTATATCATATACATCCCCTTCCCCGCTTACCTTCAGCTTCCCGACATACCCCAATTGGGGATGCCTTAGTCTCACTAGCTCCAGACGGGAGCAGTTGGGACTGTTCATTTAAAAAGTTATGAAACGTCGACAAAATCAATGCCCTCGCTGAACCATTGGTCAACTCTGTGAGATGTCTTGAATGTCATAGTGTCACTTCAGAGGATTTTAACCGAAGATTTGCACATGAGAAGAGTTGCAGTCAAATGTGTCCCTCGCCTTCTCACATACGAGCAAAGGGAGCGTCGAGCGACGGCCCAATCCCTCTCCGTGAAGCAGTTTTTGACCAACAACGGCAAGACACCAATTGCCCACCCCCCCTACTCACCGGATCTAGCCCCTTGTGACTTTTTTTTGTTCCCCACACTCAAAAGTGACACGAAAGGAAAGCGTTTTCCCACTTTAGAGGAGGTAAAACAAAAATCGCTGGAAGGTCTAAAGGACATCCCGATAAGTGAATTCAAAAACTGTCTTGAACAATGAAAGAAGCGTTTGGAGAAAAGCGTTGTGGTCAATGGAGAATACTTTGACGGTAATCAAAACTTGGTGTAAAAATATTGAAAAACAAAAAAAGTTATGAAGAAAGTTTCGTTACTTTTGGGTCACCCCTCGTATGTTAATGAAGCAAAACCACAACTTTGTTTCCAACAAACCCTCACTTTTCTGGAATACATATCTGAGTTTATTCAGTCTACCAGATTGCAACGTGCAAAAACTTTATTTATATATTACCGGAAATGTAAGAAATCTAGGAATTGTATACAACTCCTAGGAAATGTATACAATTCCGAAGCTACTTAGGAAATGAATAAAATATTGTTTTAAAAATTATTGAATGCATACATATCCTTTTATATATATTCCCATATCGAATTGGGAAATGTATAAAAATAATGCTCTCTGTGATAAAACACGTTGTTTTATTTATAGCTCTGTTTTTCATGAGTTGCACAAACCTCAAACCCTCACTCTAATGTGAATTATCATTGTCTTGCATCCAAGGGGTCTTTGCTCTTTCCACACTCCCCTGACTTTGAGAAAGCGTGGGTTTACCTAACTTAACCTAACCTAACCTACCCTAACCTAACCTAATTTAACCTAACCTAACCTAACCTAACCTAACCTAACCTGACTGTTTACGCGGCACTACCGCGATCGCCTGATCAGACGATGCAATACCCTCCCCTCGCCCCGCTGTCCCCGCGTAACCATTGATATCTTAAATGTTTTACATTTCCGATTGCTATTTAGGAAATGTATAGATTTCCTAGGAAATATGTCATTTCCGTTAACCTATATATTAAGTATTTATTAACGAATCTAACGGTGAGCTCTGGTGTTATTAAATTTTTACAAGTATTGCGAAAAGTATCTAATGATTATTTTTAGAAACTTCTTGGTATTTGTAATGTTCTTCAATATCAGTAATTGGAATTACTTGATGTGTGTTCGGGGATCTCCAATATAGTTCAAAGTTCGTCGAGATTACAAGTTACTTTATTAACATTATCGTGTGGTTTACAATCAACAGTCAACTGGACCAATCGTCCATTCTATTGGTTACTCTGAGTAATTCTGAAGCCAGTGAAATTGACATTGAAGGAGCGGAATTAGGAATAGGATCGTGGATTAGTCACGAACAGCAACAGCTGCCACTCTAAGGTACTTAACTGATATCTGTTGAGTCACCTAAAAACTACATATAAATTATTCAGTGGCGGCTCGTGACTGTTGATGAGCTAGAGTGCTAATATTAACAAAAATGGCATTATTGATGTCGTGAAATTAAAATTTTCATTGATTTTCTTTTTGTATGAATATTTTTAGGAAATCCGTGCGGCGCAAGGCAAAACTAAAATTTCCTAAAAATCTACATACAAAAAAAAAAAATTTGAAAAAAAAAAGTTTTATTTTCGGCTACAACGACATCAATAATGCCATTTTTGTTAATATTAGCACTCCAGCTCACCAAAAGTCACAAGCCGCCACTGCATATAACTACCTATGCTAACGATATTTGTGGGAGGATATCTAAACTACATACTTAATCTAATACACCACAGAAAACTTATCTATTTTCGGTTCTCAAAGATATTATATAGAGGGTTTTAAGATACGTACTTGACTTACTTTAACTAGTGATTCCTGACATTATTTGGAGTAAAAAATGTAAAAGAAATTTTGGTCTCGGCGACTTTTTTTGACAATATTCAAAACCAAACAAACTTTTTTTTCCACATGACGTCACTGGATACTCAGACGAGAAACCTCTCCACCACTTACCCCGCCCCCAACTACCCAACTATTTTTTATGTTTTTGTAGAAAAAAAAACATTAAAAATATCACCGGAGACCAAAATTTCGTTTAAATTTTTTACTCCTGATAATATCAGGAATCACTGGTTAAAGCAAGTCAAGTAGGTACCTTAACACCCTGTATATATCTCTGAAACTATAAAATTATGCGATATTGTAAAATAGGTAAGTTGAGTGAAAAATATTTTGACTTGTAAAAAATATGTTTATGTAGATGACATGCAAACTTAAATACTAGTATTTTTTTAAGTTCCTTTTCATAATTAAATTAATTCTACAAGTTTGAATTTTATTAAAGCCCGCGAAAATGGCCCGTAAGAAACAGGAGAGTGTGTAACGTCGTCTCACCTCATCCGGTCCCATGTTTGTGTGAAAAATAAGGGAAAATATTTACAAAACCGAGACACGCTTAATATGGACGAAAAAAAAGAAGAAGTTAACATCTAACTACTACAACTTTTTAAATTTATTTTTCCGTTTTGTAAATATTTTACCTTATATTTCACCCAATCATGGACCGGATGACGTCATGAACTCTTCCGCACGGTATTATACTCTTAGGCGGTTTTTTTGCGGGCTTAATAAAATGCAAACTTGTAAAATTAATTTAATTATAAAAACGAATTTAAAAAAAAAAAAACTAGTATTTAAGTTTTGCATGTGAACATTGATAATTTTTTTTTAAAAAAAGCACTTAACTTCCTTATTGTGTGTTGAGAGGGACATACATTGAAAACGAGTTAACTTGAAGATTATTACAATTATGGAGTTTATCCCAAAACACTTTTTGATTATGTCACCCACAATGTTTCGAACTATCAAGACACTGTGCTAAGTTTATTCACCAGAAAACTTATTACGCAAATTTATCCCTAGTTTTCTGACCTACTTCATCAGTGTCAAGGAGAAAAGGGTTTGATGGAGTTAGAGTTAGGTTGAGGTGGCCCAACCTCCGTGTCTTATACACGCCTCGAACTATCTTTTAGAATCTGATTTAAACACTAAAAGGGGAGAAGACCACGCGACCTAGAACAACCCTAAACCGCAAAGGAGAGATGGAGATGAGAAAACGTATAATCGTATCGTATGCATGCATTAGATATACTGCCGTGGTAGGTAAAAACAAAGCGTCTTCATTGAGACTCTCAAGGAAGTCAACTATGCCCATTCATTTATAATAAATAGACTTAGGACAATTTTATTGTTTCACAGAATTTGAACAAATCATCAAATTTTAATGCTATAGATTAAGTTCGGTTTCGTTAGATAATAATCGAAATTGAATATTAACCTGATAAATTGTTCAAATTCTGTAAAACAAGTGATATCTTCTCGTACAAGAATGAAAAGGTAAAACGTGAAATTAGAAATATTTAATGTGTGGAAATATCCGTATCTACAAGAAAAATAATTATAAAGCTTTTTTCACAAGAGTTCCAAGTGCTCCAGTCTATTTCATCCCTGATAGGGGTATGTTGTGAGGTTGAAAGGTAGCGGGGAGAAGAGGAAGGTAGGAAAGTACCTGGTTTTTCAGATTTGGTCACAAAACACGGTTAAAGCCATTTCAAATAACACTAGTGGGATACCATTTTGGAACGTGACGCAAATATATTTTAAATTAATGAATTGTGAACTATTATATATAAATATAATAAAATTTACTTGCACACGCCAGGATTTGAACCCGCGATCACCGGATTCGTAGCTGAGGATCGCTAGCACTCAACCACGGAGTGACGAATTGTGAAGTAAGATGTGAGTTTTATATTACTTATACATTCTGAGACTCGCATACATTCCAATTCTCTTTCTGCTTTCGATATTCCATATGAAATATTTATTATGTTTCTATTTTGAGAGTTGCTTCATTTTAATAATGAGACCAGTATCTCCAAGAAATCGAGACTTTTACTCGGTTTTTTGTTCATACAAAAATAGAAAAAAAACTGTTTTTTTTTTACATAAACTCCACATAGGGCCTTATGAAAATAATTTCGCTTTGGGATGTTATGTGGAGGGTGTTTTTGAGGAGAGGAAGGAGTGAACATGGGTCTTGAAGATACATAATAATATTATTGAATATTATTAATATTATTATTGTAAGAGAGAGGAAAGACAGAGGCCGGCAAATCGTTACACAGCCGAGCTGTTGGTGCCGAAGAAATTAATGACGTTAGTTCCTGCAGCATCTTCCATTGTAATACTGGTAGAACAAGGTCGGCATTCCCACTTGATGCCTCTGCTTTAAGGATTGCAGTTGTTTAGTTGTAACGTGTCAAAATCTTAAATCTTATAAAAAATATATCAAAACTTGGCTAAAAAATACTGAAAATAATTTCTTATAAGATTTAACAAAGCCATGTTTATCATCAGACAACTTTTAAAGTAGAAATATTATATTGCTTGCTATGTTTTCGTTTTTTTTTTAATTACGCCTTTAACATTAATTCTTCATTAAATTTTACATTTGCAATAATAACAACAAACGCTGTTATTTTGCTATATGTTTTAAGGCACTTTTACTCTTTTACTTTTACTCTTTTTATACCTAAAAATAAACTAAATTCTTAAATGTCCTATTAACCATAAAATTATAATAAATTCAATATTATACCCACGCTCAGGCATTTGCCTTTGTGGGATTTTTTTGTTCATACAATATTATATTTAAGTATGTTATATACCTTTTATTATTTATGTACCTGATTGTATCAAAAAAATTTCAATAAAAAAAAAAATTAAAAAATGTCATATTGTTAAGAAAGGTATCTATCTAACGAATTGCCCATTTCCTCACACAATCAAGGTTTTTTTTTCAAATATTTTGACCAAAAGTGGCTGGCAAATTCAATAGCGGGGCGAACTTTAAATGTTAGAATGAAAAGATTTTTCATTAGCTCCGCACAGGAGGTGTTGAAGACTATAATTCCCCTAAGGGCCTATTCATCTTCAGGATGCTGTGTGGTTGATCTTTTTAGGAAGGTAGGTTCTGGGAAGGAAAAGGTGACAGTGGTAGTAATCTGCGGGTCAGTGTGTCTTCTATTGCAGTGCAAAACGATGTTCTAAAAGACTAGCGAGGTCATAGGGACTACATCAACCATTCTCTCCCGATTCGGCCTGCCACGCAGCTGGTGGGTAGACGTATTTGCCACGAAGACCTGGACGAACCTCACCTCTTGAACTCGGGTCCCCTGCAAAGTCACCAAACGTAGGGAACCTCTTGGGATGACCTATGGCAGGGGTATTGGTTATCTTCTTGCTTTTTTATAACACAATAAATTTTATAACTTTGTAATCATTACGTAATTTCGTACGTGTCTTGAACTTTCAGTAGAGTAAGTCACCGCCGTCTGTCGGAGCTAGCTTCAGATCAATTCTTAGCCTATGATAAGGGCGTCTGTCCAGTATAATATAACATTGTAAATATATATGATAATTACATAATCTTCAACTTGTAACCGAAAACCAATACTCATCGGAAGAAAACAGCACTTTATAAGAAATCTGAAGGTGAATAGAGTTAACATTAGATTTTTCATGACAGTTTCATTTGGTAACAGAGCTTTGTAAGTATATTTGAAAAACAAAATATTGTTATCTTACTTTGTCATCGGTTTTCTATGTAGGTGGTTAATTGTAAGTACTTAGTGATTATTGTGCATGTACTACTATAACGGTCCCATCTAGATGAGGCAGTGATTGTGGAGAGCACATCCAATATGCACCAGGGAAAAGGATGCCATTCTCGATTTGTAGCCACGGAACATCTCATTAATTTTTGCTAAACTTTTCATAATCGCTTAATAACCTAAAAGTAAATCACAATAATACTTTTGGCCGTGAAAGTATCAAATCATGTCAAATTATTTCATGTTTAAATGGACCATAAATTATGGTTTCAAGAGGCTATTATAATGTTTTAATTGCGCAATTAGCCACCAGAGGAACTGACAAAACGAATGAACGTTTTTTCTCCGTTCTCTCGAAATGATTGAGACGTTCGATCATTCCGAGAGAAATAAAACATATCTAATTCTATATTATTTGACCATGGTGTAGATCAGCCATACTCAACCTGCGGCCCGCGGGCCGCATGCGGCATGCGGCCCTAAAGACATTCATGGTTTACAAAATCTGGCATTCTATATTTCGTATATCTTGAGATTAATTTTGACTTTGACGTGCAGATAGTGACACCCGAAGAGGATTGTCTTTGTCGCATAAATATACCAAACCACCCACCGTTGTCGTGTCAATATCAGATCTGGTATAGAGTGTTGCTATTGCACACGCTAGATTTATTCCCAAAAAACAAACATTTGACAGACAAGTATGCGCGCAAATAATGTGGCAACACATAAATGTTTGACAGCTTCAATGTTGTGGCTTTATTTCAAGTAAACATTACGCGGAACACGGATACAATAGCATTTTTTGCTGTCTTATATAATATTGTATTGTTATAATTTAATTACCCATCATATCAAATATCACACTAATTTTGTAATAAACGATACATGTTACTTTTGAGTTTTACTTTTATCACAATTTTAATATTTAACGAACCGTATGCTGATAGAAGTGATATATACTATTACACGACAACCCCCCCCCCCCCCCCCCCCCGACACGGGTTTTGATTTGCCAAGGTATCACTTGCGGCCCGCGAAGCTTTACAAATATATGTATGTGGCCCGGAGTCAAAAAAGGTTGAGTATCACTGGTGTAGATCGATGTTCCTATTTATTTTTAGTTAGGCACCCTCATTGGAGCTAATGTATGGAACTTTATAAATTTCAATTATAATTTTATCCCTTTTCAAAGGGAATTTCACGATTGAAATAATATACCTACACGTGAATTCGCTTTAGTCATATGTCTCCCTTATCTACGCACCTCTCCTTTCATATATTTCACCATCATAATCACTTTCATCCCCTATCCCTAGTTGGTGACCTATTTTCCAGATTGCATGATCCATGCCTTTCTTCGGTGGTATCAGCCCATCAAATGCTGAATCTTTCCTAGCACAGGTAAGATAGAGTGGATATTATTTTGTAGATAACTTTCTTTTGTAAATGATTAGATTCAGGTAACGTTTCACAAAATTCCAAAAATATTTCCAAAAAAATACTTTCTAGTTCACGAGTTCCTTCACATTAAGATTTAAATCTTAATGTGAGGGAACTCATACCATGAAACAGGCAGTCGCCTATTATGGTGATATAATGTATCATATAATTGTAAATGTTTTAATGTATTATCATGTATTTAAAAATAAATCAAATTAATTTTTTAAGACTTCGAAAATTTCAAGGGTAACTTTTTATAATCTTTTAAAAGAGATAACTTTTTTTTAGCATTTGACACCGTACCAAAGTAGAGCATTACACTTCATAAGAACTTGTTTATTGCCAAAAAAGTGTCACCATATTGGTCCCCATGGAATTTGTGAAAACTTCTAAATATACACTAGAGCCACGAGCAAATATTTAAATCGTGCTGCATTTAGATGTGAGTTGAGAATCGCATTTGAATTTCAAATGAACAAACTTTTAAAAAACCTACGTTCACAGGGTAAATGGAATAACAGTCGGTTCAGCGGTTTGTGAACGAGAACGGGGTGATAACGTAGAGCTATGTACATTTTAATATATTGTTTCTACCCCTAAGTGGGTGACAATTTTTAAAAACCGACAAAATTTTAACTAACGATTGGATCATTTTACTAATAAATATTGTCAGCAAGCGCTATGAAATTTACTTGACTGAAGCTAAAAAATCAATTTCGTGTTAACCCCTATTATTTGCACGTGCGAAAACGAATACATTTGTTGATAATATCATTTTGCCTTAAAGGTATTATTCATAACTCATAACTAATATTTAATGCTCTTTTAACAAATATTTCATTTATCATTGAAGAAGAAGATAACAACAATAATCTTTTTTTTTAAATATGAAAATGAACAAGACACAGAAAAATAATAATAGATAACGGTCGCAACTGGGACTCGAACCCAGAACCTTACGTCTTACCGGGACATAAGAATTACTTTCGTAAGACGTAAGGTTCTGGGTTCGAGTCCCAGTTGCGACCGTTATCTTTTATTATATTTCTGTGTCTTGTTCATTTTCATATTTTAAAAAATTAGATTATTATTATAGTTTTTCTTATAAAAATATAAATATTTAATTAACTATGTTCCACTCAAAAGCATCAATTATAAACAAAACATCTATTTAATTTGAAAGTTAGGTCGTCAACTGATTAGATGGGAGAACGACCGAAAGAGAACTACCGGATTCGGATGGGAAGAGAAAGAAAATTTATCTTAACCATACAATAATATAAAAATATACGTACAATTTTCATCGTAAGTGATTCCAGAAAACGGAAAAAAAAATAAGTTTTCGAAGAAAACTTCTTTGGAAAGGTTTTCACTTTGTGATGGCATTATTTATTATAAAAAGACCAACAAGTTTGTTTACATCACTTTTATTTATGTCCTTGTTTTAAATCCTTCACAACAAATCGGGCGTTTATAAACTCAATTGTAAAGATTGTAATTGCTTTTATTTATGAAGAACAAATAGAAACTTTGAGGTGAGGGTTAAAGAACATCTCATGGCATTAAATGGCAATAGCGATGGTTCGCAGATCTTTTATCAAAAAATGATCATAATTTTGACAAAAACTTAGTACTTAAAAAACTATATAGGGTTATAAGGCATCGCAGATTAATAAGAATTATTTTAGAAATAAGAAAAAAAGTTAATAATAAAGCGGACATAAATAATAAGCAGCAATTTTTTATAAACCCTCTTTTGAACCATTTCCCACTTAACCGGTCTTTCCCTGCTAATGATTTTGAAATCCCTAATTCTAATAAAATTTCCCCACTCTTACCCCTTCCCCTTCCTTCTACCCCTTCCTACCATATGTGATCTATATTTAATTTTTAGCTTTAGTTTACATTTAATCCTGGTGATTTACATTTAATAAAAGTGATGTGAACAAAGTTATATGTCTTTTATATGACACAACTTGTCCAACTTTTTTTAACTACAAAACTTTTAAGCGGTTTTAAATCATCGAAATTTTCGAATATACTTTTCGCCCATTTTTTACTCTCTTTTTCACACGCTACTTTTGTAACACAATTTTGGCTTTTGATCTGAAAATGTTATCCCATTTTCAAATCAGGACCACCGATGAATGGAAACAGATAATTGAACTCCCCAAATAATGCACCGCCACTGAAAATAGAGTCGATTAACTTCACAAACTCAGTACGCTCATGCGAAACGAGAATTGTATCAGTGTCCCATCAGAAATCTGATTCACAGTGATGAATTAATCTGATTTAATCGAACTATCCAATATCTGAATTGACAAAACTGAGCACAAAATAGATATTTTTCAGCTTCTCCGTCACCTATTCCATCGTCATCTACATCAAATTATTCTTCTTTGTTCTTACGAATAACTTGTCAATATTTGAAAAACTACTATCACCACCATGATAAACTAAAATTATTTCATATTTTTATTTTTTACTTAATGAGTTTTTTTTTCTTTATTAATAATTTTTTTGTTACATACAAAATAAGTATAATTAAACTAAAAATATAATATATTGTGTATAAAGTATAATGCATGAGAACAAAAAAATCCCACGTAGGCAAAAGCCAGTTCGTGGGTATACTATTTTTTTTACGCAGTTACATTTATTTATTGTGATATACATTTTATATGTATGTTTAAATAAAATTATAAATATATTATAATTTTTTTTTTTTTACAAATTAGTGAGTTCCTTCGTTAGGTTTTTTACTGTAGCAACAGTGTGTATAATAATACAATTTAGGTATTCACACAGAATCTTTAAACCTCAAGTTGTAATATTTTAATTAAGGAAGACAAAATTAGCGAAACTCAATCGACAATCTGATACAAAAAAATCAGAAAAAGATACGGTCACATCTGGGAGTCAAACCCGGGGCCTTCTAGGATTAATGTTTATTTTTTTTATTTTGAATGAGTTAAACCTCATATTGTAGTATTTTAATTGATGCATATTAAAAAAAATGAAAAACGGATACATTTATCCACTAAACTATCTAAAAAGCATTTAGGGTGAGTTGAATCTTGCAATCATACTCGTACGTAAAGATAGCAGCCAATAAAAATATGCGTTAAGAAAATGAAGTTAATGTTGGTAGGTCTCAGTCGAAGTATGATACAGTTAAATATAACCGAATCAGATAAGGACGCATTTTTCTGTTTCAGAATTTCGATTGAGTTTCGCTAATATTGTCTTCATCAATAAAAATAAATATATTTCAATGGTAGATTAAATTTCACTTTTTCTATGTTTCGTCAAACAGACATCGTAAAAGTCTCAAGCTATCCTACACAAATTTTTCGTTTGATGTCGAACAATGCCCCTTTTACACAATTCAATATGAATGAACACGGACAATCAGAATTCAAACAGTTTTGACGCATGCTGTTTTGTTAAACAAATAATTTGATATTTTCAATGAAAAACACTGTTAATTGTAAATGTTACGTACGTAAGAAGTTTATCAAACAGATACCTTTCTTTTATTTCGTAAAAAAACATTCACGGATACTTGATTTTCAGTAACCCAGTAATTCTTGACTAATTTGATGTAAAAAATATAAATGAAATTTTGGTCTCCAGTGACATTTTTGATGTTTTTTTATTCACCTAAAAACAAAACAAAATCAGTAGATATCGGACAATAAGGGGCAGGGTGAGGAGTTAGGCGGTTATCCGGCTGAGACAAAAATGACAACACATGGAAGATCTTTTAAAATTTAATTTTGAAAAAAAAAAAACTTTAAAAAAATGTCGAAAAAGTTACCGGAGACCAAAATTTGATTTACATTTTTACTCCAAATAATGTCAGAAATCACCGGTTAAGGCTAACCTGTGCATAAAGTTCGAAACATGTAGCATTGCATTTATACGATGTCATCATGCATCTGAGGAAGGTCTTTGATCACTGTCAGAGGACTAATTGATCGTAAAATATTGCTAATTATTTGTTCAATTAAATTTTAAAACTTTTTTACTTATATAAAATACAACAATACGTACAGTATAATTACCTTGCAATCATACAAAAAAATTAACGAAATTATATTTTATTAATGATATATGTAAGTCAGTAAAAAATTAATGTTTCATACACAAGAGGCCCTGAGAGGAATAATTTTTCTCGTGATCAGTATTCCATTACCAACATACGTGCAAAAAATTAAGGGAATCCGTATGTCCTGATCTCACAGAACATTTCCGAACAAATTATATTTACGTACAATTTTTGAATTTTTTTTTTAAATTTAATAAATATACCTATGTAATAAGCTCATAATAAAAGTGATTTTACCACGCAATAACAATTACGTTGAAATTGTTTTTTTTTTTTAATTATTACATTTCACAACAGCAGAGCTGTACGTTCAAACTGAGGGGACACAGACAGAGTTTCTGCTTTATGGTTATGATCATTGGTAATTAGTAATTACCGTCTTCGCAAAGGTAATGGTTAAATATCCAAATAAATTCAAAATAATTTCGAAATATTATAATGTTTTATTATCTGTTTCTATAAAATTGTATTTTTTAGTTCTTATATGTATTTTTTCATGTTTGACTACCATATCACCGGCATGCCTAGTATGGTAGTTGAAAAAATTACAAAAAACTGTAACCTATAAAAAATGATTATAACAAAATAAAAAATTACGGAAAAGGCCGCAACGCAATTCAGTTATTTTAAAATTTCCAACAGTTCTCCTTTAAAATGATTTAAAAAAACTTTCCTGTGATTGCAGACTACTCGGGATTAACTCTGTATTATGTGGTCTCTGGTATGATTATTCACACAAAATCCCAACACAAAAGTTCAGCCATAGTAAAAAAAAAACCGAATACCAAACGCGCGGATTTTGCATATATTTGGAGTTAACTGAAATCATTTCGGAAGTATTAATTTATTTTTAGTATAATTTACTGCTTCAGAAGGCCACGAGATTTTCGGTTGAGCACATTATTGGGTTTGTTATACTAGGGATCTCTTTGAGAGATTCTAATGTGGCTCCGAGTCTTGATGAGACTCATGTGTTACCTAAAGAACTGACTTGGTGAATGTTTCAAACAAAATTTCGTCTTGACTTTTGTCTCCAATCGATTCCATTGAGCATGAGAAAACCCTGGACCCAAAGCTAACTGTTTTTCATTATAGGAAGAAGTTATTGACGATTTTTTTATGAATCATTTTCAAACCATCTAAAGTCAAGTCAAATTGGTGTAATACAGCCAGATAGAACAACGTTTTTTTTCGACGGCAAAACTAATATTTCCCGCGTAAATATGGTAATTATTCTTTTTCGTAGGATTTTGTTAAACTCTCTTCAGAAAATGATTCTAAGCAAAAATCCAAAATTTTGCGTAAATCTATGAGTTCGTTTATAACGTATGTATATTATATACCCATGTAGGTATGTGTTACCAATCTATATTTATTTTAACAGTTGTAGCATGAAAGATACACTGAACTTTATAGATCATGCGAAACGTAAGTTATTCAGTCGTGTTGGACAATAGATCGGCATGTAAAGGCAGTCACTTAACCTGGACTCGCGGAGCCCCAAATGGACTGTTATCTTACGGGTGGTGGGTGGCAAAGGGGTGAGGGTGGTGGCAGTTAGTAGCTGGTATCCATTTGCCATTTAGCCCCGTGTGAAAAGGTGGGGGGATGTGGGGGTTGCTGGTAACGGTTTGATGTTTATTTTATTTTGGACATTTATTCAGAACAGTCACATAATTTCGCTTAGTATCGTGATTTCTGATCTCTCAGCGGTATTGATGAACGAATAACTCAATTATGAGAATAATATAAATATTAATTTCTAGCAAAATTTTATGTACGTTTTTTTGATAATGCGGTGTTATTTTTTTCTTTTCTCTTTTTTAATTTTTTTGTTATTGAAAATTTTTGATACAATACAGGACATACAGGTATATAAAATAATGAAAGGTAAATAAAATACTTAGGGGAAGATTGGCACCATTCGTACACGGGGAACCTTCATACAGTGACTATTACAGCTTGTTAGAACATCGTATTTATTATGGCTATGCGTGTGTGGGTGGGCCGCGGGCGCCCGCCAGTTGTCCCCGAAGTTAGCGCCAGTGTGGCCGCTGCGACCAACATGGGAGGACATAATGTGTTTTCGCATGCTCAAAGTAAATATCTTGTCGATTTCATTGGATGTTTAGTGCTTTAGTGAGGCGTCATATTCTAACGGATTATTGCTCAATGGTAAGTAACTATAATCAATATATTAATAACTAATCTATTTTTTGGATTTTGCTGCATGATTTTCTGCATGAGAAAAATATGTTATTTTTGACCTTCGGGGCACGTTCGTACGCCTTCTCCAGGGGCACATTCGTACGCGCCTGAATGTACCCCTATTAACGAATTTCTTTTTATTTCAGAAAATTTGCAAAAATGGTCCGGAATTATAAGAAGAAAGAGACTAGGTGCACAATAATAAATTAAGAAAATATGTCTGCGGCAATAAAAAGATGTTTTGGAAAGAAAATTATCTTACAGAAAGGCAGCGGATAAACGTAATACTAAGGCTTCAACTTTGAAGAGTCGGGTAAAGAAAATAAAAGATAAACCTGATGATGATGACATATATCAGTCTAAATAAACAAGTTACCAAGTATTTTCTACTGAAGAAGAGTAACAATTGAATGACTATATTGAAAGATCCACGACCTCTTACACCAGCAATGATTAGGCCTTATCCTACAGCTGAGAAAAAGATTAAAAAAATTTCCGGACATTCTAAGCCAAAAAAATCAAAGTAATTCGAAATCTGAAAATTCTGAGGTTTGTTTACAGGAAAGTTCGACATCGATAGTAGATTATTCTGATGACAATGAAGATGAACATTTTGATGCTACCGCGAGACCAAAAAAAAATTAACGACAACAGTTTTGTTCTAGTCAAATTTGCAAAAAAGAAGTTGTCTATTACGTAGCAAAAGATATAAGCTATTATTCCAAAACAGAATTTATGGTCATTATTTAAGAGAGGAACCAGAGCTATCCTGGGCATTCATGTTTCCCAATATTGGGCATTTCTGACGTCGCAATGATTTTTCCTAACCCAAAATCTCCAGGAACCTCTACGGCCAGGACCTTTAACTTATACACATTTCCTATAGATATGTCACAATTGAATGTTCAATAAAATTGTAAAGATTTGGTTTATGTTTTATTTATGTCAATTGCACGAGACAACTATTTTACTAATGTGCCCAATAACTAAAAGATTGATCTCTTCTTTTCTGATCATTAATTAGTGTAGGTATACACCGTGTTGTGTTTTTACTCCTAATCGTTTTTTTTTCTGAGTAATGTATATTTTTTGTTGATAAAAGGTTTTGTCATTTAGTTTAAAATCGTTGGTATGTTTAAGGCCAATAAATACGATTTTTATAATTGTTTTGCTGTTTTACTTAATCTGTATGAAGCTACCCCACACTGTCTGAATGTTCCCCTACCCATGTATGAATGTACCCCAGTAGTGGGGTAGATTCGGACAATTGTCAGATTTTTCTAAAACTCAATCCATTAATTTATTTTAAAAGTTATTGACTTCGAACTTTTTGAATAAGTAGCGGAATGTTTGCTGAATGCTATAATAACTGATTGAGCAATCTATCTTTAACCATCAATTTTTGAAAAATCAAAGTCTGAAAAGTGTACGAATGGTGCCAATCTTCCCCTATTATAATAACGTATGAAAAAAAAATCCATTTTTATATGCGGATATATCATACAAATTTACCAAGAATTGTATTTTAAAATTAAAATTTATTTTACGTAAGGGCGTATCCATTATTTTGGTATTATGATTCGATTATTACATCTGTCTCGATAATTATTCAGAACTTTTATTTTAAAATTTCTATAATCTGAAAATTAGATGTAACTTTGTAATGTAAGAATGTAAGCCTGTCATGTGAACATATGTTTGGAACATACATATATGTTAACATTTAGCACTTCGCCACTTTTCTGTAATGAAATAATAGCGAATAATAACGATGTATACTTGATTCCAACATGTTGATGAATATTCATTTTTATGTTGAAAGGCACAACAAATTGAGATGTTTTTTCGGAAATAGAAAATAGAAATATTGTGTTGCCCTGCACAATTTCAAATTATTTTTTAGGGGTTTTCAAAAAACATGTTGAAATGATTAAATTGATCTGGTATAATAAGTAAAAACACGGGTCACCCCAGGTGCCTTAGCAGGGGTCCCGGGTTCATGGGGTATGGTTCGTCCGGGTGTTGGTGGCGGATGCGTCTGCTTACCGGACAAGCTATAAGGAAAACTTATTTTCATTAGGATGTATTTAGAACACATCACTATTATAGTTAACTAATAGGATTATTTGGTTGAAAGCTAGTATATATTTTATCTAAGTTTATAATTTTTTATGTTTTTATTTTCGATAATTTTATAAAATGGTTAGAATTTCTTAGAAATATTTGGTGATTTGTGTGCTCTCGGAACTCGGAAGGCGGAAAAGCTTCCATAAAACACTCGCTAGTAAAATATTCCAAATAAAAACAGAAACCGACTTGACCATACTACTACACATTTAACCATAAACAATTGATTCCTTCAACTCATTAATATAAATAGATTTACGTAAAGAGGCAAGTAGAAATATAAAACTAGACAAAGAGATTTTCTTCAATCAATTTTGATTAGGTGTCTATCGTTTTTATCAAAGGAATGGATTGAATAGCTGATAATTTTTTTACGGTCAATAGATTTGACACAAATATCAGTGTGTTTTTCAAATTTTCATTTTATCAAAGTGTTTTTATCTTTATTGGAGTGTTTTCCTTGTCAGTTCAAGCACCACGGCTGAACAAAGAAACTATTTTCTTTAAATTTCCGTCTTTATAAAGGTAGTAAAAGCTCACAAATCCTCATCCTGAAATTGTATTACGTACTTTAGTTAACATTGCAGGGTAATTAATATAGACATTAAAAGAGTGATGGCAGAAAGAAAGCTTCGTGATTGAAAGACTAATGGCTGTTATACTTGATGGCTTAACACATCGTTATTTATTTGTATTAATTTACGCCTATACGGGCATTTACTAAACATGAAATATACATAATAGTAGAACAGTAATTTTGAAATAAATTATGCTAATTAAATTGTATAAAACCCATGCAGAAGAATAGTAGAAATTATGCTAGCCTTGATTTAATGAAGAATGTTATTATTGCCTGTTTGTACCTATATTCCGTGCAATTGAACATATTATGTACTACTTCTGAGCAAGCATTTTCAACTGCATGTAATCTAGGTACAAGCGAGTATCTAAATGTCTCAATCCTGAGACTGCTGGTGCAATTAAAAATATTTTTATATTGAGTAGTCTTGTTGGTATATTATGGAAGGTAATTGAACTTATCAGATCAGAGTTTTAATAATTATAATTCTCTCTTAAGTGATTGTAATTTTTGATTTCTGTTGGTAAACCGAGTATATAGTTAGTATATCTTAGGAACCTATGCTGAACTTTTTAATGGAATTAGAGTAGATTTTAAAGTGAGGGGACGTTAATTAAGTAAATTTTAATTAAGGAGAATTGTGTTCAACTTGACTTCGAACAATATAAGAATATTAGCTTTTTTGTTGGAAAATCTTAATGAATAAACATTGGAATAAAGCATCTACTTCATGAAAAATATTATCATTATTTCATTTTTCGTTTAGTCGAAAATAATTAGTTCTTTTCACGCATTTATTTAAATAATTCCGATTTAATTGCATGTCCAAATAATGAATTTGCTCAATTGAAAAATCTCTTTACAATTGATAGTGTATTAATTACAGATGAAATGATTTATTTATCCGCGAATTAAAACTGTGGGGGTTGGTTTAAATTTTATTTGCCAATTGAATTAATTGTATGTAACCGGATAACAATAATTATATTGTAATTTATTTCAATAATATAAAATAAATTCGATGTTATGAACATTTGTTGGCTTTGTTATTGGTTTAACATATAACCGCAGTATTACCTACATAGATTCATATCCCATTAAAAACAATCCTGTATCAAGCCAACTTCGTAAGCCAGTTTTACAAGCGCACTATTTCCATGTTATTATACCAATTAGGGTTATGAAGAATGTTTATCATTGCGAATGCCAATATTTGTAACATTTTCACCACATTGCTGATGTGTACGGAATAATGAGCGAACACAACACAAATTTTGCGAGTCGTGCATTTTCTTTCTAAAATTTAAACAAATACGAAATGCTAAATGCGCCGAGTATTGCTTCGTGGTTTTACGGGTTAACTTCAAATTAGCCGAGCCATAACTCATAGACCAATCCTCCTAAAATCCCTCGATATTATGCCGCCAATTTTTGGTAATTTGTTTTTTTTAACAAGTCGTCGGCTCCGTTGGATCAAAACAAAACACAAGCAGTGGTGATGGGTACAAAAATACCAACTAAAAAAAACTTGATTGGTTATGATGCAAATTTTATACAATCATATATTTAATATGAAATAAATCTTGTGCAATCCTTAAACTATGTAAACTATGTATATCTCCCATGTTTCCTGTAATAAATTGTTTCCGATAGCGTAAGGCTGCGTAAAAACAAGTGAAAAATGCGTGAGCCGAACTATGAATTATGGGAAAGAAACGAAGCAACCGCAACGTTTCGCGCCATTTTTTGTCCTATTTATACGCAGCTTTGGAGCGAGCGAGACGCTGACCGACGGCTAGCAGCTGTCCAAATTCAATTGGTGATGGTGTGCGTTTTTAAATACAAATATACTAATAAAGTAATTGCTTTTTAATATATTTTTTACATTAACTTAAAATAATTTCCCTCAGGGTCTATGTCATCTTTGAAGATGATGTGTGGAGGGTCCTGTTCTCATGTAACAAACGTCAACCGTATATATATATATATATATATATATATATATATATATATAATATTATGACTATGCACAGGTGCCGAGGAGATCAATGACGCTAGTTCCTCGGAGTATCTTCCATTGAAATACCGGTAGAACAAGGTTAGCATTCCCACCCGACGCCTGTGCTCTAAAGATTGCAATCCGTTTGTTAAGACGGGAGAATCTATCGTTTCTGCACAGAGTCGAGGTTTTTTTTTTGGGTACATTGGGGCTCCTGACCGGAGGTGGCTACCAAATTCAGCAGTGGTGCGCACTTGCGATTTGTATATAGTTAGCAGTTGTGGGGTTTGTAGGGTTTCTGAGAGGCTAACTTAACTCTGGCTTCGATGGAGCCCGCATTTTCCGACTATATTTATTCTAACCTCAAATTACCGGGAAATATTTGATAAAAGATTATATTGAAAGAGGTTAGCCTAGAAATATCTATGGCATAATTATTATTTTTGAAAAGACTAAGTCATTCCTGACCCACCAATGGAGCTATGTAAATTTAATGAATATTTTATTCATCTATGTTGAAAGTGATCCAGTGCTGCATAAATTAGTACAATGAAAGATATTGTCAGTTTTTTTAATAAATTCAAGCTTATTTTAATTGGTTAATTGTTAATTTCTTGTGCGTTTAGGATTCTTAATTCATATTTTAACAGCAATGCGAAAGCATACATAATATTATAGTATCGGAAAACTATAAATAGTGCACGAAAGCGAACATTTTACATCCTTGATAGTAATGTAAAAGTAGTTAAGCCAGCAGAAGATGAGCTTTCTTTGAGACAAGAAAGACAGCTTGATTACTTCCTGAACTTACAGTGTTTCTTGTGAAGCCGGAAGTCTCGTGACGTCGGTGCGAGACAAGAGGAAATTAGAAATGGTTAAAAAACCGGTTAGCGCGACCTCCGCCGAACCAAACTAACCGAGGGATAACCGCCATGTATCGTGACGTTTTTACCAACCTTGCAAACCACTTTTCTCATAAAAATATCAATGTATCAACGTGAATATAATAATATAGTTTATTTAAATCTGAATGAGTATTTTTCGTTGTGTTATTATTTATTATTTTTTATATATTTCGCGGACGAATAATTATTGTCCATAAACAATTTAACAACACACGGATGGAAACAGAGATTACAGTAAAAGGATAGCATATTTTACGTGAGAGGAGCAATGACAAACATGCCGACATAAATATCCTCAGGGAAGATTCAAGAAGTTCAAAGTTTCAAAGTCAAGTCAAAGCCCAAAAAAGGTTTAGATAAGTTGCAAGAATTGAGTCTTCGTAATATAAAATGTTATTTATTTTCGTAACGAACGACGAAAATGATTTACACTTTTATGTAGACACCCAAAATGTAAAGCTTTACTTGAGTTGACAAACTTTGACGAATGGGATGCATAATTTGTAGTGCAGATTAAAAGATATCATTCACCGAATAGATCATTCACACAAGAAATACCTTCCATGAAGATTAGAATGCAAACAAATATCACCAGTCATTGATTTAATTTCTTTTCGCTCTAGCCTATTAAGCACACGCTCTGTCACTCTAATGGTAGATTCAGACTGGGTCATACATCGCTACGCCTAACAATATCTGGGCTACTTAGCAACCATAGATTTTCAATGAAAATTAATGTTTTAGAATCACATTGGCCACACGCATCGCGACGTGCGATGTCTGTGGCCATTTTCATAGAAAATGTATGGGTTGCTAAGCATTGTTTGAGTAGCGATGCGTACGTACGTCGTCCAGTCTGAACCTACCATTAAACTTGCCTGTCTACGTATAGAACCTTCTATTTGAATTTCATAATGATGATTAAATACAGTTTTGTAAAGGAAATTTATGGCCCGATTGACTAGACTTTTGGATCGCGAAACAAGTCTACATTGCATTTCTTGCATTATTTCTTATTCCATGAATTCATCCATTACGCGAACAGAGCATTACTTGGATATAATAATTGGATATATTTTTGGGGTATTATGTCATGCACTACCTCTTTGATTGGCCAACGTTTTGGACAGAATTACAGTGTCCATCATCAGGCCAGGTGTGCGAAAAAAATAACATTATTTAGTTTCAAATGATTTCACTATAAATAATTGAAATAAACGTAGTTTTTAAAACTATTTAAAACATAATGAATCATTGTTATCTTGGGAATAAAAAATTACAACGTTTTTATTTCTTTTACAAAATTAAAAAAAAAATCATTGCTGAAAAAAGACCGATTAACACTATTAGGCATAAACCTGCTGATACACGGGTACATGACTTCAAGAATGATGATACATATTATTTTTACTTTTATATAAGATTCCTCTATGTTTCATAAATATTTTTTTAATGTGAATTCTTCAATAATTTTCATTACACATAGAAATTTGTTATCAACCCCTGTCTAACCCTACTATTACTCTACTGAACCAACTCATTTTATGAATTAATTTCTCCCGATGACCGTACTTCTTCATTTGATATCACTCCCACGTATCGACATTGCAGTTAGTAATCCCTTTCTACCTACATCAGCCTGCACGTTTTCAATAAAGCTTCGTCTTTACTGCCTTAAGGCTTGGCTCCAGATGACTTTGTACACTGCCACTGACTCATTAGTTCTATCCTAGCGCGATCAGAATACACCACCAATAATGCTAGTCGATTAGAGCACTAGGTAATAATGTTCCTGGTAACAAGTTCCCGGTAAAAATATCCCCAGTTGAAATTTTCCCGGTAAAGTGTTCCCAGTAATTATGTTACTTGCTAAAATGTCCCTAACCTAGCCTTACCCAATCTTTTTATAAATTTATTTATTGTTGTTAGTTAGATGTTGTTAGTATAATACAATTCTATCCACTGAACATTTTTTAACTGTTGACCTTTTACTAAGAACATTTTGGCCCTCACGCTGCTGATTACAATAGGTCAAGGAACGATATCGTTGGTTAGCTCAGATTGAAAACCATAATATATTAAGTGTTACTGAAAAACGCATCTGATTACCTCCATAATTCGCTAACTTTCATGAATTATATAGTATATAACTTAACTTTCGGTTCATAAAAACGGATGATTAGTATTTTGCGGAAAATTTTGCTTGTTTGTGACATCTTGTTATTCGGCATATTGGAACAGGACGTATCCTTAAATCTATACAACTTGGATTTGTGGGGATTTGCAATTTGCTTTGATTTTGATTGTGATGATAAATTGTATTTTAGCCTCTCTGGTAGACTTCATATTATTTTTGATACTATAGTGATTACAATGAGGGGATACCAAAAACAAAAAAATTGCTGAGAGGCCTTTTTTGCGTCGTACAATATATTGGTTTTTGAAATAATTCTATCAACCACGTTCGTCGCCCGAGGAAGGCAATGAGCGCATCACAGTTAACCATAAACCATAAAGCAGAATATCTGTAAGACCTATGGCGTCATAAAAATCGAATAAATTTTTAACTGAAATTTTTAGGACATAGCCAAATATCACTTTATTTTCAAATTAACTTTTAACTTACCTTTAGTGTCTTCACCTCAGGGTCTTCGGGTATTTTCCCTCTTTCTCGAGGCCATTGCTCATTCTCGACGAGACTGCTTGGCGGAAGGATACATCAGTTTTGGTCGCGATACGATGCACGTTCGTAAATCTTCAGGCAGCTAAAAAATTTGCGAGTTATGAGTCTTCACGTATACGGTGAAGGATGTGGTGGGACCTCTCTAATGATGAATTTTCAACATCAGAAGAGCGGCTGTAAGGCCTTCTTAATACAAAACTTATATTTGGGTTTGAGGTCAAATACTTAACCAAACTGAACAATTATTTTTTTTATCAAAAGGTACAGCAAAAATCTATTTCGGATGCGTGCTATTTAATTTATTTGTATATTAATTTAAAAAATACAGACCATGGAAGAATGACTTTATTACGATTTTAGAGGCAATTTTGTGGATTTAATGTGAGTTAATAATAATTATTAAAAATTTATCTTGCCCTGCCAACTAACTAACTAACTAACGATCACGCCGTTTAATGCGTAGGCAGAGAGGACAGACCTCCCTAACAACTCGTCTTGGCATACACTCCTTGCCTCATTCACATTTAAACATCTTCTCATACATACTCTTCTATTATTCTGACTCTTGACATGGCCCGACTCAAGTATCTGATTCACTTGATCGTGTCACGTCTTCCTTGGGCGTCCTCGACTTCTTCTACCATTCACATTCGCGTCATAAATTCTCTTTACACTCCTTTCTTCATTCATTCGCTCAACATGCCCAAACCATCTAAGCGTCCCTGTCTTAATTTTACTTATTACGCTCACATCAGGCTTGCATTATTTTCGGATCTCCATATTCCTCACACGACCATACATGGTTTTACCACACGTACGCCTCAGGGATCTCATTTATACAGCATTCAGTCTACTTTCATCCTTTCTCTACCAGTTCCATGCTTCACTGTCATGCATCAGGGTAGGCACCAGCAATCCATTGTTGACTGCTAGCTTCGCTTCTGTGGACAGCTTTTTGTTGGCACCAATGGCGTTCAGTCCTCCACTAATGAAGTTACCTGCATTTATCCTTCTTTCAATATCCCCATTAGCCTTCCCATCTCTCGTAAATATACTTCCCAAATACACAAACTCATCCACCTGCTATTACAAGTATTCATCATTCACAACTATATTGCACACTGTTTTCGTACTCTCTCTTTGAAACACGATTACTTTAGAATTACTTACATTCATCATTAATTCATTTTTCATACATACTTCGTTCATCCTAGATACGAGAGACTGCAGATTTTCTATACTATTAGCAATTAGCACCGCATCACCAGCATACAACAGGCAAAATACTAGCAGATTATACAATTTCGCGCCCAATCCCACCTCTTTCAATTCTTGCATATAATTGTCAATTATAGATTTAATAACCACGGTGACATCACGCAGCCTTGCTTAATACCTTTTATATGATGTCAACCCACCCCATAAAACCACCGTTTACCCTAATGCAAGCAACGCTTTCCTCGTACAGAGACGCGATTGCCTGTATGAGATTTGTATTCACTCCATAGCTTTTTCCTGTCGACGAGGTCGTATGCTTTTTGTAGATCTACAAAGGCACAGAAAAGTTTCTGGTTTTTTGCCAGAAACTTCTCAGTGAGCATACGCAAAGAGAAAATCTGATAAATGCACCCCCGTCCACTCATAAAAGCAACTTGTACTTTACATATTTTATCTTTTGTTTCCATTCTTATCCTTTCAATCAATATTTTACCATACAGCTTGCCGACTGAACTTAGCAAGCTAATAGCCCTATGATTCCCACATTCCATGCGTGACTCTTTACCTTTTTATAACAGCATAATCACCGCCCTTCTCCAATCTAATGGTGTGTAACCCTCCTCTACACTGGTTAAATGTTTGCACAACCATGTGAAAATTATACGGTCCTTTAAAGTTTTCGGCAGCGATTTTGTCGAACCCAACAGCCTTACCATTCCTCATACGTTTAATCGATATTTTTATTTAATCCATGCTGATTTTTTAACATTCACTCCGTCATCGATCATACCTGATTCGCCACTGGAACACTGTCACTCAGATTGCTTTCCAAAACTTCCCCAAAATATTTCATCCATCTACCTTTTATTTATTCCTCATTCGTTAACATTTTTCCATCTTTTGATTTTATCACTTTCATACTTCCGTTGTCTTAACCATTTCGGGATCTTTTGACCTCCTTCAAAAACAGTTTAATGTTATAATTTAACGTTGCCCTACCACGTTAAGGAAAAATTAAAACATCGTGAAAATAGCGTTTTTCGGGTCAAATTTATTAATTTATATTCGACAAATTGGTGTTTCTACGTAAATCGTTCATTTGTAAATTAAATTTGAGCGCATTACTATTTTTTTTTCATATATCATTATATTTATAAAGAAGGTGGGGCAAAATTAATATTTTTTAAATATTTGTCATTAACTGATGATAATCGCCAAAGTTGCCGCTAAAATCATGAAAAATTTACTTCGTTTTTTTTATTATTATTATTTATTAATTAAAAAATACAGTAATTTTGTTTTGGGTATTTGTCACCTCACTAGGCTGAGTCTGTTTCGAGGTGGTAGGAATTTAATATTTTTATATAATTTTCATAAAAGAAATATTAAAATTAATTAATAAATAGAATTATAAATGGTCTATATTAAATAATTTGAAACACAAATTAATATAGTAGAACATAAACACATAAACACATATTCAAATATATACACTACACATACATTTTTTATCAAAAAATTTCTTTTCTTTTACTGTTTTCTGTACATTCACTTCAAATACAGTTTTTCTTGTATACTAGATACTCAATTGATTTGATTGTATATGAGGTACTGAATTGATTGGAAATTGTTTAATACTTATATGAATCATCATATACATACCTACCTACCTAATATGTACGATACCTGCAAATTTAACTGTCCTAGAACGGGAGATATACCTAGTTGCACAGTAAAAATGTCAATACAATGTAAATGTATTTTTGTTGTAACAAAATAAATAAATACAATAAATATAATATATATATATAAATTTGATAAAAAATATTTTTCAGTTTAAATAGGTATTTTAGCCTAAAATCCAAAATTAAGTTTGGTATTGAAAATTTTTCTTATACATAGTTGTTAATCCATTAATTTTCAAGCCAGATTTGTTTGGTTGGGCTCGTTTGAAAACGAGTTTCCTGAATATATTAATAATGCCGCTGTTAACAGCCAAAATGCATGCTAAATCTCGCTGATGGCCGTCGTTGGAGAATCGGTTTACGACTTCCATTATATTCAATAATGCATGCAAACCATTCAATCGACCGGGGATAAACCTATAGAATAGTTGTATTATTCCCAGCTTTGTGAAGTACACTAGTGAATGGTTCTCCCAATATGAAATCTATTATTATATTGAGGTTTAAGAATTAGGATTTTGTGTTACGTCAAAAATTTTGCAATGCGTTGAAGGTTTAGGCATTGTTGTTTGTTAATGCGATTTTCGTAATTTTTTTACAGTATAAAATACAAAATCCACTGAAAATCATTGGGGCTATCTTCACCGTGTATGATGTAGCCTTGAATACTCACACCAGTGATTTAATAATTGGTGGCGGCTCGTGACTTTTGGGTATGCTAGAATTCTGATATAAAAAATGCCATTACTAATGTTGTTGTAGCCGAAAACAATTTGTTTTTCGAAAATTGGTTCTTTGTATGAAGATTTTGAGGTAATTTCAGTTTGCCAGTCTGCTGCACACGGATTTTCTGAAAATATTTAAACAAAAATCGAAAATTCGAAAAAATTAATTATTTTTCGGCTATAGCATACAAAAAATCACGACACGCCGATGGTAAATAATGCGTATCAATCATTTTCTGTTACGAAAACAAAAAACATAATTAGAACTTACGCTACTGCCAAATTGTGAGTTTATTCTGTTCTGTAAAATATTTTTTGGTGCACATAAAATATTATATACACCTTTTGTCACTTTTGGGGGTGCTTTTAGAATAGGAAGGGGAGGAAATTCTGGAAAGGAAAAAATATGAGGGGTGGGAACGATTGTGAGGGTCAGTGTGTCCAGGAGTAACGGACGCATGAATCCAATCCTCCCACTGCGGTGTACGGCGATGTTGCAAGACAGTCCTGTTGGAGAAATCTCCCGTACCCCTGCTAAGTCACCAAAATTAAATCGAAATTTAAAAGCAAAATTATCAAAAAAAATTAAATAAAAACTATGAAAAATTAAATAAGAGACGTACATTTTGTCTTCAAATAAATCGAACCACATTCACACGTTAGGTATTTCATGAAATAAACAAGGTAAATAATTGATTGTTTTCACTATCGATTTAGGAACATTTCCGCAAAGAGCATCCATCAGACACTCGATCGCTTCTAGTTAAATTAAAATTGCAGTTTTTATCGGATCAATTTTAAGAAAAATGAATGCGTCTAACCTTAACGCGCGTTTGAAGTAAAACTTCTTTGACTAAAAACCGAATAAAAACTTACATTTCTTAGGCGGCGGTACATGGTTAAGTTGTTGATTTTTTATAGACTAAACAACACTATTTTTATTGTCACGCCACTGCTACTTTCACTTCAATAGCTAGAATTCACAAGAATCAGAGAGAAAAAAGGGTTAATATTCATCGTAAAAAATAATACAAGGTTCAACTAAAATCTTTAGAATCATATAATAATCAACAAAACATAACAAAAACCTATTGAACTTACATTATACATTAGAAAACAAAAATAAACGGGTGACGCCTGACGTTTGAGTTTGCTTTGACGTTTTGTTATTCGTTGCTTGGTTTTGGACTCATTGTTGCCGTACCTACGACTTTAATATAATGAAATATAAATCGAACGTCATTTCCGTTAATGCTACTTCCGTCCATAAAAGATTTGAGTTACTCGTCGTAATGCCCCAAAAGAAGTCTTACTTCAATAACATAACAGCTGACCTAGAAAAGTATGTCTACAAAAACACATGCAAAGTAAAATTGATAAAACACAAAAAAAATTACAAAATATTGTTTCGGTAAAAACCTACAATAGCATAGACATATTATGTGTAGACCTGCCCTAAGTGATAAAAGCGTATTATTTCCCCCTTGGGCTGGCGTATGGGTTCGCGTGAATCTAGAAAATGTGACGTCATCATTCCTGTGCGTACTAGCGTCGAGCTCTCATCGGTACATTTTACGAAATAGCACGGCCAAAATGGTAACTTGTGCTATTAACACGTGTAAAAATAGATGTGAAAAAGAGTATAAACCCAATTGTCGTATTACATTCCATAGGTAGGCATTATTTGTCTTTATTTTAAGCTTCATCATATAATATGATCAGTTTTATCACACTGAGAAACATGCAGCGTTGACAACCGAAATTCCCGGTCCCGTCGTGTGCACGTTGCTGTTTACTGGGGTAAGTAAATTATGAAACATTTGTAAAAGTGTCTTAACTAAATACGGTAACAAAATATTCGACTCCCAAAATAAGCGAACCTTTCTTCGCTTTATATGGATTACGCAAGTTTGTTCAAACTGGGCGAACAATGCGCGCTTCCATGTAAAAAGGTCTATTTATTCAAAATCAGATTCTACTTTTAAGAACTAAATGGTGATTTTATAATGCGAGATGCCTATACTGTCACATTGAATTATTAACGAATCACATATCGTTAGTCAACTCATCCCTCTGCGTCCCGATACATTTGGTGTTTACCCCTCTCCCTTATTTTCTGGTCTATAAATATTCATATGTTTATGTAGATATAATAGTATTTTAGGACGACACAACAACGTAAAAAATAAAAATAAAACTTTGTATTTTAAGTAACCTCCACCTGTTTGGAAAGCAGGGTTTAAAGTGTATTGGCAGAATGTATTAAATTTGTTTCCATTTAAATAATAATAAAAAAAATCTTATGTGTCGCATTGCATTAAAAAGTGTAGGTAGTTTATTTACAATTTAAAGAGGACCTTTTTCGGAAGGCAGTTTCGATAACTTTTTTTAACATACTTTTAGGAGATTGTGTGCTATTTTGGAACAAGCTACTGACATTAATTTTTACTTCCTTCTTCTAAGGATGAAGGAAGAAGGAAGGAATAAAACCCTTCATACAGCCCCTTCCTTCCTCCTAACAAAACTTTATCAACCTGATGGCGACATAATTTTCCTGTCTTTTTACTAGACTACCCAGACAGAGGTGAGTTGCCATACAAAAATAAAATAATTCGTAGGCCTAAAAATATCAGTGTGCTTTACAGTCGATTTGAGCTGAAAGGTGCCTATTGCAGTCGGCCGCACATTGCCACCGTGCGACTTTTAAGTGAATCGGAGTGCGGCTTTTTAGTTTGGGTGCATCTGAGCGTAGCTGAGCGGATGTTCTCTATGGAACCGCACCGGGCTGCTCGGAATATAATGTGCGACTGCACACTGCGCTGACTACAGTGCCGAGCTTCCGAAGACATCAACAGATGGAGTGTTTTGTGGGCGCGTTGGTGTACCCGAAGTAGTAACCCAGTTTTTTAAAGTTTCACCCTTCGCAGAACAGACATCTTCTAGTGATGTGGATATTGTAAACGCGCATAGAGCATCAATTTATGTTTTTCAATAAACGCCCTTTTAGTAAAAAGTTGTCTTTTTTATTGAATACAGCACGAGAGTCAGTGGAACTCTGGTATCCCATGTCAGGGCATTTATTTTTATTTTTTATATATGTATACCGCACAAGAGTCCCAACAGCTCCCATCTGAAACCAGTAAGACTATGGCATCCCCAATTGGGGTATGTGGTGAGGTTGAAGGTAGTGGGGAGGGGAAGGAGACGGGGAAGAGGAAGGTGGGGAAAGTAACTGGCTATTCAGATCTGGTCACCAAACACGGTTTGAGTCATTACAAGCAACGTTCAATTCTGAATAGTGGTCTTACACCAGGGTGATACTATGTGACAGTATCTTCCAGTCTGGAACGTGCCGCAAATATACTATATGATATTTTTAATTAATTAATTGGGAAATAGTGGGTTCATTGAGAGGTTAAACAAAATGGGGAAGGGAAATGATAAGGAGTTTGATAGTTGGGAAGTACATGGCTTTACAGATCTTATCATCAAACATGGCTAAAGCCATTTCAAGCAACGTTTCAATTCCGAACGGTATGCTTCCACCAGAGATATACTCATGGAATCTAGTAACTACCACTCTGGAACGTGAGTATACTACGTACATTTAAAATATTATTTATATGTCAAATCACAAATATCCAATAAATTAAATTTACTTGCACACGTCAGGATTCGCACCTACCAGATTTACAGTTGAGAATCTTAACCGATTTGCCACGGAGGACGTCAAATCGTCATTTGTTGGTTGAGACCTAGGTGCCGAAATGTATTATGTAAAACTAGTAGTAATGTCGCTGAGTATTCTAATATGACGGGTTCCCACCTAGGGGCCGTGGGTTCAATGCCTCTTAGAATGATGGAAGTTAGAGTTTTCCTAATTTTGACATATTATTCGTAACCTGGGAATGTTTGACTTTATTTTCAAATTTCGACAAAAGATTTTTCTTTTTCAAATTAGTATAATATGTTAATAAACTTTGGCAGTTGGCTTACTTTAACCAATGATTCCTGAGATTATATGGAGTAAAAAATGTAAATGAAATTATGATCTCTGGTCACATTTTGATGTTTTTTTTTATTCATTTTATTTTTAATAACATTAATAACAAAAATTATATTTTACATGTCATCACCCAACCGTAAGTATCCAATTGATGTAAGAAAAATATTTTTAGCTGAAAAAAACAGCAACGAGACCAAAAATTCACTTATTAGCGGGCCTAGGTGGTAAAACCGACGCTTGCACAGAATGACGCTTCATTCCTTCACTCCATCGAAGCCAGAATTAAGTTAGCCTCTCAGAAGCTGGGCGTAATGTACAGGGCCCGCAGATACTTTAATGGTACACAACTCTAAACCTGTATAAATCGCAAGTGCGACCTACCGTTTAATTTGGCAGCCACCTCTGGTCTGGAGCCCTAAAATACCTGGTAAAACCCTCGACTGTTTGAAGAAATGGGTCGTCCTTTTGATAGATTCTCCTATCTTGTCAAACGGATTACCATCTTTAGAGCAAAGGCGTCGGGTGGGAATGCTGTCCTTGTTTCGGCACCGGTGTGCATTCGAGAAACACGCCAAACGCGCGCTCAACATTTGCACAAAGAATGACATTTGTCACACGAGAATGGGACGCTTCTACGGCTCGTTCTTGAGTTCAACAACTCGGCTGTGGAACAATTTGCCGGCCTTTGTGTTTCCTCCCTCCTACAGCACGGGTCTCTTCAAGACCCATGTTCACTCCTTACTTTCCACAAAAAGACTCCCTAATAATTCCCCAAAGAGGCCCTTCGGGAAACTACTTCTACCCGGCCATAGTTTTTTGCTTATATTCTCACTAAAACTTTCTCTCTTTGGTTAGGAATTCCAATTTCTAATTTATACAGCTATTTACTCATGTATTTGTGTTTCGAAAATTATAATTCATTTGTTTTTTCCATAATTGTTTTTTTTCTTTGGGTCACTTAGTTTACAAAATGGAAAACTTGAAATATCGCGTTATTTTCGAGTACGAGTTCCACCGTGGCACCAGTGCTGCAGAAACGGCTCGAAGGAATAATGATGTGTATGGCGACGGTGCCGCAAAAGAAAACACAGTGCGTTATTGGTTCCAACGTTTTCGTTCTGGAAATTTCGACCTGCAGAACAAGCCCCGTGGACGGCCGGAGACCAAAGTAGATAATGAAGAATTGAAGGCCATTGTGGAAGCGGATCCATTGCAAACCACGTTCGAGTTAGCTGCAGGCTGCGGTGTTAGTGATAAAACTGTTTTAATCCACTTGAAGCCAATTGGGAAGGTGAAAAAGCTTAAAGGGTGGGTACCTCACGAATTGAGTGAAGCAAATCAACAAACGCGCGTTGACTGCTGCGTTGCATTACTCGACCGGCACAATAATGAAGGGATTTTAAATCGAATTATTACCTGTGATGAAAAGTGGATCCTGTACGATAATCAGAAGCGCTCATCGCAATGGCTGAACTCTGTAGAACCAGCCAAACCATGCCCCAAGCGAAAATTGACTCCAAAAAATTACTTCTGAGCGTTTGGTGGACTAGTGCTGGTGTCGTTCACTACAGCTTTCTTAAATCTGGCCAGACGATTACGGCAGATGTCTATTGTCAGCAACTGCAAACCATGATGGAAAAACTAGCTGCTAAACAACCGAGGCTGGTTAATCGCTCTAGGCCAATGCTGCTTCATGATAACGCTAGACCACAAACTGCACAACAGACGGCTACCAAATTAGAGGAGCTTCAATTGGAATGTCTAAGACATCCACCGTACTCTCCGGACCTTGCCCCAACAGATTACCATTTTTTTCGAAGTTTGGATGACTTCTTGCAAGTGAAAAAAAAAAATCACCCCCGATGGGGCAGTCCAAACCGCCTTCAAAGATTTTATTAATTCCCGTCTGAATGGTTTTTTTAGTAAAGGGATCGATGAACTACTTATGAGATGGCAAAAGTGCATAGATAGCAATGGTACATACTTTGAATAAATAAATATATTACATTAAAAAAATAGACTTTATGTTCCACCCATACAAAACTCCAATTTCATATGTAAGGACCTAATATATTTATTTGTATTTATGTAAGTTAGTTAGTTATTCATTAAGTTACTATACACATTTCGCTTTCTCAACTTAAGTATTGATATATTGATAAAAATCGTAATAAGTTGGGTTTACATCCTAAGTAACACATTTTTCTTAGATAAGTACATTTTGGTTTTGCTCATTAATCTTGAGAGCAAACAGTTTTTTTCTTAAATTTATTCATTCTATTTACGGTTGTCAGGCTTATCAGGAAGGAGATTATATATGTTTGCACCCTCATGGCCTATGTTTCTTTTGCCACACTCTATCTCTGCTGAATTTGTGTATAATTTATTATGTTGTCTTGTGTGGTGTTCATGTACTTGTGATGTTTTCATAAATGTAGTATTTGTGTGTATAAATCCATTTAGGATTTTGGAGATTAAAATGTTGTATTCGTACAGTTTTCTGATTTTCATTAAGTTAGTTTCTTGGTATACTCTTTTGGTGGGGGGTATCAGGTCTATAGTTAAAAAGTTTTTTATAACTTTATTCTGTATTATTTGAATTTCGTTTAAGGTTGTTTTGTTTGTGGTTGTTTTAATAATTTAATTGTTTACTTTCATTTTCACTTACTTCAATAAAAATCATTTTGCGCATTCCACATCTGCCAGACGACAATTTTTTTTTTTTTCAAATACTGTCCGGAATCACTGGTTAAAGTAAGTCAAGTACTTCTCTTAACGTATATCACACTTCTAGTGAATACCAGTTCAGTGTCTGAGTGCATTCGCGCTGCAGTGATATAGGAAGTTGGGGGCCGAGATTAACGGTAAGCCCTTTGAGACGTGTGTGACACACCACTGTGATTTGAACATGAAATCCTCTTCACATTGGTGTACTCAATGGGAATAGGTACTTGAAATAGCAATAAAACGACAACCGATTTTACTCAGCGGTAACACTTATTGGTAGACTCTAAACCCGGTTCCGATTGAACATATCAATGCGCTTTAGCTAGTGGATGCATTAAATAAATGAAAAATAGAAGAATGAATAGTCAGAAGCTCCACGAACCCAGGTGTGCAGTTCGAGTTCAGAGAGCAAATGATGTTTAACAGTGTCTTTCCAAATATGCTGAATAAATAGTAGTTAAAAGTTTAGCTTAAATCCTTATTTTGAAAGGAATTTTACTTACTGAGATATAGTTATAATTTACTGTTTTATCGCAATATGTTTCTTACAGGACGTTTCTGTCGCAATCATAGTTATTTTGGTTTAAGTACCTAATAGAACTTTATTATATGAACCTGTAATGAAAACCATAGACCAAAGAAGACATAGACATGCCCTTATGGAATTTCTTGGTCACATCGATCCGCATTTAGACGTCAGTGAGATATCGTTTCGACGAGCTAGAGGTAATTAATACATTATTATTTTTTTTATATGAATACCGCACAAGAGTTCCAACTGCTCCTGTCTGGCGCCAGTGAGACTATGACATATGGTATCTCACTGACGGTACTCGTAACATATGGTATCCCCAATTTGCATATGTTGTGAGGCTGAAGGTAGTGGGGAGGGGAAGGAAATGGAGCAGAGGAAGGTGGGGAAGTACCTAGCTATTCAGATCTGGTGACCAAACACGGCTAAAGCCATTTCAAGCAACGTTTCAATTCTGAATGGTGGTCGTACACCAGGACAATACTGAGAGTTTTTTTCAATATTCCATTCTGGAACGTGCCACAAATATACTATTTATAATTTTTAATTAATTTATTGTGAAATAACACAAATAAATCTAATCAAATTTAATTAGTTAATTGTGAAATACCTCACAATTAATATCTTAAATAAACTATGACACACAATTGTACTTTGAACTCCGACGAATGCTCTTCGAAACGTTAATTTCGCTAAAGTAAGGTAATGCGTTTGCAACGCAGTCCATTGTAGAACTTTTCTGCGCGAGGCGTTTTCTCATATTTTTACGTGTTCGTTTTTACTGCTGTAAATAAAACAAGTGTCCAACTATATATTGCAATAAAATATTCGGATTTGAAAATAAGCCGAACTTTCTTTGTTCGCCTGATGTGGGATTCTCAATTGCCTGTATTGCAATTCTCTCGCCATCGTAAATGGGACTAGTTATTCGTCAGCAAATTTTTATTTTCGAATGACAAATTGTGCGTGTAGCTCATAAACTGTCGAATTAATTTATTGACAAATGCTGAAAATTGGTTTGTACAACTCGCCCGTATGGAAGGTCTATCTTTTCTTTGATCTGTGATAAAAACCACTTTTAAACTCTATATCACTTGAACATTTTTGCTTGAAAAAAATGTACCCTTCTGAAGATGAACCTGATTGTTTGAAACAGGTTTGAAAGTAAAATTCAGTTTTAAATTGATTTCATTATACTCATGGCAATGGAATTCTACCAAGACAATAAAAATAGACATTTTAGAAACATAGAATACTCCCTCGTTTTATTACGAACATACTCGTATCATAATTTTAGAAAATAGACTTGTAAGTATTTTCTAATCATACGTTAAAAAAAAAAAAATTAAGACGCCTTTAAAAGTTATTTTTTCAGTATCAGTCAATGGAAAAAAACAATAAAATTCCAAACCAATTCTCCCGGAGGACTCTCCACCCAACCCCTTTGCACCGGAGTGGTAGGGATAGATTCATACATCTGTCACTTCTGGATACACTGACCCCCGATTCCTACCCACCCTTCATACATTTTTCCCTTAAAAGACCCTCCAACAACATCCTCAAAGATGAGCCATTGTTAAAAATGTAAAACCATTTAAATATTTAACCCTTAATTAGGCGCATTAAGAAAATCACACAATTCGTCGCATGGGGTCATCACTGACCCCAAAGAAATTAATGAAAATGGAGTGAAAGAAATAAATAAAACGAAGAAAATACTTTATTATAATTGACGTCAAGAAACAAAAGCATAACTTTGCCATTTAACAACTAAAAAAATAAAAGAGCTTCTAATCTCTCTTAACTACAAAATTTTCGTATAGCCGAGATCAATTAAAAAAAAACTATTCAGACTCATTAGCAGATTTTTTAATTCTGCATCCAATGCAGTGTTGCTGACAAATAAATTTACCACACTTTTGAAAAATTGTTTGGTTATTTGGTAATTTGTTAATTGTTACGTAATTGGTCGCATGGGGTCAACTCCCAAGAGAGCAGCGACTCGTACGTATACGTTGGATTCCTGGCTGCTTCTGGTTTGCATACCCCCCTGGAAGGTAGGAAGCTATAAAGAGCACTGTCGCATTCCAAACACTCATACTTTGTTTTCAATTTGAAATGGTCTTGACCCCATGCACCTAATTAAGGGTTATTAGACGCAAAACTTTTTTTAATTTCAATTTTGCCTTGACATTAAAAAGGGGAAGAAGAACTAGAAAAGGAAGAGGAATAGGAATATTAGAAAGTACTTATAATTGCAATTTCTATCTGATAACTAGTCCTTTTTCATTTCTGACAACGTTTCATTTTTTGATAGTTGACTCTCACGTGGGCTTTGCTAGAAGTTTTCTCTACTCTGAAAAAAAATATGAAAAGGATTTATATATACACATATTTTTTTAGCACTTCTCAGAGACAGAGCAGTTCACGTTAATACCTACGTCAATTATTTCGCAGAATTTCAATCAATTATTTATCGATTTATCCTTACAAAAGCCGTCTCAAATTTATTTATCTGTAAAAGCCTCACACGAGGTACATTATGTCCTCCTCAATTATTTCTTGATTTATTGCACGTAAAAATAAAACTGACACGCGTACATATAAATCGGACCAAAACTGACAACGCACATATTGTAGCGACACATTCGGATCGAATTTACCAATCCGAAATTGGGCGTTCGAAACGAATTAGGCAAAAACACACGGGAAAGACACGCTTCTCTGGGCAGAGAAACAAAATAACATTAAGCACGCAACAGCTTGGGGGAATGGCGCGGAAATATTAAGTTATATTATGGCGTTTTTAATCAAATATGACAGATGATCGCTTAGGAGAAAACCAAGGAACATGATAAGGGAACATTTCAGATTTTTCTAAAGAATCCATCAGAACATCTTCTGCAATTTTGGACGTTACCAGAAAATTATATTCTATGTTCCTATGACAATGATGAAAGTTTTTTAAAGGAAGGATAACCTTTCAGCAAACTAACTAACTAACTAAAAATCACTGATGTACAACTCTGTCTTTGCACATATTTTATGCTTCATTCACATTCATTGTTCATCTCATGGATACTGTTCTATTATTCTGACTCTTTTCTAATATTCGTCATCTTTCAATCTAATTGTAACTATAAAAAACATATTTACGATTTTAATTTTAAATAAAGGACTCACCCATGTAGGATCTACTTCTGCGGATGTTGCTTAGCATTTGCACCGGTCAATAAGTTTTAAATTAAATAGAGAACTGTAGGTCTAGAGCATGAGCGATCGATAAAACTATATATCAATACCGTCTAAATCGGTCATTTATGGTGAGTTATCCATATTAGCACGGTCAAGGATCAATAACAGATATTCCGACCGACGATTAATAAATTTTAGCGCAGCTTCCTGAGTATCAGTTGAGCTGTCAATATGCAAATAATTTGAATAGTGTCGTTAGTTATGCAAAATAACTGGCTTATAAATGAATGGAGGTGAATTAAAGAAGCTCTTAGAATTGAAAGAAATTGTATACACGTTCTACACACATAACTAATTCATCTAAGACGCGATCAATTTATTCCGTTCGATCTTGAAGAAACAGATTGGTTTAAGTATCACTCCAAGACCTCAACAACTAGTTAACTCTCGGTTAGTCCCAAAAAGTACTCGCAAAGTGCCAGTGAATGTTTTAGTTAGTATTTCATTTCGAAATGGCCTATTAATTAGTATTATTAATTTATATAGCGTATATCTATCCCGTTTAATTCCCGGTCAATATCGGTCTGACTATCAACAGTGACTATCAGGCCGTGCTTTGGAAAACGGTATAAAATCGTCGATAGTTACGCATATCGATCCGATCATATCATGGGTGTTCTCTCTTCCCGATTTGAAATAGGATACTAGTGCCGAACAGACGACTCATCCATAACATTGTCTCCATACACCTCCTATTACTGCCTATGAATATAATATAATTTAATCGCAGCTCTAACTTCACAACTGGTGGCCTTCTTTATTTTCTTGAACATTATAAACACTCGAAGAAACAACACGTCAATACCAGCGAGATGTAAAGTTGCTTACAGACATCTGAAATACAACAGAAAGTGTTAGTACTTGTCCGGCGGCTACTCTATTCGCCAGAGCTCCGCACGACTTAAAGTAAGCAATGCTTATAGTATTATTAATAGTTTTTAATTGGTCCTCTTTTTTGTATTACAATATTTAGTTCGTTAATCCTTTATTGTAGTTGTTGATAGTTATTTTTCGGTAGGTAATGCTCTATTTTCGTTTATTAACATTTCACCAATAAAACGGATCGATATTAACGCAAGCGTTCAAATAGTAAGATTTAATACCGATACAAAAAACTTTTCTAGCTGTTTCGTGTTCCGATGATAGAAAGATCGAGCAAGAAAATGATGTGTTTACCAGCGTAAAAAGAAATATATTGATGTAAGTGGAAATTAGTAGGGAAAAACGTTGTTTGCGTTTTGCCGGGCAAAAGGGTAGAATTTTTTGTTGTGTTAAGAATGGCAAAGAATTACTTTGTATCCTATAAAGTAAGTTTGTCACCATCTCCACTGAAGGTTGTTTATTTGGGTGGTTTTTGTCCGGGATTCTGGATACATTTATCTATTACGGTTAGATTATTTTCAATGTACGAAATGTAAAAGGATTTATAAAAGAGCTGTATAGGTCTTCGAGTACATTTACCTAAGTACTTCTATCTCTAATAAAAGTCATTTAATGTAGCAAAATCTGTATATTTAAAAATGATATTTTTTTTTAATATTTAATGTGAAAGCTACCTCCCATGCTTTTAAGGCTATGGCTAGCAGCCCAGAATAATATACATAATGTTATATTATGAAAGTGGTAGATACTGTATTACTCACAAGTTCGTAGTATTCTAGAATACGCATCACAAGTGTGGAACCCAGGCTATACAATACATAAAAATAGAAATGAAAGTGTTCAAAATAGATTTTAAGGTACCCTAACTTTCGCTCTTTCCGATCTCATGTCAGTAATGAAGACTCTGCAAAGTTTTTCAATGTACAGACGTTGACTTGCCGAACAAATATAGCAGATTCGGATCTTCTCCAACGCCTATCATTCCATGTTCCAAATCACAACAGCAGAAGTCCCTTACTTTTAATCTCCCTCTTTGCAAGACGAATTTGAAATAAAACTCATTTATTTATAGATACATTCATTTAACTTAAATTATTACAATATTGCATTTTTAACTTGACTTTGCGCGACATAAAACGAAAAATTCACTAAGCATCATGACTCTAAGTAAAAGGTCATTCCCTATATATTCCCGTCCGTTGCCTCTTAATCGTAATCCCATGTTTCCTCCTCCCCCTCCCTCCTATTCATATATTGTAACTAGAAAATAATTTGATTAAGAAAACAACCCTATACAATGTCGCACCTTATCATTTACTATCATCAGTGGAAAGTTCATAATTGGCATAATTTACTATCTTATTAACATAACATTTTATAATCTCAGATTTGCTGTCAACTTTTCCTAAAATAAATAAATACTTTACTTCAGTTTTAAAACTTTAAATGTTCGACCAGATAAGTTGTTTTCTAGTTATAGTTGGAGAGTTATTTGCATGGCTGATCCTTCGGAAGTTATAAGGAAGTTTTACCCGAGCTTCAATGATTAGAATTGTGGTCTGTAAACATTTATTTTCACTTATCGAGTAACCCCTAAGTTACAAATCAATGTATCGATATTGTAAAAACTTTCTCACAACCCAACTGTTTAATTAAATTTATTTGTTTATTTGGAGGATCCAATTTCGTGGTCAAACTATGAACAACCTTATTACGAATGAGGAGATTTGCAAATAATGAAAGAGTGTTATATAATATGTTTTGAACTAAACTATTAGTTTAAGCTAGGTGGTTTGGACACGTAGAGCGGATGACGCTAAGTGAATGAAAAAAGCATTCGAGGACACCCCTAGAAAAGATAATCACTTTTTTTTTTTTTTCTATTTATTTCACCTCTTACACACAACAATTTTACAATTTTAATCATTGTTTAACTAAATAAAAACAAAATTATAATAAAAAGGTATAACAAAAAGGTGAAAACATCTTTTTTTTGGTTTCTACACCAATTAAGAGAACTGGCTCTTGAGCTTGGTGTAGGAGTTATGTAAGAATATACAATTTTTAGTCTATAATTAATATAATATCTTAAGGACTAGATTAAGGAAGACATTACACAATATTGATTTACATGATTAAGGTTACATGATTTTATTGCATACAGTTTTTTAAGAATAGTTTGATCTTTTTCTGGAATAATACTAAATCTCTTATTTTTTTTACTTCTTCGGGAAGGCTATTGAAGTAAGTTATCCCTTTGTATACATAATTATTTTGCATTTGTTGAGTAGAATATAATGGAATTTGGATATTATATTTACGTCTTAATGATGAGTTAACTTTATTATTTTTTAATGTCTTATCTTTGAATATTTGTAATATTGAGTCTTTTTTATAGAGATCTTCAATTTTTGGAACTTCGAAAATTTTGAACAATGTTGCAGAAGGGAATGTAGGTTGTTTTTTTAAAATGACTTTAATAATTCGTTTTTGAACCACATTTACAGGGTTTACAATTTTTTTATATGCACCTCCCCATCCAATAATTCCATATTGAATTACTGTCATGTCGCGACGCGCCGCTTACTAATGAACTCTACTCTTGACAGCCAGCAGTGCGAACACTTTTTAGTGAGTCAAGTAGTGAGTTACTCGCCACTCGACTTACTGCTTGTCAGGTCCGAACAAGGCATGAGCGATGAAATACGATGTTAGTTAGTTAGTAAATTTCAGGACGTAACCGAACATCTCGTACTCACATTGACGAAATTAATTATAGAAGCGGCTATCTTTCATAGGTTGTTCAAACCCTTTGAGTAAATTAGTACTATTGTGGGAATTTTTGGGGGTGTTGAACATTGTTAAACATACCTACACATCCTTCTCTTTGAGCAATCATTTCGGACAGCCTTGCAGCCTCAATAACGAAATGTAATTGAATATCGTGTGTTTCATCGTGCATCCATAATATGGTCAATCCTTTGTTAGTGGCATCGGACATTTCTAAATGATACCCTTCAATTTCGGGTAGCAAGAGGTAGTTTGAAGTATTATTAGAGCGTCTCTATTTCGTGATAATCAGCTAATAGAATTGACCACCCTTTACAATTATTAGTCACGCGCGATAGGTTTTGGGTAACAACAGCATTTTTTCACAGCTGAGACATTTTTGTTATTATACCATCATTACAGATTTTTCTTGATATTATAATAATATAATGAATACAATTTTTTCAAAGCTGTTTCAAGGTGTAACGTGTCCTTTGCAGGCACTTTCGAGGCTTAATAGACATATTTAAAACATTCTTCTTTAAATATTTAGTAGGTGTTGGATTGTGAATGATTTAGCTTATTATAATATTGAATAAAACTGAAAACCGTACTCGGCTTAAATATATTTTCCATGCAAATTTGAATTAAAACTAAAATATGACGCTGACTTAGTATCTTTTGATTCTAAATTATTTAGTATGCGACTGTCTCTCTTAAACTTTCTTAAAATGAAGTTATAAGCCAAATCACTATTTAGATTTATCTTTACTACGAATCGGTTTACATTATGAATATGAAAAAAAAAAATTTTGGATACATTGAAGCTTTTTCTACCTTTTCAAGGAATGGAATTAAAATAAAATTATTAATTACGTTACAAAAAATATAAGCGCAAAGTACTAAATAATTTGTTTTTTCATTAGATACATATGAAGTTATATAAGAAACAACTTTTTTTAAATACCCCTTTATAAATAAGATTATCTTTGACTTTATTGATTGACAAAAATTTTTTCGTTCTTGTATAAATAATAATAAACAAAATAAACAAAAATAAAAACAACTTTAACAAAAATAATACCACAAATACGTGGAGTTCTAAAGGGGTAGGAAATCAAATATTTCTGGCGTTTATATTCCTCTTTAAGTGTATAACGCCACCCAATTTGAATTTTGTCGTCATGGTGAAACACATTTTTTTAATGGAAACATCGGTTGAACTTAGAATTTCAATTGATTCAAGAAATGTCCAGAAGACATTTCGTGTGCTCTTCTTTATTCTATGGTATCAAACATAATTGGGTTTTAATTAATTACGATGAAGTTGTTGAAAACGTAAAGTTGTGTAATATGTAAATAATTAAAACTTGTTTATGCTTTTGTGTTGTTAATACCGTTAACTTGCTCAAATTATTAAAACTTTTAAAATATGTTATATTTTTAATAATCGTCATGTCATGCTTTCAGATGATATAATATTGTGAAGCAAAGTTAAAATACGGTTGGTTAATTATTTTTGAAAAACATTGGGTCTCATCAAAAGTTTCAATGTTGTTTTTCAGCGGTTTCCATGGTCATTATTCAGTTTATATGATAAGTAATAAGTTGGTTCCACTTTGAACGCCATTTTTGTAAAATCGTTTTGACAGAATTTTGTATTGGTATGGGGGAGGGGGAGGGGGGTAGCTGCCAAAGTCAATTTCAAATTCTTTTTAAGCGGCCGACAAGAGTCAATTAGCTTTACCCATCAAAAAAATATATAAAGGTTTGATGTTATAACTTTAAAATTGTTCGAGATCAATTAAATTGATCAACTATTTTGTAAAAACTACCAACATCGATGTGAAATGTGCTCTTGCTTTTAAACGTATATTTATATCAGATATTGTATTTCTACCCAGACGAAAGAATTACTTATGTTAGTTTCTCCATGTAATATAATATTACGAACCATTTACCCACTCCCTTACTTAAATATTTTACATTCAATAACCATTTTATTAAAATCTCAGAGATAATTTTCCTGGAAATCATTTTGTCCAGTGGGCGTATTTATATTTTTTTAAATACCTACATTAAATTACTTATCATAATTTTGGGCATGATGAATATGATGAATAAAATACGATGTTTTTCTTTTTAAAAACACAATACATATAATATTATTGCGTTAGGTTTTACTACATATAATGAGGTTACAATAACGTAAAATTCATACGAGCTATTTGAAGGGAACAGAAATTTGCTCAAATTTCTATACATTATTCAATAAAAATCTGTGTTCCGAAACATTTTGGCGAAAAGCAGATGGCGTTCTGAGAAATTTCTCTAAATATACACAAGGGTGTGTTCAGGATTTCGGGTGTAAAGGGTCCTATTTACGCATCAATCTCCCAAATCCTTTTACATAATATGCGTCAGCCTTCGGCTGGAAATATTTTCATATCCTTTGCATCATTCTAGAACCGTTTATGTTCGAATAATCATTTTCAATAAGGAATTTCCGCCTTGGATTGAAATTAAAGTTTTATCTTTACGATACGATAATTCATCCATTAATGTTTTTTATAAGCTCACCATAAAATTTAAAAAACTTGATTAATGTTGGAGATGCAAAGTTTTACGTGAGATAAATATATGTTTTTGAAGGTTTTATAGCCACTGCTGGTCAAATATATACATATATATTTTTTACATTAGCTCCACAAATAATTTCCCTCGGGGCCTATGTCATCTTTGGGGATGCTATGTGGAGGGTATTTTTAAGGAAAGGAAGGAGAGTTCTGAGATGGTAAAAGGTATGAGGGATGGGTAGGAATCTGGGGTTCAGTGTGTCCAGATCATCCGCTGCCAAGACCTAGACAAACCTCACCCCATAAACCCGGGCACCCCTGCTAAGTCACCAAACGTATCGAACCACTTGGGGTGACCTATGGCAGAGGTGTTGGTTATCCAATAAATGGTTTCCGGGGCGGCGGTAGATACTCATTCCCCCTTCCCAAATTATATCCTCCCAAATCCATGCCTCACAATATACAGGGTGTTAACCTTAACACCTTGTACTTGAGTTACTTTAACCTATGATTCCTGACATTATTTGGAGTAAAAAATGTAAGTAAAGCCTTTTTATGCATATCACAAGGGGTAAAAATTATTATAAGCAATAATTATTAGTCTGAAACACTGAAATCCATATTGAAAAAACCTCCCGACAAAAGATACATGCCGCCGACGGGACTCGAGTCCCGTCGGCGGCATGTATCTCAAAGGTTTAAACTTCACGTCGTGAAATATTTTTCACGATACTGTCACAAAAAATGGTCTCCTGTAAGGCTTTTTAGGTAAGAAAACAATAAGAAAATATTTTTTTTATTCAACATGATTAGATTGCTTCTTTGGATATTCACTTGCTCAACAGTGGTTGTTTGGAAGCCATGTTTTTTTGTGTTTAATTAGAGCTGTGGATAAGGGATGTATTTTTTATAATAAACCGATTGGTAAAGAAATGTTTTTATCCATCCCGCCAAGAAACGTCTCAAGTAGGTACCGTAAACAATATTGACTTTCGTAAACCCAGTTGTTTTCAAGACCGAAAAATGCACTCACTTTAGAAATGATTTTTTATGTCCGTATAATATTTAAATTAGTAAATTATTTCACATATTATATACAATTAAATTTAAACTTCAAAACGAATAGTAAGTATTTTAATTGGTTTGAATTGGGTTTTGAATTATTATCTCAACGTTCAGTGCTTTCAGTGGTTATTATATGCTGTTTCTTTGGGAAAATGAGAATTTTACCTAAAAATATTGTTTTTTTTGTGAATACCGCACAAGAGTCCTAAAAAGTTCCCGCCTGGAGCCATTGAGACTATGGAATTTGCAATTGAGGCATCTTGTGATTTTTGTGATTTCAATTAAAAATGGTGATCTTTTTCCAAGGCCATACTGAGAGTATCATTCACTCTGGAACTAAACCACAATTTAAAAAATATATATTTATTATTATTAGATATTTATTTTTAATTAATTCATTGTAAAATAATATAAATTATAACATTGTAATTAATTAAGACAAAATTAGCAATACTCAGTCTTAATCTGAAACAGAAAAAATCGGGTCACATCTGGGACTCGAACCCAGGACCTTCGGCTTTCCGGGCAGATGCTCTAACGACTAAACTATCTTTATATGATGATGTGACCCGTTCCCAGATGTGACCCGATCTTTCTCTGATTTTTCTGTTTCAGATTTAGATTGAGTTTCGCTAATATTGTCTTCATAATTTTTATTCACCAGATTTACAGGAACGGGTTTAGTTTTTCCCATAGAAAAAACTAAACCCTTTCATACACTTTTCCATATAAATGATCATCTAGTAAATCCACGTTATGCAAGTGTATTATATAAGTATAATTAATACAAAACAATACAAGAACAACACGTTAATCTACCAAACTATTAAATGGGAATATAATTCACCGTCTCCAGATATTTTCATATCAGAGGGTTCGGCTCTGTGGAATTCCTAATTTGACCGATAAATCCTACTGATCCCTCAATATAAATATTTAAAAAATCTTTCGTAATTCTACATGTATTTAAAATGACTGATTTTTGCATTTTTATATACAAATTCTTTGACAAATCTAATATGCCTAAATTTTTAATAAGAGAGCTAGGTATAATGCCAGTAGCCGAAATAACAAAAGGTAATATTTTTATAGTCTGAGAATGCCAAATTCTTTTAATTTCATTTCCTAAATCTGTATACTTTCTTATTTTTTCAGAAACAGATTTTTGAATATTACAGGAATTTGGAATAGCTACATCAATAATATAAGTTATTTTTTTAATTTTGTCATGTAAAACTATATCAGGTCTATTATGACCAATTGGTCTGTCTGTTAGTATAGTTTTATCATAGTAAATTTTAAAGAAATTATTTTCTAAAAATGAATTTGGTTCGTATTCATAATATGGTACTATATTATGACAGTCAATCAAGTTATGTTTAATTACCAAACTTTGGTGAATTATTTTTAAAACCTGATTGTGTCTAAATGTATACTCAGACGGCGCTAATATAGAACATCCTGATATAATGTGTTCTATAGTTTCCGGAAAAGCCATACATTTTCTACATAAATCATCTATTTGATTTGGATCTTTGATTATATGCTTCCTATAATTTTTGGTATTAATTACTCTATCTTGAATAGCAAGCATAAAACCTTCTATTTCTGCGCTCAACTCTCCAATACTCAACCATTTGTTTGACGAAAGTTTGTCAACATATGTTTGGTTGAGATAATTGAAGTGTTTTGCGTGAATAATTTTATTTGACCAGGAATCTAATAATTCCTGGTTGGTATTTATGAAAATGTTGGCATTCTCGTCGTATAAATTTAAAGGTGAAATATTTCTGTCTGCCTTGCAAATTATTTTATGCAGCTCTGAGCTATTAGCTTTTCTATGAAAAAAATTTCTTAACATTTCTACCTGATTTTGTTTTAAAGAAGTTATTTTGACTATACCTCTACCTCCTAAATTTAAAATGTTATAATTTGAGGTTTTACCTATTAAGTTAAAAATAAAATTAAATAATATAAATTAATCAAATAAAATGTATTTGCGCACGCTGGAATTTGATCCGTGATTTTCGGATTGCTAGTCGAGAGCCTTACCCTACGACCACGGAGGAGTGTTATAGGTATGCAAAATCTACAAATTTTACGTCTGACTCTCGTAAAACAATGTTACAAAAGCAGGTTCCTAACTCCGATCGTAAAAACACTTAAAAATCCGTAAGTGATGGTTTTCTCTTCCTTCCATTAAATTATCAATAACAAATTCAGTTAACAGAGCGGGATATAAAATGTTTATTTTTTGACGTTTCCATTAATGTAGCGACTTTCACATAATGATAAGTTGATATGGGTTATAAAAGCAAAGTGTTTCTTTGAAAGCATAATATTTATGTATGTGCTTCTATAAATTATTTACGTTCTTAAGTGGTACTTATCAGGCCATTAGTCAGGTTGGGTGCTTTGTTGTTTCATTGTGGATATTCTCTTAAATAATTTGAACAAAACAACGCTTATTTAGTAATTTACTTACTTCTGAATGTCATAGAGATCTTGAAGAGCTTTAACTTCTTTGTGGTGTTTTTATTGCTCCCTTACTTTCTATTCATAACACATAATTATTTGAAAAAGTTCACAAGAAATATACTAAACTCGGGTAAGCACGTTTCTTGTTTTGGGTTGTTGGTTTTATTTTCAGTAATTATATTACACTATATGAAAATACCGATATGTTGTTCGGAGACATTTTATGTGCAAAATATTACACAATGCACTGTAGGCAATTCGAAATATTACTCGACTCACTAGGTAAAAGGACCCATTTCAATGTCACTATTCACAAATAAATTATGCAGCAAACTTGCCAATTTCTCGCTCAAATAGTTCAGCAAACAAAAATAGAAATGATATCGACATATTAATGTAAAAATTTCTTACAAGTTCGTAATGATAGACTTCGCTTTTCGGCCCATACAAAAAGAACGCCCGGGAAAAAACACTTTTCTACATCGAAAATTGCACAAAATGAATATATTTTTTTTATACTGCCTTCTAAAGGGTGAAAACTATGTTGGTATGTTTTCGAATTTTCGATGCGTTTCGTATTAACGTAAACATTCACTGTCAAACATGTACTATTTATCAAAAAATATTATTTAAAGAAAAAGTGCTGCTAACTCAACTCTCATAAAGAATTATAAAATTATAAAAAGCTACCGACGTAGCTTCTTCTTTCTAAAAAATATATATTTTTTGAAATTTCAATTTCGTGAAAGTTTCGGTGTAGAAAAGTGTATTCTCCATAAACCCCTTTTCGAGCGATTTCTGTAGGTAAATTTGAGCGTTGTCTCATTCGCACATTTCGCATTCGCATGTATTCTAAGTGTGCGTGAGCTTATTGTGAGCGGGACAGAATGACAAACGCGGGTGTTCCGCGTGTGGTTCAAAGTCTAGCCTCTTAAACTTAATATTCTCCTGACGAAGGAAGGGTTCGCCCGAAACCGGTAGAGTGTAATTAAAATTTAAAGTGGTCTAAAACAAATTTATATATTTTATTGTAAAAATTTCTGTTTAAAACATCTAAACAATTTTTTTGTCAACATAATATTATTTCTGATAATTTCAGTTTAATATCTATTGTTATATTGTTTAAATGTGGCTTCACAGGAAAATACTCAAAGTCTCATGGACCGACATGATCACCAATACAGAAATTCTTAGGCGGGCTAGAGCAGGTAGAGAACTGCTGACATTAGTAAAAGTCAGGAAAATTTCATATTTATTTCACATACTTCGATAAGAGAAATATCAGTTGCTCCAATCAATACTAAAAGGCAAGATAGGGGGTCGCCGAGGGCCTGGTAGGAGGCAGATGTCTTGGCTGCGAAATTTACGAGAGTGTACTGGTATTAGAAGTGTGGAGGAGCTATTCCGGGCAGCGCAAGATAGATTCACCAGAGTAATCGCCACGTGCTTCTGGGGGACCTGCTAGGGTACATGAGAAGAAGATTGTTATTATTTTATTTTATCCTGTTGTAAACCACTGTAATGTCAAAAATTGAATTTTTAAACCTATTGTTTATTATTGTTCCTTGTGTAAAAAAATTTAAACATTATGTACCCAATATAAAACCCTATGTGCGAATAAAAAAGTAAATAAGTTATTTTAGGTTTCATCTTACGGAATTAAGCTTTGAAAAACTAATGAAAAGTCGAGCTTCATGAAAACTCGAAACAGAGTGTGGTATTGTCATTTTGTTTTTAGTATTCCCAGGAAAACTATGTGAACGAAGCTTGTGTTAAACTCAAGATCCAGCAATCGTAATTCAGTTATCTCCCTTGCACGTCTCATCGTGTTTATCGTCGAATGTCGCATTATATTACTGTATGCACGTTGCTCATGTTTCATCGCATGCATTGTCTTAGAGGCCATGTTTCGTTTAGTTCAATTACAGAAATCTACCTGAATCTATGTACTGCACATGTACATTCAATATTTGTACAGTACACGAATACATATTGTTATATGCAATACAACAATAGTTTACTCAGTATAACTTAATATTTCAAGCTATGTACACTAGGGACTGATGCAGCTGTACTAGTACTAAGATGCAGGGTACAACATCGTTGAAGTTATGGGTATTCTACATTCATGCCAATTACAAACTGACTGAATTAGTGCTTGAAGGCATGGACGTGTTGCGACATAATATGATTACCACGGCTTCTCTTTCAGTTCTGGGGAGAACAGTCTTAGTTCATGCATGTCTATGTTATATGCCTCAGGCTCCATTCGTTAAATAGCATGCCAAATGTCTTTGGATTCAAATTTTACCCTTTTATAGATAAAAACACCTTTTTTTAACTTTCAATCATATTTATTGAATAAGACCACGAATTAAAGGTTTCAGAAATAATCTCCGGATTCATTAAAAAATATATATTATAAGATGTTAATAAAATTGTTGTTTTATTGCTCTATTTTCCTGATATGCTCGTTTGCGCATAAAATTGTGCAGTAATTAAAGTAATCTCGTAATTCGTTTATTCCCAGAAGGATGCTTGGTACCAAAAATGAATGCAGAATAATATAATACAGCGTCCATTCCCCGTCGGCGCTTGCAATTTATTCATAAAGAATAGCAATCTGTGTTAATTTGTTTGGTGCAACGAACGGTGAACTTGGGTAATTGCTTTGCCTTTTCAGCGATATAAAAAAAATCAAAAAAATTTAACGAATTGAACAATCTAAATTAACAAATACATTTTTTGAATTTATACACAATAATCGCCATTCAAAAATATTTTCGATAAATATTAAGATAAATAACGTTTTAAAACCAAATTAAACATCGTTGCAAAATATTCGTGATTTATTTTTGAGGAATTATGCAGGGTTGGCCAAAGAAGAATACTCAGTTGGCCAAATATCTTAAATCGTAACGTTATAATAATTTCTACCCGTAACTTGATGATGAAATGTATTGCCTTCCTCAACCCGTGTTTGATTATAATTTGGCTCCTTATTCATTTGAAAAAATGATCTTTTTAGGTACCAATTAACTTATTGTTATTATTTAATTCTGTTAATGTTAATGTTATTATTAAGTTCTGCAAGTATTTTAGATTTGTATTATTGTTACACCTATTTCAGCTTATAAGGCCACTTTCAAACTGTGGTTAAACCACGTTAAGATGACTAATTTATACGATTTTAAATGTCGATTTTAAAGGTGGATAAATTGATTTATTACCGGTTAAACTGATTTGCTGAGAAAATAATTGTATGTTTTCCCCGCACTAAATATTAATGTGTTCTTAATTGCTTAATAATGACGTTAGTGCTATGAATTATTTCGATGCGTCATATTATTTAGGTTTTGTAAATATACTGAGAAGGGAGAATAGATTTTTTTCCGTACTTTATTAATTAGTGTTAAATTAGGGTTGATTATTGATTTCTAATTGTTCAATTTAAAAATGGCATTGTTAGCCGAAACAGCTGTAACAATAACACAAATCTAAAATACTCGCAGAACTTAATAACAACATTATTCTTCCTTGCACTGTCCCAACCACAGATGAGAGAAACAAGGGGAGATATGCTATGTTGGCCGCCAAAACGTGGACGGACTACTACCTGACAAGGGTAGTTTGAATACGGAAAGAACTCGTTCAATCAGTTGATTTTGTGTCGTGACGGAGTGCAGTTTGTGCCCGTTTTATTCAAAATGCCGTCTTGTTCAGTGCAACTATGTAAAAATACCACAAGCAATGTGAACTTCAAGATAAATGGAGTTTCATTTCACCATTAGGTACAAAATTAGAGTACGTTATCAATTATTAATGATTATTCGAAGTTTTTCTTGACATAAGGCCCCATTAAAGCAAACATCGCTGCTCTTTCAATGGTAGTGATGGGAACGCGAATTCTTTTAATTACTGACTATCGATATTTCGTAATTATTAGCAGGGCTTTGTAAATATATTTATATAAATAAACATATTATTTTGTAGATACTGATTGGTGGTAGAAACAAATGCAATGCTTTTCTTTTAAAATCTTTATTTATAAAAATGAATGTTTCTTTGTTTGTTCCGCATGCGTTCGTGTACCATTTTTTGATTTTCAATGAAACTTTGGTGTTTTTTTTGTGCCGGAGCCGCGGAGGTTCCTATATACGAGTATAATGGTGGGCTCTAGCATTATGAAATTATTTCCTATACCATTCATCCGACTGGGATGAAACTCTTGGGTTTTATTGTGGGCACGCCCGTAAAGGTTTCAATATAGATAACGGTAAGCTCTGGCGTTACGCATTTTTTATATTTTTTGGCGCGTGATTAGTTTGAGAAATGTATGTATTTCATATAGTTTAGCGGCAGGAAGGTAAGGAGAAGGGGAAGGGAATCCGGGGCGGTGGATCCGATAGGGGGAGGGTTATGTGGGTAGGGGAGGGAAACAAAGGAGGGGTTTGACGGTGGTGAGAGAGCGATGAGGGGTGGTAGGGAAGGTTTTCGGGACGGGAAGAAGCATAACAAAAAAGCGTGATAATTTATTTATCTTAGTAAAAGAATAATTTATATCCGTTTTTAGATGTAGTAACTTATAGTATTTTAATTATTTCAGATTTCCGAAGGACGGAAAAATTAAAGAAAAATGGATTGACGCAACGGGGAGAAGGGGAAACTGGTTTCCGACCAATGACCAATGACCAATCACCAATCACCAATGAATAATCATTAAGTTCAACTCACTAAAGCCGTTGGAAAAATATCTTGATATCCGTTTATTTACTTAGTTAAACGTAACACCAAAATTATCGAAGCGACAAGTATTACACAAATATCTCCACTTTACCGGTCAATAATAAGTATTTTTTAAATGTTTGTTAGCTAAATGAAATACCTATAGTACATACATATTTGTAAATATTTTTGTTAATTTGTTGGAATTGTTGTGCATGTATTTTAAAAAAGAGTATACCCGGTTGGGTTTTGTTTTTTTTTTTAATTTACGGTTTTGTTCTGATATTGATGAAAACTAGCACACAAAGAGGAGGAAAATAACTGTCTACATATTATTTTTAAAAAGCTTCCTGTAAAACATGGGTAATAAATAGATCATGAAACAAAATATGAAATCGCAAAATAAAGGCCCTAACACGGATAGAGCACCCAGCGTTGCCCAAAATACTTGTCATTAATATTGTAAAATTATTAATTGTGAACACTTTCAGTATAACCCTGATTAAAGACCACCATGCAGAATATAAAGATTGCTTTAAATTTATTAGCCGTGTTTGGCGACCAGATCTGAATAACCGGGTACTTCCCCACCTTCCATTTCCTCGCCTTCCTCCCCTCCCCACGACCTGAAGCCTCATAACATACCCCAATTGCGGATGCCCTAGTCCCACTGGCTCCAGATGGTTGGAAGCAGATGGGACTCTTCGGAAGTACTCAAATACAAAATAAATTAACATGAGTAAAAAATTAGAGTTTTATTATGGATTTTTACAACAATAAAAACATTGTGAGTGTTATTGTGATTGATTAACATTATTGAACAAAACCAAAAACTGTTAAAAATCAGTTATCTAATTATAGATTATGAGACACGTTAAACGTGTCAGTAGTCTAGAGCACACTTATTCCGATTTATCGGTTCTGAGAATAAGAATTTTTCATCAAAATTTTAACTGGAATCATTTTAAACTAACATATCGATCTATATCGATTTGTATTATTGCAAGCTTTATTCGTCGTCATTTATATGTGTTGCTAATCGCGAATGGATTCAAAACGTGTACGCATAGAAATCTGTTCTATGTATTAGTGCCAACGAAAACGACAAGTTTTAAGTGTGAGTTCGAAAAGGGGCGGATACTTTAGCGTAAGCGAAGGTGTGCAATAGTATTAGTTAAAAATATCGGCGACACGAAGGAATAGAGTTCCCTACGGTTCAAACTGCCTATAGCATATCTCGTGTTTCTAATATCTTTGGTCCCAACTCATTGCCTAGGTAGGCTGTTGGGGTCGGCTCTCCTTGTTCTCAGGTTGTAGCTTCTTCGGTTCTGGGTATCGCTTTCATCCAGGCCGTTTCTACTTAGGATTTTGGAGCATTGAGTCATCCAGGAGTTCTTTGGTCTTCCTCTGGATGACTGTCGTTGAAGCTCCATAGACATTGCCTGCTACACTCTGTGGTCTGGTGGTCCCCGTTTTATGTGACCATACCATCTCAACTGTCGTGCCTCTGGCTTACTGTTTATGTCCGTGACACCCGGACTACCACGAATGCGTGAACTTTTAATCTTATCTTTTAGTGACACCCCTGCCGACCATCTAAGCATTCGCATTTCTGCTGATTCAAGTTGCCTGGTGTAGGAGTTGTACATGGTCCAGCATTCGGAGCCATCCATTACCGCAGGTCTAACAATAGTCTGGTATACCTTTCCTTTTAGTTTTATAGGCATTTTTGTTACACAAGATTCCTGTTACGGATCTAACTTTTTTCTCCATCCCACACCTATTCTGTGGTTAACATCTGCTGCACATCCTCCATCTCTGTGAATGAGTGAGCCCAGATACTTAAATGTGTCACAGTTGGCTAATGTTACTCCATCCAGTTGCATCGAAGGAGTTACAGCATTTGTGTTATACAACATTATTAAATTTAAATATTTTTTTTATTTTTCTTAAATAAATGGAGATCTACGAGTTAAACACAAAAACAATAAATATATTATTATTATGTTTGTAGCATATGTAGGTACTCCGAATGAATGAAAAAATAATGCATTTAACGCTTGATACCAATGCCAAAGAAATCACTCTATAAACAGATAAGATTTAAATATCACCAAGTAATAATACCGTCTAGTCTTACAGAATAAAGCCTACCATTTACGATCTGTAAAAGTTATTTTAATGTCAAACACTTAACATTTAAGTTATGGTTTAATATCTCACTAACCTTTACACAAATGCGAACATATTCTCAAAAGTTATAACATCAGTTTTAAAGCAGAAAGCACCATATAAAAGTTGTTAGGTATAATGTTTTGCGAAAACTTGCTGTGGGAACGTGCCGTACACGGTACTTAAACTCACTGATTGCGTGCATTTGTTGAATATTGCGAATAAACTTTTACGAGAAGGGTGGATTTATTCTTAATTTCAGTGTAAGGACTTATCTACAACGTAACTTGAATTAGATCGAACATATTGTAAGTTTTATAATTATCAAAATAAAGCGGCGAAAATGTTTGTGTGAATGTTTATAGTCAAATCGTACCTATTGTTCATATTATTAGTTCGATATTTTAAAATATGCCACTTCCAGAATCTTAAAGGCTTTGTTCGGTAACCACTTCTGAATAGCCAGGTAACTAACTAACTAACTAACTAACCATCACGCCGTTTCCCCGCAGGGGTAGGCAGAGAGGACGGACACTTGTCACACAGTCTTGGCACACACTCCTTGCCTCATTCACATTCATACATCTTCTCATACATACTCTTCTATTATTCTGACTCTTGACATGGCCCGACTCAAATATCTGATTTACTTGATCGTGCCACGTCTTCCTTGGGCGTCCTCGGCTTCTTCTACCGTTCACATTCGCGTCATAAATTCTCTTTACACTCCTTTCTTCATTCATTCGCTCAACAGCCAGTAAAATAAGTAAAAAACGTAAAATAAGTACAGGTTTGGTGCAGCTATAAAGGCAGGTGAAAATTTGATTTATTTATGCCGCTTTCAATGTCTTCCGATAGTTTTAGTTCAGTTCATATAATGGTAATAAATGATTTATGAAAATAAGATCATTTTCTTTTAAGCAACTCTTTGCTGTTGGGTATTAATAGCATTTTCTTTTTTCATATTAGAGGAGGAAAAGAAAAGACAATTAGGGGAGAGGTAGGAAGATGAAATTGCGGAAACTCACAGCGTGTAGGAAGGCGAAAAGGAAATTAAAGCAGAAAAATGAGAAGAAAAAAATAATATTATATATATATGCTATGGCAAAGCGCTTGAACGATAGGGTTTATCAGTTTCTCCATAAAAATTTATCGCATTTTTCTTGAATATCTACCACCCACATGATATTTTTATCATCGTGTGAAGATGTTATCACAAAATATAAAAAAATATATATTTTACAAGCCATGAATTTGAGGGGAGATTCAAGAAAATTTTGCTAGAATGAAATACGTACATTATTATGTAGTAGATTTTTTGAAACTTCATTAAATTATTATCTCACTTTCATCTGACTTCAGATAATTTCTGCACCTACTAAAAATAAGATTATACGTTATTTATGCTGATGTCAGACGTTTGTAAAATGAACCGCGCTCTCTTATTTGAGTTGATTACAAAAAAAAATTATTGCTAAATCGTATAATATCGCGGGCCTGTAAATAGAAATCACTTTTTGACAAAATTGAGATTTGAGTGTCTCTTTTTACACTTATTTAGAACTATTGTCTAGTACCATTAACTCACCTTCGTTAATGATAATAGACATCTTTGACAAGCAATCTTCACTTACAGCGATAGTGATAATTTTATCCACTTTAAAACTAATACACTTCTAATTATCTAATATGCACAAAAAAAACTTTAATGCTATTTAGATTACTTCTGTTCTACAACGGAAAACAAAATAAATAAGTACTTTGAAAATGCCTTGAGAGGTACTTATTCGAGTCAACATAGAATATTTTTGATTTCTCTATGTTGTCTGTGGTATACTTAATAATAAAGGGTACATATTTATGGAGAAAGGACTTAGCGCCTTCGCCCACTGAGGCAACTGAAAACCAACTAGAACCGGCAGTTTTCTCTGTCTTGATTGGTCAAAAAGCTTGTTTAACCATAGACGAAGAACAATCATCTGACAGCTGGCAACTAGCAACGGCCGCCCAGGGCAATCAGAAGTGACAGTCGTGAGTCACCGCTTGCGTTACCATTGACAACGGGGTTTTGTGGGATTGTGAAGTGTGCGGGCCATCACATTGTCATACAAAGACAGTTGGCAGTTGAGAGTTTTTAGTTGCCTCAGCTGGCGGAGGCGCTTAATTTTAACCGTAAACAGGTGAGCAGAAAATTCTGCGGAAATTTTTTTTTTTTTTACTATTTTTTAAGTTCGTTCTAAAATAGTCATGTATGGTCATAATAGATAAAGCATTTTAATAGCTTCGTTTTAAGACCAAAATAAAAAATGTAGGCGCTACAAATATTTTTTTTTAAATTGCAGAATCAAGACATAATTGGTATTTTTTATCCGAAAAGCAATCGGAGACATGTATATATAAAATCGCTCCAGCGGTCAAAAATAAGATTTTTTAACTATTTTGAGTTCACCAAAAACTCAAAAGGTGATTATCTCCAGACTGAGTTTTTTGAGTTAGTGACTTCTGCCTGCACGCCCAAGGTATATTGCATTTAATCTCTTTACTGATTGGTGACAGTCATTAACAATTTAAATTTAGATTTTTGAAAAAACCATTTCATAATTTTTTTAAGAGTAGAACGCACAACCATCAAATCTAGATTTGACTATCGTATGTGACTATTTTTGATGTTATTTGACATAAACCGGTAATACGCTGTTAAAAAATTCGAACATCGAATTTAATGTTTGGTTTCTTTTTCTTTAAATTTTTTTCAACAAATATAATGAGATAGTTTATAAAAAAAAATAAAATTGATTATATTTTCAATTTATTAAATAAATAGGTAAATTACACTTTTTTCCATTTAATGCTAATAATAATAATCGCAATAGAGATTACGGCATGCCACTGGTTCGTGAATATCATTTTAATGCGGAAATATCATATTCCGTTACGGATACGGCCTGAGATATCAATTATAAAATCCATTTATTATACTGTCTCGCTTTAACTGCCTCACCATTTAATGAGCGAAAAGGATGACACTAGTCTTTGTTATTTTACAATGTTCGCCTTAAAAATTAACGAACCTCAGTCCGAATTTTCCGGCAAGCATAAAACTCCATCGAGTCTTATCCTGACAACGTCAAGAATTCAATTTCGGATATTAATAGAGTAAAAAAAAAATAGCTTGTCTTCAAACCGTTTTATGGATTTCTATTTTACAATATATTTTATTTTTAATACATAATGTCCCCAGATGGCATTAAATAAGAATCAATATATTTTTATGCCAATCTAATACTAAATACTAATAATAATTAAAAATAGTCGGAAAGTCATTATTTTTCCGACATAAAGTGTAAAGTTTTTTCCCTCAGATCAATTAACAGCGATTTTGTTTGGTTCGAACAAATCACTTGGGGTGAAAAAAAAACATGCTTGCCAACAAATGTGTATTGCATTATATACAGGGGCAAGGGGTGGTAAGATTGCTCAGATAAGTATTATTGAATCAAATCAAACAAATACTTTTAAATGAAAAACTCCGCGCGTGTACTGATCAAGAATAAATTCGATAGTCCAACATAACATGCTAGCTTAAGAGGGGCTTCAAACCGTAAAGACCAAAGACAAATACATTGGGTACAGCCTTAAATCCAAGGTATTTTGCACCTTTAAGGCTTTTTTTCTGTTTTATACTGCCGCCGGAGTGGAATTCTAACAGATTGGGATTACAAGTTTAGTATTGACACGAGAAGTCACAGGTAAGTCTCTGGGGCTTTAAGTAAAGGTTATGTCGAGCTCTGACCTGATTGTCTGGGTTATACCTGTTAGTTCCAATTCGTAAAAAAAATTACTTTTAAATAATAATTGTACAATATTGTTTGGTGCGACTTATTTCAATCGGTAAATTAGTATATTTATTGTTTTTGTATTTAATTCGTAGAACTCCATTTAATTTCCTTTTTTAAATTTAATTTTAATTAAATTTTATAATATTATTATAAAATTCTGCAAGTGTTTTAGTTTTTTATTATTGTGACAGGTGTTTCGGCTTAGAAGGCCATTTTCAAACTGTGGTTGTTACACGTTTAGGTGATTAAATTGATTTATTATCCGTTAAACTGATTTCCTGGGAAAATAATAAATTCTCCCCCAGCGGTATTTAAAATCTGTTAATGTGTTCTTAATTGTTTAATACTGACGTGACTGCTATGAATATTGTATAGGTTTTGTAAATATACTGAGAAAAGGGGAATAGATTATTTTCCTTGATTTTCTACTTGTTCGAATAAATTTAATATGAGACCTTTTCTTTTTATATGCAATGGTTTAGGTCCCTTGTTGTTATGTGGTTTGAGATCATTCACCAAGAGATGTTTTGCGAATCTCTTTTTTTAAATTAAATTAAATTAATGAATTTAAATTAAACTTAAATTTTTTTTTAATTAGTATTTTAAACAAAAAAAAAATGAAGTTTTCGATAAATGACTAGGGCAGCTGATAATATATTGATTATTCCGACCTAAAAAGAAATTTATTTATTGATGTTTAGGCATTAAAGAATCAAAAAGTTCTGCGGGCGTTTCACAGAAAAAATATGTTTTATAATATAATATTTATAATAAAATTTCACATGACGTATATTGGCCGGTGATGTAACGGCAAAAATGAGTTATACATTTTTTTAATTACTTTGAAACAGACAATTTAGTCATACATTAAGATAGCAGACAATAAAAATTTACGTTAAGAAAAATTAATATAATGTTGGTAGTTTTTAGTAGAAATATGATACAGTTAAATGTGACCGAAGGGGATAGGGTATTACTCGTGGTTAGAACAGAGCCCTGGCAAAGCTAAGACCCTGGATTCTATTCCTATAATCTATTTTCTGATTTGTTAAAGTTAAGTTAAAAAGCTAACTAGAAGTATTTAGTCTTAATAGAAGTAATAAGCGACATAATATTAAAGATAAATAAAAGGCCTAGAAGGGAAATACTAAGTGATACAATAAAAAATATATTTCGTCCCCAACTAAAATAGTGGTTTTAATTTTTTTTATTTGTTATACCCGAATAATTCTCATAAAATATTATTAATTACCCATTCTTCATTATACCTCTGGTTAGTAGGGCGGGAATATCATCAGTCCCTTATGCCTTTGTTTGTATAAAGGTTTAATGATTATATTATAAGACCTTTCGTCCGTCCTTTTAGTTAACCGGATATCGTCAAATTCTATTACTTACGCTCACGTTGCTGTTTGATTGCGATTTAAGATAGATTTGTCACAATTGTTTGCGGGATATTTCCCTGAGTGGGATCAAATATACCTACGCGTATGTAGGTATGTATGGATTGGTTGGGCGACATTTCATTTTTGGAATCGTGCTTAGAATCTTGATGGTAAAATCATGAATCTAGAATCACAAAATAAATATAACTAATTGGAAAGATCATTTTTAAAACTATTTTTTATTATTTCTTGTACAAGTATAGTCTCCTATATGAGGTGTGCTCTCGACGTGGAACTCCTCCCTCTGGTAGATGCAGCCCCAAGCTACTCTCGTATCGTACCAGTCGCCTAGATTTCAAACCACGAGGTAGGTGCGCCAAGAGGGGGCTGAATCCCTGGGTGTTAGAAAGGCAAAGGATAAGGGTTGGTAAAGGGGCTCAGGGCCCGAGCAATCGCAGTAGGTACTATTAATTCAGCGTCCCTGGAATGACTTTTTAATCATCCAATTATTATTGAGCCACAAATCGGTTCCGATTCCGAATCGGTCGCTTTATTTGGATTCATCGAATCGTTATAAGTGTACGTGCGTTTTGTTATCGGGTAGAAAGGTGAGTTGTTATGCGTATAAATTGGAGGGGTAGGTCAATAGTGAGAACCTCCGGGCCCAGCGGCCCTGACAATAAGGTAAAGACTCGACTACGTTAAAAAAAGTCTTAAACTGTCCTTCGAAAAACAGACAGGTCAACTAGCGTTTTAACTTTTTTTTTACCAAGATTTATTTTTTTAATATTATTATTACTCACAAAAAGATACATAGGTACATTACAAATAAATGTTATACTGTAATTAATTACATAATAGATATTTTTGATGTACCCGAATATTAATAAATAAGCAGGACGTGTGTATGGGGGGGTGTTATTATATTGGTTTTATTTGACATGATTCAGTTCAAGTTTTCAGTATAATTTTTAAGAGAAGTTGTAAATTCTTTTATATAAGTATTTATATTTCTAATTTTTTCAGGTAACGAATAAAAAAAAATCTGGATATATTTAGCGATAGCCCGCAGATCTTAACAAAATTTCTCAAATCTCTTGTTTTCACTGGACCCAATCTTTATTTTCTCTTGTTGTTTTAACATTTTTGTTATCAATGTTATTTATGCACAGTTGTATATCAGTGGCTGGTTGGTAAGTATTTATTATTTGTTATTTAATTGTCATTATTTATGTTAACACTCTGTCTGTCATGTAGATTACAAAAACAATAAAAAAATACATATTTCGCAAAAGTTCCACAATCTTCGTTTGCCTATATTATTAACACACATATGCATTCATGTACATAAATGTATGCGATTTTTGTTAATACTATTTTTCCAAGCTACAAAATGAAAATATAATTTTATTTTGAGTCTTACCTTATGTATGAGTAAATCATCAATCATCGTTGATACTGTCTTTTGATCCATTCTGATGTTTAATCCAACCATCAGCTCTTTAAATTAAACCCTCATATATTGGGCGTCGAATTAATCACGCTGAGATTGTAATAATTATTAATTACATGCTGATTGAACACAATACTTAATCGACGGAACCAGGTAACACACTATATAATATGGTATCCGGCGGTTAATAATTAAATAGTGTATGCTTTCCACTGATCAATAAAGGCTTAACCGCTTCCGATAATTCGAAATTAATTGCATTGTTTGGTTTGAATTAAATACAGCAATCGCTGTTAACAATATATCTTGATTCTTACCTACCTGTAGTTGTTTATACCCAACTTAAAAAGCATTTTTTTATACTTGTCTTATTGAAGAAAATACTGGTGTTTACTTTACATGGTAAAGTAAATCTTTCTGAAAATGCACTGTTTGAGCAAAATGTAAGTAAAATGGTAACACTAACCAAACTTCTTAACCTTTGACAAGCCAGGTTTTTTTTTTTAAATCAAACAAAAAAAAAATTTGTGTCGCATTTTATAAGTTTACAGGAACAATTCTTTCAGATTTTGGTAGTTTATACAACTGTTCTTACTAATAATATTATTTTGTAATAGAAACTTGTATACAAATAATGATTTAAAAAAAAAATAATAATAATAATTTTCATTGGTGGCCACCGGTGGGCCAACGGCCAATTAAAGATGAAAAGGCCAATTGAAAGTGAAAAGATATGAGAGGTGGGTGCCTGGGTGGGTGGGATCTGGGCGTCAATGTATCCAGGAGTGATGGACCGATGAATTCTCCCCACCGCAGTGCAAGGCGATGTATATTTAGAGACAGTCCGGGTGGAGACGTCAAAATGTCTCCCTCAACCAATCTCTCCCGAACCGGCCTGCTACGCAGTAGGTTTGCAAATGGATCATAATAAATTCGTTTGAGTTCGTCTATTTTTATCTGATCTTAGAATTTTCACAAAAATTGGCAACACTAAGAAATAACATCTCTTTAATACCGTTTACGTTTCAGGGGTCACGGTTAAAGGAAGAGAGCAACTACGGTGCAGCATATATGTATGCCAACGGGGAGCAGTAAAACAGGTCGACCATTTTAAGTGCTAGTACTTAAGTTAACTGGTAGATGTACCGTGCACCTACTTAAAGATATTGTACTAGTATTCTCTAGCAAGTTCTCAGTTCGACCGTAGAGAGAGAGTGCAGCAAGTGGAGTGCTACGTACCTAGCACAAGCTCGACAGAGCAAAGCAGAACTAGTGTCAAAATCAGGTTAGAAGTGTTTCAAGTATGACAAGTCCCACAAGTAGGTACATCAAGACCGGATGATTAACGACAGATTGCGTTCTAGGGTCCTGGCTGCCGACATGAGGTTCTTGGGAGGTTGGCGAGAGTTACAACGAGGTACTAATTTTGAAGAAACACTTTAAGAGTTACCATGGTAAAAATCTTAAATAAGATAGATAGTATGCCTTGACATTTATTGTGTTCAAAGAATTTTTTTATTAAAAAGGTAAAATTGCCAAATTTCTTTTAAATGTAATTTCTTCTTTTCACCGATAAACGAATTATTTGAAACGCAACCGCTTGTTGTGACATCTTAAGACGTGTCGACCCTTTGTATGATGTAGTGTATTGATTTTTCATGAAGTTTCTGTTTCCTTCAATAGATGTCGATAGCAGAGTAGTAATACGAAGTTCTGATATATTTTAACAGATGGCGGTTGAGTATGGTATCAGAAGTGTGTCTTAGGCACGAAAGGTTACGATGATTGCCAATGGCATTGGCGAGATTGGGCAGGCTCCTGCAGACCGCTCGCAGCAGCGGCATAACTACTTAGAGCCTAGTCTAGTAAGGACCACTGTCCATTAATATTCATTGCAATATTTATGATAACTTAATAAATCACCTGGTAATCACTCGAACTTACAACTTATTTGGAAGATACCCAGCACACCTCAAGTTGTCTTAATATTAAAAATTATGTAAGATACATAACAATCATAAAAAAATCATAGCTCTTTCTTTTTCATGATATTTTGGTAAGCATATTTGAAAAATTAATCTGACACATTATGCGGAAACATAAATTTTGGAATGCGAAATAAAATAACGAGCATAAGAATCATTCAATTCTGATAACTTCTTACAATAGGCTTATATGGTTGTAAAATAGCTAATCAATGTATTGTTTGATAAACCTGACATTATTTTCAAAATCACGATACATGATATCGGTCTACATCTCCACCCAAATAAAAGATTCCTCATCAAGTAAAAAAAACTTAAAAATTACACGCGCAAATGATCACTAACAAAACAGATAGAAAATCGAAATCATTTGGTACTACATATTTCATTGCTTTTTTTTCTTTGAATTATTTAGTGAAAATAAGATAAAATAATAACTCTCCATAAGTTTCGTAATTTTCAGTCAGTGTATAAAAATTTCAGAAAGTGGCCCTTATGTTGGGTTTTGCATTCCAAAGGAAACTAATAATTTAATTGGTACGTTCAGGGTTTGGATAAAACAAAGGGGTATACATATATAAGGTATTTTCACCAAAATTTCCTTTTAATTTAAATATCATTGGTCTGCGGTTCTTTATCCGCGGTCAGTGGGGCTTTGTAGGGAGAATGAAGTAGTTTTTAAAAGTATTTTAAAACTACAATGAAATATTCCAGAGTTATCGCAATCATTGAATACTCTGTAGTAAATTAATATGGGTGTTTTTAGGCACATTTTTAATCAAGAAAAAAAGATTAGAGGTCTATCATTATCATGTAGAAAGTCTTTTGAAATTGTCATCTCGTATAAAACTATCCCTCAATCTTTGGGGATGTTGTTGCGAAAGGTTCCAGTGAAGGTAGGGTAATGGGTTCTAGTGAAATGGATACGATGTAATTAATTTGGTGTGTTGGTATCAAGTGCAAATAAAAGCTAGGGTAAGCCTAGTTTCTTCGATCCAAGCCCCAAAATGCAAATATATATATACATATACTAGCTGTCTCGCCCACGCGTTGCTGTGACTAAAGATACACAACGGCATCTACTTGATGGTTACCTAACGTAAATAACCAAGTGTTTTGTCAATAAATTAACTCACACCGCCATCTGTCAGAAACTTTTGTAACTTGCAAATAATTTCAAATAATTCTCTAATAAAAAATATTTTATTCGCAATAATAAATATTGAGTTAAATAATCGAGATAAAAATTACACACAGTAAATCAAATTTCGTCAAAATTGGTTAAGTAGTTTGGAGTTTACCTTGGACGAACATTGTGACGCGAGATTTTTTATATATAAAGATATGTGTGTGTGTATTGAAGTACGCACCAAAACATATGGTTTTTTAAAAATAAATATCGTTTATATTTTAATGCGATGTGAAGGGTATTCTAATTCAGAATCTAAACGTTGTTTTAAATAGCCTTAGTAAGAATATTTAAACTAGTTGACAGTTAGTAAGTAGTTTTGAAAGCTGGGTACTTTAGAAAATTCACCTTCACGTGCATAATTCCATCCCACAGCTTTCCCTAGTTAAAGCCACAGTTTCTGAGATGTTGAAACTTTTACAATGTGTGCAATCCGACATTTATGTAATGTTTTGACCTTTCAATAATTTAAATTTTCTAATTCATTATTCACAAAATAAAGGAAAATAACCGTAAATGATTGGTGTGAATATGTTATCACAAAAGATTTTATAAAAACATTGACTTGTGAATATTAAAAAAACCTGCCACCGTATTTTATTGCAATCTTCTTAAAGTTTTCAGAGGATTAAGAAGTAACAAAAAAATTATTTTTAAGAACTTTACAAAGAATAATTAATTTGTTCTTTCAGTGGAATACCAAATACCCGTCACGGCTCATTCATGAGAAATAATATACGAAATTCGAACAATTGGTTTGTTAATATTAATCGCTAATTAGTATTCAGGAAGAGTGACTTTACGTGAAAATTACCATCTAGGTTAGCGAGCCTTCAAATAAAAGGCCTTCAGACAAGATTATAAATTATAATCCTTTTGATGTGGTACCTACGATTGCCAGAGGCATAGCAAGAAATAAAGTGAATCTTTGGGGTTCGGTCAACACGATATGTAATACTTGTGCAGTCATACACAGTCATAGAGTCACAGATATGTAATACATGTGCAGGGTGCGTCAACAATAAGTGTGATAGGGACTTGCACAGTAATAGAAACACATAGTTCCGTTACTCACCCTAATTAATACAATTATCAATTAGGGTTAAAATTAAAATTAAATCAATTTTTATCATCAAATAAAGCTGCATAGAAATTGCACTATTATGAATGTAGAATTAATAGCAATCAAATAAGCAGCGGAATATGCAATTGAAAATAAGTGGAATAAGACTGTACCTAATATTAAGTGATTCTGTGTGTGCGCTGTGCGATGTGCGCTTCAACATATTAAATGTATTTCGAAGTGGTTGGCTGTAGGAAAATAGTCTACAATATTGAATAGCAAATAGTGCATCTACAGTAGAAATTATTCATGTATTTAGAATAGATAATATCTCAAGTAGGAATATACGGGAATGAAGAGGCAGATTTGTTGGCAAACAAAGCATGTGTGTGATGGATGACACGAATAATGGAATCACGTAGGACTGGACACCATATGCTGAAGATTACTGCCAAAAAATAAATTTCATATGTAATAATATGAGAAATATTTTTTTTTTAAACTAGTCTACTAATAAGGAAATATGGTATAAAAGTTCCAAAAGTAGCCGTTTAAAATAGCATGGTTTACTGAGGTTAATCTGAAAAGATCGGAAATGAGAATCTTTTTTAGATTAAATAAGATCCGGACATGCTAATGGGAAGAATATTGTGTTTGATAGGCCTCTCTGATTCTCTATTCGAAGATGTAGTACACACATGAAGTGCATTAAATATGAACGACAAAGGGTGACAGTATTAATGACCTTGAACTCATCGGAAGTTCAGAAATTAATAGCCTTAATAGAGTTCCACGCCATATCGAGAATACTGAAATTTATTAGAACATGTTAATTGGAAAATAATTAAAGTGAATTCTTATATATTAAGGACTAAATATCTTTTAAAGGACTAATATAATACTATTATAATTTAAAACAGATGAGGCAAAAAATGACAACATTATCTGAGTCAGAAGTCTCGATAATATACACAATATAAAAAAAAATTTGGGTTAGTAACAGAAAGCTTGAAGGATGAAACCAAATTCAGTATAAATAAGATCCCATGTAGAAACATGTATCTACACCCATATTGTGTAAAACTAGAAATTTAAAAATAAATTATAGACCCTTAGATGCTTGAATCTTTGAAGATCACAAATAACTGATTAAAAAATTAAACAAAAGTCTTAATTTCAACTTACTGTTGAATTTCGCCATTCGAAAAGTCAATTAATTCAATATGTTCATTTCACAGACAAAGCGTTTGGGATTAAAATATGTTTTAATTTCTTTAATCCTTTATCTACGTAACAAAACGTCACCAGACGCCCCTGTTAGACACAGGTTACGGTTGGGAGTACAGAGTACTTTAACGGCAGTTTGGTTTAAACTGACATTGGAGTCTAAAATAATGCTGAGCAAACGGAGCAAGGAAAAGTTTTATCATAAGATAAGATATAATTTCACGTGTGAACTCGGTAAAATGTCATTGTTCACGCTGCTCTGCGGTTTTAGATATTGACGATTTTTAATATTTGTTATTCTATTTCGCATTAATTATTTTTTAGTATTCAACAATCATCATCAATTTATAAATAAAATACAATACTGTTGACAATATTAGCGAAACTCATTCGAAAATCTGAAACAGAACAATCAGAAATACGGTCACATCTGTGGCTCGAACTCAGGACCCTCGTCTTTCCGGGCCGTATTAAACTGTATCATACTTCGTCTGATAACTACCAACATTATCTTCATTTTCTTGGAGCTAATTTTTTCGGCTGCTATCTTACATAGCAGTTAAATATGACCGAAACGGATAGGGACACATTAGTAGTTCAGGAAAGCCGAAGGTATTGGGTTCAAGTCCCAGATGTGACCGTATATATTTCTGAATATTCTGTTTCAGATTTTCGATTGCGTTTCGCTAATATTGTCTTCATTAATTAAAATATTACAATTTGCGGTTTAACTCACAAAGTTAAAAATACAAATAAAAATAAAAGTTTAAACTGTATATACATTTAAATAAGTATAGCTGCAATCTTACAAATACCATTAAAATAATCGAATTGTATTACCATCAAATTTTCTTCTATGTTTACAAAAAGAAAACAATTCATTTTTGCTATTAACCAATGCTTCATTAAAAAAATCTTTTCAGGTAACGATAAAAACTATTCTAATCATTTCTAGAAATTGCTCCGGGAGAATACTCGTATTGTGCTTATGACGAAAATGGAAATCATACCAACGCTTAAAACAACTGCCAAATATAATTTCGGCAAAAGATAGCTCGCTCGAAGAACACGAACTACGGAAACTTCCATCAAAATTCATACATCAGCGTGTTGATGTACGTAAATTAACTGTTTGACGGCATAAGGCAATCTGGAATTAATTTCCTCATAAGTGTGCATAATAAGTCGGTTAGTATTTGAGCGGTGATGATGTTCCGGTGGCTCTGGGAACCTACTCGCCTCATCTCCGCTAGTTAATGCACTTTGTGAGACGTGAGAGTGCAATTTATTATTGAGATTACCGCGAAATTCGGGTGATGCTGTGACATAACTGGCAGAAGTTTTATAGGGGTGACGAAGGCTCTCCAAAGTCCTGATGTATGTAGTGTAGTTACCGAAAACAACACTGACATCACTCACCATGAAATCCTGAAAGGTTGATTGATTAAGCTAGCATGGAACCAGACGTCCTTGTCAACGCGGGCATTAACCGGTCAAAAATCATTAATACTGATAAAGCGGTAACTTATTAACACAACTCAGATGATAGATTCTATTACCTAAATAATTAATAATAATAATTTATGGTTTACAAATTACTGAAGACAGGTGCCTTTTTATGCTTGAGAGTTATGATTTCAAAACTACCTAATGTTTGGCTGAATAATTTAATTACACCATAGTATTAATAGTTTTTGGCGATTTAGAGCACTCTGGTGTGGGCACAGTATTTTCCTACCAAAATCTGTTTAAAAAATCAAGTTCTGTCAAAATTTAAAAACGGTTAACTTAATAAACTGTGTAGAAATTAAAATTAGAGAAAATTATAGTTAAAAATTGTCATTTTTTCCTGGAAAGGCGACTAAATTTACGAAGAGAAATTATATATTACGAAAAATTCTAAACTCACAAACTCAAGTCACAATGAATATTTCTGTCAGAAAAAAAGCAACAAAAATGCAGTTATTATAAAACCGTCCGAAATAAAAGGATTTATTAACCCGTTTAAAATTATTCACGGTTATTTGTCAAAGCTTTGAGTGTTTAGAATACATTTTTAATTATTATTTTTCTCTATTATTTTTACCTGTTTGAATCAGAATTTTTTTTTTGTGAACAACCAGCAACGCGCAAACATCAATGAGCTGTTATTTTTTCCATAATACTTATAAAGTTGCTGATAGCCCCCGTGGTTGAGTGAGGTTCCGATCCTTCGGAACGTCCTTCTTATTGTATGAAAATGTTTTATTCATTCCCAAGGACAAGTTCATACTTATGTGCGAGGTTCCCCCACTTCCTCTCCCACTTCCACTACGAAAAAAGAGAACACGGTTTTGCCTCACCTGGCTAATAAATGTAGTTTATGGGTAGTGCTTAATCATGATTATCATCGACAATATTCTGAACGTCAAACATAATCATGTGCAGCGATATTATCGATTATCAAATTGTTGCTAGTCGATAATGTGATTGTAATCACACATTATCGTACCAGTGATCTGTGCTGGTCGGGGCAATATAATAGAATTACCTAACAGCATTTGCGGTTCAATGAAGCGTCACGATATCGTTATCGGGTAATGTAGGTGATATGAAGGTTTGCACAAAAACTGTAAGTAGTAAGCACCAGTACACATTGGCCCCCATCCTTTGTAATGATTTAAGTAAATCACTTTGTAAGTGTTACTTAAATCATCACAAAATTATTTAAATCATTATATCAATAAAGATGCAGTTAAGCGAGTCCCAAGCTTTTCATTGACTTTTTCAAGGGACACTCTCCCATAAAATTTGGATATGTTTTGGGAGCGTTTGGGCATTCTACGAGTGGAAACTGTGGCTGCACTTTTTGAACACGCCACTTTTTAGTCGAGTAATAGTCCTCCAGAAGGATAATTTGAGATTGGTCTCATCGTCTGAGCTCCTGGGTTGAGCTTGTCATTATATTGGTACCACCTGCGATTTTAAATATGTTGGTGTTATGGTCTATTGGTCTAGGCATGTCGCCGGTGCATAAATTAAACAAGATGGGAGCTAATATTGATCGTTGGGGGACACCGGTGGTTAGAAGCCTTATTGATGAGAATGCACCATCTAATTTTACACCGATGGAAAGATTTTGTAGGTAGATGGCGATGAGTTTAATCATTGGGCGAGGTATATTAAATTGGTCCATTTTATTAAGCAGGCCGTTATTTATTTATTTATTAACAGACATATGTCCAATTTACAATAAAATAACACGAAATTTGGTGAAATGTACATTATAAGAAAAAATTATGGTACATGAAAGCAAAGACAAACAGAGAAAAACATAAGAAAATATGAGTAAGAAGTTAAGTCAAGACTTTGTTAAAATTAAAATAGTTGTAAAATATCTTCAATTTTTTAGTGACCTACAAAAATCATGTAGGCTTATACCAAAAAAATCAAGGTTGACTTGAATTGACCATTCTACACATTCTGCACAATGGTGAATTATATCCTTAATTAGTCGAGTGTTGATTAAAGAAGAGCAGTTCATTATTTCTGAGTCTACAGGAAGGTATATTGAATGGGATGAGTTGTAGTAATGTGGGAGAATCAATAAGACAGTTGATAATTTTGAAGAAACGAGATCGGATTTTTTCCGACGGTCTACTAAAGGAGAAAGATTTAGAGTTTGTTCAATTTCATCATACGAATTCTAATCCTAGCCTTCTAGCTATCCCTTTTAAGAACCGATGTTGATTGGACTCAATGTGACGAATATGAACAGCATAAAAAGGAGACCAAACAACACTAGCATATTCAAGATGAGGGCGAATCAAGGAGCAGTAAAGAGGGCTTAGGGAATATATGTTTTTGAAGTCAGAAGTGATTCTAGTGATGAAACCAAGTATTTTGAGAGCTTTATTAATAATCACATGTATGTGTTCCCGAAAAGAAAGCTTGCAATCTAGAAAGACACCAAAGTCTTTAATAGATGTAATTGTTGTTAAGCAAATACTATTTATTTTGTATTCGAAAACAATCAGTTTTTTAGCTCTGTAAAAGGAAATATTTTTGCACTTATCGACATTTAGTTAGAAGCAATTAATTTTATACTAATCATTGCATGAGTCAACTGATTGGAAAAGAAGGCAGCCATGGTAATTTTTGAGTATTTTTAGAATCTTATTGTCATCCGCAAAAAGCCAAAAGCGCGTTTGAGAAAAAAATACTTATGATGTCGTTTATAAACAAGTTGAATAGAAGCGGGGCTAGATATGCTCCTTGAGGTACGCCGGATGTTACTTCAATAATAATAGACACTATGTTTTTTTTAATTTTAACTCTTTGTTCTATATTGCTTAAATAAGGATAACGGATTTCTTATACTTTGTAAAAAGCTTTTGAAAATTCAGTATATAGAGTAACTACTTGTGATTTATCTTCTAGGCCGTTGATGATGGTATTGGGAAGGAGAGTAAGTTTGTAGTGATAGATTTAGCAGATGTAAAGCCATGCTGTTCCTCAATCAGTACATTTTTGAAAAGAGGTATTATTTTATTTGTAATAATAGACTTGGTATACGTGAAGTCGATAAAAATTAAATCGGTATACGTCTAAAGTTTTGCCGATTTAAAAGTAGGTCTTATATAAGAAACTTTCAGAAGTGGCAGATGATAGTGATAAGTTGTAGATAAAACATTTTTGTTTAACAAATTTCCGGAATTATTTGGGTTAAGATTTAATTTAGTCTCAGTGAGTTCATTATGAGATTTGTAGCACATAGCAGATTTAATGTTGGATAATTTTCTTAAATGATTTTTTTTTTCTAAAGCGCTGGGTTGTTTGTTAATTTAAATAACTTGTGTATTTTCTTTTTTTCAATAATCGACTGGTTTAATTTCTGAATTTTGTACTGAACCGAATAGGAAATTTAGGCTGGGAATAAGTTCCCCTTGGAACAAAAACGTCTATAGCATGAGTTATAAATTCGTTAAATTTAAATATAGCATCGTTAATATTGGTGTTAGATAACATAAATGTCCATTAGGCAAGATACCTATGCCACACTTTATTAAAGGCTTTGCTAACGTCCGTTGTATGTTTGTTTATGTTGAGTTGGTTGGTTAAATGTTCGAATCTTTTAATTTCAATCTTGATAAAATTACTTTTTCCATGACTTTTCCGGTGCACGGGAGAAGACAAATCGGTCAGTGATTTCGAGTTAGCATTGGGATATTTGCCTGGTGTAAGAATGCGTATGACATCTGTTTGTTTGAAGAGCGTGGGGAAGCTGCAGAGATGCAGACAGGCATTATAAATGGCATTGAGTACACAGATACTCTTTTTCGCGAGGCATTTTAAAATTTTGTTAGACAATCTGCCTGAGCCATGAGCTTTTTATTTTTATTTCTTCGTGAGTTGTGAGTTTAATCAGATTGTCGTCTGATTCCATGACAAATGATTTTATTGACTACGGTATCTACAGTGGATTTACACAGGGGAGCGTTGTAATCGGTGTTAGGAGAGAATTGATCTTAAAGCAGTCAGCAAAAGCTTTTTAGCAGTTGTTGTTTACAGTCGAGTAAACTATACCATTTGTTCTATGAAAGGGCGAAATTCTGGGTTGGATCTTCTAAGCGCTTTAGAAAGCTTCCACTATCAAGAGATGTTATAAATTCATTCTAAAATTCGATTCTAAATTATTATTAAATTTAAAAATTAAACGATTGTCCTGATTTTAACGGTTGGATCGCAGAATCGATGTCAGCCTGTCGAGCTTTGTTTTTTTTCCCCTCGAAAGTTCTTTGATCTCTTCGGGAAAGTTGAGTTGAAGAAAGTTGACGTCGCTTGTCGTTTCCAGTAGTCGCGGCGCTGAACTTTGTTTTTTACTCATTTACACGAGCTTTACAGTGACCGAATTTAAGATAGCCTCATCAGGGGTTGATGTAGGTACCAAGATTGAATTTAAGAGCTCTATTTATAAAACGCCCAAAGACTGTGCTGCCATGACATCTTGATTTGTTAGAAAAAAGGTTAGCCTCGGTAGATTAGTTTTTTTTATAAACCTTGCTTTGGTTTGATGAGAACTGAGTATATCTCAGAATAAAATGGAAAATATATATCGGTAGCTTTTGTTACTTACTGTTACTCTGCCCAAAAAAATATCCAGTCACAATAGTTTTTACATATTGGTAATAAGTAATAAGCATTAACTTTCTGGCTCGCCATAACTTACAATAAAAATATATAAATTTGTTTTTGACCAGTTTAAATTTTAATTAAACTGTACCGGTTTCGGAAGAACCCTTTCTTCGCCAGGAAAATATTAAAACTATTAATAAAATATAATGTATAAATAAAATATTAAAGCGTTTAAATAAAGAAATTTTAAAGAAAGATTAAACATAAAATCATGCTACTTCACACTGAACTAGTAGAAATGCCTCTATCACCTGTTAATTTAACAATTGAACTATCTAAAATTAAAAAATTGCTCTAAATAATGGTTATTTCACGCACTTATTTAATAAAATCCTAAATAAAAAACTTAACCTCATTTCAACTAATTTTTTTTTTCTTCAAACTTCGCAAAATCACTTTGTGGCGTCATTTTTAAGTAAATGAAAAAAATAACTGTGTATCAACCACGAATAGCGGTTGATACAAAGTTATTTGTTTCATTTAATTAATAATTTTTTATTTGGCTCACCTGAAACTAATAATAAAATAACGAATTCCTTTCAAAATGTTCAAAATTCAAAATTCCTTAATAAATATATATATCAATTTTTTCTTCACTTATTAGTAACTTCAACCCGCGTTCTATACTGACAACAACTTAGGTAAATTATTAAAAAAACACTAAAGATAGAGATCATAAATTAAGCCACTCAGGCATTTACCAACTATGTTGCAATGATTGTCCATCATTCTACATAGGTAAGATAACCAGAAATGTTAACATTAGATTCACGGAACAGTTAAGAAGTTTAAATAACAATAATTTTTGGAGTTTGCCAATAATCTTATTTCTACCAATCATACTTTTAATAAGGACGGGCTAAAATTCTTCTTAATAATAAAAGCAAAAAATTAGATAACTTGGAAGCACTTGAAATTAAAAAATCCCTAAATAATAACGCTAGTATATTGAATAACCAAATTAATTTATCGTTTAGTCCCATTCTAGATATATTTCCAATAAATCGCCCTGTTATTGCCGGAATTCCCGGAATTACTCACCCCCCTTTGTTAACCCCCACTCAAATGCCTATTTTTTGTACATATCTATCAATATTTTGTATCAGAGGTTAGTTTTAATATTCTCCTGACGAAGGAAGGGTTCTTCCGAAACCGGTGGAGTTTAATTAAAATTTATAGTGGTCTTAAACAAATTTATATATTTTCATTATACAATAGTTTTATTTTGGTTATAAAAAAATATTTTACATAAAATAAGACGTTAAATCTCTTTTCGAGAGTTCGGGTATATAAATAAATTGCTTATGTAGTAACACGTTGTAATTATTTCGGTATATATTATAAACATATGGGTATATACATAACTAGTAAGCTTGTAGTGCAGAATATAAGCTGAAAAAGCTAGCAAAAGTTGAAGATTTTGTTGCAAATTCCACTATGTTGGCTGTGGAAAGCGAATCTCTTTGTTTGACCTATCAACTGTTTCTTAGTTGGAGCAGGGTTGCATCTATTAGAGCGAGACAAGCCGGATAATCGCTCTACAGTTGAGGCGGGGGTGATGCGGCAAGAAGAAATCTCCTGTTAATCGGCAGGGCAGTCTCTTTAACTTAAAGAAGAAGATGACGTTATTATAAAAAAAGTCTTCTAATTTCGGCTGCAAATTTGTATGGCAAACGTGTTTGATTGTTTTTAGAGATTTTATTCCCCCTAATTTTTCAATTGATCACTTTCACTGTAGTGAATCTGTAGTGCCGTACATGAAAAGTTTTACATAGCTTTTGACGATTATTATTGCGAAAGTATTATTGCATTTTATCATGTTATATTTCATGGTTTGCCTACGTTTTTTTTTAAACTGTTAATTGAGATCATCTTAGAGGTAAGAAACATAAACCACAAATATGTAGGAAGGTAGGAGCCTACATGAAGTAAAATTATTTTTGGTGTTCAGCTTCTACAAAATCTTTCGTCTATCCAGTTTCAACCACAGGAGATGTCTCTCCTGCCCAAAGGTTTAAAATATAACCTCCACTACACCGAACACAATTATAGTGATGCTATCGAAAATGTTGCAGTAGATGTTGAAACGGCGCTACACAAAGTTCCAAGAAAATTCCAGTATGAAGTGCAGAAGTGCTAAAAGACTTGATCCCCAAAAATATCCCTTCATTTCATTCAGAAACCCTCCACGCTAGGATCATTAGAAACAAGTTAAATACTGAAAACTTAGTATTAACAAAGATAAAGGCAATACTGTAATACTTATTCCCAGAATGTTCTTCAATTCTTCAACTCTAAAGTTGAAGATTTTATTAACAATGATGCATTTGAAATATTAAGATCTGACCCCACTAATAAATTCCAACAACATGTAAAGAATGCTTTGAAAGACTATAAAAACCCAATGTTCATAGATTTGTCATATGACCATTTTAAATTATTCACAAAAAAATCCTTAAATACCCAGGTTACGTGGGTTCTTAAAAATTCACAAAACTTTTTCCCCTATTAGACCAGTGGTTGCCTGTTGTAATTCCCTTCTTTTAAATTAGCCTCTCTTGTTACTAATGTGTTTAATAATTGAAATATTTTTCCCCTAAATATACAATTAAGAATTTCATGAAATAAGTGAATCATTTGAAGGACTTAGTTCTCCCATCTAATTCTAAACTCATTTCATTTGATGTTATAAACTTATTTCCTAGTATATTAAATGAGATTGAATGCAAATCTTTAGTAGCTAACTTACTTAATAATTCCCGTTTATCTAATCATATGTCTAATGAACTTTCTCGCCTTTTTAATTTGTGTCAAAATTATTTTTAATTCAATGAGGTGGTGTCTACCAGCAAAAATGGTCTCGCGATGGGAGCGCCTACCAATCCTGTATTAGCTGACATATTTATGGATAGTATCTGAAACAAGATATTTGAATGTAAATCCCCTTTATTAAAAAATGTTCTTTTGTGGATACGCTATGTCGATGATGGGAACGGGCTCAAACCGCCAATTAAACACATGCCTATCGCTCCTTAATTCCTTCCATACAAAAATCCAGTTCAGACTTGAGACTGGCATAAATTCCAACTTAAATTTTCTAGAACTCTCCGTATCCATCATTAACAACAAAATTAGCTTCAACATATTTAGAAAATCTACATTTACTGACACCATAATACATAATACCTCCAATCACCCTGTGTCACATAAACATTCTTCTTTCCACATCATGATTCACCGTCTAGCTACTGTCCCCTTATCTAATAGTATTTTTTCTAATGAACTACTTACAATTTAATAAATAGCTTAAAAATCAATCAACAACGGATATGACTCCAATCTAATTGATAAAATCCTCTGAAAAAAACTTCGCCCAATCTCAAAAAACAAGTTCCTATATAATGCCCTACCATCTATTAATAATAATAAAATTGCTACCCAATGGCGCAGAATTTTGTATATAAGTAAATTCTCTTCCCTTTGTGTTTCTAAACTTCTGTCAGAAATAAGGCCGGCCTTCTATACTAACAATAACTTAAACTAAATAGCTAAACTTTTAACCAATTCTAAAGACAAGGAGGATAAATTAAGCCATTCTAGCATCTACAGATTAAATTGTAAAGATTGCCCAGCAACATATATAGGTAAAACAATATTTGCCGAACATTACTACTAACCACACGTTTAATAAAAATACTGGAGTCCAAATAATCCATAAAAATAGAATCGGAATACACCTGAATAATTTAGAAGCTGTAGAAATTTCAAAATCAAAGAAAAATAATTGCCAAATTTTAAAAAAACAGTTATAATTAACCAACAGTCCTATTTTAACGTTGTCCCCTTTCTCCTTATGTAACCCCCACCCTTCCTTTACCCAGCCCTCTATCCCTCTTCCCACCCCTCCACCAATCAGTCTATGATGTTATCTCCCTCTCCCGTATGCTTTCTCTCTCTCTACTTTGTTTACCTGATATTGTTTCTCTGTATTACGATTTTGTTTATATACTATTGTCCTGAGGAAGGTTGAGTTCAACCGAAACCGGTCGACCAATATAAATAAAATAAAGTGGTTTAATACAAACTATTTGTTTCATTTGGTAAATTTGTATATTTTGATTTTGTTTGTCTTGTAATAGCAAATGTTTTAAATGTATTATTTTATATTTATAGAAAAGCCCTCATTTGTTCAGATTTCATCATCTCTTCATGTATTCTCAAGTCGGTAGATTGCATAAACTGATTGCGACTAACGCTGCTGCCAAATTAACTTCCAAAATACTAGCCTTCTCTTAAACTAGAAGTACTCGTACCTACGGGTATTATTTGCTTACCTGACTAGCGCGATTGTGAGGAATATCTTGATGAAGTGCTTCACTTAGCTCAGTTCATACATCCTACCCTTCCAAAGCATTCCACTTTAAACAGGGTGCCCATATGGCAGATGGCATCCCGCTGAACTAGATTCGGGAAGGCGAACCTTAAAGCAACTCTGATTAAGAAAACATGAGAGCGTAATCCTACCCCTAAGAATTTAGTTTCATACAAATTGTTTGCTGAGGATTAGTCTATGTCTATACTATATCCACAAAAGTTCAAAATGAGAAATTAAATGTGACAGTTTAAAATATACGTCCATTTTTTTTTACAAAAGCTCCACACACGCGGAGAAAAATGTTATTCGAAAAAAACGTTCATTTTAATAGTAAAAACGGTTAAAAACGGGACTGAAGTTCTTACGAACAAATTAACAGGGTTTCAATGTTTATTGGCGGGGACATGTAAGAATAATTTGTTGGTATACGTAATTTCCCGCCCGGATTATTACATTTTCCCGCCAATAAACATTGAAACACTGTTAATTTGTTCGTAAGAACTTCAGTCGCGATTTTAACCGTTTTTACTATTAAAATTATCGTTTTTTTTAATAACATTTTCTCCGTGCAGGGCCGTGAAGATAATAATTTCCCTCAGGGCCTATGTCATTTTTGGGGATGCTGTGTGGGGGGTTCTTTTTTGGAAAGAAAGGAGACGATGTTCTGGCAAGGGAAAAGGTATGAGGGAGAGGGGTGGGTAGGATTCTGGGGGTCGGTGTGTCCAGGAGTGACGAACGAATGATTCCATCCCTCCCACTAAGGTGCAAGGACTGCAAGGTGATGTTCCGAGAAAGCCCAGCTGGAGAAGTCAAAAGGCCTCCCTCAACCAGTCTCTCCCGATCTGACCTACCACGCAATTGGTGGGCAGGCGCATCCGTCGCCAAGACGCGGACAAACCTCACCCCATGAACCCCGGGAACGCCTGCTAAGTCACCCATGGCAGAGGTGTTGGTTATCCAATAAATGGTTCCCGGGGCGGCAGTACCAGCAAATTGTTATTACTATTACTACCAATAACTAGTTATAATTTATTATTACTTCTATATTATTGTGGTGTGTATTATTTATTCGATTAAAAACTATAGTAGTTAACATTTCCACAAGCTTATTTCATACAATGTTCTTATGTTTAAAATGTGTGCCTTCTTAAATTCATGAGTACACTAATTTTATTAACTTTTACGAGAGTTCCATTAATTATATTTTATTTTATTTGTTCTTAACAACTTGTTTAAATGTGTCCAATAAGCTAACCTGTATAGAACTGTTATGTTTGTGGCTATAACAGTGTTCCTTGATTTTGAAAAAAAGGTTTCAAACATTCAATAAATGCTTTTTTTTTCCTAGAATATAATCTTTTTTGTATTATGTAAAAATTTGCATTGCATAGTGTATTGCATATTTATTTGTTACAAAATTTTCTTGTCAAGCTATTACTGAAAATATGCTAATGCAAGTAGCAAGAATGAGTGCATTTTTTTGGTTTAATGTTATTAGTTGATGAACGCATTGTGAATCAGCGGTAGGCAGAAGGCATATAATAAAACCTTCAACAAAAGATGAGAATACTAGAATTTAATTAATGTGCCTAGAGAACATGAAGTAGTTAGCAAACAAGAGCATGCGTTTGAGTACCACGGCGCATCAGCGAAGCATCGAACAAACACGAAATAAATAGGTCAATCATATTTAAAGGAAAGTTTTCTAATAAAATACTTTCGCTCGTTGTGTTTTATTACGAATAAAAAAAAACATGAAGACCTCTCCAGCTCTCCGGTGCACTTATTCAATTTTCTCCTTAAGGGCTCTCCCTCAGTAAATGCAGTTAGCCGTCTATTCCGAAGCGTTTAGGGTTTCCTCTTTTGCTGGAGCGGTATTTACAGAGAGCGATTTCATGAAATGAGTGCAAATTGACCCAACATAGACAAATTAAAACAAAAAGGCAAATTCAACAAATTAATATATTTTTGTTGTGTCCACTCATCGTATAGTCCATTTTTAATCGCCTGTTCTGTCAAAAGCTTCTCTTATCGAGTCTTTTGTGTGAAAATGTGATTATAACGTACGTTTTAGAACCGCAAACAATGTTTTTACTATAATTTTATTCTTGCAATAATTGCAATTGTATTCTTGATATGCAAATAGGAAATAAGGGAATTACAGCGAAAATTATTTTAAAAATTACTGCATTATTTATAATGATTTAAACTAATTTTTGTTGTTTGTGTCATTATGTACATAGAAAATAATAAATTTTTGATAAATATTTTCAAAATTATATTTCCCGAAGAAAAATGTCACCACGAAGATTTTTTAAGTATTCCGATCGCCGTGAAGTTTTGGGGATACGATTTTCTGAATCTAGAATCCTGAATTAGCTGCACCACCTTATCACTACATTAAAATGTACTATTTGAACAGCATTTTGATATTAACTTTAACTTAAATCAGCTAAAAAAGTAGATGTTTAGTAGACGGATAGCGTTCGTTATTTGGCAATAGTTAAACATTATAATATAAGTTACTCGATAAATAACGATAATTGACAGTTTACACAGAGTTTCTTAAAAAAACATAAACCATATAGTTTTATGGTTTTTTACGGAGCGAATACTAATTGAGACATTTCAAAATATTTTCATGACTGGGCAACCAGATTTTTTTTACCTTTGAACACTCGTTTTAGGTAGTCGAAAGTCCGGTGGGTAAAACGTATGATTAGCTATCGAGTCGAGTTCAAGTCTCATGTTCACCGCAAATTATAGGAGACATCACATCAACAGCAAACAATGATTTTATTAAAATTATAGGTATGGATTGGATGGGAAATCTTTAAAATTTTGTGTTAACTGGAGGTCAATTTCACAGAATTAATTATAAAACTAAAGAACATACATAACGAGAAACCAGAGTATAGAAAATAGATCGACCGTACGTGGTCGAGTGGTAAGACCCTTACTCCCAATCGGAAGGTCGCGGGTTCGAACCCGGCGTGCGTAAATAAATTTTATTTGATTAATTTGTGTTATTTCACAATTAATTAATAAAAATAATATATAATATATTTGCGGCACGTTCCAGAGTGGAAGATACTATCAGTATCGCCCTGGTGTAAGACCACCATTCAGAATTGAAACGTTGCTTAATAATGGATTTAGCTGTGTTTAGTGACTAGATCTGAATAGCCAGATACTTCCCCACCTTCCACTTCCCATCTCCTTCCCTTCGCACTTACATTCAGCCTCATAATATACTCCTATTGGGGATGCCATAGTCTCACTGGCTCCAGACGGGAGCAGTTGAGACTTGTGAGGTATTCTCTATAAAAAATAAAAAAATTACGAAAAGATAGAGAATAATAAAATTTCAAAATGTCACAATACAACGGCATACTAATAATAATAATATTTTTTTGCCATTCGTGTGAGAAATCACCTAGACAGAAAGATATAACACAGGCAACATACCCATAGGCATGGCCAACTCAAAGGCACACAAAATTCTTAAATACACTCAGTCATATTTATTTTAAACTTTTAAAGCTGTTTCAACTTATTACTATTAGCCCCTGCCAACAGGAACTGAAAACTAAATACTTTCCATTTACTAAATTAATTCAATGAATTCAAACAAACTTGTAATACGATTTTTTTTAATAAAAACCAGCCAGGAAAATTATTTAACAGAGTTTTCAATTGTTGAGAATCTTCACTACTATCAAGCGCTCATTCAATTATTTACTATTGCGTTCTCTTTGACCTTTTGCTTACTCGTTGACCTTTTGCCTGACTTATTGACGTAGAAGTTCAGAACGCTTTGCTTGATTCCTTGATTGAAAGAGTGCACGGATAATATTATAACCACTTGAGCGCTTTTTGCCACATTATGGCACTATTTCCAAAACCACGGATTGCTTTGTTGCCAAAATGTGGCAAATTTTGATTTTTTTTTAATTTTTATTAAAACGATTATATAATATATTGTACATTCAAAATATAACAAAATATATATTCTCTACATTCTTTAAAATGTTTTAAGGATAAAGACTTAATTATATATTTTTTATAAATCCTACAAATATATGATTATAGACAAAAGATATGGGAATTCATTGGCTACATAGAACTATAATCAGTTTGTATGTCTTCATATTCAAATTCGTAGTTATGATTTTTTTAATGTGGGCCGAAAATTTCCTTTAACAATCCGGAAAAAAAATTTATTGCTCTGTCGCTCCAGTGTTTAAAGCAAGAAAAATAAGTATTTTTTTACTATACGTGTCATTGAAATAGTCAGGAAAGAAATTAATTTATTAATAACTTTTTGAAAATTGAAAATCTTTTTAAATAATAACTAAATAATTAAACATGATTTAGCAAGTATGGAACAGCTTGGCTTCTTATTTATTGTTAATTAGTTAATTACAATTATTTTTACAAGATGTAAATAATTCATGGAAATAAAGTTCGGAAAATAGTTTCGTTTACATGGAAACACTTTAAAGTTCAGATAAAAATACTATTGAGCACAAATATATTGAAAAATATTCAATTTATTACAGACACACGACATTGCGAGCAAACTTATGTGTTTTTAAATATATATAAAAATAGATCATGTTCTTGATGTATGTAATTACCTTCTTGGAGAATTAAATTAGGTTTTCGTTCGTTAAATTGAGAAGGGCGGAGATTGTTTTTTTTTTGTTTTGAAGAGTTTTATTTTCCACGTATATTTGTTACTTAATTTTTTTTCTGCTACCGGTTTCGACACATCCGTACAATTAACTAGCAAACTTAACACTAACATAAAATAATACAAATACAGAAATTATTAGAGTTAGTTTTAAGTTTGCTAGTAAATGACACGGATGTGTCGAAAAATTTAAATTTAAGTAAGAAATGTACATGAAAAGTAAAACTCTTCAACATAAAATGTCTAAAAGTTGTTACATAGTTATTTCCAAAGAAATACAAAAATGGTAATTTTTAATAAAATTAGTCACATGACTGTTTAATGCTATTTAAAATCATCTATGCATTTTGCTTCCTAATAATTGATTTCGATTCTCCTTGTTTTTATAGGTTTACATTCTTGTAATTAAATTTATTATTATTATATATAACCAACCACTATTACACAAAGAGTATTGAGATAAATTTTGTACTCATTTATAATTAGAAACGTCATTATAACTATATATAAATGTAAACTACTCTAAAAATTATGCGATGTATTCGGCTGGCGAGCCAAATAAATAAAAATAAAAAATTTAATTATGTTAATCTTATATTGTATATTGAACATAACGTTTTATTAGCCATTTTTAAATAATAACTTGGGTTCGGTTGCTGCAAAGTGCAACCATTTTGTTTTATTTTTATATTGAGATACGGTAAAATTCCCGTAAAATAAACTCCGAACAGCTGAGGTCTTTAGGGAGATGTGAACAAACGGACAGTTTGTTCACATCTCCTCTCGTAAGTGAAAATCGTAGCCATGATATTTTCTCTCCATGATTTATTTATTCTTTAAAAAAAATAACTCTCTCCCCTCTTCCTGTGTCAATTGTGGATAGGGGTACATCAAGGGATAAACTTTTCTACCCGATGAGTCTCAGGCCAACAATTATCTGAGAAATATTGTAGATTGTGTGTTAGTGCTTGTAGCAATTTTTTATTTAATCCTGTTCAATGTGATAAGGTAAGATATGTGATGTATTGGTCGAATACGGAAGGGTTCAGTGATGGGGGTCCAGCGGCTGAGTTTGCAATCAGAAGGATTCAGGTTTGATTCTAAATTTTAGTAAAAAGTTTTTGCTAAATCTTTGTATGTTTTCGGAGTAGAGTAATTTTCCAGCCCGTGTTAATTATGCCATTCCTGACGAACCAGACACTTTTAGAGACTCATCGGGACAATGCAATCTGGAATGATTCTAGTCGTTTGTGTTTAATGTAACCAGTATGGGTGACTATGGTATATTAAAAATGAAATCTTTTAAATTACTTAATATCACTTCAATCGGGTGATTATTTGCAAAATCAGTAACCTCCATAAATTATAGCTTCCGAAAAGTTAATAATTTGCACACTAGAAGTTAAATAAATATATTATCTGATATGGAAAAAGAGAACGACGACATTATTTTACATTAAAACTACATCATTATTAGTAAAAAGAAATTTTGTTTGGATATTGCTTTTTTTTATATAATAAACAATTTAATAATAAACACTCCTTTCAGTCTTAGACATGAGTACCGCTTTTGACACGGTGACCACGATTTCCTCATTAAACGGTTAGAAGAATCGTTTGGTTTAAACTTCGACGTTAAGAGCTGGCTGACATCATACTTAGGCAAGCGTAGGTAAGCCGTAAAGGTGGGGAAAAAACAATCAACATATGCAACCCTTTCATCTGGAGTACCCCAGGGGTCTGTTCTGGGACCACTTCTCTTCATCCTCTTCACAAATGATGTTGCTAAAATAATCGAATAATTTGGTCTTGTCTCACTGCTACACTGATGACCAGTAAGTTTATTTTTATTGATTACCAGAGATAATTCGCATAACTGAGTGTTTAGAAGCAATCACCAGCTGGATGACCTCAAAAAGATTGAAGCTGAATCCGTCAAAGACTGAATTTCTCTGGAGCGCCACAAGCAGACGTCAGCATAAAATCGATAACTCTCCAATATCATGACATGTATTAAACTACGGAGTGTCAATCTGGATGCTGATTTTTTCCTTAAAACTAACAGAACTATAAGCACTGGGTTCTTTCAATTAAGGCAAATATAGTTTCAAATGTTTATTTCTAAGAAAAAGTTTAGATGCAGGTGATGCAGATTTCATTTCTCTGATGTTTTATAATATTATGGTCTTGTTAATTAAAGTATGTATTCGTCCTTTCTCCTTAAATAAAATAAAAATATACCTATATATTTTAAATGTTATCTCTCACCGCCCAAGCAAAATTTTCCGCTATGGTGATTGTAGAAGGAGTTTGTATAATAATGTCAAGTTATTCATGACCTGGGGATTTTTGCTTCCTTAAAGAAAAAAAGAAAGTGTCGCTAAAACAAAATTGTTTATTATTAATTTATGGCTGAATTTTCAGCTGTGGATTATTTCAAGAATCAGGCCTCGCTTTTAGGTTTGCAGATATTACGGATTTCCAACGTAATCCCACAAGCTGTAAAGTGTTCTTCCTTCTGAAACTCTTTCAATATTAATTCTTCACTCAAGGTAAGTTCTGTTTTCCCGCACCGTTGTACGTCCGTCTTCATAAACCTCCTCCTCTGGGGGATTATGTATTTTGATCTTTCGACTTCAATTATAACTGGAATTTGTGATGTATTTTCAACAAAAAATATAGAAAATGAGCGGCCATCGATTTCTGCATTCGAGATAATCCTAATAAATATCTGTACACTAATTGGATAGCAGAAATGTATTTTCTATGAATTCAAAATTGGAATTAACATTCTAAGAAAATGTAAAATCATAATAATTTTGTAATACCTTACATATCTACTTATATAGATGAAAAAATTGATGTACTTTTTGATTATACTCATTTTTAATACATTTATTAGTACTTGTTTATTATATAAGGCTTATGCTGCTATTTGTACTATACTGCAATTCAACAGTTTAAATTAATTGTTAATGTATCATCATCATTATATCTACATATACATATACAGTGTGTCCGGGAGTATTTACTTTAGTGCATTAACTTCGGGGGTGATTCTGCAAGATCGAAGGAATAGAAAAGTTAAATAAGTTTTCTCGAAATTCCAATTTTTAGGTGTACTTTTCACTTACTTACTTCAGTTAAAAGCTAAAATTAGCTCGACATGTTCGGCCGGCATAATTATTTTGCGTTATTGCCAATCTACTACTCCCTAACTCCCCACACACCCAGTGTTGATTTTGAAATATTGTTTATTCGCAAAGTAGGTAATTTAATGCATCCAGCAGTATTTAAATTTAAAAACTGTATTATTATGATCAAACCTTGTTAATTTTGTGTTATTTTAACTAGTGTGTATTTATTAAGGCTTACATGTATTTTTTTTTATTTAATGCCACAAAGTTTTTTTTTTACACTGTATTTTTAATAATGTGAGCCTCACTGGTACTTTACCCGTGCTGAGGCCCTCATTTTACAATTAAACTACAAGATAATAATTATTCAAAGTGTAATTTAATTATTCAATAAGTTAAATAATAATAATATATAAAAGAAAATGTTAGTTCAGTGCGTGTTAAGTTTGTTTTTGTAAGACGAGACAATAAATCGCTATTGGTTCTTGTATATTTAGTTGTAAACTAACCTTGCTGATAAAATTGTGTTTCATTTGTGCGATTTTGTTAAACCCACGCCCCGTATGGGGCGTGGGTTTAACAACCAAATAATAGGATCACATCTGCATTTCTTGATGAACCTACTTAGTGTACTAATAAAATTAGTTTTCTTTTTCATGCTTGACTACAAGCAGAAGGTGGACATTTTGAAAAAATTTTAAATTAGTCAAAAGCAATGACATTGATTAAAAGTGTTTAATAATTTTATTGTTATATTATCATTTTGTTATTTAGTGCAGTTAACTTTTTGAATTTTATTTAAAGCAATTCTCAAAATCTCGGCCTGTTATTGTTTACGCGTGATTTCCATGGCTACGTGCCAATCAGAAATGTGCAATGTTGCCACTTTGAATTTATGTGTACCTCACACTATGGATTTTTAGTAGGTACGTCTTTTTGAAAAAGGTATTTATTTTTTTTACTCCTACCATCATGACGAAGTTAATGTACTTTACCCCCGGACATCCTGTATAACATTTAAATCGTGTCATTATTGCATAAAATGTTGTCATTATGTCTATATTTTTTTTTTAGTTTAAAAATAAAGATAAAGATTTTGCGTAAAAATAAGAGGGAAATAGACATCAAATACTTAACCATTTTTTTCATCTAGGATACTACGCTATCACCACACAAATTTCGTTGTTATATGTTGATTTTATTACATTTGTGTGATACTTTTAATATGCTTGAAATACAAATGTAACCTTTTTAGTAGTGTCCCCGAATCCCTTACTATTATATCACAGGTCAGTGGCTGAGTTGGAATCGCGTAAGGATCCCATCCAGGTTTCGTGTGTTCAATTCCTTGGCTGGCTCAGTCCTTCATCACGACACGTGTATAATGAAATTATTGGTCTCCGATAACTTTTTGTCTTTTTTTAAAATTCAAAATCAACCAACCAACCAACCCCTCACTCTGCCCCTAACTATTCATGCCTACTGATTTTAGTTGGAAAACAATAAAAAAGTCACCAAAATTTAATTTATATTTTTTACTTCAAATAATGTCAAGAATCACTGGCTAAAGTAATTCAAATACGCCCCTTTTAGAACCCTATATATGTACAATAATATAAAACAACCCTTAACATTGTTCACAACATATCCGTGGGAAATTATTCTCAAGAAGTGTCTACACACCTTTTCCAAAAACCCACAAAGGCTGTTTTGTGTAATATAAAAATCAAAATCTTAAATCATACAAAGAATCATTCAACATTTTTATGGAACACCATGGGATACAGGTACTAAAAATATATATACAAAATTGTTATGCATTTGAAAATGTTGAAATCGCTAGAATTTTCGAGAACTGTCGTCTGAATATAAGGATAATAATGTTATTCCAGTCCAAGAATTCTAATTTGTGCTTTTGATAGAATCATTATATCTTTTGGCTTTTCCTGAAAGATTTTCGAGAATACCTGTTCATTTTCTAATTGGTTTTGGGGGGACGCAGGTAACCCACAAGAGATAAAGAGGTTTGGCTAACGATTGACAAGCTCGGGTATTATGTTCGGCAAAACAAGGGTCAGGAGTCTGTCGTGTTCCGCCAACCATTAATAATCTTCCTGCTGCGACGGTTAATGGGGTCATCAAGGGAGGTTAGGACGTAGAAAGGATATTAAATAAAAGATGAAGGAGGTTGATTCCTAAGAACTCATGTATTACAATTAAGAAACTGATTTTCACTAACTAAAAGGAACCGACGCGCGACGGAGGTATATTATGAGATTGTCTGTAATGATGATAAAAGAAATTTAAAATCATGGTGTCGTCGAATACTAATTTATCCAGCAATGGATACTTTTGTACCCTAACATATACCTCTGAAGCATATTAGATGGACTTTATTATTTTACGGCAATAGTTTCGTGTTCAATTTTGTCATGCAGTAAATACCTAGACTGGGCAATGAACTAATATAATAGATGTCTGAACTAATAGAGCAATGGAGTAACTGGGCATTGAAGCAGACTACTGGAAATAACCAAAATAATTAGAAATTTGACAGTTAAAGACAACCTTTCAACAAATGTACGAAAACCCATCTAATTTAATAAAATCCTTGTAGACCACACCCCTCCCCCTCCCTCACATTTTATGTATATAAACCGTAGGTTAAGAACAATTTGTGCCAGTCTGAAGGTGACTTTAACAAGCCGTAACCCGGTACGGTCAAATAAATTAAAGTGGAAATTAGTTATATATTTTGTTTTATTATATTATTATAATGGAAATCCACTACAAAATATAAGTTTCAAAAATATTAATAGATGTCGCTGATATTTTCGATTTGAATTTTAACACATTCAAAGTCAAATTAGTTCAGAACTTTTTAGTCAATGCAAATAACCAGTAATCCTTATTTATACATGTTCTTAAGAATTCACAATATCTTTTCGATTTTTTTATTACACGTATACATATTTAAGGGGGTATTTAAAGTTATTGTGATAATAACTCAACACGTATATTGTATTCTGTGCATCATGTAAAAAAATAATTATTTGTGTTTTTCTGTTGTTTACAATTAAATTTATAATTGTTATGTAAAAGCCCAATAGTACGTTAATCAATAAATGAATTCAGTTGAAATGATTTTGAAATATCATAACGATAAGAATGTGTCCCCAAAGGGTGAGTCAATCAGAAACAGCTACGACAAATATTTTTGTTAAGCTCCCAAATCCATTCCCAAAAACTGTTTGGTCAGGGGTGAAGAAAGGCGGGAAATAGTGTATAATGCATAATGCAGTATTTGAGAGGTGTTTTGGACTGCAACCTGCTGGGTACAGAATAATCTGCAAAATATCGGCAGATCCAGAATTGTCTCTTTCGTTGAACCCTGAACTTCTTCCACTGCAAAGCTGGGTATATTAGTATGTGCTTAAGGCAGCTTGTGTCGTGTACAATGTAATAATACGTCAACACACCGTCACGTAGCTGGTAAGACCGCCTCAGGCGCATCCTGTATTGATGGCTCGTTTCGGTCGTCCCCATGTCTGCAATATCACTCAGGTCTGCCTTCAAATGCATCCTAGGTTTACACATTACGGATTTAGGCAGTCAAAAATATCAGTTCAGTGCGCGAACGTTTCAGATATGATTCAGACAAGTTTAAATAATGCAATTTTTTATGCGACTCTTTAGCGCACATTATTAATTTGAATATGCTATTTTATTTTTCAAGTGTGTTGCTCAAATGAAATAAAAAGTTGATGAAATTAAATTTTCTGTAGCAGATTTGAAAAAATATTTCCGTGAAAGTATCCGGTTTCTTTATCAAAAACATTGCCAAAAAGATACAACGGCAGTCCATTTTATTCCCACTTTGGCCGTATAAATGTAGTTTAGGGTGGCCAGGGGACACTCCGATATGAAAGTAGTTCGCTTCGGCAATAATTTAAAGTAAACCTACGGGCTTTTTGCCGAAGTTATCTCGCCCGGTAATCTCACTGTTTTATGCAAGCCCCCTAAAACCCTTCCCCCATCCTGTCCTCTGGCGGCGAAACAGATTGAATTTGGAAGGAAATATTTTTCATCCCTAACGGAGTAGGAGAGGAGACCGGATAGAAAATAAATTTCGGGTTGTATGGAAAATCAGTTTGTCGGAAACAAAATGTAATTTTAGGGCTCTTTGTGACGCTGAACCGTTTTCTGGAACAGCTAAATTGATTTTTATGTTAATGCGGTGTTTGGTACTTATAATTACTGACTTATAGTAGGGTAAGAGTTTAATCATAACATTATTGTTGGTGTTTTATATGAAGCGGAAATGAATAGAACTATTTTCTGCTCAGCTATTTACTATAGCTACCCATTAATGTAACTCAAAATGGGAATGCGTACCATATATTTTTGTTTGATATATATATATATATATTTTTTTTTTTTTTTGAATTACATAGGTACATATATTTAAAAAAGTAAATCATGGGTTTTAAAAGCTAATTACAATAAAATAGTTTGTTAACGAATCTACCCAATTCAATAAAGAACACATTTCTCGTGTTTAAATTGGGGAGTAGTTTCATTACAAAGGTAAAAGAAAAACGAAGAAAAAATTTGAGGTAAGAAAATACATAAACTTATATAGGATTTTAACAAATATACATTGATAGTGGAATTGAGTATCATATCAGTTACTAAGTTGGATGTACAGAAATAGATTAGTAAAAGTAAGAATATAGATGTAGTGAAAAAAAAAAATATTATTACATTTCAATTTATAGGTAGGTATTACATATAGTTTACAAAGGTGGTAGGTACATGGATTTGATTCTAGCAGTTGAGTAGAGGAGCTGATAATGCTGTAAAATATGTATATATGTATATATTTTTATCTTTCGATGAGGTAAAATCAATCGGATAGTTCCAGGTAACTAGCTAACTACTACGTATCTACAATAGTAAAAAAAAAATATATATATTTTTATTTATTAACCAAGATAATATTATAATATATACAAATTCATTTTTTTGGTATACACAAGGCTGAGCCTGTTCCGAGGTGGCAGGAATTTAAACTAATTTTGATATTTTAATCTTGGAATATGACGTAAAATTAATTTTGAATATAAAATTAAAGAGATAATTAAAATTATAGAAATAAAAATAAAAGAGAAAGAAAAGAAATAGGAGAAACAGAAGAAAAATATGACAGAAAGAAATAATTGTGAGGACATTTTAATAATTTATTTTAATAAAATAACAGCAAAATTAAATATTACCATAATATATTATTAAATAGTAAATATAACAAATTATGCCAATTTTTCACTGCTGTTAGCTCGCTCAGTGGCCCAGTTGGCATCGCGTTCGGGTCTCATCCAGGCTTTGTGTGTTCTGTTCATCGACTGGCCTCCATCACGACAAAGCAAAGTTTTCTGCTTACTGTGGAGGTGGTAGGTTATTCAAATATTGTCAGGTTATTCGTAACTCGGGAATGTTTGCCCTTCTTTAAAAAAAAAATAAAAAAATTACATAATTAATGTATGAATTAAATGAACAGTTAAAAATTATTTTATTTTATTTGGCTTTACGCTTATCTCGACTTTCGCATATGTAGATTATAAAAAAACACCAAAGTGAAATACCGAAATTACGTTTGGTGATCGAATTCATGTTCTTGCCGGTAAATGCGTATTCCCACCTACTGCGTAGCGGGCCGGACCGGGAGATGTTTACAGGAGACCCAACCTAGACCTCTCCAGTCAGACTCTCTCAACCCATCGACATGCACCGCAGTGGAAGGGACTGTTACACGACACACTGACCCCCACTACCCGTTCATACTCACCCCTTAAACCTTCCCGAAACTTCCTTTCCTTCATTTTTCTGAAAATACCCTCCACATAGTATCCCCAAAGATGGCAAAAATAGACCTGGAGGGATTTTTTTCCTCGGGCACTCCTGTATCTTCAATCTTGAATTGAATTAGTTAAATGAAAAATTTGGATAATTGTGAAAAAAACAATATAAACAAAATGAGGATCATCGTTATTACGGGATTTACGTTATTATGTATGTATCTACCTGTAAATGTATGTATCAAAAAAAATTGTCAATAAAAAAAAATAAAAATTGAATAAAAAGTTTGAAATGATTGGAAACATTAAAGTATTAATTTTCAGAAAACTCAACATTTTTTTCTATTCATACTTCATGAAACACAATTTTTAGTAGAATTACCACAATGTCAATTTTAAAAACATTCATTCCAATCTCCTTGTTTGAAAAATGAACGACAATTTTCATTCAATCGTAAAAAATGTGGAATGGCCACGGAATATATTATGTGTCGCAACAAGTTTTTCGCCGTTATCGCCATGCAAATTGGACTGGAAAATAATCAAATTTGAGGAAAAGCGATAAAAGTACCGACGAGAAAACTCGACAGGGATGCTTCAATGATTTTATCTTCAGCCTTTATTTTTATCGTTTAGTTAAACTTTAAAAATATTTTTCTTGAAGAAAGAGTTTTAACAAACGGGTAACTCATTTACAAAATTTTGTGTATAGTCGGGGGCGTCTCTACTTTAGTTTTGGAGTAAAATTTGGGAGGCTGGTATGGGTACCGCCTACTTGGAAATCATTCATTGTAAAAGCTATGTTTTAACACGATTTGGCAAGACTTTCGACAAAGACAATATTTCGACTAATCATGTGGGTACTTTTCACACGATGTACAATAACGTTGTATATCATATATATTTTGATCTCCTTCTATTATATAAAATTGTTCATTCAAGGTTGGACTGCCCGGAAGCTATAAATTTGCTATCTATACATATACCTCCAAAATATACCAGACGGGATATTTTATTCTACAACAATAACTTCGCTATGAATTCTGTGTTAGAAAGAATACATAGGTTGGACAATGAAATAACCGATGTCGCAGACATATTTAATTTAAATTTTGTCACATTAAAAGCCAAATTAGTCCACCACTTTTTAAATGTAAATAATGAATGAGAAATCATTTTATTTTATTTCGATTTTCTTTTGTTTCTTTTCTTTTCTTTTCTTTGTTTTTATTCTAAAGTCATCCATGTGGATTTAACTTTAGATATATTCTTATTAATTTATCACATTGTGTTTATGTTTTTTTTACATACTTTGTAATCTTTTTTATGTATGTTATACTGTTGTTATAAATGAAATGTGTATTCGATATGTAAAAGCCCCAATAGGGCGTCTATAAATAAATAAATAAATAACTGGCATCGGTGGGTAGTGTTTAGTCATCTTCTTCTTTGTCTTCTGCTTCCGAGGCATTTTGAGGAGAGGAGAGGACCAATTACAATATTTTAAACAAGGACCTTGGAATAGTTGGAGTAGTCCCAAAGCTGTTACAATATTAAAGACATTGGATAAGCAACACCTCTGATATTGGTCACCCCAAAGGTTTGGTGACTTATCAAGGGTGTCCGGGTTCATGGGGTGAGGATTGTCTAGGTCTTGGCGGCCGATACTTATACCCACCTACCTGTGTGACGGACTGGATTTGAAGAGACTGGTTAAGGGAGACCTTAGGACTCGCTCGACCCATCGCCTTACATCGCAGTACACGAAGAAAAATGTTATTCTAAAATACGATCATTTTATTCGTAAAAACGGGACTGAAGTTCTTACGAACAAATTAACAGTGTTTCAATGTTTATTGGCGGGAAAATGTAACAGTAATTGCTTGGTATACGTACGAAATTACGTATACCAACAAATTATTGAAGGTGCGATGAATTCAAACGTCCGTCACCTCCGGATACTTATCCTTATTCCTTCCCTCACCTCATACCTTTTCCTTCCCAGATCTACATCTCCTTCTTTTCTAAAAAATAAAAATAAACCCTCCACACAGCATCCTCAAAGATGACATATGCTATGTAAAAAAAAAAGTTTTTAACTCTGACTTCACTGCAGATAAACATTATGCAGAAATCAGGAAAAATGCCCCAATGGAAAGCCTCGATATTAACAACAAACTATCTTCATATAATAAAGTGTCTATACAACTTTATAAATTTAACATAGTTTAATTGTGAATAACTGATGTTTTTCATGTTATTTTTATTCTTCACCACACCCTAGTTGGGTTGATCGCGTCTGTTCAATTTGCCATTTCTGAACCCGAAACATTTTTTTGCACCCAGTGTTTAATTGCTAATAAAGTCGACAAAATGGATGGCCTTTGGCATTTTATGAAAACGGAAAATTTTCCATGACTATTAAGTAGCAGGATCAATAACTGTTTTAGGTTTCCATCACATGTGTTACTTTTTAACGCGTTTGTATATTGTAACGAGCGCAGAATCGCAAAAAATCTCTGGTTATTTTAATTGTGATTTTTTTGAAACTGAAAGTATTTATAAAAAAAAATCTTCTGGATCATTTAAAAATCGCCTTTTAAAAGATGATCATAAATTTGCTTACCGAATGAATACTGTCAAAAATGTAAGTAAAAGAAATACAATTTCAAAAATAGAATTATTTATTCATAAAAAAAATTTTGGTTGATCGGTTCCAATTTTGAAAATCGAAGGTTTATACAAGAATTTCATTTTTATATGTAATAATTCCATTCGAGTAGTCTTTTTATTATTATTATTATTAATAATAAACAAAACTTCGAATAATTATTATTAGTGACAGCTATACCGTCCTTTGAAGACTTGTCAAACTGCCCAAAGGGTGAATGGTGAAACGGTTATTACTTACAAAAATAATTAATACCTAGCGGTAGGTACTACATCATTTTGACCTACATCAAAACGTCAAAAACAATGAAAATATTCAAAAACACGAAATTAGTTTTTAACAAGTTATAAAACTGTTTTAATTAAAAATATGTGTTTCGTAACAAACTGAAACATATATTTTATTTGAGAAAATACATTTGCCAATTTTTTTTTGTAATATTTCTCTGGATTTTTTCAGATTATGGGAGAAAAAATCCAGTTACACTTTTGGAGTCAAATACATGTATTTTCGGGTGACCGGACAGCTCAACAATTTATATCTTCATCAATACTTTGAAAAGTCATTAAAAGTGATTAAATAGGTTTCGTTAGGTTAGGTGAGGTTAGGTTAGGTTGGGTTAGGTTAGGTTAGATTAGGTTAGGTTAGGTTAGGTTAGGTTAGGTTAGGTTAGGTTAGGTTAGGTTAGGTTAGGTGAGGTTAGAGTAGGTACTCATTATGGTTATGGGGTATATTTTAATATTTTCTTATCATTTTTCAAAGGGGTGTTGAAATGCCACTTTGTTGAGTTACAATGGAACCGTATTTTTGAGGTTTTAATTTCCCCCATTTGAACTAAAAAAGTGATAAATTATTTATCAAAAACTCATGCTTTTTCAAAAAGCTGTAAGGAAAATACGTTACTGCCTTTGACAAAGTTTTTCAATGGTTACTGCCAATTAATTTTATTCAAAAATTCCGATATTGAGAAAGTAATCATTCGTCGTGAAACAAAACAATGAAATATACTTCAATATTTGAAATAATTAATTGCTCTCAACAGACTATAGAGGAAACTTTACAACCTTCAGCAAAAGTTTTAAAATTAATTGCCGTATTTAAATTCCTAGCGTTGTACTTCTGTACCATGGACAATTGGACAGGCGACTAAGATAAACACAGTTGTACCTACTACCCAAAGTTCCTATTAGCCGAAAGTTAGGTTCGAATTAATAGAGATCCTGCCATATCGATGTCAGAAGATATTTGACTTGACTTTGTGAGAGGCTGAATGGTCTAATTTATTACTTTATTCCAAGGTGAACAATTTGATAATACCCACATAACTACATATTGGTTCACTTTATGATATTGCTGTGTTTGTTCTTGTTCGTTGTCATTATACTATACTTCAGAAATACTCATTATAAGTAAATACTATTTTCCAGTTTAATGAATTTGATAACCAGTATTCCCCTTGAACTTGCGCAAAACAATAATATATCATTTAATCAAGTTAGAACTAATCTACCCATATCTCATATAAGGCGTGGAGAACTGGACACTAAAGCGAGCATTGACACGGAAGACCGAAGGTCTTGAAATAGAGATATGTATAGACACATTCTCAAAATAGGTGGGATAGATAGAGTGACAAGTGTAGATACTCTTTATCGAATAGCCAAATATTGTGGATTTGTATTAGATTTGAAATGAATACAACTTTTAAGCTATGGGCAAATATGCTCATAAGTATGCTATTATTGAGCAATTGGTCCTTAGGTCCATTCAATTGGCATGTGAATGTAAAATATTGCAAAGGCATGAGTATTAGAAAATAGAACATGCTCACACATCAATAACCGGTTGATTTGTAAATACGCTACCGAAGGCGTTACCGGAAGGGAGTATGCTCTTAGCATATCTGAACAGGTTTGCTTATGAGTATGCTAGTATCGATTCGATCTCAGATTTGACACTCTTTTGATTATACGTATGGTCTTGCAAAGCTTTAATTTTCGGGAACCTGCGTAAAAATAGCACGTATGTTTTATTATTTGGTCAATTTGTCTTTTCCGGGAGTATAATTAAAACAAGTATGCATAACACAAGCAAAGGCGTACGGTTGAAGAGTTCGCAAACATGCTTATTTATGAGCATGTGTGTCCGTATCTTTACAGTTTGGTCATACCAAGAGAAGCAACGAACTGTAGGTAAAGGAACCTATTTCCCAACTGATAAAGTCCAGGGGAAGATTGATGGAAAATCAACTTGCTTGTTGCAGGCTTTAGTCTGCAGAATGAAGATTGATGGTAGCTAACTTCCCCCAGGAGAGAGCAGGCAAATCCACACGAAAGAAACAAAACATTATGGAGTTTCTACAATGATTTGATAGCACAAATTATACTTTTTAAAACATAGGTAGCTTTTTAACCTAAAAAGCAAAACAAATATGTTAGCAAAGCAAATAGGTAAGCTTAATATACCTGAGTATATATAATACCTTTGGAAAAAGAAGCTCTGAATTTCTATAACAAACTCCAACCCAGTACCTAAGAAATTTAGAAATAACTGTCTTGTATTTAAAAAAATCGTCGTAGAAGTTACTGAATAAACCCTACCTAAACCACGATTTTACACCATGGAAGTCGTTGAATTTCTTATATCCAAAACCTAGTACCCCTCAGCATAGTGTCTCCTAATGAGGAGGACTAAGAAAATATTCTACATCTCTCTTATAATTAAATTTCACAAGTATCATCTTAAAGCAGCCCTGGCCAACCCGGGGGCCGGGGTCATATATAAAGATTTTTTTTGTTTTTATTTTGGGAATTAGTAGAGCTCTGGACACGCAACTTGTCCGATCGCGTAACAAGGACCAATCAGTGCAGATTAGTATTAAGATTTACTTATGCTAATACTATCGTACAAGTTTCGTATGCACAAGTAAACAATTGCACTTATTATTACTTAGCACATTTATTTTATAGCCGTTAAACATGATTTCGAAGAAAAGGAGACTCGTTGAAGAAAAAAAAAATTAAGTAACTGTTGGGAAGACGATTATTTCTTTATAACATTTACATTTCACATTAAAAATAATCAGTTTAAATATTGCTTCTTTCAATTCTTTTATACATCGAGACACAAATAGACGTATATATCTTTTATAATTTTTACCAAAGTATTTCATTTTATTATATGCTTTTGTTGTAACATTTTATTTTGGTCAGTGTTTTATGTTTTCTTTGTTGTTTTAATTTTGAACAATTTAAAATAACTGTGATACTCAACTATTAAACTAAAATGTAAAAGCACATTACGGTGTGTAATAAATGAATTAAGTGAAGAGGTAGCAACCCGGTACTTAAACTATAGAAGAATTTCCTCTTTAACTTGCTAAACAAAAAGCTGTAATTAAAATCTGGATTAAAATGCTACAACAAATAATTTAATACATTTTTTTATCGGTTGTGTGTCAATGAGGCCCGTGGTGCAATTTGGGTTGGCCAGGCCTATTTTAAAGTGTCAAAATTATCATTTCGTAATTAAATTAAATAACAATATATTAATTGAATCGCAATAAGAATTCTATTGTGGTGTGTTCAAGTTTATAATTATACTTTTTTTTACATTAGCTCCACACAGGCCTATGTGATCTTTGAATATGCTCTGTGAAGGATTTTTAAGGGAAAGGAAGGAGAGGAAGTCCTGACAAAAAAAAGTTTTGATGGGTGGGTAGGAATCTGAAGATAAATATGTCCAGGAGTGATGGACGCGTGAAGCCATCCCTCCCGGTCCCGGGTCCGGCTGAAGAGATCAAAAGGTCTCCCTCAACCAGTCTCTCCCGATTCGGCCTGCCATGCAGGTGGTCGGTAGATGCATCGGCCCCCAAGTTCCAGACAAACCTAACCCCGTGAACCCGGGCACCCCTGCTAAGTCATTATTAAGGCATTGTTACCAATGCCTTAATAACCCTTTCAAATGATGATTTATAATTTTAAAATAACTATAGGAAGATATTAATCCTGTTATCCACTCTAATGCAATATATCATGGTTCCTGAATGAGCAGATAAAAGAGAGAATAGACCCACTCCTCTATCCTACAGGAATAAAGTCTGACCTTTTGTCTGTGGATTCGTTTCACAGTAGGTTCAAAGACACGGCACTCCCTTATTTGGTAGTAAGCCTTCCTTTCTACCCCAGAAGGTTGGGATATGAATCAAACGATGACCTGCCGTAATAGAAGGAAACCGTCTACTTTTCAAATTGGATCTGATTTCTTTTCACCTTGTCTATTGATTTGGAAATTGGGATATTCTTAAATGAAATTGAAGCGTATTGTTCAAAATAAAAATTGGTTCTTATATTCTATGATTAAATCCGTAGATAATTCTTTTTTAACATACTTATTCATAAGGATATTAAAGGAACTCTGCATGTGTTATTGCAGATATACGATTGTTCTACCTTGATCATACTGGAATTTACTCTCGAAATAGCAATGTACAGATACGAATCAATGCTTTAAATGCACTTTTGTAAATAGGTATGGGTACGGCCGCCCCGGGAACCATTTATTGGATAACCAACACCTCTGCCACAGGTCATTCCAAATGGTTCACTTTTGTGACTTAGCAGGGGTGCCCGGGTTCATGGAGTGCGATTTGTCCGGGTCTTGGCGGCGGATGCGTCTGTTCAAAAATTACGTGGCAGGCCAGATCGGGAGAGACTGGTTGAGGGAGGGAGGTCTTCTCCAGCAATACTCTCTCTCGGAATATCCCTTACACCACATTGGGACGGATGAAATCATTCGACCGTCACTCCTGGACACACTGACCTCCAGATTCAATTCAAAAATTCCTCCACACAGCATCGCCAAAGATGTAGGATGTAGGCTCTGAGGGGAATTATTTTTTCAGTGCAGCTATTGTAAAATATATATATATATATATATTACTGTTGAGCGATCATACCTGCTAAAATTGTTTTCGGGTAGGTGATTTGATTTCCATACAAAAATATATTTTACTATTATTTTTTATTAATAATTCAAAAAAGATACATAAATTACAAATACATTTTATACACTAATTATTTATATAATATATATGTTTGATGTACCCCCATAAAAAAAGCAGGGCTTGTGTGTATGGGGGGAGGAGGATATAATATATGTACATATATTTTATAATATATGTACATTTATTATAAAATCCATACTTATAATTTACAAATCAAGATCTTAATTTTAAGAAGAACATTAATTTTTATCATAAATAATAAATTAGTAGGTCTGTGAACAATTGATCTTGCGTCCAAGAAATTATTTTCAAGAATAAAGAAAAAAATTGCTTGGTGACAAGATCGATTACTCATTTATATTCACAGCGTTAACTCTAGCGTGGTAGATAAATAAAAAAAAACTTATTTTACATTTCGCGTAAAAACGAGCACAGATGGTTCAATTGGAATTTATTTAAAATGGCTGAAAAAATAACAGGAAAAAACTAGCAACGTAAAAAGTAAGAGAAAACATTGGTCTTTCATCAGGAAGTAATTTGGAAATGAATACCTACTTCATCTCTGTGAGTATAATTGGGACATGTTTTTAGAAAAAAACTTTAGGCGGAAAATGGGAAGGCTTTGTAAGCACGTTTTGTTGGAGAAACATTGTCTGTTTTTGCCTCCTGTGGCGGAAAATTTCCGAACAGCGTGGCACACTACTCGTATTGCGAATAGACGGTGGTCCCTTCATAAATATTACGGTTGCCATTCAGGCTGTTCCTTCTAGAAACATGTTTGAAATTATGTTTTTGAAAATGTTCCCTCTCATATTAAATGCCGAACAATGAAACAATAGATCCCTCTTTGTAGGTAATGCTTCAAAGTAATGCTGCCATTTCATTAATTGTGAAATATGCTGTACCCGTTGCTTTATTAGTGGATATTATTGTACTATTAATTACAGCGATAATTAATTATTAATACCAACGTTCACAGTATTTGTTGTTAAGTATTCTGTATTGAACTGGTTTATTTTACTATTTTTACTTCTCTCGATAGTTTTGCCAAAGATAAATTATACAATAAAAAATAATGTAGTTCCTAGTTACTTTATTACTTTTACCATTTTAATATATTTTTTTTATTTTAACATAATAATCCATTTACATAACAAGTGTTATTTTTTATCACACGGTCATCAACGTAGTATCGTATACATATACATGGTGTCCGGGTGTAAAGTGCACTTACTTTAGGAGGTGATTCTACGTGTTAGCCACTGGAGTGTACCGTTATTTAATCAATTTCACCCTTGAGAAGTTTCCCACACTCTTTCAAAAAGTTATGCCTCCTAATTTTAATACTGAGACATATAAACTGCTTATAGTGTTGGAGAGCCATTGAATATAACTATATTTAACCATTTATTCCATACTTTTGGGATTCATTAATTAATTCTTCAATTACTCATTGATCAATTGAAGTTTCCATAATTCTAACAAGTGTTTTAAAATATCTCCACAAATTGTCCCCATGCCGACCAGCGCACTCTCGCATGTGTTTGCAAATTGTCCAAGATGAACACTCCATCAGTGGTTGATAGAAGTAAAGAATTTTTTTTCTAAAACTTTTTATGATAGTTCTCCCTGAATACTCCTTCCTTCCTTCTCTTATAAAATACCCTTCAAACAGCATCGCCAAAGATGACATAGAACCTGAGGTAAATTATTTTCTTCAGGATCTCTTATCTTTAGCTATTGTAAAAAAATCTAGAGAACGGGACCCCGGGAATCCCGGACCGTATTCGGCACCGTAATCTCCTTGCTGCTTAATGATTTTATCCATGATGGACAATTTGAGCAACATTCGTTTTGCTCATTTAAATGAAAGAGTCACTTTCTAAAAATAAATTTTAAAAATCGGCATATATTTTGTATGATGTGTGCTTTATAATAAAATTGTGTGTTAAGTGTAACATGTTTTATTATTTTATATTATAAAATTTTTGTAATATTGCTTTTAATTCATTTTTTAATTATGTTTCTGAATTTATTTTTGTTTTCCTCATTTTTTTTATCAAGTGAAAGATTGTTGAATGCTTTTATTGCCTGGTATTTATGGACAAATCCGAAGCTTGTGTTTGCCATCGGAGTTTTTTTATGTTTTCTTTGTAACTTGTCTAACTGGTCTGTTATAATATGATAATAATAATTAATAATGTAATAACGGTTAATCATTTCAGTGGTTGCTGACATTTGGAAATCAGCTGAAGAAAAGATGTCCTTTTCCTATTTTTTATAATAATTTAGACATCTTGATTCCCGGAGCCAACACCAGGATCTCGGGATTTAAAAATTCCCGGTATTGAATGTTCTGGTACATCCTGGATACAAATACAAACTTTGCCGTAACTAAATAAAGTTTTTACTGGTTTATATTTCTTTCAGTCTACGACAGGACAAAATAAAATAAAAGAAAACTTAAGCCATTTATCGGACACCGTATTTTCGTCAATTCTGAGAATCATTTTCTCGCAAAGAGACCTTTGAGTTACGCATTTTCAGCTACTATCTTCATAAAATTCTACTATGGAGCCCATGTGTTATAACCTGCTTTGAATATAAGCCCTCTGATCGGATATCCGCCGATATTCTCAAATTTACTTACAATAAAGGCAGAACAGGGATACCCTCCAAATGCCATCAGACGATCAAACAGAATATGAAACCAATACTGGAATCAAAGGTCTCTTGAATCCGTTTAGTAGACTATCTACGTGCACATGGAAAGGTCAATATCGAGCAATATTAAAATAATATTCAACTGCCTTTTCATTGGAGTGCTTAAACGTTACGGGAATGAAAGGAAAATAATATTCAAAAAGGGCATTTTTATGTTTTCTCTCATGGAATAATATTAAAATTGTTGACCTTCTAACTTTTGACTTTATTTGATCCCTCATATTACACGTTAGGAAAATCGAACCGAAACTCGGCTTAATTAAAGGATTCAATAAATATATTAAAAATCTTTGAGCCTTTGCTAAATACTAAATTACTTTTTATTGACTTTTCTGTTTGTAGCATTCATAGACGAGGAAATAGAGTTATGTTTTTAGTGTGTATCTAGTTGTTAAATAATAATAATTGGATAATATGTAGAGCACCGTTTTTGTGAGAAATCACCTCAAGGGCGACCTATGATATTAAGACAGAAATTTTGTTTTTCTACCGAATGAATGAAACCCGAACCATGAATGAATGTGGCGTCATTTGCACGACTATTTGGACTTTGGTATTCCTAGGTCAACGCAAATGTTTTTAGCAAGCAACGTCATCATTGCAATAATTAGCCTTGAAAAAACCAAAGAGCGTTTAAAAAATATTCACAGATTTAGTGGTATCATATTTTAACGGCATAAAAATCTCCAATTAGGTATCTACAAGTTTAGTAGTAGAAATACTCGAAATAAAATCAATTTTTTTGTGAATCCAGTTATTTGCTAAATAAATCAACTATTTTGATTCGAAGTGTTTAGTGTTGACGACAATTCTGAGATTCAGTTAATAAAATCCACTTTAGAAAAGCAGGAAGTTTATTTGATAAAATTCAACCGGAAATTGGATGAAGCCTAACTTTCACTATTACAAGGCAAAGAGGACAAAAACAAAACAATTGTGAGTTGGGGCCAATATTAATCTGAGTTATCTTACATTATCATATTGTCGCAATCAAAAAGGTTGCGTTTTGGGTTTTGTGTTTTTACTGAAATAATTAAATTATGGAAGTAACATTTCCACTTAACCCAATTCAAACAAAATACCATTTTCGATGCGTTTATTTTAAATTTCTGAATAACATGTCAGCAATGCTACTGTCTGTCCTTGAAGGTTACCAATCAAAGTAAGGTCGCAACAATTTGATCTCTTGCCAAATTTTGGCGAATGTTTGTCTGAAATTGCTGACTAAAGTGCATTTTTCGAACTTAAATAATATCGGAAAGAATCCTTATTTTTCTGGGTCGTCCATAATCCCCTTAGTGTTTCCATTGTTATACACACAATCATGCAACACAATGTTTCCGTCTGGAGAAAAACAAAAGGTAATTTTTTTTCAAAATTTAATTATACTAAACATAACACAAAAACATTAGTAACAAAAATATAATACCTTTTATCCATATTTTTTGTCTCTCCTTTAATATGTTTGAATGATTTTTGTAATATATTTTTCTATGATTTTAGCATATGACTCTGGTTCTCCTCTTGAGATGTTTACAAAAAACTATTTATTTATGTATCTTTATAGACTTATTTTATGAGTACCGCAATAGAGTCCTAACCCAGTCGCCAACCAGTCACCAACAGTCACCAACTGTGAGACTATGGTATCCCTTTGTGAATCTTAAGTTGTGGGGAGGGAAGGAGATGGGGAAGAGGGATAAGAATAAGGGAGAAGAATTCGTTCCTGTTAAATACTGTCGAACTCGTAGACATGACCTACCACAGGGTCAGACAGATGTCATGGCTCAACATAGCATGACAAGAGATATGACATTGCTTATTGACATTGATGTGTTTAATATCACTGTAACATGTTTTTAAAAAAATTATGTACATGTATTGTTAGTTGTAAGACTGTCGTAAAATGGGGAATGTGGGAAAGCATCTGGTTATTCAAATCTGATCACCAAATACTTTTAAAGCCATTTCGAGCTACGTTAGGATTATGAATGGTGGTCTTTCACTAGGGCAATACTGAAATATCTACCACCTTTGACAGTGCACATAATTCGTACTTTACAATATTATACACACCCCTCATATGTAATATTATTATAATTAAATAATTGAATTAATTTAACTGTTAAATAATTAGTTCAAGGTATCGTTCAGAAGCGAAACGATTCACGTAGTAATATGAACAGTTCGTGGAAGTAAATACATGTAAACAGAATTTTCAGATTCCAAACTGTTACTAAGTTTTGTTAAGTGTTGCACTTTGCTGACGGATTAACGTTGTAGGTAAGTTAGTTTAGGATGTGGTAACGTAGGGAAATACTAATGTTATAACTCCGTGTGGCGGGCGTAGGTTGCCGAGTGTGATGGTGAGGGTGAGGGGTAATAATTGTCGGAAAATAGTGACTGGTAGATTTTACCTTTCGGCTTTATCGAGACGAAAACGAGAATCTATTCTCAGGTTAGTACTGCGCTAATTTATTTTATTTTGCATAAACAAACAGTATTTACATAGAAGAAAATGGTTACAAAATTATAGAAGTTAATACAATAATTGGTGCCAATGACATGTCGCTGCGTATTTCAGTGTACTTTTTAATAGTTAGGATTTTTTTTTACATTAGTTCAACACAGGAGGCCCTGAAGATTTTTTTTTCTCAGGGCCTATGTCTTTGAAGATGCTGTGATTGTTGAATTGTTTCGTCCTCCTTTGACCTTTGCCTCCGTGTTCGAGGGGTAAGGCTATCGACTAGCAATCCAGAGGTCGCGGGTTCAAATCCCGGCGAAAGCAACTAACTCTTATTGGATTTATTCTCATTATTTCACAATTGATTCATTTAAAATAATACAAGATATATTGTTCGGCACCTTCCAGAAAAGAAGATACACCCACTTTCACTCAAAGATCAGTAAGACCATTATTCGGAATAGTTGATTGAAATGGCTTTAGCCGTGTTTGGTGACCAGATCTGAATGGCCAGGTACTTTACCACTTACCTACTCCCCATCTCCTTCCTCTCCCCACTACATTCAACCTCAACACATACCCCAAGATATATTATTCGGCGCTGTGATTGCGGATGCCATTATCTCACTGACTGACGCCTTTCATTTTTTGTAATGTATGTAGCTCTGTAATTCTTTTACAGATATAGTGTCGTCTTTTGTTTTAGTATTGGACCCCTTTTTCTGTACTATTAAGTTAGATTCAAAGACCTTTTTTCTTTGAAGATCACAGTGATGTTTATCGCTTTACGAACAAATACAAACATGGTTTAAGAGGACGTACGACTTATAACTCGCTAGCTAGATTTTATCTAAAGAGTTCTTTTAAACGGAATGACTTGGCCCTTTACAATCGGCTTTGCTCGGGACTCGTCGACACCGACACCATGTGACCCGAGCGTTCAGTGCCGGCAACTCGGGCGTTTATTTTAATTTGATTTAATTACATGGTTTACTTTTACCTGCCGCACTAGACAAAGTCAGTTCCGAGGCGGGTAAATAACATATTATATTTATTAGAAAGAGATATTTATACAAAAAGATATGTATTAAAAAAAAAAAAATTCTTGCAAAAAGATTTGTACATAAGAAGATAAAAAAAGTTATATTGTATGTTGTTAAGTTAAGTATTTACTTATATAGTTTGTTTTTATTATTTGTTATATTTCCATAAAAAGATTGGATACGAAAAAAGAGTTTTTAAAGAATATAGATACAGCAAATACATGATAGTTAATAAAGCAAAGAAGCAGTATATGTAATTGGTTTTAATTTTACCTTAAACATAATCAGCCTTACTTAAAAAAAAACACTCCACGGCCGTTAAACGGTGTTTTTGTGAATCTTTAGATTTGGCAACGCTGTAATTTACTTGTTTAAATTGGAGTTGTTATAATAATCCGCTAGGTGGTGTGATTGATGCGCCTGCGCATTGCTTTCCCACGGCAAAAAAAAATAGCCGCGAATGCAGACTCTACGAAACAAAGTCGGTCGCGAATATGTGTGTGATTAAGATGATGTTTTAGTTAATGATTTCAATCTTTATGACAAATTCGCTCTTATATTCATGTACTCAATATATTTACTATTAAATTGTGTTGTTTTTCGTTAGTTTAAGTCAAATTGTGACACAAAAATCGTGTGTTCTAAATTGACCTGTCAGAAAATGGTTCTATAGGTTATATTCAGAAATAATTTGCATTTTAAGATCTTTATTTTATTATAAATTCTTGAAAGTGATGTTTTTTGGTGACTAAAATGTCTAATACATATTTTAGTAAACGTATCAAAGAATTGAATGTCTTAAGATGTGCAAGCAATGTATTCAAACGTGAGTTTTTTTATTGTAAATTTTTGGGAATGAAAAGCGAATTTCAAGATTTTTTTATATTTTTTTATTGTGTGAAGGAGTAAATACTGAGGTGACAGTTTTATTTCAAAATCATTAAATAAAAGGACTGTGTTTTTTGAATTTTGAATTTTTCCAAATATTTCAATGTTTTAATAGAAAGTGTTTGGGGAAAGTAAGTTTTTTTTCAACTTGATGTTTGAAGCTTAAAATACTTCAGTTTTTTAACACTTAAGTATATTTTAGGTATAAAAATCTTAAAGGTAATTAAATTTTGGTTCTAAAATGGTATTTGTTTTTACGACATCTCAAAAAATAATAAATATATGGGACATTAAAAAAAATATCGAAATTCGTTGAAAATTACAAATGGAACAAATATATACAACAGATAAACTACCCTCCTTGGCCGTGTAAGCAATGTACATATCTTTCCATGAACAATTTTTTGTCAGTTCTTAATTAGTAAGGATTCTTCATACATGGTTGTTTGACCATTGTAAAAAATTTTCAGAAAGTTTATTAGTAAGGCTGGTAAAATACGACGTTGTCAGATCAAAACCATATATTCTGTTTAGTAAGAATTTGAAAAAAACGAAATGTACAGACTTTACACAACGTGCTACAGAAACACCGCTTAACGGCCGCGGAGTGTTTTTTTTAGTAAGGCTGATGTTTAAGGTGTGCATTTCTATAACGTGTAGTCGTGTTAATTATTTAGAATATTTCGAATGTCTGTTCTATTCTTTTCATTCAACCACATTATAAATCTATTGAACAGCCAATTCAAATTATTTGGGGTAACGTTAGTTTTCTTTTGTGTTAGGAACATATTGAAAATGTGTGGTGCCAGGTAAGATTCATGTTTTTTGCGAAAGATGATTTGATATAGGGCACTTTAAAGTGATTTTTTAATTTTGCTCTCATGTTTTGCGAGTGAGGGTTGTGGTGATGTGATATTTTGAAACAGCTTTTATATGTGATCTTCTTTACGAATAGTTTATTTACATCTATTTTGTTTTTGATCATAAGCAGTTCTGTCGGATGTTGGTAAGGTTTTTATAGATGATCTTCTTTATGAATAGTTTATTTACATCTATTTTGTTTTTGATCGTAAGCTGTTCTGTCAGATGTTGGTAAGGTTTTTATAGATGATCTTCTTTATGAATAGTTTATTTACATCTATTTTGTTTTTGATCATAAGCTGTTCTGTCAGATGTTAGTAAGGTTTTTTAAACATAATTCTAATTATGGTTCTGTTGGATATGATTTTAGATTTTCACGGCCAAATGTATTTTTGTAATTTATTTTTGGGGTGTTATGCCGTGTTACGCTATCTCCTTCTTTAGCCAACATTTCGGACAACGTAACAGTGTCCATCATCAGGGCAGATGTGTTGTCCGAAACGTTGGCTAAAGAAGGAGATAGCTTAACACGGCATAACACCCCAAAAATAAATAACAAAAATGGTTCTGTTGTTTATTTTAAGAGAACTGAGGTGGATATCTGCTGCTCCTCCCCAACTGACATTCCATAAGTTATAATACTTTGACAAAGTGCGTAATATAGGTATTTTAGTTCTTTTAACGGCATGATGTTTCGTATTGTTTTTATTATGTATGATAATTTCCGTTTCTTTTGGTAGTTCATTAATATGGAAATTCCATTTTAGTCTATGGACAACAGCTAAGCCTAGATATTTAAAATTATTATTATCCGCGTAATCAATTTTGTCACAAACACAGCCTGTGTTAATTGAGGAAGTATCTGTGCATGGGTTAAGATGTAGTTGTGGATGACTATGTGGTTGACCAGCCTTTATTTTGCTGAAAACTAGATATTTTGTTTTAGAAATGTTAGGTATTTGATTATTATGTAGCCAATTACTTACTTCACTCATCCCAGTTTCTGTGTTTTTGAATACCTTTTCCCATGGTTTGCCTTGAACAAAATTGCTGCGTAACTGATTTCTCTATACACTATTTTTCCTAGGTTTATCTCCGTTAGATCGTTTATGTAGATTAGGAATAGTATGGGACCTTAGACGCTTCCTTGCGATTCTCCACACTTGATGTCTACTTTATCACTGCAGTGTTTATTTATTTTTACTCTTTGTTGTCTATTTTCAATGTAACTGACAAACCTTTTTCGTGGTGGACCGGTTATGCCGATATTTTTTGATTTTGGGTGTAGTAGGTTATGTGAAATGGTATCGGATGCTTTTGCTAGATCTAAGAATACCCCTAACACATTTGATCCGTCATCTATGCTTTTCACTATTTATATGATAGAGCGTCTTCTATACCTATTTTTGTTCTTAAATTTTCTCAACTTTGTTTTTCCAGGTACGCAAGTAATCTTTTTTTCATAGTTTTTTCGATAAGTTTAGATAGTGAATTTAGCGAAGTGATTGTTCTGTAATTTAATATCAAGGTTTTATCCCTTGATGTATGTATTGGAGTAATAGATCCTACTTTTAAGTTATCAGGGATAATTCCAAGGTTAAAACTTTGGTTGAAAATATGTTGAAGTGGTATAAATATGTATTCTCTTAGATTTATTAGTATTTGATCGGAAAGGTTATCGGGCCCCATCGCGCAATTTGGTTTGAGAGAATTAATGAGATCCGAGATTTCCTTTGTATTTACTTTGAAAGCATTAAAGAGTGATTTTATGGTATGGTAGAGCATAGTTTGGGTCTTCTATTGTGCAGTTTATTTTAAAGATTTAGCTTTTTTATGACGTTGATTTTTTACTGAGACTTTGCCTCCATTTATTAATACTTCTAGTATATTTCAGTCTTTCTTCGGACTGGAATAAGTAACATAAGAGAGTAAGTTTCAGAGAGAAAAAAAAACTCTTTCAAAAGAGTGAGATATTTTTACTCAAAAAAAAAGTATTATATTTAAAGTACCTATGTATTCAAAAAAATAACCGAATTAATCCGATATTAATAACAACAAAATATATATATAAATATATATTAATATACAAATATTAATATTATATGATTTTTTAAATATTTATATTGAGGGATCAGTAGGATTTATCGGTCAAATTAGGAATTCCACAGAACCGAACCCTCTGATATGAAAATATCTGGAGACGGTGAATTATATTCCCATTTAATAGTTTGGTAGATTAACGTGTTGTTCTTGTATTGTTTTGTATTAATTATACTTATATAATACACTTGCATAACGTGGATTTACTAGATGATCATTTATATGGAAAAGTGTATGAAAGGGTTTAGTTTTTCCTATGGGAAAAACTAAACCCGTTCCTGTAAATCTGGTGAATAAAAAAAAAGAAGAATTTCTAATAACTCCGCCGCACAGTGGGCTGAAAATCGCCATTCATAGACATAGAGACTTGAATTTTCAAGGCTCTTTTTTCGGCTAGAAATGGATTCTGCTGATCATTACTATGCTATAAAATTTCGTATGAAGCAATTGCATGTACAAATGAAGGACACATATATACTACTATTATTTGTATTTTTTGGATATACTACTATTTATTTCTATTTTTTTGACATACTTCGTATTGTGGCGCAACTTGCGCTTTTTTTTAAATCCTCAATGTTGAAAAAAAAACTTTTTTATGTTAATGATTCATTTTAATGCAAAATTTTGGTTTATAGTGTCAATAAAATATTGTAAACTAGACAAAGCATACTCATATGTAAAGCATTTAAGCATTAAAATGAATCATCAACATAAAAAAGTTTTTTTTTCAACTTTGAGGATTTTAAAAAAAAGCGCAAGTTGCGCCACAATACGAAGTATGTCAAAAAAATACAAATAAATAGTAGTATATCTGTGTGTTAGGATGTAATGGCCAACTTTATGATTCCAGGGATAGCCTGATTTTTAATGTCAGTGCCATACATATTTTTCTTAAAAAGATGATAACTCCTTCATTTGTAAACGCAATTGCTTCATACGAAATTTTATAGCATAGTAATGATCAGCAGAATCCATTTCTAGCCGAAAAAAGTGCCTTGAAAATTCAAGTCTCTATGTCTATGAAAGGCGATTTTCAGCCCACTGTGCACCGTACCGTTGACGTCCGTACTCCTTGGAGCAGATTTTTTTTACGGCCGTACACTCTCCGGTTAATAGCGTATTATAGACCACGGAATACTGTCGTAACTATTATTCCGATGTATCACAATTCTGAATGTTGGTCTTTCACCAGGGCGATAATAAGAGTATATTCCTTTGCAACGCCAACAGTGTTATGTTTTCTCTCGTGTTGTAGGTACATTTCATGGTAAGGGGAAATAAGCATAAATTATTTAGCGTGAAATTGTAGCGTTTCTAGGACAAAAGTAAAGCTACAGTTAGCCCGCAGTTCAGGTTTGCCTCTCCCGACCGCGTTGTGGTTCCGTTAATTTATTCCTCATGAAATTCTTTTGTTTTGTTCTATAAACAAACTTTGTACACACAACAAAATTTAAAGAGTTGTTCCGCTTTATCCGCGAAACAAATTACGTATTATGGTTACGTTTAACGAGAATATTTTAAGCTTAAATTAAATTTGTTACTTTGTTGTATTTTAATCATTCACGTTGATAAAGTAAATGCCTACATTACGAGTACGTAGGTAAAAAAAATATATTAAAATTTTTATTATAATAACTGTTTAATAACTTTTGAAGGTTATAAGTGTAATTTATTTATTAATCTTTTGAAACTAGCTATTACTTTGTGATTTTCCATTAAAATTAATGAAACAATATAACAAATGAAACAAATACTTAGTTTTAAACCACTTTATTTTTATTTATATTTGTCGACCGGTTTCAATATAACTTTGTTAAAACCACAGTTAAGAAAAGAGTGGGAGGGTACAATTTATTTCAATTGTCAAATCATTATATGTTTGCCCTGAGGAAGGAATGGTTGTTCCGAAACCGGTCGGCTTTAATTAAATAATTCAGTAGTTTTAACAAAGTTATATTGTTTCATTTATTTATTAATCATTAACGCCCTTATGGGCTTTTTCGTAAATTTACATTTTTATGTTTTAGTTCACACAGGTGTGTTTAGATGACAAAGGAAACATAAATAGGTTTTACACATGGTACATAAAAGTAAAGATGGTAGGTAAAAAGTATAGCGTTATACAATAGAGACAGAAAAATCAGTTTTAGATCTGTATATAGCATAATATGTATATTACAAATAATAATAATGTGTGGGTATTATAAATCTAAGAACTGATAAATCTAAATGTAACGTGAAACAGAACAAGACACAGAAATATAAAAATGTAACGAACGAAGGATTTCTTGTCTTACCGGGACATAGCGCCTTAACCAACACAGCCAATGGCTGTATACGTATATTTTTTCTTTCATTTTGGGCGATCTCACATGGCCGAGTTGGTTAAGGCGCAGTGTCCCGGTAAGACAAGAGATCCTGGGTTCGAGTTCCAGTTGCAACCGTTACCATTTTTTTTTAAAGTATTTTTTTCTGTTTTTTAGATTGATTAGTATTATCTTCTCTTTTAATGGTATAACAGTATTATTTATTTATTGAGTTTTTTTATGTATTTAAGAGTATATAATATGTATTCAAGTTTCCTCAATATTCTTGGGAGAGGGTCTTTTTCGGGAATGGAATATCCGGTAGGGATAAACGTATGAGGGGTAGGTAGAAATCTGAGGATGAATGTGTCCAACTGTCCAGGAGTGACGGATTTGTGAATCCGTCACTACCACTGCTGTGTAAGGCGAGGGATCGAGCGGGTCCGGCTAGAGAGCTCTAGGTTAGGTCTCCCTCAACCATTCTCTCCCGATCCGGCCCGCCAAGGAGGAGGCGGACAAACGTATCCGCCACCAATACCTAGACAAACCTCACACCAAACGTAGAAAACCACTTGGAGTGACCTATGGCAGGGGTGTTGATTATCCAATAAATGGTTCCCGGGGTGGCGGTACCCATACCCGCCTCCCAAAATGAAATATCCCCGTTTTGAACAACCAGTATTTATTAAAGTAAATACAAATTCTAGAGTTTATTGAACCGGAGCTACAGGCAGAGTCACAATCGAAGTTGGTATTTTTAATTGTTATGAAACTTTTACAAATAACCTTCTGTTAATTATTAAAAACAGTCCCAATTGTGATAGAACACAGAACTAAGCAGTGACCCCCCTGCGCTGGTAGCAAATTTCGGTGGAGCCTTAATTATTCGAAGTATCTATAACAATTTCCTAACCGTATCCTTAAATTCAAACGGCAAGACACAAATCCTTTATCTTTCCGAAACAATGCGGAAAGTTTCGCTGTGACCAGCGTCAAAATGTTTGGCAATGAATCAGGCTTTGTTTTCACAACGAATTTATGCAAATAAAGGGGAGGAAATTTCAACTTTCATAATTTGACTTAAAATTGTGTTCAACATGATAAATTGCAAAAGGGACATATTTTTGTAAATGTTTTAAACACAGTGTCAAGTTTAAAAAGTGTTTGCAAAATTGATCAGTATTTTATGCTGGTAAATAAAGGAAAACACAATATTTTTTATTACATTCCACAATCACACCCGCAAAACCTGTTTTTGTTGATCTTCAAACAAACTTTAAAATACAACTGAACGATAAAATGTTTTTTAAGCACTTACCTACTCAAAATTTTCTTGTAAATAAGAAATTTACATATTTAAACCGATGGAAAGTTTAGAACGACAGAGGGTAAAACTCTAAACAATGTCTAACGTTGGTGAAATTCTCAATTATTTTCAATATATTGGTTTGGTAGTCGTATCCCATAAATCAAGGATATAGATTTTTATGTCGAATTATATATAGGAATTACATATTTAAACTGTCGCGACGGAAGGTTTGAAACGACAGAGGGTAGAACTCTAAACAATGTTTAATATTGGTGAAATTCTCAATAATGTTCAATATATTTGTTTGCCAATCGTGTTCCATAAATCAGGGATGGAGTAAACAAAGATTTTTATACGTCAAGTTATATAAGGATTACGCAAGGCAAATTTATAACTGAAAATCATTTTGATAAAAAATTACAAATTAAATTGGTCTTATAGTTAAACTTAGATAGTTTTACCAGTAAGTCGAACGGTTCTTCCCGTAAACGTCTTAACTACCCTCTAGCCCTTCATCTCCCAACGTCTAAATATGTCTGTTGGCCAGTATTTCATATTGAAATAGGTTAGTTTTTACATATAAGTCGGAAGGAAACCTATTTCCGAAACCGGTCAATTATTATTATTAAAGTAAATTTGCAACACAACAAATTAGGTAATCGATTACATATTATGATATGATAAAATAAATTTAACTTGCTTACCTAGAAGGTGATATAATACCTATTTTATTGCAGTAGCTAGGTACTAGCACGGACCTGTGAAAAATCACGGAAAATTAAAATTTTATGATTGATTTTTGAATGTTAGCAAAAAGGCGCAAGCATTTTAAAATTCACGAAATCCTACACGGAGAAAAATGTTATTCTAAAATACGATAATTTTATTCGTAAAACGGTCAAAAACGGGACTGAAGTTCTTACGAACAAATGTTCTATGTGTAAAACTGGTATATGTACGAAATTACGTATACCAACAAATTATTCTTCCATGTTCCCGCCAATAAACATTGAAACCCTGTTAGTTTGTTCGTAAGAACTTCAGTCCCATTTTTACGAATAAAATGATCATATTTTAGAATAACATTTTTTTTCTCCGTGCACTAATAGGGAAGTTGAGTGAAAAATATTTTGCCTTATAAAAAATATGTTCATGTAGATACATTCAAACTTAAATACCAGATTTTTTTTTTTTTTTTTTTTTTAAATAAATAGCGTTTTCGCGGGCTTAATAAATTTCAAACTTGTAGAATTAATTTAATTATGAAAACGAACTAAAAAAAAAAATATTTGTATGTAAGTTCGCCTGTGAGCATTGATAAACAAAATAAAAAAAGGACTCAACTTCATTATTGTCAAGGTTCCTAAGAAATAAACATAAATGTAATAAATTAACATTTCAATTTAAGGAATTAAAATAATTTTCAGATTAAAAAATATTATGTTATGCTTAGGTAGACTTTATCGCTTGTCTGAATTCTTAACACGTTTGTTCTAATTTTGAAAATGATAGTTAAATATTTTTTTGTGAAATATTATATTATTGTAGAAAGCAATCATTGTGTGGTTGGACTTATTTAATAAAAATAAAACATTATTTTGTGTAAAACGACGAGTTTTATTGAATTTATTTTCCGACCGGTTTCGCTTTATTATTAATTACTAAGTTAATTTTTCAAAAGAAGCAAACACATTGTGAATTGACATTTTGAACAAATGAAAAGAAAATACCTACTTGGTTTTAAGTCACTTTATTGATATATATCTTCACTGTCTACCGGTTTTGTTTCGCTTTTTAGATTTTCTTTTCATTTATTTAATTACTAAGGTTGAGTATTTATTTGTACCCTGATGATGCTTGGGCAAAGCGAAATAGGTTGGTAAATAAATAAATGAAAACTCTTAAACTTATATAAAATAAAATATATAAAACAAAGTCCGGTTAGTTACATCATTTATAACTCAAGAACAGCTGGACCGATTTTCATGATCTTTGATTTGTTGGATTTGTCTCCGTCCCGTTTAACAGAATAACTATTAAAACATCGGAAAAAATCACGGGAAAAATAATTATGTACAAAATTATTTTTTTCATATATTTTGTATGGAACGGATTTTCAAATAATGTGCGTTGGTCGACATAATTTGAATCAATTGGAACAGCTAATAAATTAAACACAACATTTATTGATTCTGAGGCGGTACGAAGTTTGCCGGGCTAGTTTTAAATAAAATAAGTGTTTTATTTTTATTCGTTTTGGTTTTATGTGCAGATAATTTGAGGCTTTTTTGAAAATGAAACTTAAATTCAAAACAAATCCAAGTTCATTGAACTCGAGTTATAACCATGGATCCACAATCGGTAATACTATTTTTGGCAAATTAACCAAACCGAAACCAAATCTAATCATTTTTCAACGTCATACGAGTATTTTATCTAAAGTCAAACACAATTAATTTGAATGGTACCTGTCTCCCTCTCGTTTCCCACTGTTCTCTGCCACCTGTCACGAGATGGGGAAATAGCCCGGGGCTCTACTCCAAATAATTATGCGATAAAATAATGACTTTTGCCAAGATCATGATATTATACATAAAAGGAATTTTGTAAGGCGCGTACCTACTTACTCACTTTTCAACATTTTGAAATTGTACCCAAATCCTGCCGGTCCTATTTTAATGGAGGTGTTTGTAACTCGAATTTTGCATAATTTTGAATATTTTACATCAAATTTACGAATTTTCTGAACTCGACAGTGAATTTAGGCTTTTAACTAGCGCAGACCTGTGAAAAACCAAGGGATATTGCTCGTCAAGTAAAAAACGCTGACTCCTGAAAAATCGTGAATTTGAGTGTAGATACGTCTTGTCAAGATTAACCCCAAGATATTTAAACAAAACAAATTCACATTTCAAATAATTTTCTGTCAAAAAAATATTATGCTATGGGTATAAGTTTAATGGATACCTATTGACCTTTCCAGCAGGACTCTCAGAACATCGCCTTACACTGCAGTGGGAGGGATGTTTATTCATTCCTAGCCCCCTCTGATAGATACTTCATTCCCAGAACATCATCTTCTTCCTTTCCTAAAAAGACCCTCCATACAGCATCCACAAATATGACATTGGCTCTGAGAGGAATTATTTTCCTCATAGTTCTACTGCATAGAGCAAATGTAAAAAAAAATGTTGAAATTTTGAAAATGACACTTGAATTCAAAACATATCCCGGTTAGTCGAACCAGCGCGCAGCCTTACAATCACAGACCCAAAATAGAAAATAGTAGTTTTTATGATATTTCATTGCAACAATAATAATAACCCGAGAGTTTATTATCAAACATTTTCTTTGTAAAAATACGTCCTTCGCCTCACCAGACAATTTCTATTTTGAGACGCTTCAAGATAGTTAAAAATGCTCTTACATTTCTGTGGCAACCCAATTTGAAGTAGATACTATGATTAAATCTTTAGGAAAAATCACCATTTTGGATAAAGACGGTATTAGCCGTGTTTAGTGATCACACTGATCACGTATGAATAGCCAGTTAAGAACTTTCCAACCATATATTTTTATTCTTCCTACTTTCCTCAATCTCAAAATATATCCCAGTTTTTTGATGCCACATTTCCACTGGCTCCGGGTAACTAATACTCTATATTCTATAATCGCATGAAAAATGTTAAACCCCATATTAGGAGCTATCTAAGTCTGAAATTTATATGGAGAAGAAAGCGAAAGTGAATTAATTAATACGAAATAAATAAATAAAAATCTGCCCTCGCTGAGTTTCGAACTCATCACCTCTGGACACGGATTAAAAGACCTCACGGTACTTCTCCAAGTGAAAGATTTTAATTTAGAAATGTCGTGTCGGATTTATTGGGTTTAAATACGGTAATGAAACATTTTTAAAGGCCTGCGATAATCTTTTAAAATTATTAAAACCAGCAACCGTGCATAACATTTAAAAAAAAAATTTGTTCATATAAATTTTAGATTACAATATTCATTAGTATTATCACGACCACGATACTAGGCTCGTACCCGTATTATTATTTTTATTTATTTATTATTTATTTACGCCCTAATGGGCTTTTACGTGAACATTTTACATAAAGATTACAGTAATTAAGTATGACAGGTTATACAGTATACAAAGTATGACAGTAATTAAGTATAACGAGTAATTATTTACTTTACTCGTGAGGTAAGAAACATTATAGCAGAGAATTTAAAATAAAATAATAAGAGTTGTACCGTGGTTGTACCTATAAAAAAAACTAATACAAATAGCAAAATATATATAATTATAGAGAGTTAAATAAAATAAGACATAAAGTACAACAAGGTGTTATGTTATTACGGCAGGCCTTCGGCTAATACAGGCTGTATTACAATGTAATAATAAGAATAGTTAATGTAGACACACAACACACATATAAACCGTAAGAAAAATCAAAACCAAAATTTAACTTAACGATAAAATAGACATGATAGTGGAAATAATATTCCATAAACGTTTTCCAATCTCCAATAACCACCTGTAAAAGTTGAAAATACACAATATCAATAATCCATTTTAAACCAGCGACGGAGGTTGGCCTTATACCGAACAAATGGGCCTTGATGTCAAGCATTTCCGCTGCATCCGGGAACGAATTATCAATGAAATCTGAAAGCTATCTGAAACGTGACGGCAGCGCCAGTGTCGAGAGGCGGCGGGTCTTGAAACTACGTTGCGTCACTTCCTCTTTCCACTTGCCGAGCGGAAGCACAGCCTCCTTCATCCACCCTTCCCCAACCTCCATCCCTCGCCACCTCCTGCCACCCACCACCTCCACCTGCCAGCAGCAGATATTGACTTGCAACCCTTGCGTGGGGTCGCTACAATGTGTCCTTGTGAAACATTAACGAAATGCTTCAAATTTATTTGACATGCATGCATACCGGATCCTTCCCCGCTTAAAGGGTTGGTTTTACACAGATATTATGGGATAAATACATTGAGCTTGATTCTAGGAATCTAAGTATAATATTTACTTGATACGAATATCCGAGATTCGGTACAGTATTTGTCGTCACTAGACTATCTTCGTGAAAACGCTACTTCGTGTTTACACGAAGACGTCCATTCACTATCGATTATTTACGGGAAAATTCCGATTCAGAAGCGGCACGTAATCTAAATAAAATTGTTTCTATCTTATGTAGGTTAGTAACGGATTGTTTATATATTTCTAAATGTAATGTTGCTATTCTTTCATCAGATGTAATATTACAATAATATATTATAGAAGTAAGACTTCTTTAGGGGCATAACAAATTCTTAATGGTGAGTTATTTGTACATCTAATTTCATTCAAATTCTCCAGTCCTAATGAGTCCCAAATTCTCAAGTCTTTCGAAATAACTTCAATTTATTAACTCCATTTTTGGCAGTAATCTTCTTATGAATGTAATATGAAAAATGATGGTGTAGCAAATGTAAAGTTATGCAATGTCCAGTGTTTTAATATAGTGTCCTCCGCGTGCAAAGTCGTATCTCCTCCAAGCATAAACTTTCTAATTAAAGTGTGTTTATCGGAAGTGACCTGCCCCAGGTAAGTATGTTCTCTGTGTCTATTTGTAAATAATAGTTCTAGTTAGAGCCTAAGTAGTCATAATAAAATGTACAGCGCCCTTGAGGTGATTTCTCACAAAAACGGCGCTCTACAAATTATCCAATTATTATTATTATTATTATTACGACGATGAACTCAAATTTTTTTAGGACAGAAGTAATATTTTAAAACGGTAATGACGTTCGATTTATATTTCATCATATCATCGTCGTAGGTATTGCAACCATGAGTGCGAACCCTAGAAACGAATAACAAAACTTCAAAGCAAAATCAAACGTCAGACGTCACCCGTTTATTTTTGTTTACTAATGTATAAGGTACGTTCAATAGGTTTTCGTTTTGTTTTGTTGATTATTATATGATTTAATTAAAGATTTTGCTTGATTTTTTTGATTTGTAGAAATTATTTGTTATTGATATAGTGATATCCTAACACAAATCTTTGAAGCCATTCAAAAAAACTGGCGGACCAGGTACAACCATAAGCCATATTAATTGGTTGAAGAACTTTCTATAACAGGATTCATTAAATTAGGTAAACTCCGCTGAGCAAGCATGAAGGGAAACCGACTATCAAAGTGACTTCTCTTTTATAAACTTACTGGACGAAAAGGATGGTTGGATGACATAGAGGCATAAGGAACTGAATGGAAATAGCAGGATGTGAACTTATTTCCTAGTTTTATTTTCCGACTATTTTGGGTTGTAACGTCAATTCTGTCTGATTTTTTTTTGTATCTACCCTGAATTACTTCCACCATATTTATTTTAAGGTAAGTAATTAATGTTTTATATTATATTCATGACTCTTGAATATAGTTCTCTCTATAATATCCCTCACACAACATACATTAAAATAAAATTGAAACAATACAGCATACATTTAAAGGCAAATTATTTATAAATTACCTACTCCAAGTGATAATATCAATTATTTTGATTTGTAATTGAGCGATTAAATGCAATTACAAACTATCCGAATTATCGCAGCGAAGACAATTTTTCGATATATTATTACTATTTAAAATAATTAACGAACATTTACACAGCCCTCACCTGGAGAGTGTGATTAATTACAGCACTAGACTACATTCTCCATTTAAAGTAGTTTCTTCTCGCACTAATTTCACGTACAATAAGGAAGATGAGTCCTTTTTTATATATATTTTTTATCAATGTTTACATGCAAACTTAAATACTAGTATTTATTTTTTTAAAGTTCGTTTTCATAATTAAATTATTTCTACAATTTTCAATTTTATTAAGCCCGCGAAAACGCCGGCCAAGAGTAATACGAGTTCGTGACGTCATTAGTTCCCTTGATTGTGTGAAATATAAGGTAACATATTTACAAAACCGGGTCACGCTTAATATGGACGAAAAAAATAAATTTAAAAAGATGTAGTAGTTAGATATTAACTACTACTAATCAATTCAGTTACCGAAATTTCGAAAAAAGTGCATTTTAATAGTTTTTTTAAATTTCAAAACACGAAATGTCATTTTTCACTGAAACTTGCAACAGTTCCTAACAAAGCGGTCGGTGAAAAATGACATTTCGTGTTTTTAAATTTACAAAATAACCATTAAAATGCACTTTTTTCGAAATTCCGGTAACTGAATTGATTAGTACTAGTTAATATCTAACTACTACAACTTTTTAAATTTATTTTTTTCGTCCATATTAAGCGTGACCCGTTATATTTTACCTTATTTTTTACACAATCAAGGGACCGGATGACGTGAGACGACGTCACACACTCTCCCTTTAATAAAATATAACTTGTAGAATTAATTTAATTATGAAAACGTACTTTAAAAAATAAAAAAAATACGGGTATTTAAGTTTGCATGTCATCTGCATGAACATATTTTTAAAATGTCTAAATATTTTTCATTCAGCTTCCCTATTCTTGTTCACAATAATTGTGTGGGGAATGAAACTTTCTCTGACGAAATATTTAATTTTATTAACAAATACATATACATGCCGATTTCCAATAATCCTTATGCTCTCTATAACTTTTTAAAGGTATCATGTGTATGTAAAAACTCGATGGTCGATTAAATTAATGATTTCACTTAAAAATATATATATTTACAGCGAATTAAAGATATAAAAATTTAAAAATAACCACAACAGGATTTCCAGGAAATGGATATTATTTTTTTTAACTTAATTGAAATACGTCTTGAGTTCAGTCGAAGATCTCCCCATCTTCCATTTTGAAAGCCAGCCGACCTCCTGCCTTACCGCAAAACGTTCTAAACTGTAGCATGTCATGTCAGGTCAGGTCTGATTTGTGGCTACGAAGTTATGATTTGAGAGCCATTTGTTATTCCCGACAGATCCTGCCGCGGCTGCTGCGCTTGATGCTCGAGTGCTGAGCTATTTATGGAACAAACTGACTGCTATACACTTGTATGTACGGGATGTGAACATGATATGGAACAAATATTGTATAATTGTCGTGTTTTTACCAGTGGATACTTGACAAGAATGCCAAAATAATAGTAATGTTTTATTCCAGGATGTGAGGAGGACAGTGCAATCCCATACGTCCTATATAGTTTTATATATACTTACGCAGTAAATTTTAAGTAAAGAAAAAAGTAAAATAGAAATATTAGAATGTTTAAAAAATAATAAAATAAATCTAGCATATAGAAATTAATGTTTGTTTGTGGTTTGATGGTTATATTATTTTTAATTTTATATTACGCACCAGACTTTTAGGTCCGGGTTTAGTTTTCCCCATAGGAAAAACTAAACCCTTTCACACACTTTTCCATAAAAATGACCATCTAGTAAATCAACGTTATGCAAGTGTATTATATAAGTATAATTAATACAAAACAATACAATAACAACATGTTAACCTACCAGACTATTAAATGGGAAAATAATTCACCGACTCCGACACCGATTATTATATTATGTTTGTGCATACCATTCATCCGATTATGATGAAGCTTTGGGAATATGATGTGCGCATACCCGGGATGGATATAGGATAGTGAGCTCTGGCTTTATGAAATTATTTCCTATTATCCTACTATTCATACGATTGCGATTAAAATTTCATCCGATTGTTATAATTTTTTTTTTTTTAATTGTGTGAACATGTCCGTGAATATTTCTTTATATATATTGGTAAACCCTGGCATTATGAAATTTGAATAAAAAAATTCAATAGGTCACGCGAGTTGTTGAAAAAATGGGTGAACTCGTATTTTATAAAGTTAAGCGGCAGGGAAAAAAGCCTGGGGGAGGGGTATGCGGAAGGGTCGGATGGGGAATTATGGAGAGGGCTTCGCGGGAGGTGGGACGAAGGAGAGAGGAAGGCGGAGAAGGTGGAAGCGGAATGCGCGAAGAGTGGGGAGGGTTCGCGAGACAGGGTGGAAGGGGAGAGGGGAGAGGGGAAGGTGAAAAGGGAACGCAGGAGGGGAAGAGGAAAATATTTCCACGACCGGGATTTGAGATCGGGGCCTTCTTTAAACTGACCAACAAACAAACTTCCCCATATAAAATCTACAACTATATGTACCTACATATATATACTTACGAGTAAAGTGACAATTTTCTGACATATTATCGGGAAGTGGATGAAAATGTAGTGGATGACCTTCTTTCACAGGGATACGAAAGTATCCAATACCGGCGATGTCCGTACACAGGCAAAGGGTGCCATCATTTTGTAAACTCGTTGACGACGCCAGTCTCCTGTGACCAGTCCTTACGTGGTGGTTCCGAATCACGTCGTAGAGACTTCAATGTATTCGTTATGTATTAACGCGTGTGCTTTAGTTAAATTCTAGGAATAAAACAGTAAAATAAGAATGACATAATATAAAAATTACAGCTACAGCAAGTGTTTGATTGTGAGTGAGGTTATGAAAGCATTCTAGTTTTGATGTTTTAAGAAATCAGCAATGATTAATGGTGAGAACATGCAACATTAGTCCACAAAATCGAATACTTGTGTATTCCAATAGAAGAAAGGCTTCATAAAGTAGAATAATTACCTATATGTTTTATCATTTGGTAATTAGTATAACAGGGGCCTCGACAAATAATGAAAATTACATATTTCAGAAGTGTCAAAAGAAAACGTTTCTTCCTCACCAAACGCAAAGCGTATCTGTTAACAAACCATAAGCCTCTACGATATGTTAACACAGCTATCAACATGATTTCTGGTTTCTGAATAATGTTAAATCCGCTACCATCTGATGATTTGCAGCTTGCCACAAGATTGATTCACAAACACCGTACACAGTTACACACCGCAGCGTTATAAGTGACGAACATGTGTATATTGGACGATGCTATACATGAAATGGTTAGAATCCACTTATTGCTGAGGATTTGCAGTACACCATAGATTAATAAGCGACACCAAACATGATTATGAGATGTATATTATTATTGTACGTGTTTAAACAATGAATAATCCGTCTCTAAAGCTACAAGTTTCACTGGTCGGTTTCGTTGTTTTGGTCGTTTTCCAACAGTCAGAAGATAACGGGACCATGATATTTTATTTTTTAGGAACTAGTGGATGAGAAGCATAGGTATATTGTTACCATTGCGTTTACGTTTCGTTAAACATTAAAGGCTGGTACTACCCGCCCAAAAATAATAAAAATCAGAGATACGACAATACGAATGTTGGAGCGAGCGCGCTAACATTAAAAACGTAAAAATTCAAGCGAAAATTGGGAAAATGTTTAATAAAACACGGCTCGTTTACAATAGAGCAAAAATCTCTCTTGAACACCCTAAGCAGCATTTAAAGGAACACAGATTTTTTCATATATATAACTTGTAAAATAACAGAAACAAACCTGTAAATATTAATTATTGGAGCATATTTTGCGATTTTTTTTCCATCGAGGAAATTTTATTTAATTAACGTTTCGGCTCTACAAATCTTCAGATATTATCTTAAAAGAAACATATATTTTTTAAGAACTTAAAGTGTTCAAGGGACATACGTTATAAATCAGTAGAAAATCGGAATTCCGGCCCTTAATAACCTGAATGTTGTTCTCTCTCCTCGTGATATTAAAGGATCAAATTATAGGTATATAGGTACAGGTACTGATACTAATTAATGGATTTTCTAAGCCAAGGTTCTCACCGAAGGTCATCCACTGAGGTCATCAACTAAAGATGTTATTATTAGCGACGGTTCGTTTTTAACAATCTTTATAAAATACAAATATTTTAAAAACCTCTAACTGGCAAGTACCTTTCTGCGTTATTCAACTGTAATTTTAATTTTTTTAAACCAAGACTAAAATTAACGGGTTACGAATAAACTCACATTAATTCTAAAATCTCCTACTACTTACCAGTGACCGGAAAATGTTGCTTGTGTCATGATTATTGTACTTTTAGTCATCAATTTTCGAGACACTATAGACATTGAGTTACGTTTGCGTCTACTCATTGCTATCCAATCGTAGATATATCTGCGGGTTTTACATTAAAATTAATTGATTTTAATGAAATATTCATTAGGAGTGAGCATATTAATTTTTCCTCTCAATATAATTTCTACGAAAACTAGGCAATAGACATAAGTCAGCAAAAAATAAACAAAGGCAAGATAGAATCCTAAAATACGTGATAAACCATGGTATCACCAATGCCATCTAGAATTTGCGTGGTCCCTGGTATCGTCTCTGGAGGCCCGAAGTCGGTTGTAAAGCGAGCCTCCTAGATAACCTTTTTTTGTTCCCAAAACAAGGGTTGATTCGCACAAGAAGATGTTCAGGTTATGAATGTAATGATACACATGTGGTCATTTAACACTGGGTATATTTTAAATTGTATTATTAACAATACGGCTAGCAATACGTGAGAAACTAGCACGACGTGGTCCAAGGGGTAACGCTCTGGACTCCCAATCCAAAGGTCGCGGGTCCGAACCCGGCGTGTACAAATAAATTTTATTTTATTAATTTGTGTTATTTTACAATAAATTAATTAAAAATAATATATAGTATAATATTTGCGGCACGTTCCAGAGTGGAAGATATTCTTAGTATGGCCCTGGTGTAAGGCCACCATTCAGAATTGAAACTATGCTTGAAATGGCTTTAGCCGTGTTTGGTGACCAGATCTTCCTTCCTTCTGCCTTCCCCACATTCCTCCTCCCCATCTCCTTTCCCAACCCACCATCTTCAGCCACACAACTTATCATAATTGGGGATGCCATAGTTTCACTGGCTCTAGACGGAAGCAGTTGAGACTGTTGTGCACTGTGCAGTATTCATATAAAAATAAAAATAAATACCGAGAAATGGTACAACAACAATTTTGCTACAAATTTTAATATTTTACGAATATTTTTTTTGGTTTTCCAGGTACAAAAATCTTTTAATGGCAGTTAAAAGTAACTTGTAAATAAGATTTAAAGGCTGCTAGATCAATCAACTAATGCAGGGGTCACCAAATAACGGACCGCGGTCCGGATCCGGTTCGCTGACCTATTTTGTGCGGATTTTGCACATGTAATTTGGTTACGTATTTGATAATTTTTCCCGTCTTTGTCTTTGCCGTCGATTCGCCAACGAAGGCCTAATTATAGACTTTGTTTGGGTCAACATAATATGTTTGTGAAGCACAGGTCCTATTGAAAAATGTTAGAGGAGGCCTTATTATGCCAAGAGGCAAACTGAGCTTCGGGATATATTATAACAAACAAAACATGTCTAATATTCATATAGCTAACAGAAGTCCAGAATAAAAGGCTTGTGATTTTTATTATATAGTATGTTTGTGAAGCAGCATTTTCCAAGATCAACTTCATTAAAAATAAATTCCGGAGCAGACTTACCGAAGAACATATCCAAGATTTAATGACAATAGCCTGCACAAACTTTAGTCCAAACTTCGGACGGATATTTCAAGACAAAAAATGACATTTTTCTCATTAAAAATTTTAAAAAACCCTTGGTAATTCTTTTTATTAACCGACGAGTTCATCGAAAATAAATTCACTGAAAGCAAATTTATCGACAATGAAATGTTAGGTTAGGTTAGGTTGAACTCGTTTTCGATGAACTCGCCGTGAACCTTCTTTTTATCCATAACATTTGTTGATTATTTAATAAAATAATGTTCCGAAACCATTAGTTTTATTTTTTCATTGATGTTGTACCCACATATTTAAATATTACAGTTTATTATTTCAATTGGTCGGGGGGGAGAGGGGTTTGGCTTTTTCCCTTCCGGACCGCGATGAACATGTTATTTTAAAAAAACGGATCCCTAATAAAAGTAATTGGTGACCCCTGAAATAATGGATTCGTAACTTAATTAGCCAACATTTTAATGGTTTAATAAAAAATAAATAAAAAAAAAACACAAAAGGAAACGATTTGGGGGGTGGTTTAGGTAAGTGGTGGGGAAATCATTGAATCGAATATTGTTAAATTATGAAAATAATAAATTTAATGCTAATTAAAAGCTACCTTCCACCTGATTATTTTGAGTGAGATATATACGCAAACTTGTGTAGGAAAAAAATTGATTTCAAAATGAAAATTTAGTTGCCACAACGGAATTCAAATTGCAAAACTTTGCACATATTTTATAGATGCTGTCTTCCGATAGGAATCACCAAATAAAGATATGTTGTCCTCTACCAAATAACTTTCGATTACACCTTTATCAAAATTTTCAGTTTGAAGGCCATCACAAATAAAAGAGTTTTGTGTTAGTTAGTAATACAGCATTAAAATAAAAGCTAATGGAAAGGAAAAAAGTATTTGAACAATATATTCAGGAAGGATTATTATACATCCATCGCGATGAAAAAGAATTTATGTGGATATAATGGGTACGTACTACGTACCTGTCTTTCGGAACATTTTGTTGGTGTTAGGTACCTAATTATGATAAAACTCAAGTGATGAGATACCCATCGGAATTTGAGCAAATAAATACTTTTAAATAAGGTTCCTGTTTTTTCAATTCGTATAAAATGAACTTTCTAGAAACGGTTTAACAATAATCTTTTGCTTAATAATGAATGTTTCTTTGTTTGTCCCGTATGCGATCCTATAACATTAATGCGATTGCTATTAAACTTTGGTGAGTTGTTGTGCGCTCGCCAGCGAAGGTTTATATATTATGGTGAGCTCTGGCGTTATGAAATTTTTATAAAAAAATTATAATAGGTTGCGCGCGAGTTTTATATATGTGTGTTTTATAATAATTTATTAGCTTGGTGGGAAGCAAGGAGGGGGAGGGGAAACCGGTAGAGGGGGAGAGAAACGAAGAGGGAGAGAAAAACGAATCGTTTCTTAGCCAACTTATCTATATATTACCTATTTACATTTTAACAATACCGGCAGTATTAAAAATAGAACGGTCTGGGATCCACCCAGGCATCGTAAGTTCAATTCCTCGGCATAACATAAGCAACATTTTCCACTCGCTCTGGTGGTAGTAGAAGATTTTCAAATTACTGTCAGGTTTATCGGGAATGTTTGCATATCTTTGAAAAAAAAAAGAATTACCGAAACTGTCCTTTCAAGGACATTTCTTGAAGATGGCCTCAGAGATGGCCAATTATTACTTACCCACTTGGGTTTTTAACTAAAATATAATGAAATTTCCAACTTTTTATTATTTTATCGAGATTTATAACACTAGAAAACAGGTATCCAGGCACAGAGCACAATAATCTTCAAGGACAAGGTGGGTAATTGTTATAAAGTCAGTTATTCAATTATGAAGCTAATGGAGGTCGTTCCGGTTGCATTAACTAGGTAAAGATTTGTGGAGGAGAAATTTAATAATGACTTTCATCGTTTTTCTTGTCAATTTCTTTCAATGACCTTCCTAAAAACTAAGTCCCCAAAAGCGGTTGACTCTGCAAGATCTCAATGTCAGACAAAAACTACTTATACGTTAATGAAAACCATGCGGTGTCAGTATTAGTTTTCCACGAGGTTCTTGAAATCGAGTATGCTTCTTTAGTAATGAGTCCTTTACACGTATCTTGTTAGGATTCCACGCAGGGCTCCCAAAAATCACCTATTTCATAGAGGTGACTGACTATCCGGTTGTATGTTTTTTTTACACCCAGGTGAAAAAAAATGGGTTACTTGATTTGATTTTAAATGGTGATCGGTTTTGATATTTATTATTATTTCTTTTCAAGGCCCCAATGGGCTTTTACATAATACGTGTATACAGTGATATATATGTAATACAATGTTTAAATAAGAAAGATAAACTCATAGCAATGAACATTATAAAAATGGTAGGTATAAAGGTAAGTGAAAATATTATATTATAAGAAAAGAGAAAAAATAAAAATATCTTAAACTAAAACCAGTTTTTAAATTTCAGATAATAATATAAGGCATAAAAATAATAATATAGTGTAGGTTAATATGAGAAATTTACAGGTAAATTTACTTTTTCATGTACATTGGTACATGAAAAAGTTCACAAAATAGATAAACAAAAGAGAGTAACAAGAACAAGATAGATAAATAGAAAGAATACAAAAATATATTATTATTACAAAAATATGTTACATAAAAATATCATTTGACCCGACTGGAGCACTGATTCACTTCATCGTGGTATATCTTACTGACACATCTTCTAATCCCCATAAATTTTATCCCTGTTTTCTCTACCAATCTCTACATACACAGGAGGAATCGCAAAAAAAAACTCTCAGGGCCTATGTCAACATTAGGGATGATTGTGGTGAATCTTTTTACGGAAAGGAACTAGAGGAAGTTCTGGGAAGGAAAAAAATATGAGGAGTCGGTAGGAATCTGAAGGTCAATGTGTCCAGGAGTTACGTACATATAAATCCATCCCTCCCAGTGCAAGGCGATGGATCGTGAGAGTCCTGCTAGAGACGTCTAGGTTAGATGTCCCTCAACCAGTCTCTCCTGATCCGGCCCGCCACACAGTAGGTGGGCAAACACCTCCGCCACCAAGATCTAGACAAACCTCACCTCATGAACCCGGGCACCCCTGCTAAGTCACCAAACGTAGCGAACCACTTAAGGTGACCTATGGCAGGGATGTTGGTTATCCAATGAATGGTTCCCGGGGCGGTGGTACCCAAACCCACCTTCCAATTTGCCATACATTGGAACAAAAAGTGGTCGAAATCATTGGGTTTGCACACAGACGTTGGGTTCAATCTTATATTATTGATGTCCTCGAGTGATGCATAAGCAACAATGAAGGACATCTTTTTCATAACTGGAAAATGTTGGTATCCACTTTAAACAATGGAAATAAAAATAATTGATATGTTTTAAGGTTATTCGAACCTTAACTTTATTCCTTTAAAAATTGCTTTTTCCTAGCGGTAACCGAAAGTTCATAAACTGAAAACTAGTGGTTGAATAAAAAGTTTTCCCGTCATCCGATTTAATCGTATTCGATTGATTTTTGTATATAGGTAATTTAATTTTTCGAAAATCTTAGTTTGGAAGCCCTATTGCCAAGATTTTTTTAGAGTTTGCCCTCAATAAGAAGAAAAGTGCTGTTCCATGTTAACGCTAATTATTAAGACCGAATCATATTATACTCACGTGTTTCCAAACACAACGAGTCATCATACTTTTACGAAGGCGAAAATTAATTAGTGAGTCGTACATGATTCTTAGAGATACTTATGGAACACAAGAAAACATTGTAATACTTTCCGATTGCGTCATCGGTTAGAAGCAAAAACAGTGTTTAATTACGACTTGTGTTTTTTTGATTATACATTGATGTAGATAATTTTAATAAATCTTAAAGAAACATGAAACAGACAAGATACGAAAAAATTAAGAGGTAACAGGCTGTCTTACAAGGATATAGCGCCTCAACCAACTCGGCCAATGGGACCTCTTTATTTGAAAGTCAATCTCATCTCAAAAAGTCGATCTCATATTTCAAATTCAGAATTAACAACATTGTCTTCAACTAATTTTTCCCATATTTTTGGCTGCTTTCCTTTTAAATAAATACAAAGTTCTAACGAGTTTATTTGTAATTTGTAACCTGGATAGTTCTCGGACAAACATACCCGATTTTATTTATATGGGACACCTATTGACTTTTTCGAAAAGTGGATACACATGAATAATCAATTATATTGGAATACATTTTTTGTTTTTGAATTAGGCATTTTACGCTAAAAATACTGCTTTATGGAAAAACTGAAGATTACATCCATTAATGGATTATATTAATTATCCGTACCTTAAAAGGATTAATTAATCAGAGAATACCGGAAATTAGTCCTTTTCAAATCAAATTGTAGGCGTATTGACTCTTTTTGACCAAAAAATATAATTTGTTTTCGAAAGATTGTTATTTTATCTTGTAAAGTCAGTTTTTAAATTTTGAAAAAATGAGTTAATTTTAAAATATTAAGGTAATACCGTTGGTCGTTGGCAGATTTCTTAAATTTTCAAACGTAATATTGCAGTAAAATAAATCAATACATTATCTAGTAAAGCAAGTTTTCCGAATTTTAATTCAAGTTCAAATAAAATCATTTAAAAAAATCCGAGTATGTGTTTTGTGACGAAAATACCCCAGTTTGTCTATTTATTTACGGCCTTTCAAACTAAAATTTTTCACTTCTTTTTTACACACTTATTTTGCAAACGGTATAAATTTAATGAATTAACTCAATAATATGTACTTCTTTAATCTTCGCCAAATCACTTTGTGGCGTCATTTTTATTTAGATTAAACAAATAACTTTGTGTACACCTATATAATAACAATTTCTAAACTAAATATGTTTTAATAATAATAATATTCTCATTATCCTGACGAAGAAACCATCGGTTTCGAAACATGTCAATAATTGTGATTATATAGTGGTGTACACAAAGATATTTGTTCCATTTAATCAATAATATGCGATTATAGATTATTCCTCCAAGGATAATGAATTTCTTTTTTATTTAGAAATCAATGCCATGATGGTTTCTTATCAAAGTAGTATGTTTTTTACAGAGATATATATTTTTCAATACATTTCCCAATGCTAAGAGGATACCCAAGCAACAGTTTGGTCGGTTGGAGCAAAAACTTTACCATGTACCAAAATTATGATTCCAATGTCATGTAATAAATGTAATAATTATGTCATGTCGTAAATATTTGTTAATATTATGTTACTTCTTTATTACCTATTAATTTCTTAATACCATTTTAATATTAATGCCATATCATTTAAATAATGAGAGGAAAATATCTAAATTACAATACAAAGTTTGTTCTGGTTGTTATTTCAAACAATAAGTTAACTTTAATCCTCGAAGGAAGCTTTGTGAATTTCATCAAAAATGAATATAATTTTGTTATTTGAACTCAAAAGCATCATAAAGTGCTGACACAAACAAAATATACATGCTCATTAGAACGTTGTTACGCTATTGTATTCAAGTTCGACAAGACTTTGAACTTAAAGCTTTGGGGTCCTTCCAAGTAAGTAAAGTCGTTTTTGCAATAATCCGCAGAAAATAGCTAAATAATATATATTTTTTTTTTAATACAAGTAATATTATTATAATAGTTTAACCAGAATCTCGGATTTTTTTCTAAATAAAAAATAATGGTATGTTCAACCCTCGAGCGATTTGAGACACTTTAGTATTAGTAACTGGCAATCCAGGAAAAAACTAAGAATTGAATAGATTTTATAGGATAGATTATATTAATAAAATTGTGTAGTCAAATGGAGACAGAAAAAGTTAAGGGAAAGTGGAGGTTAATCGATTTCAGACAGAAGACAGGTAAAGCAATGAAAATCTCCAGGTAAGTCTTAGGTACTGCACGGAGAAAAATGAACTGTTAAAAACGGGACTGAAGTTCCCACGAACAAACCAACAGTGATTCAATGTTTATTGGCGGTAAAATACGTACGAAATTACGTATACCATCAAATTATTCTTAATGTTCCCTCCAATAAACATTGAAACCCTGCTAATTTGTTCGCAAGAACTTCAGTCCCGTTTTTAACCGTTCTACGAATAAAATTATCGTATTTTCTATTAAAATGTTCGTTTTTTCTAATAAAATGTTCGTTTTTTCAAATAACATTTTTCTCCGTTTGGTTAATCCTAAAAGCACGCTATTTTTTTTTTGTGGGACTGAAGGTAGTGCTACTATTACTAGTGATACCATACATTATGTTTAATTAATTAATTGTGAAATTACACAAATCAATAAAATAAAATTGCGAGTCGAAAGTCTTGCCCCTCGACCACGCCGATCAACCAAGCCGTCTAAGGTAAGACGATTTTTATAAGGACCACCATAAATGAAACCAATGAAGAAACAGTCATTACAGATCAAAAGAAATACGAAAGTTTGGTCGATTCAGGTTAGAGTAAAATATATTTTAATATAAATATGTAATTACCTAGTTTATTTTATTTGGGACCCCATTGCAGCCAGTCTATATGCGCATTTCTAATGGATTCGATATTCGGCAACGTGTTTGTTACAACCATCCCTTTTCTAACCAGCTGAAGGATTTTTTTTCACATTACTTGTGAGTTGCCCCAATGATTTTTTAAATGTATTACGACTATATTCCTCAAGTTGTGTAACTAATTTCTTCTCTACATGTGCGGGGTATTAACTGAAGTACCTAAATCCAAAATTATTTGAGTGATGCATGAGTGGGACTCCATGTGTTAAACTTTTAGGATTCCATCCACGGGCATCATCCTTTATGCGAAAAAATACGCCGTATTTCGTAATGTACATCGGCTCTATCCACTTTCCAAAATTATCTCTAAAATTAAATTAAATTATGCATCATAAATATTGTTAAATAAACTTGTTTCTACTTAAGGGTAGGGCGGGGCTAGTTGAACATGATTTTGATAATTTGTCCCAAGACTCGAAACTCTTATTGATATTTTTGTTTTTTTAACTTATTAAGATAGTTTCATAATCTGGCTTTATAATGATATTCGTGAATTGGTGTAATACGTTGACCTTATTCAAGATATTTTAATTTTCATGGAGAAGGAGAAAGGGTTTAACTTGCCTCATAGGTGGGGCTAGTTGAACCACCCCATGGGGTTTGTTGAACAACATAGTGTAAAATATTTATTATCATTCTCACTTATGGTTAAACAAATTAAGTTATTAAACTAAATTTATTGAATTAATGATAGAATACAGAACATTTTTTGTTCAACGGTGCTATCATGGTAGACGATGTACATCCCTAGGTGCCAACTCGAAAAAAATGCTGACAGTTGAAGCAAGTACTTGTTCATTTCTTTTGCTTGCTCTGTAGAAAATACTTGTTGTGGAGTTTTGTATCCAATTATCGCGTCCTCTCTTTGGTTATTAAATTTAGTGTAAAATTTCATCAATATGTTACGTTTTCTATCATTTTGTTTGGCTGCAGATCGGATACTCTGTTTTTGACGTGTAAATGAATCTGTCGCTTTTGTCAATTGAAAAAAAAGACGGTTCCAGATTCTGCCTCCCTGGATCCGTCTTTTTTTGTAGGTACGCATCTAGATCGATAAAAAAATCGATATGATTTATGTTTTGAAGTGAAAAATAAATACGTTACGTACACAATTACAATTGAAAGGCAAATGGTTCAATCAGTCCCACCCATGTTTTATTACAAATTTAACTAATATATCACTAAATGTAACATAATTTTTCAATTGACGTGATAAAGTTAAATAAACACAAATTTTAAATAGACTTACCTTGACCTGGTACCTTTTTTCTTTGGTATCTGTTTTCAAAAAAGCGGTTAAACGCCTTTTTTTACTTTTGAAGCAAAATTCACACAAAACCCCCGTGTACACGCTATGAACGCCATGCGTCTTTCGACTGCTTTTTGTGGACGCCCCCCCATTTCTAGCTTGCTAGAACTTGTTCCGCGTTTTTCGGATTCCAAGATATTTGCGTGGCTCAACAAGCCCCTTGGTTCAACTAGCCCCGACCAACCCTACTAAATGTTCTTTAAAACAAAGTTTGTAATTTTTATTTTAATTATTGCCAAATGAATTTGCAAATATTGAAGAAACCACATGAATTACTGACAAAAGTAAAGGTTATTGCTTAAATATACTCTAATTATGAGCACTGAAAGGGTGCAAAAGTAACAATACTAAGGGAATTGTTCGCACCCCCCCTCCACCCCCCCCCCTTCCCCCACACCTCTAGTGGTTTCAAACAATAGCGGGAACTCATTTGTAGTGCCCTCAGAGCCTGCGCTGTATCCAATTATATTCCGTTTGTCATTATACTTTATGTAACTACATTGCCGGCAGTAGAAACATAATTATATTATATTTTACTAATGAATGAATTAAAGTAGGTACCTACCTTGACCGATCAACATAGTTAGTTTTGTTTGTTTTGCCAATTGAATGGCTTTTTACCTATAATATATGGTGCAATAACAACATGGCAATATAACTGAGAGTCATTGTTGGAATTGCACGCACCCTAAAGTGTATTCATAAAAATATATTTTATTTTTTATTGTAATATAAAAAATATGGCTACATTTATAGATTTACTTTTTACAAATATTATAATTAAGATGAATATTAATCATGTATACCTTATGAGAAAAGAGGACCTCTTGTATTTGATAAAATTACTTTGTTGCGTATTAAAAATATGTTGTTTGTAAAATATTTCTTTGTTAATGTGTATGTTTGTCTTAATTATTTAATTTGATACATTTATTCTGATTGGTTGAAAATACAGCACAATTATTGAGAAGGATGATGATTGTAGTTTTATGTCTTGGTAGTTTTATTTTTGTTGTTTTTAAATTATGTAGGTGTATTAAATTTGATATCCATTTCTCTTTAGTTTGTAAAATTCTTGATATGTTTTTCTTTACAGAATTTGATAATGGAAGCTTGCTTAAATATATCATCAGAATTAGGTTCTGGAAACAGTTTAGAAGTGATTTTATTGAGAACGAAACTTTTCATCGTCATCATCACAATTGGCTCTACAACCCGTGGTTGGTCTTGGCCTCCTCAAGAGTCTTCCTCCACTCATCTCTGTTTTGTACTAGTTCTCTCCAGTTTGGAAGCTCCAAGGTACGTAGGTCTTTGAGGACGTTGTCGTTCCATCTTAATTTTGGTCTTCCCAGGCTCCTTCTTCCTACAGGTCTAGATTCACTTTCGGTTAATTAAACTCTAGTTAGAGTAGTGTAGAGCTCATCGTTGTAACGTCTACGCCAAAATCCATTTTCCACATTGACGAAGTATAATCTGGTCGAAGATTTTCCAGAATCGGTTCAAAGACACACCTCAAAAATTTTCTTTCAAAAATGTCCAGTGCCCGCTCATTCCTCTTAGTAAAGTACCCTTAAAGAACGAAACTTTTACTGAGTGTAAATTGTTTTTGTAAGATCCTCCCCAACCTATAATGCTGTATACTTTGAGAAAGTATGTTATGTTTATATTTTGTCAATGGCCTAATATAAGTAGAGAGTGAACAAGCGCATAGTTTACATTTTGATTATTTTCACAGTATTTCTAGCAATAATATTTGTACATTTACCTTTTCTCTTTGCTTGCTCTGTAATTTTTTGATATTTAATGAAGAAGAGTTGATACAGTACAAATGTTTTATTTGGTTTTATATTTTATTTTTATTTATTTATTATACTTAGATACAAAAGAAAGTACAAATTACATATTAGGAAATTGCCTGTCCAACTAGGAAAGTTTCCCGTTCCAGGACAGACAAATTGACAGGTTTAGTTCATATTATTCCTTATGAAATGTACATAATTACATAACAAAAACAAAAAACCAAAAAACCAAAAAAAACATTTTTCTCTGAAACGAAGTTGTGTAATGAAGAAGCAGATAAATATACACATAATTTTTTTTTGTGATGTAGAAAAGTAATCTGGTAGCATACATTCTACTCGGATTTACCGAATGAACCTGGTAACATATAAATACACGGAGAAAAATTTTATTCTAAAGTACGATCATTTTATTCGTAAAAACGGGACTGAAGTTCTTACGAACAAATAAACAGGGTTTCAATGTTTATTGGCAGGAACATGTAAGAATAATTTGTTGTTATACATAATTTCGTACGTATACCAACAAATTATTCTTACATTTTCCCGCCAATAAAAATTGAAACACTGTTAATTTGTTCGTAAGAACTTCAGTCCCGTTTTTAATCGTTTTTACGAATAAAATGATTGTATTTTAGAATAACATATTTCTTCGTGTACGACCTTATTGTTTACAGTATACATATATATTTTAATAAATTAACAAAAAAAAACATATTTAGGAGCATGCCATCCGACGACTTGAAAATATCGGAACAAGAGAAATATGTTAAAAAGACTAAAACGTGTGCATCACGCAAATCTTACCCCCAACAAAAATTCCATAAAATCAAGCATTATTTGAATGGTAATCAATGTTATTTTCTTACTTTCCCAGTTGTTTCGCGTTTTACAACATTACCTTGAATATTCACACTTCAAATCATGTTCTGTCCCATTAAGCATCTTTTGACTTATTCTGTTAGTAAAACTGATAGTTCTTATGTATTTTATTTATAAAAGTTCTTATCTACATCATACCTACCCACCATTCACCTATGATCTGTTTTACGTTATATTTCATTAATTTGTCTATTTGTTTTTGACCTCTATTTCAATAACAAAATCAAATATACGAGTGGTATTGACTTCGGGACAAATTAAATTAAACTCGAAACTTTTGTAGTTGTCCATTCTGCCATATCAATTCGGGGGATTCAATGTCGTGAATAATGTAGTAAGCCTTAGCTGCTTCCAATTCTCTTCATTTCCCAAAAAATAATATATAATCAATACCTACACGGCGTTTTACTGGCACTGATATTCATCGAGAGTAAATAATAAATTTTTTAAATTTCACCTGCCTATAATAACTTATATTTTTTCTAAGATTAGCAAGAAAAAATATTGACAACCAACTAACTAACCATCACGCCGTTTCTGCGCAGGGGTAGGCAGATAGGACGGACCGCCAAACAACTCGGTCTTGGCACACACTCCTTGCCTCATTCACATTCATACATCTTCTCATACATACCTACTCTTCTATTATTCTCTTCTATTATTGACATGGTCCGACTCAAGTATCTGATTCAATTGATGGTGTCACGTCTTCCTTGGGCGTCCTCGGCTTCTTCTGTATATATATATTCTTCGCGTCATAAATTCTCTTTACACTCTTTTCTTCATTCATTCGCTCAACATGCCCAAACCATCTAAGCATTCCTTCCGTTCACATCAGTCTTGCATTCTTTTCTCTCTCCATTCTGATCTCCACATCCTCACACGATCGTGTATGGTTTTATCACACATACGCCTCAGGGATCCCATTTATACAGCATTCAGTATATTTTCATTCTTTCACTAGCAGTTCCATGCTTCACTGCCATACACCAGGGTAGATACCCGTACTCCATTGTGGACTGCTAGCTTCGCTTCTGTGGTATTTTTGTTGGCTCCAACGGCGTCTCAGTCCTTCATTAATGGAGTTACCTGCATTTACCCTTCTTTCAATATCCCTATCAGCTTCCCATCTCTCGTAAACATACTTCCCAAATATACAAACTTAACCACCTGCTCCAAATATTCATCATTCACAACTATATTGCACGCTATTTTCGTATTCTCTTTTTCAAACACCATGACTTTAGACTTACTTACATTCATCATCAATTCATCCTTCATACATACTTCGTTCGCCCTAGATTCGAGAGACTGCAGATCTTCTATACTGTTAGCAATCAGCAACACATCATCAGCATACAACAGGCAACATACTATCAGATTATTCAATTTCGCGCCCAATCCCGCCACTTTCAATTCTTGGATACAATGGTCCATGTATAGATTGAATAACCACGGTGTCATTACGCAACCTTGTTTAACAATTTTTATGATGTCAAACCACCCCGTAAAACCACCGTTTACCCTAATGCAAGCAACGCTTCCCTCATACAGAAACGCGATTGTCTGTGAGATTTGTATTCACTCCATACTCGGAAAACACCTTCCACAGCTTTATCCTGTCGATGCGGTCGCATGCTTTTTATAGATCTACAAAGGCACCGAAGAGTTTCTGGTTTTTTGTCAGAAACTTCTCAGTGAGCATAAGCAAAGAGAAAATCTGATCGATGCACCCCCGTCCACGCATAAAAGCACGTTGCACATCCCATATGTTATCTTTTGTTTCCATTCTTACTCTTTAATATTCTACCATACAGCTAACTGACTGAACTTAGCAAGCTAATAGCCCTATGATTCCCACATTCCATACGTGACCCTTTGCCTCTGTATAACGGCATTCTCCAATACAATGGTGTCTAACCCTCCTCGATACTGGTTAAAAACTTTGCACAACAGTGTGAAAATTATACGGCTATCTCCTTTAAAGTATTTGGCAGCGATATTGTCGAACCCCACAGCCTTACCATTCTTCATACATTTAATCGATAGTTTTATTGTTGATTCTGGTAACATTCACTCCGTCATCGCTCATACCTGATTCGCCACTGGAATCACTGTCACCCAGATTGCTTTCGAAGACTTCCTCAAAATATTTCATCCATCTATCTTGATTTCTTCCTCATTCGTCAATATTTTTCCATCTTTTGATTTGACAACCAAAATTAATATTATTGACCTGAGAAATTTGCTGCTAGAGAATTATTAATTTTATTATATTATTATTCATGATTTGATTGAGTATCTAACTTCTATCGTATCCTGTACTTACAATAATTAATACTAAATTTGGACGTTGTGTCTAATTAATGATGAATGTAAGTAAGTCTAAAGTCATGGTGTTTGAAAGAGAGAGTCAGAAAACGGTGTGCAATATAGTTGTGAATGATGAATACTTGGAGCAGGTGGAAGAGTTTGTATATTTGGGAAGTATGTTTACGAGAGATGGGAAGGCTGATAGGGATATCGAAAGAAGGGTGAATGCAGGTAACTCCATTAATGGAGGATTGAACGCCGTTGGAGCCAACAAAAAGTTGTCCACAGAAGCGAAGCTAGCAGTCCACAATGGAGTACTGGTACCTACCCTGATGTATGGCAGTGAAGCGTGGAAATGGCAGAGAAAGGATGAAAGTAGACTAAATGCTGTTGAAATGAGATCCCTGAGGCGTATATGTGGTAAAACCATGTATGATCGTGTGAGGAAATGGAGATCCGAAAAGAATGCAAGGCTGATGTGAGCGTAGTAAGTAAGATTAAGAAAGGGACGCTTAGATGGTTTGGGCATGTTGAGCAAATGAATGAAGAAAGGAGTGTAAAGAGAATTTATGACGCGAATGTGAACGGTAGAAGAAGCCGAGGACGCCCAAGATCAGATACTTGAGTCGGGCCATGTAAAGAGTCAGAATAATAGAAGAGTATGTAAGAAAAGATGTATGAATGTGAATGAGGCAAGGAGTGTGTGCCAAGACCGAGTTGTTTGGCGGTCCGTCCTCTCTGCCTACACCTGCGGGGAAACGGCGTGATGGTTAGTTAGTTAGCTAGTTAGTTAGTGTCTACCTAAGAGTATGGATATTAGAGAGACGGCATGTGAAGTGTGCCCGCGCGCTCCAAGTGTGCCTTTTCGAGAATTTTACCCAAACGGCTTACAGTGGCTGCTGGTTTTTGGCCATTTAATTCGTTCCGACAGCAGCCATTTTACATGGTGACAGCCAATGTCAGCCGTGTGGGTAGAATTCTCGAAAAGGCACACTTGGAGCGCGCGGGCACACTTCACATGCCGTCTCTCTAATATCCATACTCTTAGGTGTCTACTCTCTACTCCCTATATTCTAAATCTATGGTGACACTATAATTTTTTTCCCGACAGTTGGCTCTCTGAAAATAGAATTAGAGTATTAGATAGACAAGTAGTTTTATCCTTGATGTATTTGAATGAAAATATGTTACGTACGTCATCCGCTTGGTAATGTTTTGTAGGTATACCGTATTTTCCCTGAACCAACTGCATATTGTATATAAGTGTGCGGGGGGTCAACTCTCAGGGGACGAATTTTCATCAAACCCAATTCTACAAATATACGTACGTACATTTTGCCTATGTTTTTATCTACATGATCTTTTTTCTACTAACTTTTATTTTTTATTTTATTTGTATGTGAATTGAATAAATTAGATATTATGTAATAGTATTACGTAAATATTATGTAATAACATTTTTCACCTGAATACATTTAAAAATAATATAGCCTACTTTAGCCCTCTGACCCAGGTGTGTCGACTATATAACAAGATAGAGTGTGCTGATTTTCGTCGATAATTTGTACGGATTCTGAAAAAGAGTTATGGGCGCTGTTAAAAAATATGTTAAACTAATTATATTGTGTAAATTGTCTCTCTATAGATGCCTCTGGTGTTTCTTATGTCTCTTGTAATATGTGTTACTTGAGTGAGCTTGAACAAAATTTTGTATATTATTTATTTTGTGATGTTTCTGTTTTCCCAATTGTTTGCATCTGTATTTAATTGTATGTAATTGTAGATTTTTTGTAATTCCCTATTTGTACAATAACTGAGTTTGATAACTGGATTGGTCTCACGTAAGTGCGATCATCTGTAAAAACCTAAGAGTATGGATATTAGAGAGACGGCATGTGAAGTGTGCCCGCGCGCTCCAAGTGTGCTTTTTCGAGAATTTTACCCAAACGGCTTATATCGGCTGCTGGTTTTTGGCCGTTTAATACGTTCCGACAGCAGCCATTTTACATGGTGACAGCCAATGTCAGCCGTGTCGGTAGAATTCTCGAAAAGGCACACTTGGAGCGCGCAGGCACACTTCACATGCCGTCTCTCTAATATCCATACTCTTAGGTAAAAACCCAGTATAAATAAATGTCAATTAGAGAAGGCTTTATATATCATAATGAATGGACTCACAGTATCCCATGATTATTGAATTGCAAATTGTATCGTAGGGGATATAAACAATGCACGTTTCGTACTTATAAATTTTAGCTATTTATTTCATATTTTATATTAAAATATGATGTGTGATCTGCTCATTCATAAATGGCGATAATTGAATTATTTGAGGAATAAACCCTTGAAAAGAATTCATAATCTACTCTTTCATAGATGGCGCGCGTATTTTACGGAAAAACGCTTTTTACGAGTTTTGCTTTGAAATCTTTGAAAAAATTAATTGTTTGCGCCCGAACGCAGGCAATATGAATATTAATAAATAGTTTTGTCAGTTAAAAAACTCTAAACTTTCAAGGAAGGCTAACAAATACAATATTGGATTGAATCACACATGAAATATTGTATTTTTTAGACTTTTTTGAAAGATTTGAGTTTTTTAGTTGATAAAACTATTTTTCAATATTCATATTGCTTATTCATAATGTATATTGAATAAAATTCGCAGTATTAGTAAATAACTCCATTCTTCCAAGAAAGGCATGAAAATACAATATTGAATTGAATCACCAAAACCACATTGTTTTTTATGCCTTTCTTTAAATAATTTGGTTGTTCTGCGATCAAAACTATTTATTCGTATTCATATTGCGTATTTTCGGGCTCAAACAAACAATACATCTTAATATTTTACAGCATAATTTGCAAAAAGTGTTTTTTTCGTAAAATGATTAAATTACCGCCATCTATGAACGAGCAGATCATGAATTAAGTTTACCCTAGTATTATCTCTTCATTTTGTTCCATCTGGTTAACTTTCATCAACGCTTGCATTTATTCTCTTACAGCTCACAGCTGGCAGCTTTCAGCGAACTTCTGACTTCTTAGAACTTAGTTTTATTATCCATCCGAATCTACATGAAAGATGTAAATTATAATTAAATTGCCAGTATTCTCAGTGTGGGATGATATGTTTTACTATAAGTTATGCGAAACCCACGAAATCACCTAGGGATAAATAAATACTATACAGGGTGTTAAGGGACGCACTTGACTTACTTTTTAACAAGCGATTTCTGACATAATTTGGAATAAAAAATGTTTTGGCCTAGGTAACTTTTTTGATGGTAATTTTTTCAACTAAAAACATATAAAATCAGTAGGTTGGGCAGTTAGGGTTGGAGTGAGGGATTGGGCGGTTACTGGGCTGAGTGACCAGTGACGACATCACGACGTGTAAAAGTTTTTTATGTTGTTTGATTTTGAAAAAAACACCGGAGACCAAAATTTCATAAACATTTTTTACTGAAAATAATGAAAGGATTCACTGGTACTCTGTAAAGGTAACAACATTTGAAAAGTGCGTGAATCAAATACCTACCTGGTATAATGGTTTGACGAAAACTTATTATCACTAAATGCTGAAAAGACGCACTTTCTACCTTATTGCCTAACAGGGAATACCTTAAAAAATAATGTAAACATAAAAATTCATGAAAGAAATTGCCTTCTTAGAATCACACCATGCAACTCAAACTGTATACACATTACTAGTAAAGAAAAAATTAAATATCTTGGAATAATTATCGATAATAACATCAAATGGAAAAGCCAAATAAACTCCACAGTAGACAGAATGAGAAAACTTATCTATATATTTTTTAGACTTAGAAATACTAAAAGATATCTATTTTGCACTTGCACATTCTGTACTACAATATGGAATCGTGGCATGGAGGGGTGCATTTAAATCTACACTACTTCCACTTGAGACAATCCAAAAAATATTAATAAAAATCATCTTAAAAAAACCTTATTACTATCCAACAACAAATGTTTTCCAAGATTTCCCGGTTCCCCCACTTTCAAAAATTTATGAAAAAATTGCACTCCTTCAAACACATAAAGAATTCTTTGATAAAAATAATATCCCACAATTAAATATAAGCAAAATAATTATTTCTGTTGGAGGGCTAACTATACCTCTAGTACGAACTTCAACAGCACAGCATCACTTTATATTTAAGGGTATAAAATTATTTAACAAATTACCTCTAGATATAAGAACGGAGGAAAACTATGAGAATTACAAAAAAAAATAATTAAAATTCTCTAATACCACCTCATAACTTTTCTTATTGTTTGATATTATGTTTTGCTTATTATTTCCTTGTATCATTTATAACTTACCTTTTTGTTACTTTTATTGTATTTTCTTGTTTTTGTATCATTTTATAACTTACCTATGTTTTTATTATTTTCGATGAAGTTTCTTATAAAATTACTAATAGTTCTTTTTTTATAATAATTTTGTAATTTCAATAGATGTAAAAATACATAGTTGTCCTCTCCTAAACACAAGCAACTGCTTTATTAGGAGTATATTATGTTGTAAATATTGTTTTATCTATATTATGTTGTAAATATTGTAACTCTAAATATGTTTAAATAAAAACTCTAAAAAAAACAAAAAATAACAAAATTCATCGAGTTTTCTATTTTATAACTATTCATTGAATTATTAAAGTTTCAAATCATTTTTTGGCGATATATACTCGTACGTAGAACAATGCGAGTATTTTATCTGTGCCATTTTGATGGGTAATTTAAATAAATAATTTGGCAATTATTTCGAAAGTCCCCGAAACTTGAGTAAACTCTAAAACTAGACAGGAGCTGTTGTGAATGAAGGTTTACCTCCTCTTCAGGTCAAGTTGAGGCGAGGCGTGCTGGGAACAAATGTGGCAAAGGGCACTCTCGAGAAAACACATTACAATGTTAAGTGACTTGAATACAGGCAGGGAAATTGAAATACAAGTAAAATTGTTTTATCGATTTTTGCTTCTTATGAAGTATATCGCTTAAAATATACTTATCTGCGCTTTTGTGAAATGAATGAATCACAATGTGTATTTTCTGTGAGATCCTTCAACATTTTTCAGCAATGTAGTTACATGGAAATAATAACCCTTTTGGAATTAAAATTAATTAATTAATATTAAAGATACTCTTTAAGCCCCGCCCTCCTGAATGTGTCTATCCCCACCCTCCTCGTAGCGACCATCGCTTCGGGGTGCCAAAATCAAATAAGAAATTGCTCTGCCCCACCCTGCATAATGCTTTTTTGAACATGTTTCTTCTAGGTTCCATTCCATAACGTACTTCCGCTAATTGATGCGTAATGAGTAGCTACCATTCTTTTTTTAATAAATTTAAACAATTTTATAATAATAATAGCAATAAAATAAAAGCAGAAAAAGTACAGGAATTTACAATTCCACTTTCAAAAAAGACAAATTAAAATATTTAAAATACTTCACCTGCTGCGGGCTTCAAACCACCGACCCACTCTCATGCCTACTCCTAACCAATGCATTGTATAGTACTGTGAGAACCCAGCATAAACACTCAATCTTAGTCAGTTTTTCAATAAAGTAAGGTGTAATTAATATAAAATCTGCAATACGTTGGCAAGATGATATTTTTTTTTTAATAGAGACAAAATTACTCTGCAAAATGTAAAATATGTGTAATTAACAGGTTATTTTTTTAAAAAATCATTTAAATTTAGAGCCGTAACTAAATTAAACACTTTTAATTTTTGAATTTCAATCAGCAATTTTTCAACTTTGCATAATACTGTGAAAATTCCTAGAATTCTAATCGATACGATGTTGGAGTTTGTTGTAACCTTTAATATTTTTTGAAAGGCCGCACTCTCCTTTATGGAACAATAAAACGATGATTTTTATCACGGATTTGCCATCACAAATAATTATATTATCGAAGAAAGCAAACACTTTGTGGCTTGACATTATATCAAATGAAACAAATAACTTAGTTTTAAACCACTTTATTTTTATTTTTATATTTGTCGACCGGTTTCGATTGGACTCAAATTGAGTCGAGTCAGTTGAAACTCAGATTGGGTCCAATCGAAACCGGTCGACAAATATAAAAATAAAAATAAAGTGGTTTAAAACTAAGTTATTTGTTTCATTTGACAAATAATTATGTTACATGATTTAATATTCAAAAAATATTTCCAGCCATAATCCACATTAGCTTTAATCTTTGGGCTGGAATCATATAATGAAGTACATAAGTCATGGTGCGGGAATAAATTTGGGCTTACTGGAATGTTTTTTTTAATAGAACTCACACTTTTTGTTTTAAATTATTTGCGTAGTACATTTCACAGCCATATTATACTTAGTATTGATATTTAATCAAAATTTGAAAAAAAAATACTGCTAAAAAATATGCGAATGCGAAATTTGTGAATGATGGATGATATTTGAAAAATATTTCATTTTTAACCTTACGGCAAAGTAATGAAAAGAATTGCTGGTCTTACGAAAGAATTTGTTAATATTGTTTTCTTTATTTCAACGGATTAATGGTGCCAGTAGTTTAGAAAGCAATAAAAGGTATCAAAAGGCCTTCTTTTTATTTGACAGATTGCAGAGTGATTCTGAGCCATAAACCAACTCGCGTAAATTGAATTTAGTGAATTGTTTTTATTTGCTCGCAGGAGAAAGCTTCGTGCAAAGGGGTAAAGTGTTGATTTAAGTAAATATAAAGAAAATTGGTGAACAAACCTTTGTAGCCCAGCAATCCATTTTTACAACAAACATTTAGGACCCACCTACTTGATTCTGCGAAAGACAGAATTTCAACAAATAAAAAGCTTATTTAGCTTAGTGATTCAGGAAATATTTTTGTTTGAGAATTTGTTTCTTATATCGAATAAGGCATTCCTCATTTTCCAAACCGACAAATAATGGATTTCTTAAACACATAAAGCTATGAATTTTAATTATTTATCTGTCAGTTACATTCTAGATTCGCGGTAGTACGGAATGAAAGGCGCGAGCTTTCTGATAAACACAATGCTCGTGGCACAGAAAGATTGAAATAATAACAGTAAGAAAAACTGTTAAAGCTCACAAATTACAAATGTGATATGAAAAATATATATTAAAATATATTTTTTATTATAATGCACAATCACTGAAAGCAAGTATCTACGAATTTTTAAGCTATAATATTTAATTAATTATTTATTAATTTTTAAGCTTTCCGTTAAAATATATTTTATAAGTATGGAAGGAAAACCAACGGTATGGAATAATATTATCAGCAATGGATATTTATTTTTAATTTTTGCAGAGTTAAAATTAAAATGTAATTTTTCATGGTTTTATATAAATTGTTGGTTGCGACCAAAAAATAACGACCACTTATGATTGGCGAAATCGATCGAAATAAATCCTTAGGACGCAATTCTTTCTAAATAGTAATAAAGTGTAATTTAATCGTGTCTGCTGGAAACCGATGCTAGAGTTTAGATTCAACATTTTTAGATCCGATTGTTTTCATCCGAGAATTTTTTCATTAAAACCGATGTAAAGCTTTTTTCGTTTTAATGTATTTCGTATAAATAATACTTTACGGCACCAAACTGATGAATAAGGGAGTATATTGCAGCAACTTGTTTAACTGCTCAACCATTGATGATACGAAATTTCTTATTTAATTTATAATATTTAATACTATTTAAATCCCGGCCAGTGAAAAATCACAATGTAATATAATTGTAGAATTTGGGAAGATGAAAGTATTTGTAAAAAAATGTTTGCCTCAGGATCAAATGTAGAGATTTACCAATCGATTGGTAGTAAACTTGAAAAATTATGAATAACATTATAAAAATACAAGACGCGTTATATTTATACCAATCGAACAAAAAATGTTGCACCGCTTATGAAAAGGATAACCATTCAAAGAATATTCATATGAATATTTTCAAAATTAAAAATTCACGCATTACGCAGAATACACCGAAAATACTAGATTTATTCTTTCAAGCATGTTGTCGACCTTATATTTATGTAGATGTAGACGTTTATATCCCAGAACCGAGGGAAAAGCAAAAAATAAATCGACAATTACAAACTGTTGAAAATCGCCTTAAACTTTCCCAGCGATTTTCTTTGTGCGGCTAGATATATTTTTAATTGAGTTTCTGCAAAATTCAAACTGGAATTTTGCTATAGCCGGTAGAATTAATGACCTTCTGATCGATGGAAGGGAAATTCTATGAATTGATAATCCTGCATGAAAAAACTATACTCATTTAAAGATTTTAGCGAAACTTAATTATTTCCATTGGGAACTCGTTTAAGTTTAAATTAGTTACATCTCAGCTATTTCACTACGGGTAAGCGTGGTTTTATTTCGACAAAAAAAGAGTAAACTTAAACAAGAGACACTGTAGTCGCAGATATATTAACTGCGAATAAATTATTTAAATATAAACTTTTCAGGTTAACACAACTATGTGGGAGTTGAAAAACATTGAATATTTATAAAGGACTGACTTACGTTCTTGTGCACTGCACAAGTTTCCGCAATAAATTCGAATAAAGCGCACTAAGGAATCAACTGAATGTTCACTCTATTGGTTTCTTATTTTGACTCAAATTAAAAACACTGAGAGATCACTATGGAGTTGATCATCGTACAGCGACTTCTTTAACATAGTCGATATTAATATAGTACCGAGAGATACATATAGGAGTTGATCATTGTAAGGGTTGCTTCAATAGACTGAAAATTCTATGAATTATTGTTCCAAATGTCACATATAGGTAATTTGGTGATCTTGTCTTGGATATGGTAGTAGGTTGGGTGAATGAAGAAATATGTACAATGTACATAGTTACATCAACAGGCGGCTTGCTGCAATTTGAGGTTATGAAAGGCGACAAATGATCACTGTAATCAAATAATATAGAATAACATAAGAAGTGCCTTTTAGGGGTGTTTCATGATCCAAATATTTGCTTAATTGCGGCTTAAATTTACATTACAAAACTGTGTTTACGAAAATAAAATCAAATGATTTTCCAAATTGGGATGGAAACAGATTAATATTTTGGAATTTGTAAGGAAGGCACTTCTAGTTTTCGTCATTATTGTATGATTGTAATGCATTAGAGCTATGGCATCTCCATTTGAGAAATGGCCAAGGCAAAAGTGTAGGTGGGGAATAAGAAGACGAATATATATTTAAAATGTCTGTCTATCGTAAACTTCTCGTCTTTAAAATGAAATCTTTTAGTGTATATTAAACCTTTACCTAACCTTACCTTTTAAATTAACCCAAATATTAACACTCGATGTGGATGTTATTGATAATTTAGACTAAAGGCAAAATAATGGTTTTTGTATTAAATTATTACTGAACTTAAGCACTGTCGGAAGTACATGAGGTAGCTTTGGGTAGGGGCTATTTTAAATATTATGTTAAATAGGATAACCTTACATCATAAATTTAGTTATTTAGAGGGTATCGCGCAAAAATAGTACATGGCTAACTGTGTTAGAAAACAATTTGATTACCTAAAATAATTATGAACTATGTATTTATTTGCATAGCTTTCAAGACTTTTCCGTAGACTTAATATATATTACAAATTACAAAAGTAATTTTGATTTGATCATGCTGCATATCGTACATGTCCCACTCAAACTATTTTTAATATTATTTCCCAAGAACAATATATTTTTCATTTAATATTTCCAAATTTATGAAATAAAAAAAGCGTAATAGGATGAAAAAATCTTAAAGGCGATAGTGCTGTTAGGCGTATTTAATTTAATACGTTCTTCTCCTGTTCTCGTTCTTAAGGCAAATTTATTAATTTATTTTTGTCCCTTAAATCGAATTTCTAAAATAAAATTATTTTTCCAAAAAAGTAACTTGATTTATATACCAACCCCCCCTACTGGGCTTCCATTTATTTTCAGCAAAGGTGACGAAGATATTTGATTCTTTGACATTCAAAGGCCTCTTTAACAATAGCCTGTCTACTTAGATTGTGCCCATTACCTCCCTGCTCGATGTTAATGACATTTAAAAAGCAATAAGCAAGGACCAAAGAAATAATTGGCGGTAAAATCATGAAATCAAAGTGTTAGACGCTACCCGGGAGAACTACCAATGAGAATCGAAACGATACTTAAAATGGCAAAAGCTGTGATTAGTGACCAGATTTGACCTTTCTCTTCGCATTTCTTTCCCCTGCTATCCCATTCAGCTTCACAACATAGCCCAGTTAAGGATATCATATTCCCACTGCCTTTGGTGCTAGTAAGGTTGGAGAATTTTTTTTACTCCAAGCAAGTTTTTTAAAAATGATGTGGGTAACGAGAGTAATTTAAAGAGAATAAACATGGGAAACACAAAAAGAAAACAAAAAAAATATTTTATTAGTGTAGAACTTTCTGCCTTATTTATCGTAAAAAAATGTCACACCCTTATAATAGTGATTTATGGATTTCTGGCAAAAATCTAACTTACTCCTTGCGACCATCACGATATTTTAAACTCCGTGGCAAATAGCGATCAATGACTCAATCTACATTTTGTGATTGACGATTATAAATTTATAACGATTTTAGCATTTATTATATAAATACATTAATATAAAATGAATGTCTGAAATGGAGAAAAAAGACGTAAGTGCTATTATAGTGAACACATTTTTTTATGTGAATACTACGCAAGAGTCCCAACTGCTGCCGTCTGCAGCCAGAGAGACCAAGGCATCTCCAATTCGGTTATGTTGTGAGGTTGAAGATGGTAGGGAGGGGAAGGAGATGTGGGAGAGGAAGGTGGTGAAGTACTTTTCTATTCAGATGTGGTCATCGACCACGGCTAAAGCCATTTCAAGCATTCTGAATGGTGATCTTACATCGGAGCGATACTGAGAGAATCTTCAACTCTGGAATGTATTTTTTAAGTGAAAATATTGTTAAATATCCCAAACTAATCAAATAATATTTACTTTGATTATAGATTTGAACCCTCCGGATTGCTAAGTACCCCTCGACCACGGAGGCCGCTACAGTTTTATACGTTTTAATTAATAACTAGACGAAATCAGATGTAGAGAGAGATAATTTTCCTCTTATTTCAAGAATGTGTTCTAGAATGTTTCACAATGATCTGAGATGTTCCGGGATGTTCCTGAACGTTCCAGAATATTCCCGAACATTCCACAACATTACATAATGCTACTGGATGTTCTAGAATGTTTTGGAATGCTTTAGAATACTCTCGAATGTTCTGACCTGTTCTAGAAATTTCCAGAGGGCTAAATTTCCAGTCCTTATATCTTCAAAAGCACGCCCTTCGGGTAAAAACGGGAACCCTCTTCATGAATGGGGGACAAAGGGCTACTACACCATATAACTAATTTCCTTGATCGTACCGGGACTCGTTTCTGAGTTTTAGCGCCACACACTTTACGTTTTTAGATTTTCACGGCCAAAAGCATTTTCGTTGTTTGTTTTTGGGGTGTTATGCCGTGTTGTGCTACCTCCTTCTTTAGCCGACGTTTCGGACAGCGTTGCAGTGTCCATCATCAGGGCAGATCCGGCAGATCTGCCGGATCTGCCCTGATGATGGACACTGCAACGCTGTCCGAAACGTCGGCTAAAGAAGGAGGTAGCACAACACGGCATAACACCCCAAAAACAAACAACGAAAAAAGCCACACACTTTGTACACTAACTTTATTAATAATATACAGGATGCCCGGGTGTAAAGTGCATTAACTTCGAGTGGTGATTCTACATGATTGTAGGAATAAAAAAGATTAACCACTTTTTTCGAAATTCCAACTTTTTTTCCCATTAAAAATACTTAGTGTAAGGTACAAACTTACCCGATAAATTTGCTGTAAGTCAGCCGGGCAAGTTGATGAGACGTTGGTTTTGATTGGCGCGTATCGTAACAGCGGAAAATATTTAATATTGCTGGCCGCTCACGCCGTACCAATTTTATCTTTTTACCGAAAAAAGTACCCCTAAATGTTGGAATTTTTTTAAAACTTATTTATTGTTTTTACTTACACTATCATGTAGAATCACATCCCGAAGTTAATGCACTTTACCCCCGGACACCCTTTATGCATAATTGCTATAGCGCCATTTTCGTGAGAAAATTACCTCAAGGGCTCTGAAAAAATATATATATTGTTTGATAAGGTTGATTTGATATTGGTAGACTTTGTTTATTGATGTACTGCATACTTACATAGTATGTATAAGTCTTCTGCACGTTTAAAATAAAATAAATATAGATAAATTATATGTTTAGGTGCTTCCATAAATTCGTTTTTCCGCATTTTTGAAAATATATGAGAACCTGTACATTAATCAAACGAAAACTAAGAAGTTTAAAAGTAACTGTTATTCGCGGTACACTTTGTGATATGTAAGCAATGTATTTTCAGTTTCCTAGAATTTATGATTATATGTTCAAACGTAAATTTTAGTTAAAGTTAAAGCGGTTCAAAGGAGTGTCAAAGGTTGCAAGCTGTACAATACTATAACGAAACTTTTATACAGTGACATTTTGAAATATGAATTTGGATAGAAAAATTGTTGTTTTGTTTTTTTTTCCACAATAGACCGAGAGGAAAATTATTTCCATCGTGGTCTATATCATCTTTGGGGCTACTGTGTAGAGAGTCTTAAGCGGTGGTATCTCGAATTTCTACCGATTTCATACATATTTTCCTTAAACGTTTAAAGTTTTTAAGCTATTAAAAAATATATATTATGTTATACTGTGAGACAGTATTTATACATTCCCCACGCCAAAACGGTAATTATTTTAAATTCCCTCGGTAGAAATAAATCGCAAAGTATGCTCCGAAAATCATTATTTACACATATGTTTCTGATATTTAACAAGTTATAAGTATGAAAAATTCACAATGTTTCTTTAATTGCTACTTAACACAACCCCTTACGAGATATTTGCTCTTTTTTTTAAAAAGTCGTGTTTTTTCTCACATGTGAAGATTTTCACAATGTTCGCTTGAAAATTATAGTTTTTTAATATTAGCGCTCTCTCCTTCTTCTTATTTTTAAGCGGGTAAGCGGGGCCTTAAGGGAAAGGACGGAGAAGCAGTTCTAAGAAGGAAAAAAAGGTATTAGGGGTGCCATTTCTTTTTAAATAGCTCTCTAGCATACCAAAAGTCACAATCCGCCATTTGAAGGAATCTCGGGGCAGTAGGTCCAAGAATCCATCCCTCCCACTGCAGTGCAAGGCAATGAGAGAGTCCTGTAAGTGATGCATCCGCCGCCAAGACCTAGACAAACCTTACCCCCCATGAACCCGGGCACCCCAGCTAATTCACCAAACGTAGCGATACACTTGGGGTGACCTATAGCAGACAAGTTAATTATCCAATAAATAGACGGCTGGCGTAGTCAAGGAGTATGGCTCTCGACTCGCCATCCGAAGGTAGCGGGTTCGAACCCGGCGTGCGCAAATAAATTTTATTTGATTAATTTCTGTTATTTCACTATTAATTTATTAAAAATAATATATAGTATATTTACGGAACGTTACAGAGTGGAAGATACTCTCAGTATCGCCCTTGTGTAAGACCACCATTCAGAATTGAAACGTTGCTTGAAATGGCTTTACCCGTATTTAGTGTCCAGATCTGAATAGGCAGGTACTTCCCCAACTTTCTGTACCGCATCTCCTTCTTTACAACATACCCCAATTGGGGATGCCATACTCTCACTGGCTCCAGACGGGAGCAGTTAAGACTCGCGTGCGGTATTCATATAATATATATATTTATGTATATATATTTTTTGTATTTTAAATGTCGCTTTTGAGCTACGGTATAGAGTAAGAGGGTCTTTTAAAGGAAATAACGGAGAAGAAGTTCTGGCAAGGAAAAAGATGTGAGGGGTGGGTTGGAATCTGGGCATCAGTGGATCCATGAGTGACGGATGAATTAATCCATCCCTCCCCCCCGTAGTGCAAGGCGATTGATGGAGAGTCCTCTGTAAGTGGGCAGACGCATCCACCGCCAAGACCTAGACAAACGTCACCACATGAACCTGGGCACCCTGATAAGTCACCAAACGTGGCGAGCCACTTTGAATGACATATGGCAGACGTGTTAATTATTCAATAAATGGTTCTCGGAGGGCGGTACCCATACCCGCCTTCCAAATTAAATTTCTTCTTTTAAACGAAGGTTGATACAATATCTAGATTTATTGATCAATATTAACCAACATTTCTCTCCAGTTTGGAACTTCCAAATTGGAGAGAACTAGTACAAAACAGAGATGAGTGGAGGAAGACTCTCGAGGAGGCCAAGACCCACCAAGGGTTGTAGAGCCAATTATGATGATGATGATGATTAACCAACATAATTCAATTTTGAAATATAAACCCAACTATAACACTGACTGTAAAAATAACTTACTAAAAAATGTGTTTCAGATGTTACACAGCTGGTGAACACTGATCAGCCTTGGGTAAATGCTTCGACCAAGGATGAGTTATTTTATCATCAGTTTATTATCAGTTCAGTAAAATCTAAAATACGTTGTTGTAAGGAGGCTTGCCTTTAGATATGAAAGAAAGTTATAAGAATTGCAATATTAAAAAGGTTTCCGCAGGTAGATACCTATACAATCATTGACCAACAAAATCAATCATTCATAAACATTTAAAAATAATAGTTTACATCTTATGTCTACAGATTCAACCAAAATTATTGGTTCCAAAAATTGGGTTATGAAAGCATTTATCAAAAACAAAGTACATTTTTTCGCAGCCAAAAGCTCGCAAGAAGCATTGTTTTTTATATTTTGTTGGTCTGCAAGGGCCAAATTTGTTTCCCATGACATTACGCTTCCAAAGCAACGCGACGGAATCATATGAGGAGTTCGCTTATAAAGTTACTCATTGGTGGGTCGAATTATTCCACCGAATTTGTAAGGTCAAGATACCATATCATATATATATATCGATGTATACAATGATATAAAAATAATAGAGCCAATAGGCATACAGATACATACATGTAATGTATACGACCGGTTAGTAGCCGAACGACAAATGCGTCAAGTTCTCTTCTAGCTAAGTGCTCCATTAAAAAAAATGATAAGAAAGACAAACATTCCTGGTAAATGAATTCCCGACAATCAGTTAAAAAATTTTAAAAATAGCAAACTTCATAATTTTGTCTCAAAAATATCATATTATAGGTACGTACTTTATCGCTTGTCTGGATTCTCAAAACAAGCACTTCCATTTTCGAAAATGAAGCATAAATTCGAAGCTAAAGCTCTAGAGTTCATTGCGCCGGTGTTACAGACAGAGGCACAACCGAAATTAGTACGTTTATAATTGGAGGCCTGAAAATACAAGTAGACCAAGTCACAAAAAATACTAAATACTAGACTAATCCACTTTTAAGTCTTAGCACAGTCATTAGTTTGTTTTATCTTTTTATTTTGAAATTATAATGAAGTGGATTATCTCAGAAATATTTTTTTGTGAACTAGTGTCTACTATTATTTTCAGGCCTCCAATTATGTATTTTTTTTTATTATTATTTAATCTATATAGAGTATAATTACATGTGACTTTTTTCAATGCTTATCTCACTGGGATATACCTGTGTCAAGACAGGCATAGAGGTAATTGCATGTATACAAACATGGTTACTTGAATATAAATGTTAAATACATTTTATGTTCAATACAATAAAAAATGAAGGTAATTGGAAGTGTGAATTAGTTCCATAAAGAGTGTGATCAAATCACAGGAAAAGTACTGAAATACTGGAAAGAAATATATTTTTAAATGTAAATTATGAATTTACATTTCACGGGATTCTATTATTTTATTTTATTTTATTTGGGTTAGATCATATGTAAATTGGTATTCTTGTCTAAGTTCAATATGTTTTACATATTATGTTTGCTATATATTTATTTATTTATTTATTAAAGAATTTTATACACAGTGTACATATTGCGTTATTTCGCCCGCCATGCTAGGGATGTCCCTGTGTTATGGCGGGTGAAGTATGCAGATTATATGGGTAATGAAGTACATTTACTGATAATAGAATAATTATGATAATTATTATTATATATATATTGAAGTCGTGTACTTGCATGCCTTTTTTTATTTCGTGTTTGAATTTAGTCATTCTGTTTGTCTAATCGAAGCTGGTAGTATATTGCGTATATTGTACATCTACCGCTCGAGGCGCTGCTAGTAGTTTGGCCTAGGCCTTAGATGAACAGGCTAACGGTGCAAGACTCTCAGGCCCTACCTAAACATCTGATAAGTTTTTATGCACGTGTGCACGTTTTATGTTGTTATATATATTCAAGGTTGTTATACATAGGTACTAAATATTTATAATTAAAAAAAAAAATTTAAACTTTTTCCACTTTTAATTTATTGACTGTAACCGGTTTCAGCTTGTCAAGGCCATCTTCAGAATGGTAAAAAATATTCTTAACCTAGGGATTTCATATAAAACATATTAGGGGGAGAGGGGGAGGGGGGTGCTCTACAGGGATTTTATTCAATTATGGATTTTATTACATTTGTTGTTAAGTGGTATTGAGGGTCCAACCCTCTAATTTTTTTTTTTACTAAATATTTAGTTTGGTCTTTGATATGATTTTTTTTGGTTGTTTCTAAGTTTTTACGTTTGGATGAATATCCTTCTGGGAAATAGGATCTCAAGAGTGAAAAATTTATCAAAGATTTTGAAATATGATGCTAAGAAAATCTTTATAAGGTTTCGTGCTTAGAAGTCTTTCAATGAAGGTAAGGTTTTACTTGAAACTTATGCGACTTTAGGTAGGTAAATATCTGCACATCAATGCCTGTTTATTTAATTTTTTTTAACCTTTTTTTTTATATTTTAACTAAGAAAAAAAGACTCAACAACATTTATTATTTGGTTTTGAGGAAACCTTTCAGGGAAAATTTCTATTTGAATTGATTTTCTCTTACAAAAGACTACAAATTAAGCTACATACATTAATTTGTGCCATTAGTTAGGGCACATGTGGTTTTGTAGTTTTAAAAACCTTTCAGGGAATTTTTTTTAAATGACTTTGTGTTTCAAAATACTACAAATTAATTTACTGACATTAATTTCTGGTATTAGTTAGGGCACATACACTATTTCAGTTTTATTTGTAAGACTCCCAATAAACTAGATAACTAACCAAGAGATATAATAACATACACGATGTTAAGGTGTACTTGACTTACATTATTTGGAGTATAAAACGCAAATGAAACGGTAAAATTTTCGATATTTTTTCAACCTAAAAATCAGTAGACATTGGTCAATTTTGTTCTGGGTAAGGGTTTGGGTGGTTTCTCAGCTGAGTAACCAGTGATTATTTAAGGAAGTTTTTCTTTCTTTGATTTCGAATATTTTTTAATGTTGAAAAAAGTCACCGGAAACCATAATATCATTACCATTTTTTAACTCATAATAATATCATGAATCACTGGTTTTAAGTCGAGTAGGTACATCCCTTAACTCCATGTACAATTACATTACAATAACCATTTAAAGTTTTTGTTTCCAAGTGGTATGTTTTAGATACGCGGTACCAATACTTGTATTGTGGGCTGTTTAGTATGCGTATCGATGGTTTCAGTGCGGTCAATTAAAGTACACAATAGTAATTTACAATTTAAACAAGCACTGGAAACTATTATTGCAAATCAAGCAACTGATAAATTTAAAATAATATTTTCCTCATTCTATTTCGAGTGCTCTTTGTCAGTAGTAATTACTGCACTGCACTGCAAATATTATTTCCGCCCCCTGTGCACAATATTCTGCACATGACGGATATTCCACGAGAAGTACCACTAGTATACTAGTACCTACATTTGCCCCAGTAGCGTACACTCTGTAATGGCTGAAAAACTGTGCCTGCCTTAAGAAAAATGAATCATAAACTGAAATTACTAGGAAAGTATTAAAAATGCAAGAATTTTTTGATATTATATGTTTTTTAATTTTTTTTTATTATATGAAAAACTCTCTTTTTAACTTTTGAAGATTATTCCCATCAATGTAATATATCATTGAAGAAGAAGATAACAATAATTATCTATTTTTTTAAATATGAAAATAAACAAGACACAGAAAAATAATAAAAGATAATGGTCGCAACTGGGACTCGAACCCAGAACCTTACGTCTTACCGGGACATACACCTCTACCAATTGGGCCACTGTGATCTATAATGAGACTGATACGTTTCTAGATTTTCACGGCCAAAAGCATTTTCGTTGTTTGTTTTTGGGGTGTTATGCCGTGTTGTGCTACCTCCTTCTTTAGCCGACGTTTCGGACAGCGTTGCAGTGTCCATCATCAGGATCTGCCCTAATGATGGACACTGCAACGCTGTCCGAAACGTCGGCTAAAGAAGGAGGTAGCACAACACGGCATAACACCCCAAAAACAAACAACGAATATAATGAGACTGTCGTAATTGTCAACTTCATATTTCAGAATTAACAATATTATCTTTGACTAATGTTTTTTTTTCCATATTGTTGGCAGCTATCTTTATTATTGGAAACAAGTATTCAAAGAATGTATTTGTTACCTAGATAGTATCTCGGATATATATTTCCAATTTTAAAATGTTTTTTTTTCACATGAATTTGGTAAGGAATTTTTGGCCTTTTTATCCAGTTGATCACAAAAATCAGCGAAAGATGGAAATTAGATGGTCATTTTCAGCGCCTGCTCTCAATTTCCTAGTGAGACAAGTACAGTAGTTCACCAACGTGGTGTAAGCTGAATAAATGCACACATATTATATTTAATGCACAATTTATTATTAGTAAACAATATGGGGCCTACCTTTGGTCATAGAGCACTGCAGGCCACTTCTATGTACTAGCAACCACTGTACCCAGCTCAGCATCGCTGAAGTGTTTATACTATTTCACGCTGTGCTGTCATCAGTCATCATAATATGCATATTTTGAAGCGACGCGCGACGGGTACACGAGTCAGCAAAAAAGTGAACCCAACACTATTGTATACCCAGGAAAGAATGATCAAAACCTCATGTTTCCGAAAGGTAGATTTTTTTCAATTTTGTTTTCCATTTTATGGAGATGTAATTTTATAACCAACCATACTATAAAGGAGAAGGAAATTCTGATAATAAATCATTGATACTGCTGTGTCTGTACCTAGTCAAAATATACGCGTATCAACAAGACATGATTTATTTTTACATGATAAATCAGGTATTTTATGCCTAAATACATGAAATGGTTTTTTGTATATTTCAAATGCGATAAAATTAAAGGTGCCTTTTTTCGTGCTACGTGCCTAACTTTAATGATAGATTCAGACTGGGTCGACGTACGTGCCCATCGCTACGCCTAACAATATCTGGACTGCTTAGCAACCATAGATTTTCAATGAAAATGTATGTTTTAGAATCACATTGGCCACACGCATCGCGACGTGCGATGTCTGTGGCTTCATAGAAAATGTATGGGTTGCTAAGCATTGTTTGAGTAGCGATGCGTACGTACGTCGTCCAGTCTGAACCTACCATAAGGCGCTCCGCCCACTGAGGCAACTGAAAACCAACTAAAACCGGCTGTTTTCTCTGTCTTGATTGGTCAAAAAGCTTGTTTAACCATAGATGAAGAACAATCAGCTGACAGCTCGCAACTACAACGGCCGCCCAGGGCAATCAGCCGTGACAGTCGCAAGATGGTCGCAAGTCACCGCTTGCGTTACCATTGACAACGGGGTTTTGTGTGATTGTGAAGTGTGCGGGCCATCACATTGTCATACAAAGACAGTTGGCAGTTGAGAGTTTTCAGTTGCCTGAGTGGGCGGAGGCGCTTACTCTTCTACGTGCCTAACTTTAAGTCAAGTCAGAGCATTGTCAACGTGATGACATAATCTGCAAACACGATAATTCATTTTACCTAATGATCTATGTAGTGTCGGAATGTTGACTAAAACTTACATACTCAAATTAAAAATAATAGTTTAATAGATTAAATCCAGTGTCGTTCCAATGTAAGCGAGTTGAGTGAACATTTCGCGAAACGATTTAACGCTGGAGTAGTCCAGGGGCAAGGCTTTGGGCTACCATTCCGAAGGTCGCGGGTTCGAACCCGGCGTGCTCAAATAAATTTAATTTAATTGATTTGTGTTTTTTCACAATTAATTAATATATACTATATTCGCGGTACGTTCCAGCGTGGAAGATACTCTCAGTGTCGCCCTGGTGCAAGACCACCATTCAGAATTGAAACGTTGCTTGAAATGGCTTTAGCCATGTTTAGTGACTAGATCTGAATAGCCAGGTACTTCCCCTCCTTCCTCTTCCCGATCTCCTTCCCTTCCCCACTTACCTTCAGCCTCACAACATACCCCAATTGCGGATGCCATAGTCTCACTGGCTCCAGGTGGGATAAGTTGGGACTCTTGTGAGGTATTAAGTATAAAAAAAATATATGAATAAAGTTTAAAAATCGGGGCTTGCAACTAAAGACTCATTGACCAGCGGTTGAGAATTAAAGTTGCAAAATGCATGCAACACTACAGGGAGGTTCCGATGAGAAAGATCGATTATTCCCCGTATAAAATTTTTAAAAACTAAAAACGTAATATCGATTTATTTCATTCAAAACTTGCTTTAATATATACCTACATTCAAGTAAGCAATAAAAATGCTCAAAACGCACGATGATAAATTATTAAATTTTTTGATCATAAGTATTTATAATTTTTCACTAATGTCTAAACAAAATGAGTGTGTAAAAAAAAATTTGATATATTTTATTTTGTAAGACCTTAAATAAATAAAAAAACTGAGGGATTTTCGACCAAAACACGTTCTCGGATTTATTTTTTAATGATTTTAATTGAATTAAAATTAAAATTCTGAAAAGTGTCTTTACATTGATTTATTTTGCTATATGATTATATGATTTGAAATTTGTGTTGTATAATACAATATTTCGTTTGAAAATTTAACAATTCATGGTAAGAGATAGTAGTTACAATTTTACAAAGATATTTTGACATCAAAATATAATTTTTACAATCAGTACAGCATACTTTCTTTTATGTTTTTCCTATATTGTTAAGTATATATATTATGTACCTACATTTTATTTTCTTATTTTCATAAGTATGCCAAACTTAATAGATTAATAGAAAAAACTAGATAAGTCTTTCGTTAATTAAATATTAGACAATTAATTAATATAGACAACATCAGTTGTCACAGGTTTGTTTCTGTTCTTCTCTTTTCTTTTTTGCTCTTTTCTTTTTCAATTGTACAAAATATGTAAAATATTCAAATTTGACTGACCTAAAACCGGAGTACCTCCTAGTTGGACAGTCAAAACATTTAACAATAGACAAAAAATTACATTCTTTTAAAATGTGTTTATCCTGCACTGCATAAATAAATAAACCATTTTCTCCAATAATTTCAGCTTAAAACGGAGCGAGTGCTTTGGAGGATAGCGTGACACATTTAACAGTATACGCTGATTTCAGGTATTGCGTATTACATTCGTAATCCCTGGAATTTTTCTGTTGAGTTGAACGTAGCGCAACAATGGCTTCCGGTAATCCATACGATCCATACTTCCTCACAGTGGCGAACAGTGATTTTATTGTGGTTGAACTTTGTCATAGAAAACGAGAATGTGAAGAGATATACTTTTGGTTATATGTTTTATTGGTGTACAATCAAAATATCTATGTATTGTATTATATAACTCAGTAAATGAAGTGCACAGTAGTACAAAATGTACCCAGGTATTCATCCATCAAAGACTACATGTATTATTATAGATAGTAATAGTTGTTGATATAAACGATTATTTTAATATGGTTTAAAATGCTTTAAGGATCTGATTTATCAAAGTATTCTTCATGTAAAACACATTATCACAAACAGTTTTTTTATCATTGTCTGACGATGATCATATTCTGTTCAATTAATTCCAACATACCTTCGCTTCAAAATTTGAATGAGTATTTCGTATTATGTTGAGATATCAATCCTAAAAGTATTATTGTGTATTTCATAACAAACATGTGGAATATGTTAGAAATAATTGAAAAACCAACTGCATTATTATGGTTGTTCTTACCACAAAAGTCACGAGCCGTCACTGTTTCCTGATGAATTGATTTGTCGAGAGGGATCTAACGAGAGCAGTTGAACAGGGTGATTTGAAGTGACAGGAACTATCAGATGAGCGGATATTAGAAAAATTGCGCTTTTAATTCTAAAAATAACGAAATTATTTTCCCTTTGACAAATAAAAATACTTCACAAGAATTTTTAATGTTCAAGAGAGTACATTGCACATGTTTAATTATGTTTGCTGTCGGCTTTTATATTAGCACTAAGATAAATAATATTCTTCATTAAATGCTTATTCTTCATACTCTTGTTGGCTTACGTTAAGTACTTAATGTGATGTAAAGATTAAATTAATAATGTTTTACCATGAATAACTCTTAAGCAAGCATTAATCTGCCTTGCATCAGAATGTAAATACTCGTTTTCTCGAGAAGGATAGTATTTAATTAACGAAACACTAATCTAGTTTTTTGGTTACTTTTAAAATCTATTAATGAAATTATCTATTATTTAATTTTGTTATCATTGGTATAGATGTAGCAAGTTTAGAAAATTCCATCTCAGATGCAAAACTTTCATACGGCGTGTTTCAATAAGTGGGCGTAAGCAAGACAGGGGGTCGTTTCTAAGAACGGGGGGTAGTTTGATGTCCACACGGATACACCAATACATCAACTCAAAGCAGTTTAATTGCTTTCAACTCTCCTTGCGTTTGCTATAATATACAATGGTACAATTGGAATAACTTTTAAAGGTTATACCGATCAAGAAGAATATATCTAATATAAACTAATAAATCTAAATGAAACAGAAAAAGACAGATAACAATAAAATAAAAAGGCAACGGTCACCGCTGGGAATCAAACCCAGGATCTCTTGTCATACTCAGATTTATTGTGAGTTGCGACCGCCTTTTTTATTTTCCTTGTTCCGTGTACAATATAGATGAGTGCCGGAATCACGTTATCATGGTTTTCAGTTCTATAATAATCATGGGGATTATAAAATCGTCCTACTTATTTAATTTTTGCCAGAGCAACTGTACAGGGAGGTTCCGATGAGAAAGATCGATTATTATTATTATTTTTCAAATATTCAAATCTTGCTTTAATATATACCTACATTCAAGTACGCGATAAAAATGCTCAAAACGCACGATTTAAATTATTAAATATCATGTACTTCTTGTAAGTATTTTTTGATCATAAGTATTTATGATTTTTCAATAATGTCTAAACAAAGTATGTGTGTAAAAAATCTGAAACATTTTAGTTTGTAAGACCTTAAATAAATAGAAAAACGGAGGTATTTTCGTCACAAAACACGTTCTCGGATTTATTTTTTAATTATTTTTATTTAAATCAAATTGAAATTCTGAAAAATGTGTTTCTTAGATTAAGTTATATTTATTTTGTTGTATGATTATATGATTTGAAGTTGAAGTTATATAATACAATATGTCGTTTGAAAATTGAACAAATCTGCCAACGACCAACTGTATAACCTTAATATATTAAAAATAAACTTAATTGTTCAAAATTTTAAAAATGCGTTTACCAGACAAAATAACAATCTTTCAAAATTAATTTATGATTTTTTGTAAGAAAGAGTCAACACGTCTAGAATTTGATTTAAAGGGGACTAATTTCTGGTATTCTCTTATAATACCCTCTTAAATAGTATCATACGACTTTCTGCATAGTTCTTTTCGATCACCCTGCAAACTTACCTACTTAGGAATCTGTGGGAGTTTAGATTTAAAATATTCCAATGACCTACTAGGAAGAACCGGTACCTACTTAAGATTTGTCTCTAGTTATCTCAGCAAAGCCGTCTGATAAGCAGTGACAATGAATAACCCACTCCTAGTGCACATTTCTGAACATGTAATCTAATTGCAACGTGTGCAATTATTTGATGCATCAAAGAATTTGAAAAAGGTATGATACAGATTTTTTTAAACTCGTGTGTTAAAGATTTATACTTGCTCCTGTTTCATAAAGACACTCTTTCAATATCATTTCATCTAGTCGTCAATGAAGGCAAGTTAATTGGGTATTGACCGTTAATTAATAAAAATGTAGCGATCTTGAAATCAAAAATCAAACAAACTGGAAATATTTTTATTGATCAGTTAAATTCAAATCAAAATTCAATTTAACTCTCACTTTGAACGTTATGTGTGAGAGGCAAATGGCTTCATGTCATATTAGATAACATAACTAATTTAATAGTTGTTGTAATTACCTAAGACTAATATAATATTTAATTCTTTCATATCAACTTAATCTAAAAATTATTATATTTTCCGTTAAAAAATTTTAATTCATATACATTCCTAGACAAATTTTGTGCCTTTTATCCGTTTTTTTATTTAATTTCCGTCTAAATGAATGAATAAGAAAGCTCGTTTATCTCAAGAGATGCCCGAAACACGTACCAAAACCTTAAACAGCGAGCGAACGTATTTCTGGATTATTTATAGAATAGGATACATGGCCGATAAATATTTGTTGAGTACGAAAGGGTACAATATGTTTTCAAATAAAAATAAATTAAATTCCACGGGATTGATCTTCCAAAGCTATGAATACTTACAAGTACTTACTTAGGTATCTACTTATTTTGGCACTGTTTGTTAGCTAACTGTGTAACGCGTTTTTCTATGTGACTAAATGTATGTAATAATATTATAAAAATTTGTGAATCAGTCGGTTGAACAAAGTTCGATTGTCACTGCGAGTACACGCCAAACTTTAAGACCGGCCTGAACATTGTACGATTCATATCTACTCATGCAAATACTGACTTTACAGTTAACGTAAGCGAAAGAGAAAGGCGTGGACGGGGCATGCATTTTTTTAACTTAATCTCGTAATTTCGACGATTTCTGTATAATGTTCAGGCCGGTCTTAAAGTTTGGCGTGTACTATAGTTCGGACTTACATTTATAGAAAAGTGTATGCTTAGTATAATGGTCTGCACTATAATTCTTTCAAGTGGTTACTACCCGGTTTCGCAAATTTTTCAACACTACTTTTTCTTATTGAACAATTTGATAATTTAATGATAATATTTTTTTTTGTTTAAATAGCTCTCAAAATATTAAAAAAAAAAAACAATTTATTAAATTTATTTTCACCATTGTAACATTGTAAAAATAATATTATTTAGGCGCCTTGGTTACTCTCGATTATTTTTTAAACCTTAAGCGGTCTACACACCATGCTGCGAACAGCCCGACATATCGGGCTAACGTGAAACAGATTGTTACGGGTTCGCATGAGGAAAAAAGAGACAGGAGACAACCTTCAACCTTCGATTTTTAGCCAGCATGGTGTGTAGACCGCTTTAGAAGATTTTGTTAGGCAAAGTTTACTGTTTATCTGTTCTTATTGGAGTAAACTAAAAAAAAAAATTGTGTCACAATTATAATAAAAAAATAAGTTTTACACACTATGTAATTATTGCATGCGACGAACATCGAAGCCGGGACATCAATTATGTTAATTTTTCGAAGAAAACTTCTTCGGAAAGGTTTTCACTTTGTGATGTCATTATTTATTTTAATTAAAAGACAAAATAACTTTGTTTTCATTACCTTTTTTTTATACACAATCTACATGTTTTTCAGGAACAAATGTATGATGAGGTGAACATCGTTCACGAAACATGTAGATTGTGTATAAATAAAAAGTGATGAAAACAAAGTTATTTTGTCTTTTAATTAAAATCAATTATGAATTAGTTTTAGGCCACCATTTTGTATTTCGTTATTCAAAACATCAAACATTAAAATCTCTTCGTCACAGAGAAAACTCCAATCAATAAAGCTCCTTTGTGTCCTATTTTCTCATTATAATATATTTTATTATTCTAATATAAAAGTGAAAAGTTAATGGGCACTTTCCGAGGAGCTTTTTCAGATTGGGAGAAAATCGCGACGCGACACTTTATTCCTGTAAAGCGATACGCTAATAATAATGCCTATCAATCGCAGTAAATTGTTTTGCTTTTTTCTCTTTGTTCTTAGTACGATAATATATAATCAAATAAACACGCACTTTTTCACATTTGAAGGTTTCCGAAGGTTTTTAGGTAGGTACCTCTATATACATTGAAGGTTAACTGATTTTTTTATTATTAAAGGATTTTATTATTTTTATTAAAAAGTATTACAATTATTAAAGGCAGATTTCAATGGTTCTAGCTCTGGACCTTGGAGGCAAAAGACCCATTTCAATGGCTTTACTGTTTGTCGGCAAAATACATAGCTATTTATTATTTGATTTGATAAACAATAATTCTAAACACAAATACATTTTATGTCATTTAATATTTTATTTATTTATTTGTGTATGATTTAGTGATATTCCAACACATATTATATGAAGAAAAAACTCAACTCCCTCAAAAAATCATATTTAGAAGGACAGTTTACATGCTAATTTTGGTCGTGTTTGTAACAACATTTTTGTAAATCATGGTAATAAAATTTGATATATTTTATCTTTTCTTTATTTTTTTGTTTCTTCTCTTTCTCTGTACACTTAGGTACTATTATATATTTCATGTTGTATATTTCTTTTTGATTATTATTATTTCTGTTTTTTTTTCACTAACTAAACCTTATTTACGCATGCTGTGAACATTTTAAATTGGAGTGTTAATATCTGTGCACATTCCAATGCAATAATAATAATAAGAACACATTATATCAGGATGTTCTATATTAGCGCCGTCTGAGTATACATTTAGGCACAATCAGGTTTTAAAAATAATTCACCAAAGTTTGGTAATTAAACATAACTTGATTGACTGTCATAATATAGTACCATATTATGAATACGAACCAAATTCATTTTTAGAAAATAATTTCTTTAAAATTTACTATGATAAAACTATACTAACAGACAGACCAATTGGTCATAATAGACCTGATATAGTTTTACATGACAAAATTAAAAAAATAACTTATATTATTGATGTAGCTATTCCAAATTCCTGTAATATTCAAAAATCTGTTTCTGAAAAAATAAGAAAGTATACAGATTTAGGAAATGAAATTAAAAGAATTTGGCATTCTCAGACTATAAAAATATTACCTTTTGTTATTTCGGCTACTGGCATTATACCTAGCTCTCTTATTAAAAATTTAGGCATATTAGATTTGTCAAAGAATTTGTATATAAAAATGCAAAAATCAGTCATTTTAAATACATGTAGAATTACGAAAGATTTTTAAAATATTTATATTGAGGGATCAGTAGGATTTATCGGTCAAATTAGGAATTCCACAGAGCCGAACCCTCTGATATGAAAATATCTGGAGACGGTGAATTATATTCCCATTTAATAGTTTAGTAGATTAACGTGTTGTTCTTGTATTGTTTTGTATTAATTATACTTATATAATACACTTGCATAACGTGGATTTACTAGATGATCATTTATATGGAAAAGTGTATGAAAGGGTTTAGTTTTTCCTATGGGAAAAACTAAACCCGTTCCTGTAAATCTGGTGAATAAAAATTGTTTCAAACGCGCGCCCAACATATGTACACGGTTGACATTTGTCACATGAGAACGGGTCGCTTCTACGACTCGTTCTTATGTTCAACAGCTCGGTTGTGGAACGATTTGCCGGCCTCTGTGTTTTCTCCTTCCTACAACATGGGTCTCTTTAAGACCCACGTTCACTCCTTCCTCTCCTCAAAAGGGCCCTCCACACAGTATCTTCAAAGATGACACGGGCCTTGAGGATAATTATTTTCCTCAAGGCCTCCTTTCCGGAGTTAATGTAAAAAACAAAAACAATAAATAAATTAATTATTAACCTTTATTTTTGTCAGTTCCTAGAAGTCACAATGGAACGTCTTGCTTTTCAATTGGTAAACGTAGTATTTATGAATAAAAAAGAAAACTATTACTATATATTAACTTAAGCTTTCTCAAAAATGCAGAAGCTAAAGAAAAATGGATTGAAGCTACAGAGGGAACTAAATATTTTCTCCAGTTCCGGGTACCGCGCGGTATAATCAATAATTCACTTTGAAGAAAATTGTTTCAAGCAAACGTAGTTGCGAAACTTTTCCGGTAGCTTCTGAAAAATAAGTACCTACTCATCATGTGGATTTACAATTTTTTTTAAATTTCGATAATTAAAAAAAAAAAAAAATTTAAATAATTTAAGCACCCAAATGCACAATTTTTTTATTTAAAAAAATCGCAATTTTTAATTTTTGATTCGTTCAATACTTTGTTAAGAGCAACTGAAACCAAACTAAAACTGGCGGTTTGCTATATTTTCCAACCCAACTTCTATCACGGCGCTACTCAATTTCACGATTTCAGTAATTATCTCAGCTTGTTTAACCATAGTCGAAGAACAATCAGCTGTCATCGCAGTCACTGTCGCTGTCATATTGCATCATAATAGCGATGGTCCGCACACGACACAACTTCTCAAAAACCCGTTGTCAACGAACACGGAACCAGTCACTCGTAACGTCACTCGCGACCGGCCGTTGCCAGATTACCTGGTCGCCATAGTGGCGCCAGTTTTGTTGTCAATTTATCGAGTTTTCTTTTTTATTCGCCAGCGCCAATATGATAGCGATATATGACTGAGATGACAGCTGAAGTGTTTTTCGTCTATGATTAAACAAGCTGAGATAATTATTGGAATCGTAAAATTGAGTTGCGCTGTGAGAGAAGTTTGGTTGGCAACCATAGCACCCCGCAGTTGCCTATCAGTTTTAGTTTCTCCATGAGCGAAGAGCCTAATACGACATCAGACAGTTGAGAAGGACCGCGTTGGGTTAGTAACATTTGATTGGTTGTCTCAATCTCATAGTCAAAATTTGTTACGTCTTTGGCGACATTCAAATCTACATGGGCGGCATTTCTAGTGTGTATATAGAATATCTTCAGTGGTTGTATCTAACAACCAGCGTTGTAAATCATAGATGACATAATATATTTCATTAAACTCGCCTAAAATCATCGAAATAGAACATACAAGATGCGGTGTACCGTGTAGGATATAAACAAAATAATATATTTTCAGTGATTCGCAAAATAAAAAATTAAATCAATTACAAACCATTATCGACTCATTTTTCCTAAGTCTGATTGAATCCGATAAAAGACAAAATATTTTTAACTTTCTATTCCTGCTCTAGCTTAAAATCATTTGCCAAGAAGAGGCCTACCCTTCTAAAGCTTAAAATTTCTGACGTTTAGGCTTATAATAGTCGTCAATAAAATATTTCATAGTGAGAAAAAAATATAATTCTTAAGAACGAATTAAAAAAATACGTATAGGTATATACACATATATATCTATCATAACATTAAGGAGAGGAGCAACAAACTCAGCTATCGGTCATGTGGAGATCGCACATCGCATCGAAAAGGCAATACTTAAAAAACATAGAATGACTGACACTGACCAAGTATTTACCATATTTGACGTAGTAGAAAAAAAATTGACACTGATACACACACTACTTTCATTTCTGACCAAAAAACCATATTTCAACAACCACAAAGTTAGACGAGCGTAACATACGAAACAAGTTATCTTAATAACAGATCACAAGTGGTAAAAATTAACCATATATTGAGCAAACCTCTTACAAGTGATTTTGGAATACCACAAGGTACTGTATTAGGGCCATTACTTTTTATCATGTATGTCAACGACATTTTTACACAAAACGTCAGTGGATGCGTTATTTCTTACGCGGACGACACTATCATCATAGTTAAGGGTCAGGACTGGAATATTCTAAAGAAAAATGCAAACAATGACATGCAAATCCTAAAAAACTGGTTCGACACAAACCTGCTCTCAATTAATGCAAAAAATACACTTTACATTCCCTTCTCAACAAATAAGTTCAGAACTCACCCAAACATCGATATAATTATACACAATAATAAATGTAACAAAACTGTCTGTAATAGTTCATGTAAAAAATTAAATCATACAACTGAAATAAAGTACCTCGGTGTAATTGTAGACCAACATATGAAATGGAACAGACACATATGTGAACTTGTTAAGCGCATTAGGAAATGTATTTATATATTTATTAGATTAAGAAATATTCTCAAGGTAAATAATTTAAAAAAGGTGTACTATGCACTAGTACAGTCAGTAATTCAATATGGAGTTATTGGATGGGATAGATGGGATAGATTGCATATAAAAAAATTGTTAACCCTGTAAATGTGGTTGAAAAACTAATTATTAAAGTCATTTTAAAAAAACATCCTACATTCCCTTCTGCAACATTGTTCAAAATTTTCGAAGTTCCAAAAATTGAAGATCTCTATAAAAAAGACTCAATATTACAAATATTCAAAGATAAGACATTAAAAAATAATAAAGTTAACTCATCGTTAAGACGTAAATATAATATCCAAATTCCATTATTTTCTACTCAACAAATGCAAAATAATTATGTATACAAAGGGATAACTTACTTCAATAGCCTTCCCGAAGAAGTAAAAAAATAAGAGATTTAGCATTATTCCAGAAAAAGATCAAACTATTCTTAAAAAACTGTATGCAATAAAACCATGTAACCTTAATCCTGTAAATCAAACCATCAAATATTGTATAATGTCTTCCTTAATCTAGTCCTTAAGATATTATATTAATTATGGACTAAAAATTGTATATTCTTACATAACTCCTACACCAAGCTCAAGAGCCAGTTCTCTTAATTGGTGTAGAAACCAAAAAAATTATGTTTTCACCTTTTTGTTATACCTTTTTATTATATTTTTGTTTTTATTTAGTATTCTATTGTTAAACAATGATTAAAATTTGTAAAATTGTTGTGTGTAAGAGGTGAAATAAATTGAAATAAATAAAAAAAAATAAAAAAAAATAAAAACTTCGTCGATAAGCACAAGCTTACAAAGACACCTCAAACACCAGGCACAAAAAGCATTCAACAAACATATACTCGATAGAAAAAATTAAGGTAAACAAAAAAAAAAATTCCAAAAAATGAAGTTACGGAAAAGAACAAAAAAATCGATATTCCAAAAAAAATCTTAAAATATGTACATAGTACACATATTTTCAAAAACCGCATCAATTTATGTATACCTAGTACATTGGTACGGTTATAGAATGAGATTACGCTTAGGCTGTCCGCTCACGATGCAACTGAAAAAAAAAACCAGTTTGCAACTAAACTCGCTATCTTGTTTATGTCAATATGATGGTCAACACACTACACAACTTCTCAAAAACCCATTGTCAATGGCAACGCAAGCAGTGACTCGAAACTCAACGTGCTAGTTGCTACGATGACAGCTGATTGTTCTTCGTCTATGGTTAAACAATCTGAGATAATAACTGAAATCGTAAAATTGAATAGCGCCGTCATAGAAGTTTGGTCGAAAACCAGCTGAAACCGGTTACGGTCAATAAATTAAAATGAAAAAGTTTTATATCTGTTTTATTATACTATCTTATTTGTTTTGTGTCGCTGGCTCGAGTAGACAATAATATACCGCATATTATGATAGATCCTAGGAACAAAATTAATCAACGGGTCCCAAATTAAAACATACCAAGCGCCGCGCCATAGACCCGCGGGAATAAATGAAGCAACGCATCATATTCTTTTTGTTTCTTTGACATTCACCACTGTACTAAATTACATATTAAAATATATCCCTAATAATACAGTTATTCCCTTCTGCTTTTATGTCCTTTGCTGTATTTCAAGTCATCAATTTACACAAGTCAATAATCGCTGTTTATTTCTGATGATGGGTATGAGTACTTCTTGAGCAAAACATTGTTTGGACAAGATAATTGAATCTATTTATTTACCATTATGGGACTACGTAAGTATAATGAACAAGATTAAGATAAGGAGCTTGGATGGTTCGATTGCGTAGACACCGAAGACACAAAGAAATATCGAGTGTATATGAATCGGTAAATAAAGCAAGAATATACGCCAATAAAGAGTTATGTGTTAGCTGAAGTTAGCTGAAGATTTCCCATAAAAAATAAATAATTACGATGAAGAAAATAAATATTCTTATTTTTATTTTGAACTATTAAACAATGAGTTAAACCTCAAATTATAACATTTTAATTAATGAAGATAATATCAGCGAAATTCAATCGAAAATTTGAAACAGAAAAATCAGAAAAAGATCCTTCATATGATTTTTCTTTTCGATTGTTTCACATTTACGATTGAGTTTCGTTAATAATATTTTCTTCATTGATTAAAATAAGAAAATAAATATTCGACGTAGGGCATGGTAGATCGACTGAATCAACATGGATGCAAGGTTGTGTTCTCTAACACGGGTATTTGGGACTGTACCTCTACATACTTATCTCTACTTATAAAAAAAGCATGATAGTGGTTTATTCTTACTATTGTGGTCTATTTACTCTTTTTTTTTGCCTTATTCTGAATTCTCTCGCATTATTCTGAACATAGTTACAATTTTAACGTTTCACCAATGAAATAACATTATGTTGTAGCATCTGCACTATTCTATAGTCGTCTGATAAGAAGAGAGAAAATAGCACTTAGGTAAAACAAGGATCTACTACAATTCCATTAAATTCCGCTGTTCACGATCTGAAGAATCTCATTAATAATTGGATTTGTTGCAAAACTGTAGAGTGTGCTCTTTGTAGCGAATCAACTGATGAAATAAATTGTAAAAAGGAAGATTTTACGATTTCCTTTAACTAGAAAATACTGTTTAACTTTGCCCCGTCCCAGCGCTACTCCTCCTACTCGAGCCAGTCGTGGGTTGGTAAAACTTTTTCTCGTTTTTCCAGGTGGACAGAATTTTGTAGTTATTTTTGAATAGTGTTTACTTTTTAGCGAAAAAGTTTCTGTCTCTTGGGAATACTGTGAACAATCTGAGCAGGATTTGAGTATGAACAATTGAACCCAAAGATAGGGTTTTTAACGACTTTTCAGATTTTTAAAATTCATTTTACATCGTGGTCCACGCTCATACCGAATAAAGCTAGTACGACGATAACCCTAGTAAGTAAACATGTACATCAAGGTTGACATTTAATTGTTCCTCTGTTTCGTTTTTATGGGTGTCGTCTTATCGAGATGTAACATTAGAAAAACAAAAATTAAACGTTTTGGTTAACAATGTTAAACAATATTTTTATCCTATGCGACTAAGCCCCGTTCGGACTAGGCAAGTAATTTAGTCGAGAAGCGAGTAACTCGCCACTTGACTGACCAAAACGCTACTTCTAACTACTAAATTTATTAGTTTTCGAAGACGTTTAGTTACAAAAATACTTGCTACTCGACTAAACTACTAGCTTTGTCCGTACGGGACATAATGGACTAAATACTCGACGGTTCCGAAGAACAACGTCGGATCTTCTAAAAATTGAAAACCGTTTTGTTGGCTTATTTTAATTTCCTTTTGATGATTTAAGAGTCTTTTTAATGAAATGGAAAATATAAAAACTACACTATATTTTCGTTGTTTGTTTTTGGGGTGTTATGCCGTGTTGCGCTACCTCCTCCTTTAGCCAACGTTTCGGACAGCGTTGCGGTGTCCATCATCAGGGCAGATCCGGCAGATCCGACGATGTGTCACATTATCTGCCGGATCTGCCCTGATGATGGACACCGCAACGCTGTCCGAAACGTCGGCTAAAGAAGGAGGTAGCGCAACACGGCATGACTCATCAAAAACAAACAACGAAAATGCTCTTGGCCGTGAAAATCTAAAAACGTATCTACACTATATTTCTTGATCTCAAATATGGTCAAATTACAAAAAGGAAACATCTGCAAAATAACAAAATCGCTCAAACGACATTGTTATTCGGGACTATCGAAATAATAATATGAACCTAAAATAGGGCCAGACCTTTAGTCTGTATTATTTGTACGTACTTTGATTTTTTTACAGAATAAATTAATTTGTTAATAATATAACGTATTGTGAGAAATTCAATGACTTTAACCATAATAATAATAATAATAAATTTACAATTAAATGGACAATTTGTAGAGCGCCGTTTTTGTGAGAAATAACCTCAAGGGCGCTGTACAATAATTTATAATGAATGCTTAGGCTCTATCTAGTTTTATTATTTACAAATAGATAAAGAAAAAATACATACCTGGCAGGTCACTTCCGATAAACACACTTTAATTATAATGTTTATGCTAGGAGGAGATACGACTTTGCACGCGGAGGACACCACATTTAAAACACTGGACATTGCATGATTTTACATTTGCTTCCCCTACCGCTGTTCATAATTACATCGATAAGAAGATTAGTGACAAAAATATAGTTAATATTTACTTTGAAAGACTGGAGAATTTAGGACTCTTTACGACCGGAGAATTTGTACGAAATTACATTTATTACGAATTTGCTTACATTTTTGTTCAATTAGTTATTTATAATGTCGCGGGTTGTGAGGGTGAAGGTAAAGTTTTTTTTGCTTTATGGATACGACTGTCTGAAAAGGTGAGTTTTAAGTTAGGTTGTAATAATGTAAGTTCTTAAATGCATAAATGAGTGCCTAAGTGATTTATAACCATTTACCTATTACCTACCTATTTTCATACCACCGAAAAGAATCTGCGAGCATCCATAATTTTATTATGAACGCTTGTTTTTTTATCTTATTGGGGGAAAAGGGGTATCGTGTGGTATTACTACAATAAACAGATAACTCTGAAATTAGTTTTTTTGGTAAATGGAAATATAAAATGGTTATCAAATTGATAAATCGGTTGTTGTTTATTTATACTTACTGAGAAGTATGGTTAAATCGTAGATTTGTATGTTGGAAACCGTAATACTCATATTTTGGAAACACGAAATTGGCTAATCATTTTATTAATGTATTTAACGGTCAGTGGCCGAGTTGGCATAGCGTTTGGGTCTCACCCAGGCGTCCCGCGTTCAATTCTTCGGTTTGCTACGTAAGCAACTTTTTCCGGTTTTCCCATTTTCAAATACTGTCAGGTTATTCGTAACCCGGGATTGTTTATCTTTCTTTTTCTTTTTAAGTTTAAAAAAGTTAAAGTTATATATTTACAAAAATGGAATGACTTGCCTAGTTTTTACGTGCAGAAGATGTAACGGAAGCAACTTAAGTACCTAATTCCACAGATTTGAGTGCTACAACTAGCTAAAGATAAATACATACTGGGTCGACGAACGTACGCTACGCTACGCCTAACAATATCTGGACTACTTAGCAACCATACATTTTATAAATACAACTCAACCATACAAATCAACCATACAACCATAAATTTTATAAAATAGATGCTTCAGAATCACACTTGCCACAAGCATCGCAGCGTATTTTGTGGTTTACTCCGAGTTATTTGTTTCATTTAATTAAGATGCCACAAAGTAATTTCCAAAGATTGAGGAAATAATATTTTTAAATTCGGTTTTAATTTTGTGGTGCCAATCTATAATATTCGAGATGCGAATCAGTTAGGCGTGATCGCTTTTTGATTTGATATAATATTATTTTAGTTTAGAAAATGTTTGTTCATATAATATTGAAGTTATTTTTCTGGCGTTTGATTTTAATTTAGGAATATCGGACAAATATAATTTAGCGTTAAAGGAAATTAATGTTTCATTTTTGAAAAGTATCTTCAAGCTACCATTTGCTTGAAGATCGATCAATTGAAAATCATCTTCGACGTCGTTTATCAGAATGTTAATTTGGAACAATTGAAACACCTTTATAATAATATATAATAATAATAATAAGCCCTTTATTCTGGACTTCGGTTAGGTACATGAATTTAGACATTTTTTGTTTTTTATAATATGTTTGTTATAATATGTCCCGAAGCTCAGTTTACCTCTTGGCATAGGCCTCCTCTAACATTTTCCATTGGGACCTGTCACGCGCTACTCTTCTCCATTGATGTCCAGACGTGAGTTTTAGGTCGTCTTCCCATCTTATGTGTTGACGTCCTCTACTTCTCTTGCCATCTCTGGGATACCAGTCAGTGACATTTTTGCACCATTTCTCTTGTGGATCGCGGATCATGTGACCTGTCCATCTCCACTTTTGTTGGTCTATTCGGGTAACTATATCGGCAACTTTAGTTTTCTCCCTTATTATGTTACATCTCACCCTGTCCTGTTTCCTTATTCCTGTCAAACTTCTCTCCATGGCTCTCTGGCAGCGTTCCAACTTTTCTCTGTGGCGTTTGGTGAGTGCCCAAGTTTCACATCCATAGGTTATGACTGGAAGTACACACGTGTTGAAAACTTTCCTTTTTATTTGCATGCTTAGTTCTTTGGATTTCAAGACTTCTTTCAAAGGCCAGTATTTCTTCCATCCATTCGCTACTCTTCGCTCGATTTCTTTAGTGGTTTGATCTTTGTGGGATATTAATTGTCCTAAATAGATGTAATCAGAGACATATTCGAGTGGTTGGTTGTCAATTTTTATAGTTACTGGTTCGGAGTTTGTAAGCAATTTTGTTTTATCTTTGTTCATGTTTAGGCCGACTTTCACACTTTCCTCGATTAGTGATTCTATCATTATATTTAGGTTCGTTGGGTTTTCCTCGAATAGGACTATATCGTCTGCAAATCTTAGGTGGTTCAGTTTTGCACCTTGCACGTTGATACCATATTTTTCCTTTGGTTGCCCTTTAAAATCAGTAAACTTTTCTGCAAAAGATTTCTGAATCATTTCTATATTTTTAATTCAATCTTCGTGAATTTTTAGAGGGCCGGGTGAAAATCTTTGGCGGGCCGCATCCGGCTCGCGGGCTGTATGTTGGTGACCATTGGTCTAGTGGCACTTGTGAATACTAGAGTTACCTAATTATAGAATTAAACATAACGTTTTTTATACTTACCCACAAAAAACATGTTAAAATAATTTGATGATTCCAATGAGTTACGACTTCTCTGTAAACTTTGTTGCATTCATAGACGAGGAAAATCTGTTAGTGTGTAACTCAAAATCGCTGATTTCGGAGCTACCTAATTATTGTAGTAAATTAATTACCTACTACGAACTACGATATTATTCCAATAACCTTTTTTGTATGACAATCGTCGGTATACTGATAAAACCCACTAAGTGCATGACTGACGATTTTGAGAAAAATCAATTTGAAAGTTTGACTGTGTAAAAGTCATGTTCGCATTCTAAATTTTCAATTTTGTAAAATGCTGTTATATTTATAGTTTAAATAACTTATAATTTTCATAAATCATTTCAACTTAATAAATTGTTTAACACCAAAAAAAATTTCTAAAGATAAAATGGTGGGATTTTAACTGGTTTTATCAGTACACGATAAGCCAGGACTTTGAATTTAATGCTCAAGAAAACGTTAAATAGCTTCAGAGGATTTAATTTCTAGAGGAATTAAACCATTATTCAGAGAAATTTATTGTGTATTAAAACAAAATGTTAAAATAAATACGAAATGGCATTTTTAATTATGTAAACCATATTTTTATGGTTCAAAGAAATAAAATAAAATAATGAAACTATTTCGATATTTAAAGGTAACATTAATTAAGGAAAGAATGAATTATTCTTGAGTACCATTATCTTCAAGCTCACATTCATCATTAGCGGGCTCCGGAACTCGATCCTTCAGATCGATATTAGTGCGGAGTCCATTGTACCATCCATGTAACCCTTTCGACACAGTTTCAGTAGGTCATTTTTCTTGACCTGACTTATCGCCAGTGGTTCAGCATAGAGTCGTTTTAAGTCTCGGAGAATAACTTTGGAAACATTATTTATTTGTGGGCCAGGTGAATTTAGAGAAGATCTTGTAATTAATTTTCTGTTAGGTGCTTTAAAAATTTCTGCAATATTTATGTGATGAAATGTGTCAGACATGTCATAATTGAAGAAGATTTTTTCCGTTTCTCCTTTCACATACCTCAATATTTTTATTTTTAACCATCTAACTTGGTTGCCTTGGTCATCCTTCGTTCTGTTTATCATAACCTTGTCAGCAGGGTCTTTCACGTCGATGAATTCATCATGTTTGAACTCTTTACCTTTGTATGGCTTGACGGTAACTATTTTTTGGTCAATTTTGCGCTTTTTTGTGATCTAGCTCGTTCGAAGATATTAACCCAATCATGCATAGTATACACAGAAGAGTTTTTCTTAACATGTTCAATGCTACTATGTATTGAATCTGCTTCCATATGTGTGTGACCAGATTCTAGAAATTTCTGCTTTATTATGTTGATGTGCTCAATGTGTTGAACGGCCCAAAGTAGTATTAGTGCTACATATTGGTTTCGATTCAGCCCTCCGCATGTGTCGGAGAATAAGCTTATTTCATTAATATTGTCCGGTAAGTAATTTTTTAGGATAGAGCCTATTTCGCAACTCCCAAACTTTCCATTTATTTCGGACCATGGAAAACAGTACGCATTGTTGGGGGCAGGTGCCTCATATAATGTAAGACTATACACACATAATTTTCTTACATAGTAGAGAAGACCGACTTTTCCGCTTGGGATTTGTAAAACTGCCTGTAGATCGAATGTTAGCGATATGAAGTTGTTTTCATTGTTAGACCTCTCTTTATCTTTTTCCTCCTCCGTATTGCAAATATCTTTTCTTTCCATGTGTTCTTTGTAGTTTTCTTCTAATTTGCTTTTATCACTAGCCTTTGCATAGTTTGAATAAATTAGGCACTGATCCTTCTTTGGTACGAAGAAAGTTAGATTGTAATTCTTTGAAAATATTCGTCGGTATGTTATTTCTGTAACAGGTTCGGTAATATCCGTTTCTTTGCAATGCTCCACGTATAAAGCATGCATTTTTCTTATGGACAGAGAGCTGTCCAAATACTTACGATTTGACGATTTTCTACGACTATCTAAACGTCGCTATAACAGTCGGTTGAAATCACCTGTTTGCATTTAACGTATTTTAACTGTCAGCACTCTTCATTTTAAAACACACATTTTATTACCAACATGGCCCGTTCAAAACACCTATAAGACTTTAACTGGTTTCAACTGTTAAAAAAAAATCATTTCGTTCATCCGTGTTAACAAATCATACCGGTTATAGTAATTTAGGGTTTTTTAATTGAAATTATTTCCTGTGAACGTGCATGTAATGAATAAATAAATAACGCTAAAGTCATTTAAATGGTTTTACGTGATATAATATTATTCGTTCGGCAAAGTGAAACATACCCATAAAAAAAATTAAAGTGTTATAAATTGTTTTCATAGAAGATATTTGAAAAAAGTTTCCACTAAAGGGATTTAGTTGTTTTCAACGGAATACATTTTTAGGTAACAAGAGAGTTAGAGGTTTTTAGAAAATTCTAACTTTAAAACGAACCATCGAAGGATGTTGTGGGTTTTAACAGTCGATAGAGCTCATGAAACTGAACAAAACGGCATTTTTAACTCATTTCAGCATGTTTTGTCATTTAGCTGGTTTTACCAGTATACCGACGACATACTTATCTAAACACTTATTCACGATTTTTTCTGTTTCAATTATAAATAGTAATTTTTTAAATAATATGGTTTTCCTGACAAATCGTAATAAAATAGAATCAATTTATTTGATAACTTATATATATTATTATTTTAACAAGTTGTCCGAACCAATGCCATCTGTTGAGAAGACTGCTAAGCTTTAGGGAGCTAATTGACGGATTATAAAATACGAGCTTAGTTGTCGTGGCGTAGGTAAGCACTTTGCATAACGAGCAATAGATGGCGGTATAAGATATTTTAGTACATTTAAAAAAAGTCTATAAAAATATTACCGTTTATTTTGGGCTCCTGCCATTATTCCTAGCTCTCTCATTAAAAATTTAGGCTTATTAGATTTGTCAAAGAAATTATTCATAAAAATGCAAAAATAAGTCATTTTAAATACATTTAGGATTACGAAAGATTTTTAAAATATTTATATTGAGGGATCAGTAGGATATATCGATCCAGTTAGGAGTTCTACCGCGCCGAAACCTCTGATGTGAAAATATCTGGAGTCGGTGAATTATTTTCCCTTTTGGTCTCTGGTGTATTGACGTGTTGTTCTAGTATTTATTATACTTAAATAGTACAATTGCATAGCATGCATATCTAGTCAATCCATCCGCTCGTGTAGCTACGGCCTTAGACGTGAAGGAAGGTAGAGGAACTTAAAATACCTATTTTGGTACCTACAAGTAAAACTACTGTTATAGTTATATAGTTTTGATTAATATTGTCTTAATAATATTATGGGGGACGGGTATGGGTACTGCCACCCTGGGAACCATTAATTGGATAGCCAACACCTCTCTTATAGGCCGGGTTCAAGGTTTGTATAGGTCTTGGCGGCAGATGCGCTTGCCCACTTACTGCATGGCGGGCCTGATCGGGAGAAACTGGTTGAGGCAGACCATTTGGCCTCTCCAGTTGATATCTCCGTCGCCTTGCACCGCATTTGTAAGAATGGATTCATACGTCACTCCTGGACTCCTACCTACCCCTCATACCATTTTCCTTTACCAGAACTTCCTCGTCTTCCTTTCCTTTAAAAGACGCTCCACACAGATGACATAGGCTCTGAGAGAGAATATTTTCTTCGGGGCCTCCTGGGTTTAAAAAAAATAAATCATATGATAGGTACTTACGAATAAAATAATAAGTTTAAAACTACTGCTGCGGGTTCGAACCCGGCGTGCGCAAATAAATTTTATTTGATTAATTTGTGTTATTTCACAATTAATTAATAAAAATAATATATACTATATTTGCGGCACGTTCCAGAGTGGAAGATACTCTCAGTATCGCCCTGGTGTAAGACCACCATTCAGAATTGAAACGTTGCTTAATAATGGCTTTAGCCGTGTTTAGTTACTAGATCTGAATAGCCAGGTACTTTCCCACCTTCCTCTTCCCCATCTCCTTCCCTTCCCCACTTACCTTCAGCCTCACAACAACTGGGGATGTCATAGTCTCACTGGCTCCAAAAGGGAGCAGTTGGGACTCTTGTGAGGTTTCTCTATAAAAAAAGTACTTAATTATGTATACCTGTAATATAAATCTCCTTGGATAAAAAATTGGTCCAATGAATAAGTTAGAATCTTGAATGATTCCGGGTGAAAAAAATCAGAGATGAACTGTGACTAGTAGCCAGGGGCAAAGCTTTGGACTCCCATTCCGAAGGTCGCGGGTTCGAACCCGGCGTGCCCAAATAAATTTAATTTTATTAATTTGTGTTATTTCTCAATTAATTCATTAAAAATAGTACTTTTTTATAGTGAATACCCCACAAAAGTCCCAACTGCGCCCGTCTGGAGCCAGTGAGACAACGGCATCCCCAATTGGGGTGTGTTATGATGCTGAAGGTTAAGTGGGGAAGGGAAGGAGACGAGGAAGAGGAAGGTGGGGAAGTACCTGGCTATTCAGATCTAGTCACTAAATACGGCTAAAGCGATTCAAACAACGTTTCAATTCTGAATGGTGGTCTTACACCAGGGCGATACTAAGAGTATCTTCCACTCTGGAACGTGCCGCAAATATACTATATATTATTTTTAATAATTAATTGTGAATTAACACTAATCAATTAAATAAATTTTATTTGCGCACACCGGGTTTGAACCCGCGGCCTTCGGAATGGGAGTCTAACGCCCTACTGTTGGACTACACCGGCCGTCATACATACTGTATTTGCGGCACGTTCCAGAGTGGAAGATACTCTCAGTATCGCCCTGGTGTAAGACCACCATTCAGAATTGAGACGTTGCATGAAATGGCTTTAGCAGTGTTTAGTGACTAGATCTGAATAGCCAGGTACTTCCCCACTTTTTTGGGGATGATGTGTTGAAGGTTTTTAGGGAAAGAAAGAAGAGGAAGTTACGGGAAGGAAAAAATGTATGATGGGTGGGTAGGAATCTGAGGAGCGACGGATGGAAGTACGAAAAGTTGTTTGAATAAATTTGCACCGAGAATGGTTTTTTTTTGTTTTTTTTTCTGCACAGATGTTAAATTTCAAAATCGCAGCTTCACGAGAACGTCATTTTTATCTATTCAATAAAAAGATACAGTTGATTTCAATACCTTAGTTACTACTACCTACTACTATAATTAAACTAGGGGGGTTTCTCACCATCCTCCCAATAGCTTATCTACACTAATAACGAATATGATTAAAAATAAAAATAAAATACTCGCAGTGGTTAGAAAACTCGGCCAACTTATCCAATATATAGCCACTATTCATAGGTTCGAGTACAGAATTATAAACTCCAACTTAATAAATAAATAAACCGTAAATCGTAAATCGAAAATATTTGCTATTAGTGTAGATAAGCTATTGGCAGGATGGTGAGAAACCACCTAGGTATGTTTGCAGTGTTGACACTGTGGACCAAGTTGGTAATACTGCTATTTCGCCCCTGGGAAGAGGGAGAGAGAAATGAGGGGTCTAATGCCATGCGAATGATGTGTAGTAATCCATCCATTTTAACGTGAGCAATGCTTGCACCAAGAGTTATGTTCATGATCGGAAAAGACCAACACAACAAAAGATCACTGTAAGTTAATAATAGAGTTTTCCAGTAGTCTTGCTAGTAGACCGCTCAACTTAATGGACCGAGATCGAAGCCCCGAACTACGCGACGCAACTAACAAGTCGCGAAAAAAAAATTATAATAAAAAAGTTCGTAATTAAAAATAACTTGATTGACTACTGTAATATAGTACCATATTATGAATACGAACCGAATTCATTTTTAGAAAATGAATTTTATAAAATATATTATGATAAAAAATAAAAAATACTTATATCATTGATGTAGAAGTAGCTATTCCAAATTCCTTTAATATTTAAAAATCCATTTCTGAAAAAATAAGAAAATATACAGATTAGGAAATGAGATTAAAAGAATTTGGCATTCTAAGACTATAAAAATATTACCAGTTCTCTCATTAAAAATGTATGCTTATTAGATTTGGCAAAGAATTTATACAGGGTGTAACATGACGTACCCGAGAGATTTTAACTTGGAGTAAATAACAATAGCATGGCATGTAATAGATGATCATTTGTGAAAAAGTGTGTGGAAGGGTTAAGTTTTTCCTATGGGGAAGATTTAACCCGGACATTAAAGTCAGAAGCATAAAAACAACTAACAACTAACAACTAACAACTAACAACTAACAACTAACAACTAACAACTAACAACTAACAACTAACAACTAACAACTAACAACTAACAACTAACAACTAACAACTAACAACTAACAACTAACAACTAACAACTAACAACTTACAACTAACAACTAACAACTAACAACTAACAACTAACAACTAACAACTAACAACTAACAACTAACAACTAACGACTAACGACTAACGACTAACGACTAACGACTAACGACTAACGACTAACGACTAACGACTAACGACTAACGACTAACGACTAACGACTAACGACTAACGACTAACGACGAACGACTAACGACTAACAACTAACAACCAACAACCAACAACCAACAACCAACAACCAACAACCAACAACCAACAACCAACAACCAACAACCAACAACCAACAACCAACAACCAACAACCAACAACCAAAACTAACAACTAACAACTAACAACTAACAACTAACAACTAACAACTAACAACTAACAAATAACAAATAACAACCAACAACCAACAACCAACAACCAAAACTAACAACTAACAACTAACAACTAACAACTAACAACTAACAACTAACAACTAACAACTAACAACTAACAACTAACAACTAACAACTAACAACTAACAACTAACAACTAACAACTAACAACTAACAACTAACAACTAACAACTAACGACTAACGACTAACGACTAACGACTAACGACTAACGACTAACAACTAACAACTAACAACCAACAACCAACAACCAACAACCAACAACCAACAACCAACAACCAACAACCAACAACCAACAACCAACAACCAACAACCAACAACCAACAACCAACAACCAACAACCAACAACCAACAACCAAAACTAACAACTAACAACTAGCAACTAGCAACTAACAACTAACAACTAACAACTAACAACTAACAACTAACAACTAACAAATAACAACCAACAACCAACAACCAACAACCAAAACTAACAACTAACAACTAACAACTAGCAACTAACAACTAACCCTAACAACGAACAACTAACACTAACAACGAACAACTAACAACGCAAAACACTGCTCAACAATGTGCATGAGTGTTTTGTTTGTTGAATTTATTATTATTATTATTAGAATTATGTTTAATAGGTACCTCTTTCTAATCAAATTAAAGCCAACACGGAATCACGTTGATCAATCAAGGATTAAATAGAAGTATAAATCAAATTTTATCTCACGTGATCTTGAATGAAAATCGTTATCATTTATTCGATGAGTCGTTGACATTTTGAACATCATCCAAGTCTGTTAAAGCCACGTGACATATTAGGCCAATTATTTTTGCACGTGTGTCTTTATTTTTGTCGATAGGTACAACGTACAATGATTGCATAATTTATTTTTGCTCTAATCCGCTTGGTGCAAGTGAGTCAGTTTGCGCATTAGAACTTCTTCGTGTCGCTTTTAATCGACGTGTGAATAGGAAATTATTTTTTTAAATCTTTTCGTGTAATTGTGCGTGAGTGTAAATATAAAGCCAACTATCTGACAACTTTACTATTTAAAAAAACGTGCTTTTTTTCCTAAATAATTTTCTACATACATGATTTTTTTTAATACATTATTCAATGAACGTATATATTTTTTAAACTAAAGAAAATATTTGCGTGTAAACTTAAAAAAAATAATAATATTACAATGTGAAATTAATTAAAATTCTGCGATTTTGTTATAAAAATGAGTGAAAACAGATTTTTCTAAATTCTATAATGATAAGTAAATAAATCGGTGAGTACGTGTATTTTTTTAAGCCAAAAACCCTTTGGCCAGAACCTTTTTTATTAGTAATGCAGTCAAATCAAACGCAATAACTGTTCACTTTTATTGCGCGTTAATTAAAAAATACTGTTTACAAACACCAAATAATACAGACTGAAATAGAAACCATGAAACTGCACTACAAAACACTACATAATATTATACCTAAATATTATTCTTTCAACATGTTATCATTATGGGACCTATTCAAATATGTTATTTATTTTTCATTTATCGTGTACCGGCGAAAAATATTCGTATCCTTCAAATCACATGTGAACTCCTAGCGTTGATGACAATAATATTATACTCTTAAAATCTCTTATAATTATAAAAATGCCTGTAATTTACCCAGTTGAAATAAAAATAATTTTTAAAAAAAGTAAATAAAATCCTAAGCAAGGGACATCCCAGTGAGGACATCATGTGTGATTATAGGATTGTGTAGGTACCTTCCTATCATTTGAAATAATGTATGTTGTTGTTTGGTCTATAGATATCCATGTAGATAGTAGTACATTCTAATACAAGAAATTTAGGAGGCTTTCGCCGTCCTTCTAATAGTGTACCCATACTATAACGAACTTTATTAAAAATAAAAATAAAATACTTAAAATGCAATAGTTAAAAAACTCGGCCAACTTATCCAATATATAGCGACTATTTAATAGGTTCGAGAACCAAATTATAAACTCCGACTTAATAATAAATAAACCATAAATCGTAAATCAAAACTAAAATTTATAGTATGGATAAGTTATTAGGAGGATGGTGAGAAACCCCCTTAGTAGTATAGGGTTTTTCAATAAGGACGCTCTATTTTTAAATGTAAATAAAACAAGTTGTATCTGAGATATCCACTCCATTTTTTTATTATTTGAAAGTAAAGTGAAAATATATTGGTGGCACGTATTTGGGAGGTCCAATTATCAATGACTTTCTCCCATAAACCTGGCTGAATTTGCTGGAATTGTTTGCATATACTTGTGATTTAAGATGCCCCAATGCCGCGCAAGATGGCCGTGCCTTCAAATTGCTCGTGCACCAACAAGCAAAGCCGCGGCAGACATTTGGAAAACTTTATATTCCACTCTTATTGCCATAAAATATACTTTCAAATAAAAAAGAAAACGCGCCGATATATAACACACAACTTGTTTAATTTGTATTTTAAAATTGAGCGTCCTTATTGGAAGACCCTAATAAAAAAGTACAATTTCTATTTATTTTGCCTTCCGACACTATTTTCAAACACGATTACTGATTAGATTACTTTACTAGATGAACTTTTATGCTTTTCAATAACAAAAAATTGAAATGTAAGTGGGTATAAAGTTAAAACACCATTATACAACACATCATTATACACATATACACAATCGTACCTACCTCATAATATTATGCCGATTTTGTTTTTCATTACCGCCTTTATGTATTTTATTAAAATTTATTACTTCGTCTTATTGAATTTTGTATTTTACTCAGAACGAGTAAGTCACCCTGTGAGGCCAAAATTATCAAATTATTTTGTAAAATATAAGTTATCATACCAAAATAAATAGAGGATGTTTCAATAAGGACGCTTGACTTTAATACGTAGGTAAATATAACAAGTTGTGAGTCTAGTTTTTTAACTGTTAATTCATGGTGGAATTCCATTGTATTAGATATGAAATTAAACAATTTTTTTCACTTTGTTCCACTTGTTTATTTACACCAGGACCGGTTTCGTCCTACTACGGACATTTTCAGACTGGTAGTTGAAATTCTTATGCCTGATTTTGACATCTCTATCTTTATCAAAAGTATGTCGGTTTTCTAATATATGCATGGCGACATTCCAAACAGGGAGAGCAGTATCAACCCGTATAAAAGAACATTTCGCCAGTTGGGTTAATCAAAAAGGGGAATTATCGAATGTCGCCATGCATTTATTAGAAAACCGACATACTTTTGATAAAGATAGAGATGTCAAAATCCTTCATGTTTGTAACAATGGAGCAAAATTAGATAGATTAGAGTCACTAGAAATTAATCGCCTAACAAAGAAAATTGATCTTAAATATGTCATGAATAAACAGTTGGAACATAATGCTCAATCACCATTAATATATCCATTATAATTCACTTAGAATAATTTTACTTCAGAGAGCAGTGGTGTAATTTAAGTATGTAATTAAAAATGTATAAACCCAAATATATGTAAAACCCTAATAACAATAATTACCATAGGGCTATCAATATTTGTTAATTAAGCCCTAAGCAACAAGGAGGGAATATCCCAACATTACCAAAATAAAATATCAGTGATCACAGACCTTTTCAATTATATAAATTCATATAGATTCATGTCAATTAAAAATAACCTTTTACTATGTATCATCATTCATAATTTTAATAATAAACTTTATAATTATCTATATGTATCTTAACTTAACAAAATAACTGATAATACCTTAAATTAACAAAATAGAAACACTCATCATATAGAGACAATGTTGTGCGCCCCTGCCTAAGTTTGTATAAATTCCGTAGCATAAGAATTTCAACTACCAGTCTGAAAATGTCCGTAGTAAGACGAAACCGGTCCTGGTGTAAATAAACAAGTGGAACAAAGTGAAAAAAATTGTTTAATTTCATATCTAATATAACAAGTTGTGTATGAAATATCATTTTATTTACTTATTTGAAAGAATATTTTTTGGCAAAAAGCTTGAAATATAATGTCGTTCAAATGTCGGCCACGGCTTTTCTTGGTGGCATGTATTCGGGAAATCCAATTTTCAATGACTTTGTCGCATAAATCTGCCTGAATTTGTGGATGGCGTTTGTTATGTTGACTTTGAGGGCGTCGATATTGTTTGCAGTGTATTCGCATAGACCTGCGATTTAAGATAACCTCAAAGGAAAAAGTCTAAAGGCGTTAAATAGCACGATCTCGGAAGCCAGTTTACCTCGCCGCCCCCTGAGATAAAATAGGTGTGCCTTTTTGGTGAAAATTCAATTTTTATGATTTGCACACATTGTTCAACACAATAACTCCGTGATTTGCCGTATAGGTACTACAAAACAATTGACAACAAATTTGGCAGATATGTCACTTTAACAACATGCCTGATATTACTTAACAAATTTGACAGATATGTCACTTACACAACACGCCTGTTATTACTTAACAAATTTGACAGGTATGTCACTTTAACAACAAGCCTTCTATTACTTAACAAATTTGACAGATATGTCACTTTAACAACAAGCCTGCTATTACTTAACAAATTTGGCAGATATGTCACTTTAACAACATGCCTGATATTACTTAACAAATTTGACAGGTATGTCACTTTAACAACATGCCTGATATTACTTAACAAATTTGACAGGTATGTCACTTTAACAACAAGCCTTCTATTACTTAACAAATTTGACAGATATGTCACTTTAACAACATGCCTGATATTACTTAACAAATTTGACAGATATGTCACTTTAACAACACGCCTGCTATTACTTAACAAATTTCGAGCATCTCCATTGAAAGACCATATAGAAGGGGAATATTTTTTTGCATAGATAAAATCATTGTATTTTACAAATTTTTAAAACATTGTTAAAAATAAGCACCTATAATGCGTTTGGTTGTGCGTTAATGAAGCTTATTGATCAATCAATTTAATTTAATATCCAACAAAGCTTCGAGTAATAAAGCTTTTATCATTTTGATCTCCACGATTTAACCTTGCGATTGTGCATATTAAATTGGCTGCACATGAATTCTTATTAATAATTTAACTGCATTCAACTGGTATCTTCAAACTGCAATGATTAAAAATAATTGTTATATTTATACATTATGTAAGTTCAATGTTGAATAATGTAAAGTTCTTTCTGAGAAGAAGTTATTGTACTGTAAATTATGACGCTTTATCAGTTTGAATAGACTGGTTTAAAAAAATACGTATTTTAGGTATTTAATATGCATAGGTAATATTTGTACACATGAGTATTCAGACTTGCTTAATGACCACAAAAATCTTATCAGTAGTAGTAGGCTTATAAACATGTGTACATAATTTACCAAAATTATTCAAGATAAACCGTAAACTAATTTGAACATTATTTGTAAAATTTTCGTCGAGAACATTCTTTCAAATCATTTTGCAATCAACAACTATTAAATGAAAGGTGTAATAATGTTATAGTTGTTGTGGTTCCATGACAATTGATCCCCTGACAGTTGGCCCCTCGTCATACTTATTTACAATATTTACTTGGTTTAAGGTAAATGTGGTATACCTACTTACCAGAGTCGGGCAGTATTTGAATTACTTGTAATTGAAGTACGTATTTGAAATATTGGGTATTTGAATTGCAATTACTTCCTTAAATGTAATTTGTATTTTGTATTTCAAATTCCTGATGCTGAAGTATTTAATAATTAGTATTTCAAATACTCATGACTTCAAAATAATAAGACACATCAACAATGGAGTTAGAGGTAGTCAGCTTTCTAAACGATAAAAGTAAAAAGCTTAACATTCTCGAAAGCTATCCTCAACTTGTATAAAGTGTTTTTTTCAATTTAACACAAGCTTGTGCTTAAGCTTTTGTTTGTGTATTTAAGCATAAAACATTTAATCTATTCACAAACAAATTGATTTTTGAGTAGTGTTTTTTAAGCATAAAATATTTAATCGATTGACAAACAAATTGATTCACTCAATGGGAGTAATATTAAAAATAACCAATCAAATGAAAGAGTAAAATAAAAAATAAGTGAAGGAAAATTAACTTACAAGTAGGTACCTAGGTACATCTACTACCGATAAAAGTGGCTGTCACTACTGGAGACACTGACTCTCAGATTCCTGCCCACCCCTCATACTCTTTTCTTTTCCTTAGAACTTGATCACCTTATTTTCCTCAAAGTATCCTCCACATCGCATCCCCAGCGATGACGTATTCCCTGTGGGGAATTATTTTCTTCAGGGCCTCCTGTGTGAAGCTAATGTAAAAAAGTGTAATAAAATATTATTGAAACAAAATCAAGTAAATTGATGTAACGCCAACTTCAACCGGTCAATGAACGCCAAAAAGCAAAAAACAACTTGTGAATGTGATCCATGAATGACGTGAACATTACCGTAGACCATGTATCTAATAGTAATAAATCTAGTAAATTTAGAATTTTCTTCAAAATTTTTGTAAATTTAACATACCTAGTTGGTTTGCAATATGATTATATTTTATGGTTCAGATTAAAGAACTATATATTGTACTCACATGACAATCATAACAACTTTAACAATACGATGAAAGCATCCACTAACAATAACTTAATAGAGTTTACCTTGGACGAACATTGTGAACCGAGATTTTCATATATAAAGATACAATCGAGTCGGTATTCACAACGAAAAAGGTTAAATCAGTGCATAGTTAATTTCAATTTCGTGCATAGATTTTTTCAAACTTCAAATACATCTTCCACATTTTAAACTAAAGATGCAAAATCAAAATTACACGGCAGTCTAGACAAAAAAAAATCGATATATTTTTTTACAATATTTGTGATGCAGTAGGGTATTTTTTATTCCCATAAATGGTTAAGAAAAAAATTGCCATGACGAAGGTATTTTTATTATATTTTTATGTTGACGATAAAAATTTCTATAATGATTTATAATGTGCCATTTTTGATTTGCCGCCAAAACATCATCTTATTTATCTTTTCGCCGGCTTTGGCGTCGTCTTACCAGGAAGTGGCCTTTTTTTACGTCATAATTACGTTGTAGCCAGTTGGGATCCGTTTTGGAATGTGGACTTTACAAATCAATAAATAAGAATGAAAATATTAAAATTTCACATGTTTGTACAATGATCAGAAGCAGGAAAATAAAGTTTAAATATTCAATACATTTTTAACGGTAATCATAGTTTGTGAAAATATCCCATTGTAAATCTGTTGCACAACTTTCGGTCCGAAGTTAATTCTTATATTTTTTTTAAATTCATAACTGATTCAGAATTTAATGGCATTTTAAAGTCTGATCGTAGAAGACAATAATGGCCATACGTTTTTTTTTCCATCGTTGACCAGTTCATTTTTATACTCTTCTTTGTTGAAGATATATTTCATTTCTGTATCGGAAGAGGAAATGAGATTTTTTGCTACCTGTGTTTTAATTTTACTTCCCACCTGACGAACCATCAGATACGTACAATGTATTCACCATTTAAATGTAACATATTCAATTAAAATTCGCTTCAAATATAACTGACTATAAGATGAGAAAACGAGAATTTACATTACAAAAGAAATTATTAACAAAAGACATCGGGTGACAGAGGCATATCGAAGATTACAAATATGCAACTCTCCGAGTACTGATCTTTTCCACATTTATGCAAACTATGGAAACATGAAGAGTAGGTATCTAAGAAAACGATTGATTCTGAAATATTTTGTCATTCATGGAAACAGACCTCTAGTATTATCCTAAAAACGTCGCTCGTCCTTCGCTCGTTTTGAATACCTTATGAGCCTTTTGAATCTATTGGGCAAACTTATTATTTGTCTATTTTGTGATCATAAGTTTGCCAAGGTTTGAGTATTCAGATATTCAGTGGGGTTTCTGGAAAGCAGAGGTAGGTTGAATGATCGGTGCTCATGTACACACGCGTTAAGGCCTTGTTCAGCGGGGTGTTCGCATGAGGTCACTGTCCTCAGGAATATGGAAACAATTACTGAAGAGTAAAGCTCTGCTCTCCTTATGTTTTAAGATTTGAGGACAATAAAATTAAAGACAAACAGTTTTAATAGCATAGTCAACTTTTATAACCCAAGAACAACACTATCCGTTGAAAAACAAAATACAAACATAGTCGTATTTTTGTATGCGATGACACGCGTTTTTAAGCTTTTGTGATTTCGGCGTCTTAGGCCCGGTATATCAGTTGATTTTAATCTCGGATTGATTGGAATGTCTAGCTTAGCTTGGAGCATAATCCGTATATAGGTCGAAATCCTAGATCTCGTCAATATTATGTGTTTGTCTATGAATTTAATATAGGAATGTGTATCAATTTTCCTTGATAAACAAATCTACTGTCAATGCTCTCTAATGTCATCTCTACGCAGGGAAATCGCAATATCACGCAATATTATGATCGCGATAAAGTTCCCCACCTTAATCAGCATGGTGCTATATGCAAGTACACTAATTTTAATTAGTATTTGTTTTGCTAGAGTCAGTGCACTATTAATTAAACTAACCGCTGAAAACAAACTGTCATGACTTTGAAACTTTTAAAATCCTTTGTCATACTATTTTTGATTGATTATCAATTAATAACATCATCATTCCTCATCGCTCGATGAATATAATAGACCATTCTTGTAAAATTAGGCAAATTACGTAAATTTCGGTTATTAAATAATATTTGTGCAAATGTCAGATTTGGCATATGACTGCTAGTGCCTCGGCGTCTAAAAAGCAACTATTCTGCGGTTTACCGAAACTTAAGCGGTAGATTTAGCACGCTTAAATTGGAGCGAGAAATGTCTTCCATAGCAAGGATACGGACTTACTGATATACCGGGCCTAGTATTACGATTCGTGACCTTTCTATTTGCCAAGTATTCGAGCCATCGAATCGACAAAGTTTGTTAATATGCATGCACTTTTTTTAGGGTGATACGTTTGGTATTTTTTTCACTAATGTTTATGTTGCTCCTGAGAAATTACGTTAGTATTCCAGATGTCACCATGATGACAATAAAATAAAATAACTAGACACTATTTTAAAGAATAATCTGTGACATTTTTATCAACGTTGAGTATTTATTTCATGTTTACTAAAATAACAATTGAGTTTGAAAGAGATTGCCGTATTTGCTTCTAAGCTTAAAATATTTTTTTATTCTAAATTATGGCGAGCCACAAAGTTAATGCTTATTACGAATATGTTAAAATATTTAAGTCAGCGCGCGTGATCTTCATTTAGGTTGGTGTGTTTCAAGCTCCATTCCATTATTTGATAACAGTTTATGGTCTAGCGTGGTTGATCGATAAAACCCTATATCAATACGATATTGACTAAATCCCTCAACTATAGTCAGTTATCAATATTTGCGAACACGTGCAACAATTGGTAAGAGATATTCTCACTGACGATAATCGGTATTGATAAATTTTAGCCCGCCGTCCATAGTATCAAATAAGATACGCATTTATTTGGATAATGTTGTTCATTAAGCAAAATTACTGGCTTTCAACTAACGAAACTCTTAGAATTGAAAAAAGTCGTATACGCAATCCATATTATGTAGACTTAAATAATTCAACTAAGATGCGACCAATTTATTCCGTATTTAGACATTTGAGACATGAAAGTGGTTAAAATATAACTAGAGACCTCATTAAGTAATTAACTCCCGTTTAGTGTCTAAAAGTAAATGCGGACAGCCAATGCATAATTATGTTTGTATTTCAATTCAACATTGCCAAATTATTAATATTTTTACGTAATTGTTTGGCGTTTGACATCTCGAAGTGTCAATTCATATAAAATACCTCCAGTCTTGCCAGCGACTATCGAATTCTTATTTATTGCCCGTCAATATCGGTTCAACTGTCAACGGTGAAACATTGCTCGGGATATCGAAAGTTATCGATTTCTCTGTGCTCTTGATGTCTAAAAATCTAAATGGCGCTTATCGTCAATTTGATGGTCTTCAAATATACAGGGTGTTAAGGAACGTACTTGAGTTACTTTAACCAGTGATTCCTGACATTATTTGGAGTAAAAAATGCAAATGAAATTTTGGTCTCCGGTGACTTTTTTCAAGACAATTTTTTTTTTTTCAAAATTTTTTTTGTTCAAAATCAAACAAAAAAAAAATCTTTTACATGACCTTATTGGTCACTCTGCCGAGTTACCGCTCCACCACTTACCCCGCCCCCAACTACCCAACACCTACTATTTTTTATGTTTTTGTAGAAAAAAAAAAAAAAAAACATAAAAAATGTCACCGGAGACCAAAATTTTATTTACAGTTTTTACTCCAAATAATGTCAGGAATCACTGGTTAAAGTAACTCAAGTACGTACCTTAACACCCTGTATATGACTGTTTAAATACAACAAACTTACATTATAATGGAACCCCATTCTTACTTAACCTAGTATACGTAAGTGGGGGAGTGTTTTTATTTCGCGATTTGCACTTTTTATTTTTTAATTAGTAGGAATATCCACTTATTTGAGTATGAGTATGAACATATGTAATATTTTGATACATTGAGTATGAACATAGATATATGAGTACATTCTTAAAAAAATTGACAAATCTAACTAATTGCAATTATTAAGCAAGGAATTATTTTCCTTGATACGATTACTTGAAATAATACAGTAGTAACTAAATTTTAATATTCAACTTTGCCAGGTCAATTCGATTCTTCAGAGATAAGGCTAGACGCTAGACGTAAAGGCAGAGGCTAGATGACCCGTGGTTTGCTAAATATTTTAGTGCCTTCGCAAGCTACGTCGTAGTGATGGGTTTGTAGGTTGCAACCATTTAAAAAAAAACGTGAAATTTTCAAAAGTTTATATTATATTTGTACATTTGATAATTGATTTAAATACACTCAAACGTTCGTTCTTTAAAATGATTTGACTGTTATGTACATCACTAATACATGAAAATCATGCACGTCTCTCAGTTTCTAAAAATGTTTAATTGCTGTGGCTGTGCAATCAAAAAGTTTTAAAAAAGCAAAAAAAATTGAGAGCTTCAAAAACTCTTCCCGAACCGAAAAACATTCTGAAGAATACGTCATGAAAAAAGCGACCCCAGTAAATGAGTACATAATTATATAATTAATTTATATTATTTTTATTGAATTAAATACTTCTTTACGCACGCTTGACTTGGGGGGTATGTGTAACGGAAATTGAAATGCGTTGAAAAGAGAGAGAGAGCAGTGCGTGCTCACATTTTCTTTCTCTCTTCCTCTCATAGCCAGTGCATAAAATATTTCAGTCATTAGGATTTTAAAATATCGGTTACCAGTGACGCGCCAAACGCGGAGATAAAAACATATATATGGATAATATGGACATACACATATAGATGGAGCTAAAGAAGTATTTACTTCAGTCGTGTGGTCTAAAGCACATTCGTATTTTTTTATTTATTTAGTAAAATAATTATTATTGTTTTTTATTACTCTTTTATACAACTATGGGGCTTTTACACTGGATTAGGCAGCTATGGCAAAAATTTTTTACACAAGGATTAGTAATAAACAACGGAAACCACCACCGTTGCCATTGATCACCTCAATGATTCAAAAGTTTGCAGGGTTGTTCATGGGGTGAGGTATGTTTAGGTCTTGGCGGCGGACGCGTTTTCCCACCTGCTGCGTGGCGTGCAGGATCAGGAGAATCTGGTTGAGGGATATCTTTTGACCTTTCCAGTCGGGCTCTCTCGATCCATCCCCTTTCACATTGGTTGATACGACCGTGACACACTGGACACACTGACCTCGAGATTCCTACCCACCCCTCATACCCTTTTCCTTCCCAGAACTTCATCTTCTTCCTTTCCCTAGACCCTCCACATAACATCCCCAAAGATGACATAGACCGTGAGGACATTTTTTTACCTTAGGGCCTCCCGCTAATATTTAAAAAATATGATTTAAAATTAAATAGAATTTTTTCATAAACAATATTTTTAGATTAAAGATTTGTTTTGGTGTGTTTTAAACATCGAATTTTTATGTTTAAAATGTCCGTATCGTTATTCGTATATTCGTTTGCTAAACTGTAGGAGAGGAATCGGCGGTTTACTACATAATTTATCGGTGAACGGTGATAATGAAATAGGTCCTATATGCGTATTGTGTCAAGTACCTACGTACTCTTAATTAACTAGACTCAGGAGTTCACAATAGTCGAGCTCCGATTTTACAATTTAAAAAAGAAGCATGTACCTTGCTTATCCTTCGTCGATCCTCGAGTGTGTGTATTTTACAGTATTTAATTTTTTTAAATAGTTTATTTTATTTTCGGAGAATTCTTCTTAAAATGAACTTATCATATAAACTTTCGCTGAATTCTTTCGACATGTTTAATGTGAATAGTATACTGAGGTGACTAAATTTGCTACAAATTGTCCCATTACAATATAATTTTCATGACAGGAAGTGAATTAATGTTTTAATGGTTCTCAGCAAAAATCGTAATGTTTTCATACCATTGTTTGTAATGTGATTTAGGTTGTTTACAAAAGGTTTTTCATCGAATATAAGTCTGAATTGTTAAGGATTAATAAGAGCCGTTTCAATGTGCTATGTATAACTAACGTAATATGTAAACACTGCAGTTCACAGCCCATTGCAACCAGTTTCCAGTTGAATGGAAATGGGTGGCTGAGAGGGGAAATATTAAGGCTTCACTGAGTTACCCCTTTCAACCACCCGCAGATAGAAAATAGAATAATCCATTGAATGGATCAGAAAAATGTTTCAAATGCCTTACATAACATTTTGTGCAATAAGTTTTATGGTCATTCGAATCACATATTCAATTCTGCTAACATTTATTTACGATGTCTTTCCCTTTCTTCCCTGTTTACTCTATCTTTTTTACAGATACATGGATCCCTCATTTATAAGCCACATCTTTACAACTCTCATGCTTAAACTTTCATTTTCCTCAAAAGCAAATTTATTCTTGATCTTACTAAAATCCATATTGGCAATAAAGCGCAGTACCTGCTTTTTAACTTTTTTGTTGTTGTTTCAAGCACGAGTCTTACGCTTTGAGAGCAGATTGTAGATAACGCATTACTAAAATTACAAGTATTATATATTCCAGAACATATAAATATTAAAACATAAAATTGCGACACAATGAGGCGATGATGCTGTAACGTAGAGGGTAGATGTGCCGGGGCTGGAGGGGGGGTAGGGTGGGAGGTAGATCGATACCCACCCGTTGTTGTCAGTGTCTTATAAACCTCCGAGCCAGTTCGTTCGCTCCATACATTCACTACGTCTTAACCATATAAACCACATCAAAACACTTCATACCGATTCTAAAACTCATCGACATCAACCCAGATGCTTTGATGTTCGTTCAATGTGGATTTCACCGCGAGTTTATGTCAGAAAATTAGATAAAATCGTTTATTTACTCGATGAAACCCTCCAGCTGAAAAGCCCTTTATTGCATTAGTGATTGGGAAACCTCCTTAGTTGCATTCACAGTGAATAAAGTGCTTCTAATTTAATAAATTGTGTAAAGTCTATTTTTGCTGCAACCCCCATGAAAAATATAAATTAAACATCATAACATTACATATCATAATACTTACAAAAACGGAGTAGGTACTTCAACTAAGCATGCTGTAACTGTTAAAGAAACTATAAAAATTACACAACTGAGGATATAATACTACATTTTTAGAGAGAGCTGGTTCTTAAAAACGTCTTCATTTAAGGATATAAATAATAATAAAGACAGTGGGAGCAAAAATTTTTGGAAACTGGGGCAAACTTCAGTAGGTCGTTGTGGGGCTCATAAGGCTTCTATCCACTGGCTTTTTAATGGAGAAGACGGGTCGTTTTCCAGAGTACCTGTTTGCGAAGATGGGCCCCATCGAAGGTGGAGGGGCGCAGGTCACGGGGGCTTCGGAGGCGCGGCGGGAGCTCTCGGGACTGCGGCGCGGCCTAAAAGAGAACCTGTTGCTGGTCGTCACGCTCTCTGGCGTCATTCTTGGAGTCATTCTTGGTAAGTTATTATTAATTATCATTTAATTATTTAAATACTGAAATCATATTTATGAAAAGTGGTGATTAAAAAAAAAAGTTATATTACCACTTAAATTTGGCTGTATATAATCATTGTTATTGTTAATTCACTTGAAATTTATTATGTTTTCGGTTGATTACTTGGCAAACATACATATTATTTTATTTTAAATATATTCAATCAAAAAATGAAAATCGGTGATTGTGGCAGACAAACTTTCATTGAAAAATGAAGTATATTTTCAATCCAAGAAATTTCTCTTTTAAATTTTCAATTTTATTGTACATTGGTTCGGCTTAGTATGAATATAATAGATTTCTGGGTCCATGATTTTTTCCCTGTTAGCAACCTAAATTTGCTTTGCATTTCTCGTCACCTGTACGCGTAATTATCTTTCGATTTACTTAAACAACATCTCCATGTTAACCTTATCTGTAAAAATATTTATGCAAAGAATTAAGATCACAAGAAATGCCTTGTGTTTCCTACAGTTTGAAAATTTGTTTGATCCGATATTAATAATAAATATAATATTTGCCCAAAATCGTGCCAACTCAACATTGTGCCGCCAAAGTTTTTACATGTTTTTTTTAAATACTTGCTATGCTTTCTATTCCTTTACTTTTTAAATTTTCACCAATAAGTCGGGATTTTTTTTTAGTGAAGAATTTCTGGGACTAACTGCCATAATATTATGTATCTATTTCTCATTGTCCAGAATACTAGGTAAATTATAACATGAATTCTTCAGTGGACATTTTAATTTTATCGCTAAATAAATAAAAAGAGATTTTAGCTTGGGCAGTTCATTTGCCTAAAAAAAATATTGAAAAAAACGGTACAATAGTAAGGATAAAAACCATGCAACGCCAACGTGTGTGGCAACGATTATTTTACAACACCCTAGTATTTATTTATAAGTTAAATAATAAATTGTTACCAGATTATATGTTACAGTTCATTACTATCCAACGAGAAACTGCAATAGTTTTAGGCTTCCTAAGACAAATTTATCGGGAATACAAAACAATATTTACTATAAAGATTTTAAAATTTTCAATGAACTCCCTGTAAATCTTAAGAAAGCTCAAATATTATAGTATTCTTAAAAAATAACATATTAGATATTATAAGATGTAACATTTTATAACTAAATAAAATATACTTTTAAAAAAAATATATATATATATATTGTTCACACCTTTTTAAACTATTTCTATGTAAACGTCACTAAAAAGGTTGTTAAAAAATATTATATGATGTATGATCACGGAATATCTAACTAATTACGAAATCATACTTTGTTCATTGAATAAAGAAATGAGACATGATAAAAACACACCATCTTTTGAACTAAATAATTAATTAAAAATATTTTCCTACGTGCTCGACAGTTGTATTTAACTAACGAAATAAAGAAAATAACTTTAAAAATATTTCCTATATTCTATATACATTAAGGTGGTCCAAAATTTTTTTTTTTGTATTTTTCATTTGGCCACCCCGTGAATTTGTTACATGTATTCATAGTAATAACGTAGTGAAATTTCAGCGAGATAGCTCAAGTATAAAGGGGTGCTCAATCGAGTGTTGTTTTTGAATTTTTTGTGTAAAATGCTTAATTTTTGCTTTTTGTTACAGGACAGTTTTGTGTGTTAAACTATTAAATAAATATTAAAATAAACTGCTGATGAGTTTTATAGACAAATTTAAACAGTTTTGATACTTATTTAGTAGACTGTGGAGTGAATCAGTGTAATAAAATAAGTTCATCTACTCGAAAAAAATACGAAATATTTCTACTTGGGGTTCGAGATATTGGGCCATTGATGAGGCTTTACCAACTTCCTACTCTTCGATACAATCCAATATCTTCGACAGGTTTCATCTCTGTTTCATCTCTGACATCTCCGTTATCACCATATATTAAATTAATCCAAAAATGTGAACGATTTTGCGTATGTACTTTTTCAAGAACTTATAGAATATGGAGTAAATCACTCCATTGAAAAACTGATTAAGTTTCATAAGAACTGGCTGCTATTGAAGACAAATAGAGGAAGAAATTCTGAAGCACCAAAAAAGATAGCATTTGTTTACAAAAGAACTAGAAAAACTTTTTGGTATTTGCCCATGCAAGCGCTTTGAATTTGATAACTACAGGAACGGGGAAACAAATATCTGATGCTGTTTTTGACACAATGCAATAGTGGAATATCACAAATGAAGTCTGGGCTATGAGTTTTGACACTACTGCTTCTAACACCGGTCACAAAAAGGGAGCTTGCACTCTTTTAAAAGAAAATACAGGACGTGATTTTTTGTGACTTGCTTGTCGTAAAAACGTATTTGAAATAATGCTTTCAAAAATTTATTACTCTGTGTTTTGGGTCATCAAGCTCTCCTCAAATCCCACATTTCAAAAGATTCAGCGATATTTGGGAAACATTACCGAAGGAGCACTACGATTGTCTTGACCTCGATAAGAGCGAAAATACTCAAAATACTGTTCGCTGAAAATATTCTTGAGAGTCTTACAACCGCTCTATCTGGAGAGAATCAAGTTCGTGATGATTACGAAGAGCTAGTAGAGTTCTCCATGATTGTTTTGAACAAACCACCTTCGATGATACATTGGCACGCTCCAAGTCCGATTCATCATGCTCGTTGGATGGAAAAATTGCTGTATGCTTTGAAGATTTTTCTCTTTCGAAATAATCAAGAGAGAAGAAAAACAAATTGTTCGATTTGTTAGTTTTGGTGTGCTCACCGAAACCAAAGTTTGGATCAAAGCGCCTCTGGCAGCACATGCACTAGTAAATGACTTACTACTGTGGCAGAGATTAAAATTGTGCGAAGCCATTGATTCCGAAATCAGTATCAGGGGTGTTTTAGAGCGTCACTTAAGGTATTTGTCAGATGAACTAGTTGCATTTGCTTTGTTTTCTAACAAGCTGTCTGATGCTGAGAAACAGACTGTTGTTCAAAAAATAAATACGGATGTGTGAGTGTGAGGTGATTCTGCTAAGCTTGCCTTGGAGGTTACATTAGAAGCTTTTGCAACATAAATAACATTGAAAACGCTCTTAGTTTTTGATGTCAAGGACTCTTTCTTGCAATTACCCCCTGAGACTTGGAATGACAATGCTGATTATCTTCAAAGCAAAAGCTGCGTCAAAAAATTGTGTGTTGTTAATGATACAACGAAGAGAGGTGTTAAACTATTTGAAGATTACAACGTGATACTCTCTAAGAATGAGAAAGAAAAGCAATTTCATCGTTCAACAAAACAGAAAAATTGTTTCTACTGAAACATCCAAAAAGGAGTTAACAAACACAGTTTTGAAAGACTGCGACTAATACTACGTTAATTATTGCTTTGTTACCAAATTTTGTTCATATTTAAATGCTTTGTATACTTATTTGATTAAAATACTTGTAATATTAGTAAACCTTAAATTACGTGATTTACTTAAATTCCTGAACTCTTTGTCACAAACTTCTAACTCGATGAGCACCCCCTTGTATATAAGATAGGGGGCTGAAATTTTTTACACATAATGGGAATTATGTGTGTAACAAATTAAGGGGGTGGCTACACCTATATTGGAATTTATTTTTTTTACTATGTGGGCCTGGACCACCCTAATATACATAAATATGAAAAAGCCCATCAAAATTGTAGGAATAACAAAATCACAATGTAAAAACTTTGGCGTAAATGCCCTTTCACGAGATTCAAATAGGATGGAAATCTACGATGTGAGGCGACTATAAAGGAAACCGAGTGCTAAGCTATTGGGCTAAGGGGGTTTCTCACCATCCTCCCAATCTTATCTACACTAATAATTAATATTTTCGATATACGATGTACGGTTTATTTATTTATTAAGTTGTAGTTTATAATTCGATATTTGAACCTATGAATAGTGGCTATATATTGGATAAGTTGGCCGAGTTTTCTAACCACTGCGAGTATTTTATTTTTAATAATATTCGTTATTAGTGTAGATAAGCTTTTGGGAGGATGGTGAGAAACCCCCTAAATGAAACATTTGTTTACACTCAAATTCGTTTAGAAGGCACTTCTTGTTTCTTCTTTATTCTGTGGAATTATGTATTTTTGAATTTCACAACGTTGTGTGTACAAAAACGAAACAACATTGTTTTTCTTCAAACTATCAAGTTCCCACGAAACTTTATTTTGACAAAAGAGTCGCCGCAACGTTCGTTAAAACAATGTCCGATCAACTGCAACATACCTACACGTATATATTATTAGTAGATATTTTTATAACGGACATACCAATATTTCCGAAATGAAAGGCAATCAATCGAATGAACACGTCGGATATACGTAGAACACGAGTTTTATCCAGAGGGACTATTTTTATCATGAAGTAGGTACCTACTCTCAATTGGACTGGAAAATTGGATTTGATGAAAAACTCATTCAAAGCGGGAAACGAATAATGATATATATTGAAGATTTTATGATATAGGCAATGGTGGCGTACATTGCTCTATGATCAAAGGTAGGCGTATGAGCAAAATGGCCCCCTGGCGAAAGAATTTCAAAGAAACACATTATCCAGAATATCGACCTCGGCGCACAACAGGACCCTACATTTTACATTTTCCCGCCAATAAACATTGAAACACTGTTAATTTGTTCGTAAGAACTTCAGTCCCGTTTTTAACCGTTTTTACTATTAAAATGATCGTTTTTTTTTTCAAATAACATTTTTCTCTATTCTGTATCGACGATTAATTATTAATTTTCAATATATCTCCATCCATTTTTACAGTTTTGGTCTATCTTTTAATAAGGGCATGTTTTCCAGTGCGGTAAAAACCACGTCTTTTTTATTTTTTATAGAGAATACCTCACAAGAGTCTTAACTGCTCCCCGAGTCAGTGAGACTATGGCTGAAAAAACAGGAGGCATTACTTTTTGAGGAAGCCTGCCCAATCTCACTGGAACTTTCGGCCATCATCGTAATCGTTCTTCCCTAAGACACGAACGGCGATACATGGTACTCTTATTATAATTAACTAAGCTCCCATCTGTTGGGATATAGAAGAACTTCGTATTACTAACCTACCTATCGACATCTATTGAAAGAAGCTGAAACTACATGGATAATCAATACACTGTCAGTGACTGAGTTGGCATCGCGTTTGGGTCCCACCCAATTTTTTTTTTTTTTTAATGTTTCTTTATTCTTTGAATAGTAAATATATAACAATTGTGGAATTTATGGCCGCCATACTAGGCACATGCCCGTGTTATGGTGGCCGAAATGGCCAATTGTCTCGTGTTCCATTCAATTCAATCACGACACAATCAAAATTTTCTGCTTAGTGTGGTGGTAGTAGGAGATTTTCGAAAGTTGTCAGGTTATTTTATGTTTGTCTTTCTTTTTTAAAAATAAAAATAAATACAGACACATGGTGCTCTGCTCTCCCCCTTTATATTTATGTTTTTTTTTTTACTTTTCCTAAAATAATTTATAATTTTATTTCCCAGGTTTCTCAATGCGGCTCCTTGATCTCTCCCCCAATGCCATAATGCTCATATCCTACCCCGGTGAGCTCTTCATGCGCGTCCTGAAGCTGATGATCCTCCCTCTCATAGTGGCCAGCCTGATAGCCGGCTCGGCCAGCCTAAACGCCAAGATGAACGGGAAGATCGCTGTCCGGACGCTGCTGTACTTCATCCTCACATCCATGTTCAACGCATTCCTGGGCATCTGTCTGGTAGTGGCCATCCATCCAGGAGACCCTGGGCTCAAAGAGGCCATGCATGTCAAACAGACAGAGAACAACAGAGATGTTAATATTATGGATAGTCTTCTGGATTTAGGAAGGTAAATATGATAGTTTCCCGAATCAGATTCTAAATGTTCCATATTTATGTCGATATATCATAAATATACATTTATAATGTCTCCAAAATTAATGTGAAATATTCATGTCCAATCTGCCTGGTGGTCTCAAAGATGCAAAGCGTATTACTTGAATAAATAGCTGGCCCCAAGCACAAGCACTTCGATAAAGGTTTTATCAATTTAGAGTATTTAGTCAACGTGAACTGTTTTTTCGTTCGTTAGCAATATGCAGTTTGCAGCAACGATGACAAGTAAAATCAATGTTCTAAGGGCCTGGCATGTGAATATTGTGAACATCCCACTGTACTTGGTTAAGTCAAAACTAATAATAATTTGGTGTACAATTGCACACACTGTCCAACTGGAGACCAGAGGCCCTAGCACGCTCGCTCTATAACGATCAATAGGATAACTATCGGTAACTTCTCATTGTTCCCTAGCATGACTACAGATCGCCAACGAATAAGTGACAGTTCACAATGACTATGTGTCCTTAACATATTCGACATCGACTGTTGTTTGTACGTTAGCGATGTGCAGTTGTCCTAGGGAACGATGAGAAGTTACCGATAGTTATCCTACCGATCGTTATAGAGCAAGCGTGCTAGGGCCTCAGGTGTGCTAGCATGGTCGATCGATATGAAGTTACCGACCGATTTTCGGTAACTTCTCATCGTTCCCTAGGACAACTGCAGATCACTAACATACAAAAGACAGTAGATATCGAATATTTTAAGGACACTTAGTCATTGTGAACTGTCACCTATTCGTTTGCGATCTGCAGTTGTCCATGGGAACGATGAGAAGTTACCGACAATCGGTTAGTAACTTCATGTCGATCGACCGTGCTAGCACCCCAGAAGGAAAAAACAACAGGAAGACTATAACGGAGTTATAACCCATGTCCTAAATATGAAATGGCCGATGGCCCAAAATAAGAAATTTTGGAAATAAAAGAAGGAAGACAGAAGAAGTAGTCTATTTTTATTTTGTTCGCCACCCGGTGGACAACATCTGAGAATAATGAAGAAAATTCTCTTCTTTGATGCCATTTCAAATCCTTTGAAGTTTCAGCTTATTCTCCTTCAATTAAATTCATTACACATTTCTCACATTGTTTTATATTTCAGAAATATTGTAATATATCTTCCTATTTGATTCCATTGTAGATCCAACAGCTTCCTCCAATGCTTACTTACCCAACTTCTCCCTCTATTTTCATTGCACATTTCTCACATTGTTATTATGTTTCAGGAATATAATCCCGGACAATCTCTTCCAAGCCGCCTTTCAGCAGGCCCATAGCGTGCGTGTCCCACTGGAAGACCAAATTGAACCAACTCTCGACATGAACTCCACCAACCTGACGACCCAGATACAGGAGGCGGTGCAAACGGTGACAGTCATACGATATAGGTGAATAACTACATCATGTAGGTTCATTCATTTAAAAATGTTTTTGTAAATTATTATATTACACATTATTTTCAGCACATTGTGAATAAAACAAAATCATACTTTTGTGTGTCTCTTGTCTTAAAATGTAGACACTACTCAGTTGTGTCTGTTGGAGTTTCTAATGGTATTCATTATTGAGCTGCCACATTTCATAAACAAACTTGCTTGATGTAAAATAAATATATCTATATTTATACGCTTACATAAAATTGTTCTTATATTATAGTTAACCACTATAAAAGCATAAGTAATAAAAATAAAATATAATAACAAACACAAAAACCTTGACTGATCAGATGTTCTGGCAAACTTACTTGATCTGATAACAATGCTGCTACTGGCATGATACAAAGTGTTTGAATAATATTCTATTTGCAGAACTCCTTGTCTTCATATAACAAAGGTTATAATATAATTCTATATGCTCCAATGCCATTTTATGTTACCAATAGTGCGGTTATACATAAGAAAAGCATGATTATAAAATTTGGGTTCCATGACAAATCCGAATACTATTAAAAAGTGGTATAAAGTCATTAAAACTTATGAAAAAAACTTAACCTAACATAACCTGGTTAACACTTTTTTTTCATTATTTTTCATGAGTTTATACCACTTTAAAAAAGTTTTCTGAATTGTCTTAACCTTTGTGGTCTTACACCAAGACAATACTAAGAATATCTTTAACTCTGGAACTGCCTGTGAACACAAATATAGAAGATACTATATACAATATATATATATATATATATTTTTTTAATGTATAAATTGTAAAATTATTGCTAGTCAAGAGCTTTACTCTTCGACCACGGAGGCCGTCATCTGTGTCATTGCGTATAACGTACATAGATAACGTACGTAGACGGAAGCCGGTGCAATTTCACCATTGTGGATCCCGTCTATTCAGCAGGAAAAAGTTTCCCAGGGAATAAGATTGCACGCTGCATACTCAGCAGTAAAAAGGTTAACAACACATTGCCTTATAGCTTTTAACCAACTCTTTCTTCATCATGTGAATTTATTGTTTGCAGATCAGGCACCAACACTCTGGGCATCGTCTTCTTCTGTCTAGTATTTGGGACGGTTCTGGGAACGGTTGGTCAAAAGGGCCAAGTGGTGATAGACTTCTTCTCGGCCGTGTTTGAGGTCATTATGAAGATGGTGACCGCGGCCATGTGGCTCACACCCGTTGGCATCAGCAGTGTGATAGCAGGCAAGATTCTGGGAGTCAAGAGCCTCGGTAAATACACAATCACCTAATAATACAACTTTTCACAAATTCATATTTCATTGAATAATTGATAGAAAATTATTTGCATGCTAGCAAATATTTAACTCCTTTCTCGGTCCTTTTCTTAATCTGATGGCTCTGTATTATGTATGAAAATATTCATTGATTAATTTTCCAGGTCTCGTGATGTCTCAACTCGGGTGGTTCATTGCGACGGTAGCGATTGGGGTATTTTTCTATCAACTCATTATAATGCAGTTGATTTACTTTGTGTTTGTGAGGAAAAATCCATACAAATTTTATTGGGGACTCATACAAGCTACTCTCACTGCATGCGCCACCGCTTCAACGTAAGCCCCTTATAATAATTATATCATCTGTCAATTATATTAGAATATATGTCATTTCTTGTTTATGGAACAAGAAAGATCAAAATAATGTTTCTGACCTAAGTCTAAACAGCTTGTGGGAGGCATCGAACTAATCTTCTACTAAGAAAAATACCACTAAAAAAGTAACTTGCAGAGCGGTATTCTGCCTCTGCCTTGTTCGGGATCTAGAAACCTGCCTTCCACCTCAATAATAACCCCATTCAATAATATCAAAATATTTACCAATGATCTATTTTTATTACAGGGCAGCAGCATTGCCTGTAACATTTCGTTGTATGACAGAAAAGCTGCGGGTGGACCCTCGAGTGACCAGATTCGTTCTCCCCATCGGGTGTAACATCAACATGGATGGCACAGCTCTCTTTGTGGCTGTGGCCAGCATCTTCATAGCTCAGATGAACAACATACATCTTGGATTTGGAGAACTTTGTACTGTTTTGTAAGTTTACAATAATTCATATGTAGGTTCTTAACATTTTTGTTTTCCTATCTCTAATTAACGAAAAATTATATCTTGAAACATTAACGTTTTCACAGAATGCCAATATATCGACGCTGGAAAGGATAAATGACTAAAGCGCCATGCAGCTGGAAAGGAAGAGTGACTGAAGCGCCCTAAGATTATTGATATTAGAGAGACAGCATGTGAAGTGTGTCCGCGTGCTCCAAGTGTGCCTTTTCGAGAATTTTACCCACACAACTGACATTGGCTGTCCCCATGGAAAATGGCCAAAATTATTTCACGGCCAAAACCAGCGGCCAATGTCAGTCGTGTGGGTAAAATTCTCGAAAAGACACACTTGGAGCACGCGCGCACACTTCACATGCCATCTATCTCTCTAATATACATACTCTTAGGAAGCGCCGTAACGTGTATGGCGCTTAAGCCATTTTTCCTTTCCAGGTGGATGGCGCTTTAGTCATTTATCCTTTCCAGCGTCGATATAAAACAAACCTGTCAGAGTGATGGGGAGTACCAACTTGGAATGGAATTACCAAATAAAAAATTTCATATACAAGAACGCGTCTAACTTCGGCGTAACTTCAATCATCCGTCTGTCAAAACTATACAAGTGCTTTATTTCCTCACAAAATGCATTTTCATTTTTGTACTGCTGTACGCATTTACTGACAAATTAACAACCTTTTTATCTTATTTTGCTCCATTTAAACACTCACAATATAATGTAATCACCTGTCTTAAACACATTCTACATGCCAATGTTTTCTGTTTCGTTATTTCCCTCTTTAGTTTAACGTCTACAGCTGCAGCAGTTTCATCAGCCAGCGTGCCGAGTGCAGCGCTGGTTCTATTACTGGTCGTTCTGACTGCAATAGATACTCCGTCTCAGGATGTGTCTCTTCTCTTCGCCATTGACTGGTTTGTGTAAGTTGACATCTTTAATTAATTCTTTCTCCATCCTACATCTAGCTTGACTCAAGAAATATCATGGAAACATTTATATGTATTCACTTATTACATAAGAAAAATGAACATACATATTGTGTATAACAAGAGGAAGATTTAGTTGGTTTCCTGATTATGTACTGTAAAAATGCATGTCAAACCATATATTATTATTGTTTTCAGAGACCGGATACGAACCACCAATAACATGCTTGGAGATTGTTACGCAGCAGCAGTTGTGGAGCAGCTCTCTAAAAAGGAATTGATGGCGTGTGATTCCGCCTCTCTTTATCCGGTAAGGTCCAGAAAATGATACACGTAAAATTAATGTGAATGACACAATAATTATGTGAAAACATTTAGTTTTCATAATACTAATAAATCTAAAGGAAACATGAAAGAGAACAAGATACAAAAAATAAAAATGTAAAGGTCTCCACTGGGGATCGAACCCAGGATCTCTATCTTCCCGAGACAACGCTTTAAATCACTCGGCCATTGATATGTATTTAATTTATGTCATTGACAAAAAAATATATATATTGATGATAAAATTATTAATTCTGAATTAGAAATACGATATCGACAAACATAATTTAAATAAGTCCAAATGGCCGAGTAGTTTAAGGCATTGTTCTGGTAAGACAGAGATCCTGGGTTCGATTTTCAGTTGCGAATGCTACATTTTTATTTCCAGTTTCTTGTTCTCTTTCATATTTCGTTTAGATTATTTATTAGTATTTTCTTCTTCTTCGATGATGGTTATAACCTTCAAAAGTTAATCCAATAAAATATGTAGAATATTTAAATTTTTATTCAAACTCTGAAACCTTGGTAAGTAACCGTATTAGTAGGTCTCAACGGTCCCAATGTCCCAATGACATTCTAGAATTTGAAACAAATTCACAATATCAGTTCTTACCTGATATCAAAATATTTATTTTTCATTACTTATGTACCTACCTCAGATTAAGAAAGGGGTTATTTTTTGTTAATTTAGTTTCCTACCACGTTAACTTGTAATTTTTTAAAATTAATGAAAGAAAAATCATGACATTATCATAACCTGAAAAGAAATATTTTCTATTTCCTGAATCCACTAAGCCCTAGATCACAAACCTTATTTTTCGATGCTTATCACAAACCTTTCGACTGCGGTACTTAATAAAGGGGGCTTAAGGGTTTTATTAAAACAAAATATGTACATATTTCTTTTTATTACCAATTAACAGTGTTTATTTATATTATTTCTTATATTCAGATAAACAAAAATATCAAATTTATTAATCAACAGCCTTATGAATGAGATCATATTTTTTACGCAACCAACAATTGTAACATTTACAAAGTTGGTATTTGATTTAGTTATAACAAAATTTTGAAAAAGCCAAACGGTGAATGTCAAATGAATTCATATTCTACACTTTCGTGGATGGCGCGCGTATAGTATTTTTTACTTATAAAAGCTTTTTACAAGTTATTCTTGGAAATAAGCAAAATTTATTGTTCGCGCAAGTACACAAGCAATTTGAATATTTCATCGGTTATTCAAACCAATATTGTATTTGTTAGCCTTTCTTGAAAGATTTGAGTTTTTCAATCGACAAAACTATTTATTAATATTCTCATTGCTTGTGTACTTATGCTGACATTTTATTTTTCTTTATATTTAAAAGCATAACTTGTAAAAAAGTGTTTATAAGTAAAAATACTTTATGCGCGCCATCTATGTTAATATAGTATCATATTATGAATAAATTCAGTTTTAGAAAATAAATTTTATAAAATATTTTACATGACAAAATTTAAAAAATATTTTATTTTATGGAATAGGCAATTCACCCTAAGAAGAGTGCTTTGTGCCATTAAAGTTAAGAAAGATATTTAAATTTTTTAGGTTAATCTACGAGGGGACAGGACAAATCAAACATTGAACTCATTTAAGTCTATGAACTTGTATAAAACTGAAAAAACGCGAGAATTGTTGAGAGACAGCAAATACGGAATACTAAGGGGAGAATTGTGGGTAATTTTAATAAGCAAACGATAAATGTTTTTGAAGGAAAAATGATTTTTACAATTAAAGAATATATGGTTAAGAGTCTCCTCCTCCACACCGCACTCGCAGAGTGGACTATCGAGGACTCGGATCTTAAACAAATGAGTTGCAATAGAGCAGTGACCAATTCTCATTCTCGAAATGCAGGAAATAAATCTTTTGGATTTTTTTTTGCCGTGGAACCAAGGTTTACTCGGAATATGCCTTTGTATTCCAGCGTAGAAAGATCCAGTTCGGGTTTTCGTACTTGTCCAATTTTCTTCCCAGGAACGAGACATATTGGATTTAAGAATAGAGAAGACGTCAGAGATATTTAAAAAATAACTTACATCATTGATGTAGCTATTTCAAATTCCTGTAATATTGAAAAATCTATTTCTGAAAAAATAAGAAAATATACAGATTTAGGAAATGAGATTAAAAGAATTTGGCATTCTCAGACTATAAAAATATTACCATTTGTTGTTTCGGCTACGGCATCATACCTAGCTCTCTTATTCAAAATTTAGGCTTATTAGATTTGTCAAAGAATTTATATATAAAAATCCAAAAATGTTTGCAAATTTTAACCCTAGATAACTAAACTGTTTTCATTGTTTCATTGTAACTACACTTTCGTCGAGTGGACTATGCAATAAAACACTAGAAATAAATCAAAAATATTTAATTAAGATAGGAACATGTCACATGGCACAAAAGTAAGGTTTATAATGAACGAATTAAGTACAAATTAATATCAAAATATCTGTCTACACAGTGACCACACATGTCAACATTATGTGGACCACAAATAGACATTCTACGTCTGGTGCAATGGTGTTTGGTCATTCTTCGGGCCTTGGATGGACACAGGTAGCAAATTTTACGTATGTTTGACGTAGATGGAACCGAAGCTTCTATTGTATAAGATTTGCCAAGAATATCCTTAATCATGACCGTGCCTCAATGTACGTACCTTAACAATAAAATTGTTGCTATAACTAAGACGACGAGATGGTCATAGAGCACATCCTAGTATGCGTGTGGCCACAATCGGGTCACGTGCTGCACTGTTTACTCAAATTCGGAAGGTAATGAAAGAGTCAAGGTCGGGGAGCGGGGGGAAGTAAGTGATTTCGAATTTCGCCGAGTAGCGTGTCGTCGCCTCGACGAGCGATTAGTTATCTAGGGTTAAATATATACAGGATTACGAAAGATTTTAAAAATATTTATATTGAGGGATCAGTAGGATTTATCGATCTAGTTAGAATATGAAAATATCTGGAGTCGGTGAATTATTTTCCCATTTGGTCTCTAGTGGGTTGACGTGTTGTACTTGTATTGTTTTGTTTTTACTATACTTAAATAGTACAATTGCATAGCATGGATTGACTAGATGATCATTTGTGGAAAAGTATGTGGAAGGGTTTAGTTTTTCCTGTGGGGAAGATTTTACCCGGACATAAAGTCGTAAAACTGAGAAGCTGTGAAATTAATAATATACAAGAGACATGCTATGAACCTACCAAAATAAGTTTTCGATACCAAACATCTCACTTATCATTTTCGTGACAATAGTCGTTGTTCGAAAGATTTTTGTAGATATATGCTTTTACTGCTTTGGTTCCTGAAAAATATTATTTCGTATTGCGGTAGTTTTACACTTATATAAGAGATGTCTCGTTTTAAATTAACTTTTATGGAGAATTCCACTTTAGCAGCACATTTCACATTCACTGCATCTGCTCTAATATTATAATCTGAGTGCATTCGTTTAAAATGGTAATGATGCATATTATATATTTTCTCTTCCAGGATGAAGGGCAACTACTGCGGGTGAACTCAGATATCGAAGGAGGCTGTGAAGTGAAGGATGCTCCTAGTCCGGATACTGTCACCGTTGAAATGAGTTTGCATTCCCAAGAACCGTTCAATGTTCAACCTAATGGAGTAAAGAAAATCTGAATAACACATCAGCATTTAATTTTTATTCATCACTGTAGAAAAATGATATCAATATCAAGCTAGCAGTATTAATAATATCTCTATGATATAGATAATGTATCATAACTGCAGATATAAGGTTTTGGTGACAGCCACATACATTTTCAAAATTGAAACCCTTTATCCATATGAAATATTTAACAATAAAAAATTGACATACTTGCAAAGGACAAGAATAAAATTGTATCAATTATCTAAAGATTACTAATTGGATAAACGTAAAAAAATCGTAATTGCCAAAGTTGAGAATAGTGAGATAATAATATTACCCTTTCAATGGCACTTATTTAAAAAAAAAACACACTTTGGAAGTTATGCTTTAAGGTGATTGTCAAAAGAATTCATAATCTACTCTTTCATAGATGGCGCGCTTATAATCATTTAACGTATAAACGCGTTTTACAAGTTATGATTTGAAATATTAAAAAAAATATATTATTTGCACACATACACAAGCAATATGAATGTGAATAAATAGTTTTGTCAATTAAAAAACTCAAATCTTTCAAGAAAGGCTAACGCCGTTCTTCCATGGAGCTACGTTCAAGCGACGCGATCGCCGCTCGTCTGTATTTTCCATACTATTATTAGTGTTTGAAAACGCCGCTATGCGCTTCACTTACAAAATAGTATGACAGGTAGCGGTAGCGTCGCTTGTAAGTAGCTACGTGAACGATGGGCGTTACAAATACAATATTGCATCGGTGATTTAATTATTGTTAAATTGACCTGCTGACAACTGCTGTGGCAGTTTAGCGGGTGTTCAAATGAAGAATAAAAAAAATAAAAAATAAATCCAATATTGAATTTGTTAGTCTTTCTTGAAAGATTTGAGTTTTTTGATTGACAAAACTATTTATTCATATTCATATTAGTTGTGTGCAAAAAAAAGCATTTATAAGTTAAAAAAATTATAAGCTCGCCAACTAGGAAAGAGTAGAATATGAATTCTTTTGACAATCACCTTAATATTTTAAAGCATAACTTCCAAAGTGTGTTTTTTTTCTGAAAATAATTAAACTAGAACCATCTATGAAAGAGCAGATTATGAATTCTTTTAAGTATCACCTTAACATCAGTGCTTAGAACCCGTATCTATAAATCCATCACGTACATCAAAAATAAAATATTTGATTATAAAAACATGTTATTTTATAATAAACAGTTCTTAAATGAGCTTTTGTCTTCTGTTAAAAGAAGAGGATGAATTCTCCGTGCAATATTAAATAGTTTTTAAGATAACTTTATCATCCCACAATAAGTTGAAGTATATGTAGCACTAGACTATTTTACATAGTATTAACTGTCTAGCAATATTAATAATTAGTCTGTTGTAATATCAAAATAAATATCCTATCTGAATCACATTTATGCTGTCAATGTGGAACTTAATTATTGTTAATATTGTATTAATATAAAAGTAACATAATGGGTATGTACATATAATAATAATTGATAAAATTAATGAATATGATTTAAAAAAAAACTATTTTTGTAATGTTTTAGTCAAAAACTCACGTAGGTATAAGTAATAAAGGAAATATTTGGTAAAGTGTCTATCTGAAATTCATTATTTTTACCAGCAGCGGCTAGTTACAAGGAGGGGAGGAGCGAACCACTCCTTGAATATCGTAGGTAGGTAGAATGCTTTGAAAATATAAGCGGACGTTCCAAAATTTTCCACCACATCAGAATGCACGGTTTTTTCAGTAGCATGTTAAGTGGGGACGACGCATTTGTGTCATATTATTGTTGTCATTATGTCTTTAATTTAACATCCAGTCTTTTTCATTTAACGTTCGATCGGTGATTAGTAAAATAATGGATTTTGGATTCTTTTCCAGGGTGCATTAAATTTTTTTTTAAATGTGCGTACAATCCCTATGACGTAGGTAGAGAGTGAAAGGATTTTTTTAGTTTTTTGGGACTTCTGCTTACCACAATGAAATATTTAGATCACATCGATATAAGAGATGGTACAAATAACATTGTCGTATATTAAAGGAACGTAATCTACGAGTACTACTCTCTTTTTCCTACGCATTGCTGAGGCCAATGGGAGAGGTTAAAACCCCCTAAACCCCCCTCCCCTCAATACACCCTTGGGTACAATGCAATAGACACATTCACAACTTTGCCATAAATCATTATCATAAAACTAATAATATTATTACGAATCTTGTATGGAAAAAATAGCTGCAGTATATTTAATAGAGTACTTTACACGGGGCATGTTGAGTTTTACTTTGAGAATAGTTGATGCAAATCAAAAGTAATCACTTCTAAAATGCTCTACTGGAAATCAGTAATTTATTAATTTTTCACTTTCTCCCCTTTTAATATCTAAATAACTCAATTAAGAAGTAAGGTACCTAATATAGGTACTTCATATACAATGTAATTATTGCAAAATAAATTGTCATAATACAAATCAATGTGATAAATTGTTGTGTTTTACGTGTAATTTTATTACGATTCAAATACTGAGTATTACTGGCTGTAATATGATTGTTGAAGATAGCTGATATTGGTGAAAATAGTCACAATTAAGGTAAATGTCAAAAGAAATCATATTCTACGCTTTCGTAGATAGCTCGCAGATAGTATTTTTACTTATAAACGCTTTTTACAAGTTATGCTTTGAAATATTAAGAAAATTTTATTGTTTGCGGAAGTACACAAGCAATATATTCAAATATTCATTAACAAATAATTTTGTCAATTTATAAACTCCAATCTTTCAAGAAAGGCTGGCAAATACAGAATTGGATTGAATCACCGATGAAGAATTGTATTTGTTAGCCTTTTTTGAAAGATTTGAGTTTTTGAGTGACAAAACTATTTGTTAATATTCATATTGCTTGTGTACTTCCGTGAACAATAAAATTTTCTTAATATTTCAAAGCATAACTTGTAAAAAACGTTTATAAGTAAAAAATACTATATGCGCGCCATCTATATGAATATGAATTCTTTTGACATTCACCATAAGAAAATATCAATGGAAAGGAGGTTAATAATTTTTTCTGGTGTATGGCAGGGATGCGTGTAATTGACTGAAAAATAATAAAAGTAGTCCCTGTTCCATAGATCCCTATGTCATAAAGGAAAAGTTGTATGAATAAAGTACCTATGTGTATGCCAGGACACAGATATACGAAGTTTCATAATATTTTCTGCCTACTTTTATAGAAGAATGAAAGAAAATTTTAACATTTTAATTACCAACTAATAAATAAGTCCTAAAGTAAAGTAAATCCAATCTTGTCAATTCACTATCATATCCACAAAAAGATAGCAACAGTGATTAATAACACAGTCTGTATTATACAAGTTTTGATACTTTTGTACCCTAAACATACTATTATACCATTTGAAAAAAAAAAAAACATTTTGCTTGAGCCAGAGGGACTGTAGCATCCCTAATAATATTGAGGAATAGTGGTGAAATAATGAAGGGGAAGGAAGGCTATTCTGGTCTAATGGCTAAAAACATGGTTAAAACCATTTTGGAAATAAATTAATGATATCACAGTGTACCTACTTAGTACATAGGCATTTCGAAATATGTCATTTTTAAGTTGGATACAAGTGAATTGTTTACTTTTATTACTGGTGAAAATCATTTTGTAGTCAGTGCTGAAACGAATGTATGAGATATGTCAGAAGTTGGAGGTATTATTAACATTGCAGGATATTTTCTAATACTGACAACCGCACAGTGTGACATGGTGAGTAAATCCCCATACCTAACCCTCTCGCTCAACTACCAACACACGCAGACACAGTACGATTATATAACATTATTTCTGTTGCATTCGTTATCGAATTTAAATAATGTATAAGTATTCATACAGGATGTTAAGGTAAGTACTTGACTTACTTTAACCAGTGATTCCTGACATTATTTGGAATAAAAAATGTTAATGAAATTTTGGTCTGCGGTGACTTTTTTGATGACTTTTTTTGTCACGTTTTTTGACGTCACTGGTCACTCAGCCGAGTAACTGCTCAATCTCTTAACCCGCCTCCAACTGTCAAACACCTACAATTTTTTTATGTTTTTGTAGAAAAAAAAATTTTTAAATGTCTCCGGAGACCAAAATTTCAGTTACATTTTTTACTCCAAATAATACCAGGAATCACTGGTTAAAGTAAGTCAAGTACGTACCTTAACACCCTGTATAAGTACTTATATATTTTAATTATTTTAAACAATGTATAAATGTATTGCCGAGGAATACCTGGGGTGCTAGCATGGTCGATCGATATGAAGTTACCGATCAATTGTCTCATCGTTCCCTAGGACAACTGCAGATCGCTAACGTACAAACGACAGTTGATATAGAATATATTAAGGACACTTAGTCATTGTGAACTGTCACCTATTCGTTTGCGATCTGCAGTTGTCCTAGGGAATGACAAGCAGTTACCGACAATCGGTCGGTAACTTCATATTGATCGACCGTGCTAGGGGTGCTGAAGTATGAAATCTGTTTTTAGTATTGAAATATTTGTCACAATAATAGTAATAATAACGTATCACAATTATCAAGTGAGTTGATAGCACCGGCCTGAAAGATATACATTATACCTATTATTTTATTACTCATCACAACTGTATTCCTTATGAAGCAGTTTCTTAAAATTCATTTTGCTAAAGTATGGTCATTGATGTGTCTTGAATTTTGTAATTTTTGGTTTGTAAAATGTAAATTAAAATATGATTTGGTTTGCAATCTTATCTTTAGTTGTGTTGCATCTATTAAAATCCATATGTGTTAAAAACTGATTTTCTGGTGAGTCGAAATGCAATAACAGAGGAGAATTTTGAAAGTATAATTATATATTTTTTAATTGTTAGTAGGTAGTAAGTTCTTTGCTTCTAGAAAACCTGGAGAAAACACAAAAAACTTTTTCTTATATTATTTCATATAACTGCACTGTGAGAGAGGGATAAAGTAACGATAAAAATAGAATGTTTTTGAGCTCCATCTGTTGCCAATCTTCATATTAAAAAAAACTTTGGAAATAATCCATGGTTTTCTCTGTTATGTTTTTTTTTAACCTATAGTGGCCGGCAAGAAACTTAAATAAGTAAAAAGATTTTTGTTAAAGCCGACACATAGGCAATACTACCTTTGATGATGTGTCTTTTTTTTTTTCAACTATCCCAGTTGAGGTAATATTTGAAGGCAAGATAATATGGTTGACACTGCAATTGTAGTGGTTTGTACGGTGCATAGGCATGATTCATCAACACTGCAAATGCAGGGCTCCAGTCCCTAGGGGTTAAAATAATATGCATATAAACACCAATAATATAGGTAATGTGTTTACTTACAGTGCTTTTAATCTTGTTATTTGACCAAACTGCTATTTCACCTCTGATTCCAAAATGAAGTCTATTCTTCCAATGTTTATGTTCACTTTAGTAAATAATAATTATTTTGTATAGTAAGTTGCATAGTATTGAAAAATAAATTTACAATTTATACTGAGCTGTCTACCAACTTTCTTCATCAATCCTGATTTTATTTAAATTTATTTTGACTCCATATTTTGTGATCTCATCTGAATTAGAATATGTATTCAGATGTTTTTTTTTTTACTTTTTATGTTTTAGGACCTACTGTGTGTTAATCAGTCCATACTGAACACATGAAAAAAATGTTATTCATCCAAGATCTAAATGCATGTTTTATTGTTAAAAATCATTAACTTTTCTGACAATTCAATTCATAATGCCTACTACAAGAGGTTGGTACTAAGAGCCATTTTCTCTTATCCTGTGGGTCAAAACAAAAACTTTGGTTTAATTCTGAAAATGATAGACTCAATACAACACGATGTCCTTCTTTAGTCAATGAATACGATGCATCAAAAATGTCTTGTAACAATAATATTTGTGACAAAATGAGAATTTGCAAACCTTGTTTTCTCGGACTGAACCTGGAGGAAAGAAGCGACCTGTGGATGATTACCTTTAACCAACTCGGCACTGAATCCCGGTAAGACGAGAGATCCTGGGTTCGATTCCCAGTTGCGACCGTTATCTTTTTGTTTTTCTGAATCTTGTTCTGTTTCATGTTTCGTTTAGATTTATGATGCTACGGCCTCATACGTGCCGAGCGCGCTCGTGGCACGACTCGGCAAGCTATGGCACGCAAATATTCGTGACCACACTCGTGCATAAGCTTGCGTTCGGAGCGCCATGGCGGACATCGAGGCAACTACATCGGCTGTCACATTTGCCCTAACTTATTTGTACTAAATTTAAAAAAAAAACGAAGAGTTCGCCGAAAGAGATGGTGGATGATTCAAATTTACAGAAACCGTACCAGATAATTTATTTTAAATTCTAGTATTTTGTTCATTCGTGTGTTATCTCTTCGTAGAATTTTATTTTATTTTATAATAAATCTAAACAAAAATATGAAAAAGAACAACACACAAAAAAATTAAAAGGTAACGGCGCACCCTTTTTTTACATTATGTCCACACAGGAGGCCCTGAGGAAAATAATTTCCCTATGTCATCTTTGGGGATGCTATGTGGAGGGTATTTTTTATGGAAAATAAGTTCTGGGAAGGAATAAGGAATGACGGTTGGGTACGAATCTGGGGTTCAGTATGTCTATATCATCCACCGCCAAGACCTAGACAAACCTTACCCCATGAACCCGTACACCCCTGCTAAGTCACCAAACGTAGTAAACTACTTGGGGTGACCCATGGCAGAGGTGTTTGTTATCCAATAGATGGTTCCCGGGGCTGCGGTACCCATTCCCGCCTTCCAAATTAAGACTGGGACTCGAACCCAGGATCACTCGTCTTATTAATTACTTTAAACTTACATAGGGAATAACCTTAAAAAAGTTATTATTTATTATAAATAAGAGATATTCAATAATTTAAAAAAAAATCTTGTAATAAATAATAAATCTTTAAAAAAAATATTATTTAGGGCTATTGTGTAGATCCAGTCGTAATAAATTTTACTAGTGCATTAAAAATCTGTAACATAAAAATAATATATTTTACATTTTATCGCAATTTACGATAAACCGCACGGAGCAAAAACGGCGACCGCACCGGGCCAGTTCATAAGTTATACTGAAGCTTTCCGAGCTTGTCGCTTGGTGGCCGAAATATCCACCGGGTCCCGGGTCAACGGCAAGCTATGGCACGCGTCGGCACGCGGTCTGACCACACACGTGGGACTTGCCAAGGGTTGTAGTGGCTCGCCACGAGTCTGGTCAGGGCATTACATTTTAGATATTTTGTACACTAGACCTTCAAAATAAGAGGAAGGTCACTGTTTACTTTACATTTCTAAAAACTTTGCGTGAAGTCCGGGCAACTCTGAGGACTTTAGACAGTTTTTTAATACGATACGATACGATACGATTGTACCACCCCAGCCAGGAGCAATCCTGTCCCGGTAAGACCGGTACACCGGGGGGCACTGATTTGTTAGGACTAGGAACAAGTGCTCTGAGGATAGGAAGGAGGTTGGAGTTTAATCGACCGGTATACATGGCAACCTAATAAGCCAATATTGGAATTTAGGATGGGCAGGAATAAAGGAATGGATTGAGCGTTATGATTTTGTATTTCCTTTCTTTATGCCTTCCTTCTTCTTGCCTCTTCTTGCTCTTCTTGGATCTTCCTGTTCCTTCTTAGTTTTTCTTGTATCTTCTTTTCTATTTCTGCTTCTTCTTGTCTCTTCTGGGATCCTTTCGTCTCTCCTTGACCCTTTTTACGAATTCTTGTCTCTTCTTGCCTCTTCTTGATTCTTCTCATCTCATCTGGGTTTTGCTTGACTCTTCTTGCTATTTCTTGTATCTTAATGTTTCTTCTTGGCTCTTCATGCATCTTGGATCTTCTCGTCTCTTATTGCCTTTACTTGTCTCTTCTTGCCACCTCTTGGATCAACCCATCTCTATTATTGGCGCTTCTTGCTTCTTCTTGTCTTTTACTTGATTCGTATCATCTCTTCCGGGCTCTGTTTGTATCTTCTTGCCACTTTTTGTCAGCAAGTGATATTCCTCCGAGGTGTAATATCCGACTGAATTACCAAAAATATTTTTTAAGATAGTGTAAATATCCGACCGAATTAACAAAAACATTTTTTAAGATAAAGATAAAAAGTATTATTTGTGACTTGTGCACGTCAAGATATTCGTTTACCTGCAAATGACAAATCTAAAATGTGTTGTGCCTAAATGTGAGATTTTTATGGACTCCAATCAAACTCTTTCTACTCGTGTGACCCGAATCAGTCATGGCAATGCCTTGAATGATCAGTGGTCCGAAACATTTTCTTACCCGCCATAAACGAGAAGTCGTGTACGTACCTTACAATCTGAAATTAACATGTAATCTTTGATAAAAAGAAACTATTTCAATCTGGCAACCCACCGGTTTTGTATCCCTGCCTCAGACATACAAATAAATATACAAATCATCTAAAACGAAAACATAAACATAAACAAAAAATATATTAAACAAAATATCTTAGCTTATGAAACACAGCTCGGTTGAAGAGGGCACATAAATTTTCGGGCTAACGACAGTTGACACTTGAGCTGTTTACACAATCCAGCAACTCATAGATTCTTTGTTCAATTGCTACACTTTCAGTTGATAAATTCACACAAAGAAATAATACACAGGTATTTAATTCGAGCATAACTTCTTTCCCGAGAAAGATAAAATTATTTCGCGAACTAGAACAGATTTTACTAATTATTAGGCGTGTGGTGACAAATTTTCAGCCCGATTGAGCATGATTTAACACGGTTATTTACAAAAAAACCCGGGAGATCTCAAAACACGTCAAGCCCTGATTGTGACCCGCAATAAACCGACTTTAGACAGTTTTTTAATAAAGATTTATTAATTATTAATTATATGAGAAAACTTATATTATAATATTCAGAATGGGTGTTTGTTGATCTACATAGAGGATGTAGAATCATCTGGTTTCAGAATATACCACTAATTTCTGAACTCCATTTGGTTATGTAAAGTAAAAAAAATATTGTGCTCTTTTGAATCTACATTCATTTTGCCGTCTTGATGATGTCATTTAAAACATTTTAAATGATCGCAGCCGCAAGGAGAGAAGGTGCCTTGTCTACCATAGAAATCGGAGTAGGGGTCACGGTGAGCAACCACTTAAGAAGACCTATTTTTTTTATTTTTTTTTTATGTGTATGTTATGTGTTTAACCTTTTGAAAATATTTTTTTTCAATACGACGTAAAATATTTGACATTTCTCACCTTTTTTACGAACTCAATTTTTATAACATTTCTTTCGTGATATATTACAAAAATTACATCAAAATAGTGTAGATAAAACGATCTTCCTAATAATCACTCAAATCAATGCTTTCCACAATGAATTTATATCAAAAACAATGAAAAAATATAGACTTTGAATACGACTCCGTTCATATTATCAAGCGGCGGCCATTTTGTCGGCCATCTTTGATGCCTGGCACGTCGTGAATTAATTTGAATTATTCTGAGATGCTAGACGCTATCCAGTATTTCGTTTCGTCAAGAATGAGAATGGCCCGAGCGATTCTGACCTTGTTCTTGATACAATTTCTTATACACAAGGGACAAAATCGCTTCCAAAATCGATGGTACACCGGAGTACGTACGACCAATGACAGGTTAAAGTTATTTTTAGTTAGTGCGACATCTACTGCTGCTTCTTTATTAAACAATTTGATGTAAGGAACGTGGCTGCAGAGTTGTTTTTTGAGAGATGTTGTGCTGCATTAAAGAAATTGTGTTGAGTAACACTGTTGTAGATTATTTTTAATTGATAAACTAATGTTTAAGACAAGATTTTTTTATGCATAGCACAAAGGGTAACAATTATTATAAGCAATAATTATTGGTCTGAAACACTCATCCATATTGAAAAAACCTCCCGAGAAAAGATCCATGTCGCCGACGGGACTCGAACCCGCACCCCTTCGATTGCCGGTCTTTCAATATGCATGAGTGTTTCAGGCTAATAATTATTACTTATAATAATTGTTACTGTTGTAGATTCTTCCCAACCTTCTATTTTTTTTCTATCCCTTCTTCTTCTCTTCCAACCCTTCTTTTAATTTTACAACATTCCTTAAATTTATTCTGACATTTTTCCACTAGCAGTTGGGATTCCTCTGCAGTATGTATTTTAAGTTACTTGCTGTTGAGCCACAGAGTTTTGTGTCCTATTTGAATAAACATGGAAAAAGAAATCTCTATGAATAATACAACATTGTTTATTTTTCAGTTCATTTATTTAATTTCCTATTTCTATCTGTAAAAAAACTACAGAAGAAATAAATTTGTACAATAAAGTAGTTTTATTTTCAATAATATTGATATTCCAACTATGGCGTATGGTACAACAACTACTGATCGAGATTTGAAATATTATTTGTTCATTTCGCATGAATCCAAAATGATTGTAGGTATACAATATTACATGATGGCAACATTTCTTAATCATTTATTAATATCAGAAGCGTAAGAGACATCACACCAGTATGTGTCATGCAAAGTTTGAATAAAATAATAAATTCAATATAATTTGTTTAACCAAAACATCAATCAATGATCCATAAAATGGAAACACATTTTCCAAGTTTTGAATATAAAATATTATAAATTGCTGATTATTGACACAGATTTAATATCTTATCAAAAAATATTATCCAAAGAAAATTTACAATTTTTTTAGTAGTAAATTTTATGGATCCTAATTGATGTCTCAGTAGTAAAATCATAATGTTTATGAATAGGCACAGAATTACAATGTATTTAGGTATTTCCAAGTTGACAAATTTTTGATCGGAATAGAAAATTATTTTGAGTAATTTATTTCGAGTTACATAATGTCATAATCTTTGTTTTACAATAAATATAATTTAAACTGTCCACGCTGTATAATAATTATTTCTTATAATATTATACAAAAAGTTTCAAATATCTAAATACGATCACTGGGAAGATTATTGATACACTTTACAAAAAATGGCAGTCTTTTGAGTTAAGTCTACTAAAGTAACTATTAACAACAATGCGCGACGTAATATACTAACCTAGGAATAAACATATTTACATTCACAGATCACTTTATTTGTTAATATTCACAGATTCGTTACATTAACTACTAAAGGAATATCCACTGCGCACTTGTTTTCGATATATTTACACATTAATTTATTTGATAATACTACAACGGCATTTATAATATTATGTACAAATTTAAATAATACAAAATTAAAGTTTTGCACCATTGCGAATTAGTTAATTTGTTACTAGTTACACACAGACTATATTCGTAATGTCGTGTCTTGTAATGTGTGATGGGGTTTATGTCCTCTGGCGTGGTGCAGCCCCGGTGGAACCATGGGTGATATGGACGGGGATCTTGTGGCTAACGGTGATAACGACGGGGAGAATGATGGCGACATCGCTGAAGAGGTGGAGAACCCTCCAGGAGTGGTATCGTGACTAATGGGGGATCTCGGCAACAGCAGGGCACCCGCCCTCCCAGACAAGGCGGGGGCAGGGATACTCCTGGGGGCCACACTCGTCAGAAGAGGAGGGGGAGCTCCTTTAACCCCCGGATGACCGGGAGCTTTCCCTTTGGCACTTGACGTTCCACTATTCCCACTTTGCACAGATGCTGTGTCGTCTTTTAATCTGGCTATTTCAGAGAATACATGTGCCAGGGGTTGATACTGTGGTCCCCAGTCTAGGAGGTAATCCCAATTATAACTACCCGTCAGTTCTTCTTCAGAATGCACTATTGAGCTTAAGCTACCGTTCATGGAAGGTCCTTGTGTTGGAGGCCCCACATTAGGGTCTCCGGTTGGTACACCGAAAGCCCCCAACACCATGGCTCGTTCAACTGCGGCTCCCACTTCCCCAGTACTACTTCCTCTATCACTTCCCGCCACATCATTTAGTTTAGCGTAAATTAAATTAGTTATATCATTTTCATTAGCGGCATCTTCATCAAACATATGAAGAGGGTCTAAGGGAACACCCGAATGGTGTAAAAGAGCGTCTTTGGCACTACCCACCCCAACACTTTCTGAACATCTTCTCGAAGATGTGGATGCCCCACCTGTTGTGGCCGTATCAACTATTCCTAATCGGGCTAAATATTCTTGAGTATTATGTACTGAAACATCTGATAGATTGTCATCATCTACATCATCAGTTTGTCTATGAATTCCAGAATCCCTTTGCAAGGGTCCTTCATTGATCATACGGATTTCTTCATCTTCTCCATCCTCACCATCTTCTGCTGAACCTCTTCCACTAGAGCCTGATTGTTCCGAGCCAGATAATTCTGAAGTTGTTGCTGCACCAGAGTTGGAGCTAGCAGTGTGAGGTCCATATGGAGGAATTTCATCGTACTTTGGAGGTGCAAATTGTCCTGTGCTGGAAACTGTACTTCCACCTCTGATTGGTATAGTATCGAAAGCACTTGGATCAACATAACTATTTGAGGTTCCTACAGTATCAGAGCTGAGTCCAGGCTTGTTTACTTTTTTGTGACGTCTACTTCTCATATGAAGAAATAAGAAAATGGCTGCAAATGATGCTACAACTAGGATAAGCGCTATAAGTAAGCCTAGTGCCCAATCTGCTAGACCCCCGGCAGAGGCAGCTACTGCGGTTTTCTTAGAGCTACCTCCGACCAAATTGGTGTTTGGATCTGCTAATGGGTCGAGGGCTATTTCTACCACAGTCATGTTTGTCAATGATCCTTGACGACCAGAACTTGCTGTGACAACTAAGCTGATATCTCTTCCAGCTTCCAATGTGGCTGCTGCATTATCCAGCTTCTTTTTGATAATGACTGCACCCGTAGTTCTGTTCATTTTAAAGTAGGGATGTTGTGTTGTTAGCTGGTATACAACTCTTCCATCAGCTCCCTTATCTCTATCAGTAGCGGTAACATGGCCAACGATATATCCAACTGGAAGTGCCCCAGATTTTGGTGTAGCTAGAGTGAACCGGTAGGTTCTTTCGGTAAACTGGGGATGAAACTCATCTCGACTTTCAATTTCGATTCGCACTCTCACACTGGCTGATTTACCACCAGCATCGCTAGCTTTTAATGTGAATGCGTAACGGTTTCTGGTTTCATAATCAAATATCGCATTTGTATTTACTTGTCCTGTGAGAGGATCTATCCTGAACAGTTTCCAAGACTCATCGCTATTGGTATACCCATTAGAAGCAGAAGAAGAAATTGAATAGTTAAGCATTCCGAAAACACCTTTATCAAGGTCTGTTGCTCTGGCAGTAAATACAGTTGTTCCAACTGGTTCATTTTCTCCAACAAATTCAAAATACTCAGATACTGGAAATTTTGGCGCATTATCATTTTCATCAGTTAGGGTTATTTGTAAATTATTTAAAGTACACAACTTAGGGATTCCATTATCACAGGCCCGTAGAACTAGAAAGTATTCACTGACACCATTATCGTATTCCAAGGAGTTGTTGACGCTCACCATGCCAGATGATTTGTCAATCTTGAAGAAACCTTCATCGTTTCCGGATGTTATGTCATAGAAAACTTCTGAGTTTGGGCTTCCGGAGATATCTGCGTCTGTAGCCGAGACTTGAACGATGGAACTTCCCACAGGGGTGCCTTCACTGATAGTGTATTCGTAATCAGCAGTGGTAAACACAGGAGCATTGTCATTGCTGTCTTCAATGTTGATATGGACGTTAATGGAAGAAGTGCTGTCTTCATTCCCTGGTGAGTTTCCCTTCTCATTGGCGTTGATCTTCAGCGAGTAGGTATCTTGCATTTCCCTGTCCAGTGACTTGACTAAGATGAGAGCTCCATCAGGGTTGGTCACCTCAAAGACTCCATCATCGTTGCCACTAAGAATTGAGAAGTCCACCTCACTCTTGTCCAGTTCGGTTCGTATTGAACCAATCCTCAGGAATGTTTTGCCTTTTTGCGTATTTTCGGGTAAGTTTACTCTGAAAATAGAAAAATTTCATTAATTTCACAAAAAACACATGTTATGATAAAAGTATGCATTCTGAAATTTCTTCGAACAAAAGTGGTTCTGAAACTTTTGGCAGTAACTTTTTGACAGAATATAAAGTAAATTATTCACTATGGCGTAGGTACAAAAATTAGGTAGATTTTACTATGTGGAAACAATTAATTAAGTAGGTACCGTTCTGCAATAATAATAATAATAATGTTTGGATGATTTTTATAGCGCCATTTTCGTGAGAAAATCACCTCAAGGGCATAATATCATAATCAATTTTATAACAGAGTAAAGTGCATTCTATTTGTATTTTCTTCTAAAGAAAGTGTCTCTAGAAGTGTGTTGCAAGATTAAGGTGGTACACAATCCTATTAAAAATGAAATAGTCTACATTTGTTTAAGTTTACCTGTAGTCATCTTTAGCAAAGTGCGGTTTCGCCTGTCCAGCAGCGCGCGCGCGCACTCTCAACGCTGCCACCGCGTGCCGGGGAGGATTGCCGCCATCTTGCGCGCGTATGGCGATCCGCAGGTCTGCACGTGCTGCCAGCGCGCTCCGGTTGGCGAGCACGACGCCCGTGGCGGGCACGATTCGCACGCCGCGCGGAGCTCCGATCAGGGAGTAGGTAATGGCAGCATTTTCCCCCTCATCGGCATCCGTGGCGTTGACGCGGAGGATCTCAACTTCGACTCCCACTTCACCTTCTATAATTGAAAAGAAAACGAACATTAATAATCGTGAATGAAATCTACAAAATTTGCAGAGTGTAAGTTAGCGTGTGAATTGATTGCTGTTAAAGTCTATTCATGTTATCATATTTCACGAACACCTCGCTCAATGTGTTCAATTATAATTATGTTCTCGTGTTTTATAGGCTAATGAAAGTTATTCGTTTTAGAGAGGAAAACTGTAGGCATGTTTAGATTTATTCGAAACTGCTTGTTCCATAGAATATAACACTAGAAGTTCCTTCCCACAAATTTGAAGCCAAAAAAGTATCCCATTTAGCCCAACCTCCCAGGTACCTTCTCACTCGCCTGAAATCGTAGATCTCCATTTTCGAAAACACATTTATGGAAATACAGGCTCATATTATGCAAATATTTCGATCACGAAATATGCACACAAGTTTTAGGTATATATATATATATATATATACCTAAAACTTATATATATATATATATATATCTATATATATATATATATCTACTTTTTCTTGAAAACCTCAGTAGGAAAATCTACACCGAGGTATTCATATACCTACTTATTCCTTTAACATAAATATTTTTAAAATTATGTTGTCATTCATTATTTTAATAGTGGCATAATGAATCTCCTTATATTGAATAGATTTAGGTACTTATATTTTTGCGAAACTAGAATGTGCAATCCTTCATTTTTCTCTGAGAACTTTCGTGACGGAATTACAATATGCATGCCAGCTTATTCCAAATAATTGGATAACAACAAAAAGTTGGTTTTAATGTTAATGTGTAATTTTAATGCGCAAATTTAATGTCGTGAAACATTCGGTATCACAGCGACCATGGCACAATCAACATCTAAGTTGGTTTTAATGTTAATGTTTTAATTTTAATGCGCAAATTTAATGTCGTAAAACATTCGGTATCACAGCGACCATGGCACAATCAACATCTAAGTTGGTTTTAATGTTAATGTTTTAATTTTAATGCGCAAATTTAATGTCGTAAAACATTCGGTATCATAGCGACCATGGCACAATCAACATCTAAGTTGGTTTTAATGTTAATGTTTTAATTTTAATGCGCAAATTTAATGTCGTGAAACATTCGGTATCACAGCGACCATGGCACAATCAACATCTAAGTTGGTTTTAATGTTAATGTTTTAATTTTAATGCGCAAATTTAATGTCGTAAAACATTCGGTATCACAGCGACCGTGGCACAATCAACATCTAAGTTGGTTTTAATGTTAATGTTTTAATTTTAATGCGCAAATTTAATGTCGTGAAACATTCGGTATCACAGCGACCATGGCACAATCAACATCTAAGTTGGTTTTAATGTTAATGTTTTAATTTTAATGCGCAAATTTAATGTCGTAAAACATTCGGTATCACAGCGACCATGGCACAATCAACATCTAAGTTGGTTTTAATGTTAATGTTTTAATTTTAATGCGCAAATTTAATGTCGTAAAACATTCGGTATCACAGCGACCATGGCACAATCAACATCTAAGTTGGTTTTAATGTTAATGTTTTAAATTTAATGCGCAAATTAATGTCGTAAAACATTCAGTATCACAGCGACCATGGCACAATCAACATCTAAGTTCTTTTCTGCAATGTTGTTGTTGACACAACTCAGCTGAAATAGTTTCGTGACAATAGTTGCATCACGTTTTTATGCTACACAATTAGTTGCATACCACTAGTGGTGCCATAAATTCGCACTAGCGCGATTTTAATTTTGTGGTTTACAACTAATACATGCCCGATGAAATTATAATGTTTACACGTAAAACTAGCAGTGAAACTAACGTCGTGAAATGACTTGTGCACAATTAGTTGCGTAATGTAATTAATGGAATTAGAATAGATTCCATTTAAAGTCTTAAAAAATCCTCACCCGGGAACTTTCGTAAATTGAATTAAATTAAACAGATAATAATTATTAGTAGGTACCTACCACAGAACCATCAATGATTAAAAATTCCGCAAAGGCGGTAAATGTTTAACAGAAAAACAGCTAATTTGATTTAATATTAATGTATTGAATCCGACATGAACAAAGTGCCTGGCTGTTAAAATAAGCCCTGAAAGTATGGCCTTAAACCCGTACGACCTAAGCCGCTTAACACATTTAAATTGATGTTTTATTTTATTTTAATAAACACTCGCTTGCGTGCATCGTCCAGTGGATAGAGGAGCTCATATCCAATACTCCATACGAAATGGGATCACAATGATCTTTAGAGGTTCATAAAATAATTTATTAGGTAATTACTTTATAATTTTTGTACCGCAAAAAAATAAGACTTTTTTTACAAGTTTTTGATAACACATGCCATCCGTAACAACATTCTATGTTCGTTATCAAAAACAATAAAGCCATTTTCGTACAGGGTATTTATTACCAGATAATAGCGGACTTTAGTCCCTTTTAAATCAAATTCTAGACGTATTGTCTCTTTTGAATATTTTTTATAAAAAAACATAAATTGATTTAAAAAGATTGTTATTTTATCTGGTAAACGCCCTTTTTAAATTTTGAAAAACTAAGTATATTTTTAATATACTAAGGTTATATATACCGTTGGTTGTTGGCAGACTTGTTAAATTTTTAAACGAAATATTGTATTATACAACACAAATTTCAAATCATATAATCAGTATAATCACACATCAAAACAAATCAATACATAGGTAATCTAGTAAAGACACTTTTCAGGATTTTAAGTTTAGTTAAATTAAAATCATTAAAAAATAAATCCGAGAACGTGTTTTGTGACGAAAATACCTCAGTTTTTTAAATTTATTTAAGATCTTACAAACTTTAATGTTTCAGAATTTTTTTACACACTTATTTTGTTTAGACATGATTGAAAAATCATAAATATGTACTTATGATAAAAACATACTCACAAGAAGTCCAAGATATTTAATAATTTATCATCGTACGTTTTAAGCATTTTTATTGCTTACTTGAATGTAAGTATATATTAAAGCTAGTTTTGAATTAAATAAATCGATATTATTTTTTTTATTTAAAAAAATTGATGCGGGGAATAATCGATCTTTCTCATCGTAACCTCCCTGTACAGTTGCAAGCATATTTAAACTTTTATTCTCAGCCGCTGGTCAAAGGCTCTTACAGGTAGAATTTTTTAAACAAATCATATAATAATACATATTTTATTCTCTTTCTTTCTGTAACATTAATGTTAAGTTAATGATATCCTCACTGGGATCTCCCGATCTGAATATTTAATTTACATATTAAAATTTGATTATTTAATAATATTAAGTTATTAGGAAGGTACAAATGCCAAGGAATATGATTCACCGCGTAAGTGTCTGCTACTGTGTGCAAAAGGTTGAGAACTGTGAAGGGATTCATTTATCAGCCCGTAGCCTGTAACATTGTCACCATTAGCATAATTTTCACACACGATGTTGTCTGCTGAAACGGTCCGCAGTTAATGGAGGAATAATCTCCGGGGATCATATTTGTCAGACCCGCTGCGCAATCAGCACCACTTTGTTAATTCGCTTAGTGGTCGGTTGCTCTATAGTCCATTAGATGTAGAGTTGGTAGAGTTGCGGGTTGCAGAGATGGCGGCACTCCGAGAGACTGGGAGCATACAGAACACAGGACTGTCACTGACAGGCCTCGGGATCGCGTCTTATGTAGCTGCATTAGCGTACTCCCCAGGCGTTTCAAATGATCACCCGAAATACACGAAAAAAATAAATGAAAAACAAAGCGAATAAAAAGTAAACATTTCAACACGCCAAAAGAACAAACAAAATTGGACGATTTTATAATTTGGGCGAAGGGGCTTTATAAAACTGGTTTTTAGTAGACATGTTGTCCCCGCTTTCCAAACTGGAATTGACACCACAAAGATAAAGAGACTGATTCGGACAGCGAGGCCGGGAGAAGGGGAGAAGGGGTGAAGGGGAGAAGCGGGAGGAGCGGGAAGAACGAGGCGAGAGGCGGGAGGGGCGGACCTTTCCTCTGACCAAATTGAATTTCGGTACGCCATTGTAACTCAAACGGGAACCGGTCGAGTTTAGCGATGTTTAAAAAGCGCGTCATCGCGGAAAGAGAAGAGATCGCAGATATGAAAAAGGCAAAATGGAAAACGAAAAGTATTTTTTTCGCCAATCGTTTCGGGGTTGAAGAATATTATCCCATGACCGTGGATGCATGATGCATCCTGCATGCCGTTGCCGTAAGCCGCATCAACGTATCACCGCCCTTTCCTCACTTATAACTTACGACCGTGGCGCTCCACCTGATGACTGAAATACGGGGCGATGCTATCGCCAGGGTGGCTCCATTATAATTCCACGAAAAACGGACAACTAAACAATTTATTAAGAGTGTAACAAATTGATTGCTCCCAACATCGGCTAAATTATACGAACTTGAATTTGAGAGGAACAATGAAATAATAATTCCAATCGAATGCCGTTCAAAAACGATGATCTTCTGTGTGCAATACATTTACGATTCAACGATTCCCACAGCAATCAGCTTGATAATAGAAAATCGGGACTGAAATGCGAAATACGACTGGTAAGCGGACCCTTGACTTTGTTAATCGGTATCCCAGTTATTTAATTCCATAAGTTGTCTTTGGCTGGTTTGTTGCAGCAACCCACGAGTCGCTGACACTGGACCCGCTGGATACTGGACACACTACACCCTACACACCAAACACCACACACCACACTTGCACAGTTAACGCAGATGCGGCGCGGGGAAGCAATGGCTCGCCGAAAGCCAAATATCTTAACATTTTAGCCAACTTATTTATAAGGAGCAGGATTTAAATTTGCCTTGTAGCTGAGCGGGCGGCCCGGGGCTAGATCGACAAACAAGGATGGATCAGACGATTGTTTTCTTAAAAGATCAGCCTTGGTGGAACGGAGAGCTCCCATAAAGACATCGACTCCTAAATAACTCGGGAGGGTTTAAAAAAGGCCGTGAGGTGGGAAGAGTTATGGTGAATTCGAAAGACTATTTATGTAGTCGGATTAATTTGTTAGAATGAAAATGTTGCATACGCGAGAAGATATACTTTGTGAGATTCGGAGGAGTGTAGGATGGCATAAACATGTTTAAGTTGTGTTTTGAACGCACATTTGTTTGTGACTGATAGTAAAAATAAGTTTTATAATTACGTTTAGTAAAATAATAAGTATCGTGCTGAAATGGGACCGGTTTTGCCAATTAACTTAGTTTATTAAACAATCACGATTTACTATCATAGTAAACAAATATAAAATTATTTATGCACATTGCATCCGAAACAAATTCATCATTCTCTCCAACGTATTCAAGCTTGTCCGGAATAAGAGAAAACATTTCAGACAATTAATTCTGTTGTCTTTAGGTCAAGTAGGTACTTCTAGATGACGAGTTTGACAAGAATTATTTTTCTGTAAAGTGCTTTTATAATTTTATTAAGTTTGCCATATTTTTTTTCGAATAACTGTGGCGATTCTGTCAAAACCTGCATAATTATTTATGGGGTAACAACAAGATTCTAACTTGACATCTAATATTATAATATATCGAGTTATCATGAACAATCAAATTGACGAGCTAACACGAAAAATCGAATAATCATTAACAGTAAAGCAACATAATATTACTAACCTGGTACAATAGCGCTGTAGGCAGGCTGCTCAAACACCGGCGAGTTGTCATTGTCATCTGTGACCCTCAATACCAGGGAGGCCCTTGCCACATGGGCGGCGTCAGAAGCCAGCACGGTCAGGGTGTACTCCGCCTTGGTCTCGTGATCTAGGGGGCGGCGCAGCACCACCCGTCCGCTGAAGCGGTCCACGCTGAAGGGACCCGTGCCGCCCTCGGAGAGGCTGTAGGTTAGGGCAGGGCTGGTGTCCACGTCGTTGGCTGTCACCGTGGTGACGACGGATCCAACGGGAGCACCTGGAATTGTAAATTGCACACATTAGTTAAATTGAAGCACTTTTTGAATTAGTCGATGGGTGGTGGTATCAATATTGGTATAGTTGACAAGAAAAGGACACGCATAGAGATAAAGAGACACCTTATCTAATTTCTTGTGTTAGAAATAATAAAATATTTACTATTATCTATCGTTCACGTAACAATATAAGCACACTTTACAGAAATTATTTCACACTTTAACCTCACACTCCGTAAATTTTATATTTTGTGCTTTGTTGTGGATAAACTATATTTTGTAGTAACATTTTCAGATAATTGATTGATTTATTTGCATATACATCACGATTGATTATTTAATGTTACTGTGTTATAGTATTTATACAATTATATAACCTCTGTAGTAATTTTTGTGCAGTAGGTAGTGGCATGATCATAAATGTTTTTTATGGGAAACTGTGTATTTTGGCAATTTTTATTGTTTGACGTAATAAGGCAACGAGTCTATCCATATGGTTTCAATGAGCGGTAAAAAGTAAGATAATCAACGGAAACCTATGGTCTTTAGCAATTAAATATTGCGGCAGATGTGCAACGAGATAAAAAAAAATACGAAAATTAAATGGGCAGGGGGGAATCGAGATTAGACAAACCCGGATAGATAAAACCAGCCGAGACATAAAAAAAAATAGTGAATTGTTTTCTAGGTTCCATAAACATCAACCAAGTTCCTCCCAAAGCCGACGCAATTCCCAGTTGAGAATTTTCATACCACGCATTCTGATTCATCAGAAGAATTATGTTCAAACTTTTTTAAAGTTTGGTCGGAGGAGTTATGTAAGAAATCTCTACCTGCATATGGATTAAATTTACGAGTGATGCAGATACCATGATAGCATTGATTAATGGGCCAATTTAAGATTAATATGTTGAGGTAGCATACTAGTTAAAATGATCGGTCCGCTTTTTGGACTATCTAAAACACATTTTCCGATATTGCCACTGTCCCTAGACGCAAGCGTATCTCGCCTTACCTCTATCGGCATCGGATTGAACAGAAGGAAGTTAATGAGTCTAGTTTTTTAACTGTTAATTCATGGTGGAATTCCATTGTATTAGATATGAAATTAAACAATTTTTTTCACTTTTTTCACAACAAAGTGAAAAAAATTGTTTAATTTCATATCTAAGAAGGAAGTTACATCAAGCGTGTCAAATATACAATTTCATGAATTCTAACGATCCTGCCTACTTGTTTGACAGACTGCAGTGGTCCCGTGACTCATGCATACGGTACATGCCAAAGAGATCATTTACTCGTTTTCCCCATACATAAAACTGCGGTGTTTTAGTTAAGTTTCAGCTATGCATCATCAAAACTTTGGAATGAAATACCACTGTCTGTTGAGTGCTTCAATAAGCTCTGCGGCGAATGGATGCTCATGTACAGTCAATAGCACAATATCGCAAATGATAGAATTTACAATGAAAGGAATACCCACTTGTGTTTGTGATTTTTATTTTATTTTTTTTACGCATGATTTTTGATATTTATATAATCATATTTTTTATTTATTTTGAATTTTAATATTATTTAATTTAATTTGAATTTTTGATTTAATATGAATTAATTTGATTTGAATTATTTATTAGAGGTTTTATAAATGCGAATTAGAGGCACTGCTGAAAACCAGCTTCATTACCGGAGAAATCCTGAATGTATAGATGAGCAGTGACCCATTTGTCAATAGAATCAATGCTAAAAATAATCAAATTGTATAAATTTGTAAAAAATCTATTGACAAATAAATGTTTAAAAAAAAACATCGTTAAAAAAATTGTGAATCAAATAAACCACTATTACTGGCGTTCACGTGTTTCGCAATACCAAAGAGAAGCAGTAATCTTTCATTTCTGAATTTCCTAAAATCACTGTCTGTGTAATGAGATTAAGGTGGAACGAAAGGATTGAATTGGTTCGGAGAAGTAGGAAAGATTCACTCGCAGGACGAGTGGTCGCCCCACGGCTACGTCCCAAATACAATGACACCGGAGAAAAAGGAATACGCGACGCTGTGAAAAAATGCAATACCGCCTAATAAATATAAGGAAATAAATATATTTAACAGAGGCTTTATTTTATTTAATCTTGTCTTCGGAATCGAATGTTGCAGATGTGTCGGTGGTGAGAATACTTTTATTTCGTCTTTTTCTAACGTACCCACTGTATGCAAAACGCACTCTGTACAAAGGACTTACATATTGGGCACAGTGTTTTTTTGCATTGCTTTGAAATCACTGTATCTCGTTTGATCGTATAACTTATATCAAAAATGTGCACGTAATCACGTGGATTTTATCATCGCGAAATGGATTTTATCATCTCCAAGCGGTCTATGACGGGTCTCTTTTAAAGTGGAGAATTATTAGGGAGGGTACATTTTAAATAGCATTTCTTTGATTTTGTTTTGGTACAAAGAATATAAATTCTTCGAGTGGTCTTGGAAGTGTCCCTTTTGACATGGCGAACTTTTTGATAGGGTACAGTGCTTTTTTTAAATACATGTAGAGCCTAGGGGAAAAAACGTATCTGTGGCGCGATACAAATCATATCATATTTACCTATTATTAATGCTTTGATTTTGCTTAGGTGCTTTTTAGTAGATGTGCACGTAATCACGCGGAATAGATTCTGCAAAGTATTTATCATCTTCAAGTGGTGTAGTAAGTTTCTCTTTTAATTTAATATTCTTATAATAATTAAATTGAAGTTCTACAAATTAAATTTGAATAAAATCAATAAGTATCCCTTTTAATGCGGGGGTACAGTTTGATTTTGTATCTGATATTTAATATATTTATGTTCACAATCTAGCAAATGTTCACTTAATCATGCGGTGTGGATTCTATCAGGTATCTATCTTCTTGAAGTAGTCTAGGAAGTGTCTCTTTTGCGATGGTGGAGTTGTTTTATGGGATGTAATTTGATTTGTATCTCGTATGATTGTACGCCTGATGAACTTGCACGTAATCACACGGAGTTGATTCTATCAATCATCTATCTTCTCCAAGTGGTCTAGGAAGTGTACCTTTTGCGTTAGTGGAGTTGTTAGATGGGGTTTAGTTTGATTTTGTATCTCGTGTGTTCATGTTGTGTTGATTCTAGTAAATAGACACATAATCAAGCAAAGAGGCTTCTACAAAGCATCTATCCTCTTTCAAATGGTCTAAAAAGTGCCCATTTTGCCTCAGTGGGGTTGTTTGATGGGGTACAGTTTGATTTGTATCTCTTACGCTTGTATCCTCCTTGTAAACGTGCACGTAATCACACGGAGTGGATTCTGCCAAACATCTACCTTATTCAAGTGGTCTAGGATGTGTCCCTTATGCTTTAGTGGAATGGTTTGATGAATGATTTTGTATTCTGGCATAGAATAAAGAATACATAACTAGAAGTGCCTTCCATACAAATTTCAATGGAAACAAATGTGCCACTGACTTTGTAGATATATTTTGGTTCCAGACCATTTAGCAAGTAGGTCTGTCTCTATATTGCACTCGTCTGAAATTGAATATTGCCATCCCATTTGAATTTCTTAATCACGATGAAACATAGTTTTGTATGGATATATAGACCCAAAAAATGCCTATAATTGGATCACGAAACACGCCCACAAGGCACTTCTTGTGTTATTCTTTATATATTTGTTGGGATGAAGGCTTGTACCACGTGTCCTCCCTCCGCGTGGACCGGCCGCCGGGTACAGCGGCCGCATTCCTCGTGTTATGTCACCTTTCACTCGGAGCCCCACGATCTTCACACGGATGGATGATTTTTTCTCCAGCCGTCAATCGATGAGGCTCGTAATGATCAGGCGCAGGGACGCGCGCTCAAATAGCAAGAGTGATTCAATATTTTTTCCAAAGAAAATACAACATTGTGCTACTAAACTAAAAAAAATATATTCTTTCCTTTTTAATTTAAAAAAAAATTACGCAATTGCTATTGGCGTGTGTGCAAACAGTACAGGTGACATATTATGCAGATCGGATGCAGAAAATTAAATCGTCCCGTGAACACGATTGTTATAGACACAGCATAATGATTATCTCCTAAAGCAGAAATTTGACTACTCGTCCAAAGCAGCAAAAAAAAAATTACGAACGGTAAGACTAGCGACATGAAATTAGAACATATTCTTTAGTGTAGAATTTTACAACCGCTATTAACTGTTTTCAGCTTCCATCATGAGCTATGGAGCTAAGAAATGACAACATTGTAATGCAAAAATTAGCCACATTTCAAATATTTTTTAAAATTTCCAAAGTCAATAAAATAATTTTTTGAAATTGTTGTCACTCGGGTAAGAAAAGTTTTTCTTCGTTAGATATAAATAACATCGATAGTTAGAGGAAATTTGAAAGCTGTAAAAATACTGAAAGCAGTAAAGGACAAAAAATTCTAAAAGATTTAATTATGTATGTCATTTTTATCCTTTTTTTTCTATTCAAATATTTCTAGGAAAATGAGTGTGTCTCTTTCGACGTGCATTTTACGAGATTTTTTTGTCTGAAAAATTAAAAATAATTTAAATAATGTTATTAAAGAAATTTTCAAAAAATTATGAGTATTCTGAAAGATATATTCAATAATATTTTATAATTATAAATCATATAGGTCTATAAATTCAAGATCCAAGATTTAAAAAAAAAAAACATTTTTTTTATACCCCGACTGATGAACAATGAACATTTGTTATTTGCAGCATTTCAAAATTTCGTTATCGATATTGTTTTAACTATTTATAGGTAAAACAAAATTTTAATTTGTTTTCTTATTTTAGGAAACAATAACAATAAATTTTCTATAGATACGCCCCTGGCCTGTCCAGGTTTAATCACGGCGTTAAGATGACAGCCATTTTCGATTACCAATTAACGCTAATTGAGTAGACACACAGTTTGAAATTCGGTATTATTATTTTGATATAAAAAACCGATTGCTTACTGTTTCCACCTGCACTCTACTGATGAACTCAGGAGTACCTAGTCTATATCGCATCACGCTATAAACTATTGTACGTATCATCATACAAAAGTCACTACCGAGTTATCAGCATCAAATGCAAAACAAATTACGTGTACTAAATAAATTCTTACGTTTCATAAATTTTAACATGGGAATTTATTTTTTATTTTTTATTATTTAATCTATACATATATTATAAGTACATGTTATTTTTTTCAATGCCTGTCTCACTAGGGTAAACCTGTGTCGAGACAGACGTAGAGTTACATAAATTGAATACAAACATGGTTATTTGAATATAAGGGTTAATTACATTTTAGGATCAATACAAAGTGTGAATTAATTCTCTAAAGAGTTTGATCTTCCAAATCACAAGAAGGTACATATATTACATACATATATTAAAATGATATTATAGTAAAATGAATTGGAAATGGAATAAATGGATAGAAATATATATTAAAATGATAACTATGTTAGTTTATTTGACGGGATTCTATTGGTTTTTTATTTTATTTTTTATTAGGTCGTACGTAAATGGGTATTTTTGTCTAAGTGCAATTGGTTTTACATATGTTTGCTATAGTGAGACGTCCTTTACTCGCAAGCCATTTTTTTATTTCGCTTTTGAATTTGGTCATTGTTTCTGTTTGTCTAATCGTAGCTGGTAGTGTATTGTATAGTTTGCAAGCTATGTATTTAAAATGTCTTTGTCCAGAGGTGGTTTTAGTAAAAGGAGTTTGGATAATTTCTTTGTTTTTGGTTCGGGTATTGTGTACCGCTTGTGTTGTTTGGTATAGCGTTTTGTCGTTTTTGTGTAAATTCATCAAGATGGATTTTGCAAAAATTGCAAATTCCAGAAATTATGTTGAACTACAACACCCTTTTAAATGATATGAATAAGCTTAAATTGTCAGACAGAGGCATTTTCACTGACTTGGTATTTTTTATATAAAATATTAAATTATGTTCTGTCTGTGTTTTGTTTCACACTGTTATTTGGTAGATTTATTTATTTATTATTCTATCTATCAACAACTATTAAACTGTAACCGTAATGAAATTTGAACAGAATTTTCTTCTTGCATATCTACGTTCAAGCATTTTTATTCAGCTATTAAAGTCGTTAGTGCTAAGTAATAGAGATTTGAAATAATGATTTGATCGTTAAAAAATATGTTCATCATTTTTCAAGTGTTCAATTAGAAAATTCGTAGATTGTTGACACAAAGTAATTTATATTTATTGTTCATATATAATGTTTATATAATTAGTAGTTAAAAGTTTAAAGCTGATTGTATAAAGATGTTAAAATTTGTTGTGTGATGATTTTCGGTTAAAGTTCGAAAAGAAAAATTGCTGGAATGCCATCGGAAGATAAGTACCAATTCACTGTTTAAACGTAGTGTATGCAGACATCTCTGTGTTTAATCTTCCGTCGGCAGAAAGTATGCAGGCGGCTCTGATATAGCTAGGATATAATACGTATGCCGTATGCAATACATACCTGAAAGTGAAGCGTTTTATTAAAGTACGTGATGCGTTCTGTTCCCGCGGCCAGCCGGGCCAAAGCTTTTAAGTGCCGCAGGTTGTATGTCCGTACTTAATAATGTAAATACGCCCCGGGATTGAGTAAATATGAAACGCCGACAATTGTTTGCTCCGTCCTGGCGACAATGTGATTTTCATTTTAAGATAATATGCCATCTGTTTGCGATACAAATATTCGATCCGATGATCGTAAAATTATTTTTTTCGTTGAACCGCTCTGGGGACGGATATAATGTTTCTATTGATTTGATCTGCTTTCACGTGTCCGACATGAAAAGAATCTTTGGGATAAACATCCTTTATCGACCACTAAGGTAAGAAAGGGCAGGCATAATACAAACATAAACAACCCGTAGCCAATGTATTAACAGGACAGGATAAAAAAATGTTAATACAATGTATAATGAAAAGGGCTGCTAAGAAAAATAAATAATCTTACCTTCGGGAATGTAAACGGGAGAACGCGGAGGAAATGTAGGCTGGTTATCATTGACATCAACAACGTGGACCCTCAGCGTGGCTGTGCCTGTCAGTTGGGGATCCCCTCCATCCGTGGCGATGACAGTGAGCCTGTAACTATCTCGGATCTCTCTGTCTAAGACAATGTTCGTCTTCACAGATCCGGAGAAAGCAGGCTCGATGATGAAAGCGTTGTCGTGATTCCCATCCACTATGTGGTATAGCACTCTCGCGTTCGCACCTTCATCCGCGTCTTTTGCGGAGAGTTGCATAACAAAAGTTCCTTTGGAGTTTCCTTCCCAAACATTTGCCGTGTACTGCTGCTGGGTAAATCTAGGAGCGTTATCGTTCCTATCTAAGATCAGCAGCCACACTTCGCAGTATCCATAGAGAACGGGGTTTCCCTCGGCGCGTGCTACAACTACCAGTCGACGCCGAGGGCCCGGAGGCTGCTCGTGATCTAGTCCTTCTGAATTCGCCACGCGGATGATGCCGCCGTCAGGGTCAATGTCGAAAGTGGAGTCCTCGTTTCCGCTTCCAAAGGAATACACTATACGTTGTCTTCTGCCGTCACTGCGAACAGCCGACACTTGAATTATTTCCTTTCCTGATGGGGCATTTTCCATGAGGCTTACAGAGTAAGATATATTTTGGAAGTGCAAACTTGCTGTTCCTTCTGGCACGTCTCCGACTCTAATTTCTATCAGCCCGGTTGCATTTTGAGGTGGATTTCCTTTGTCTCTCGCTAGGACTTCCAAATGAATCAGTCTACCGTTTTCACTTGCTAAGCTTTGGGCCGCAGTCAGCACTCCAGTATTTGGGTTGATACGAAATTTGGAATTGACTGGTTCATTGATGAGACTGTAAAGTATTTCAGCGTTGGTTCCATCATCGGCGTCTGTCGCAGTCACTTTGAGCAAGCTTTGTCCCGGTTGAGACAGGGCGGCTACTTGTCCGGTGAACGGATATTTTGTGAACACGGGCTTATTATCATTTACGTCACCAATTGTGATTTGAATTGGAACAGTTTGAGATTTTGCATCATATTTTCCGCCATCCGTTGCGACAACTAGGAAATCGTAGACGTTCTGAATTTCTCGATCAAATACCCTGAAAGTAAACACAGTATTAAAACATTTTGATAAACCATAGATGATGTGTTCGTGTACCGACAGGTATATATGATACATGTATGATATTGTGAGATTATGAATACATAAATGTCAAATAAATAAAATTATCATGTCAAATCGCTCTATAGCATTTTAAATTATCTGCATTCTGAATATATTAACAAATGAAATGTATTATATTCATGCAGGTAATGAGCAGTGACAAGCATAAAACTTCGCTTTGCGCATGCAAAATACTTGACAGCGACAGCCGCAAGCGGTTTTAAACAGCATTTTCTCCTGGTGCTGCTTTCGTTTATTACAATTGCTAATAAACTCTATTATTTACAGCCGCCTTATTTGTTTAAAGGTTTTATCGTGAGTACATAGCCGGCTGTTAACGTGGCAGGCCGTGTGAGCAGTGCGCACAATAAGTTGGGATGTCACATTCTGCTGGTCTCGAGGAGAAATGGCAGAGGCATTGTTAAGATTTGAGTTACGCTCCGACGTTTGGGTTTACATGGCGCATAAGACGACACCGCATATTTTGCATATATTGTGTTCTCGACGGAGTACTTTTGTAAACGGCGACCAGGAGCTTTGGAAACACTTTACGAATTTGTTTTGCGAGAGATACATTCGTGAAGTCAACGTCCTTAAAGACGTCGGGGCATGTATAACAATCCCGTATCTGTGCAGTCGCAGTCGGCAGACCAAACATTCGAAAGCTAATGCTGATAATGAGTAAATTCGTGTTAAATGTTTGTATTTATTGTAAAGCAAATTAAGTATCTAATAGTACTTGTCATATCAAAGAAAATATTTACTTCCTTTATGTGACTTTTATAAAGTTAACTACGGTAGTATTATTCACAGCAAAAGATTTTCTTACCCAGCTGTTGTGATTACTCCAGTTCTGTTGTCGATCCTGAACAACCATTGACTCTCATTGGCAAGGGAGTACAGAACACGTGCATTCACTCCTAAGTCTGGATCCGTAGCACGAGCACGAAGAACGCTGGTATCTGGAGGTGCATCTTCCGGCACGGTGGCCGTATAGGTTGAAGCTTCGAACCTTGGAGCATTGTCGTTCATGTCTTCCACAGTAATGGTTATATTACAGGATCCATGGCGGGGAGGCGAGCCTCCATCCTGAGCGGTGATGAGAAGCCAGTGACGGGCTCGAGTTTCTCTGTCTAAGGGTCGTGCAGATAGCGCACCGGTTCTTGAATCAATGCTGAAGATGTTGCCGTGATTTCCACCTATAGAAACGCAAGATATTAGAATCGTGTTAATGGTTTAGCAAAAAAGAATTCCACCTTCAAAATGTGACTCTCCATGCTTTTTAGTTTACATCAAAATCTGCGGACAATTTTCTTCACGAATCGCCATTCATGGACTGTTTCAGTTTTTCTCTGACAGTAATTAAATTATATGATATAATCTAGTCAAAAGGTATACCTGTGATCGAGTAAGTGATCTCTCCATTGGCTCCAGCATCAGCGTCGCTGGCAACGACAGTGTGTATGACGGCAAATTCGTTGTTCTCTGGTACGGCCAGGGGTCTGCAGGCAGCAGGATCCAGTCTGGGAGCATGGTCGTTAGAGTCCATGATGAAGACACTGACTAGTGCCGTATCATGTCTCTCTGTAGCGCCTCCACCTCCATCAGCATACACTGGGACCAGGTAGGACTCGCAGGTCTCGCGGTCTAAGGGTGATCGGAGCCGCAACGAGCCCCGAGAATCTACTGTAAACCGGTCGTCTGCAACACCTTCGGGAATGGAGTAGGTTAGGTTTCCACCTGTAGGCATAAAACACGTTTATTAAGTCATCACGAATACTACAATATAAACTCATGAAGTTTATTTCTTGTATTTTATTCAAAACACGTAGTAAAATGCGTTTACATACATGATATCATTTTATTCCATTCCAAGAAAAGGCATATCTTTTTAAAAGGTATTTAAAGAAAAACATGTTTAACAGTTTGAACGTGTCTCATGAAATATCTAAATATTGCATAATAAGATATTCCTTTCAACGGAAAAGCAATATATTTTTTTAACTCCGAATAATAATATTTTATTACGTACCAATGCTACTCAGTGAAGATTTTGCCGCCACTTTCACAACAAAGCTTCCGACGGGTAGGTCTTCACTGACGTTGACCTTGTAAACTGATTCCAGGAACCTCGGAGGGTTGTCAGATGATCCTTGAACTACTAACTGCAATACCGTGTAGCTTTGCCGAGCGATGGGGGTTCCGTGATCACTTGCCGTTATATTCAATGTAAACATTCCATTCATACCGCCACTGAAAGACATAAGCGGTCTTGCCAGAGTTATCACCCCCGACTCGTAGCCGATAATAAATCTACTGTTGTCGTTTCCGCTTGAAATAACGTATGACACCCGCCCGTTATCACCAGAATCTGCATCGACAGCCACCACCCGGACTAGTGAACTTCCCACGGTGGAGGAATCACTTATTTTAACAATCTTGACAGTTGGAGCGAAAAAAACTGGAGAATTATCATTTGCATCAGATATTATTATTCTTACTGTCGCTGCCGTACTCAATCTCTCTGAGGTGTTGGTTGCCTGATCGGTGGCTCTGACAATCAGGGTATATTCTGTGAGATTTTCATAGTCAAGATTTTCCAACAAGGTTAGAGTTCCTCGCAATGGATCAACAGCAAACACAGGCTTTATATTTGGCAGCTGCTTAGCAAGACTATAATGTATTTCTCCATTCAGTCCTGAATCAGCATCGGTTGCTGTAAAGTTGAATACAGTGGCTCCTATCTTTGTATCTTCGGGAATTTGGATCGTGATTGGATCAACTGGCCATTTTGGTGGATTGTCATTGACGTCTATTATATCGACTTTAATGGTCACAGCGCTACTCTGAGGGTTGTTCGTTGCAGAAGTGTCTAAAGCACGGACTTCAAGTCTGTATTCTCCCTGGCTTTCTCTATCTAGCTGGCGAGCCACTACAAGAGATCCAGTGCTTCTGTCAATGTCAAAGGCTCCAGTTGCGTACTCTCCCCCAAGTGTAATGAGGGTGTATGTTATGTGCCTACTTAGACTTCCTGATATAAGATTCTCCTGGTCAGATTGCTCAGTGCAAGCAATAGATCCAACGACATGGCCCACTTTTACGTCTTCTCGGATCTGCAAAATAAAATCGATGGTTTAGTTCAATATCAAAATTTAGTACAAATTTAAAATGCATAAGCAAGGACGCCATGAAAAACATGTCGGTTCAAGGCTTACCGAAAATACGAGACTTGAGCTGGTGAATGTTGGCCTGTTATCGTTGAGGTCCAGGACTTCAACCCTTAGTAGTCGTACGGTTTGCTTTGGAGGTTTCCCAGCATCAGTGGCAGCTACGGCAAGTCGATAGATTGCGCGTTCTTCGTGATCCAAAACTGTTAAACAAAATACACCCAGGTTAGAATAGCGAATTAAAAAAAGTAATTTCTATACTTAACAAAAAGTGTGTTATTTCTTTTTGGCACTTACCAACTCTAGTTCTGATGACACCAGTTACAGGATCGATCGTAAAGACTCCATATCCATCCAGGTCTCTTCCTTTCAGAACGGAGTAAGTAACTGAGGCATTGTATCCGTTGTCTCTATCTACAGCTCTGACCCTGGCAACTTCTGTCCCAGGAGGTTGTTCTTCTCGAGCGCTGACGACGTCTTCTCTCGGGTCCAGCACTTCAGGCGCGTTGTCATTGACGTCAGTGATCAGTACGCGTACGGGCACGCGTGATGCACGTGCTGGCGTGCCCAGATCTCGTGCTTCGGCGACCAGCTCGTAGGTGGCACGGGCTTCTCTGTCCAGTGGCTCCTTCGTGATGATCTCACCTAGGGAAGAAAAAAATCATGGTTAATGTGGTGTAATGTTAAAATATCACTGAAATAACGACGTCATTGAGCACCTAATAAAACAATAGGTTTAACTTTAAAAAATATATATATATACTTTTTTTTAAATATGTAAATGTGAAGTTTTTGAAAGAGTAATTGTGGCAATAATTTATGGAGTGTTTTTGGGGGTTTATTTATTTTTCTTGCGGTGAAAAACTACTTCATCCTTATTCCCTATTAAATATTGTATTGTCTGAGGAAATAATCTTGTATTTAATTTTATATCCCCGTGTAAGTATAAAACGTAATATCTGATGGATCATCGTTTTTAAAATCACCTTAACTAATGATATTTAAGTAAAATGTTACGTCTAAGATCACGTATTTCAAATTTAAATAAATTGATAATCACATTCACGAGTGGCTGGGATATAAGAAACCATTAAACAAAGGTAGGTTGTAAAACAGCTGAAATTATCATTCATAAACGTAATCATAGCCGACGAAATAACTATGATTATCTGGAAGTAAAATCGGACTACCTGGACCCCATTTCGGATAACATGTTCAACAGGTACATCACAGGCAACCACGCTGTCGTGTGTGGACCAGGCACTACGTCAGGCACTCTCAGGCAAGTACTGGCACACCACTCAGGCCCGCCTGTGATATAACCCAGCCAACATGTCCGCTCTCCGCTCATCTCAGCCGGGAGTAATTCGCCCGGTGATTACTGATTACCTCATCTTGCGAGGTATTCCACCTGAGAGGAAATTGGATATACGTGACACTCCACAGAACAACGCCGTTTAATAAAAACTAATAACTTTCATAATTAAACACAGCACCGAATCGACCATCCTAAATTTTATAAAAATAAAAAAAATTACTCTCGAGATATTTCGATCTCAAGTTTTTTCAGTCATAATTGGCTGCTTGGGCTGGGTTTATTTGGCGGTAATAAAAAATACCCCCAAATTTCATATCGTGAATAAAGCGATAAACCGCTTCCATTCCAGATTCCGGCGTCCCAACTTCGGCGGAAAACTGTCCTCCGTCTTGTTGTTTCGGTGTAACCCTTTGATTGGCCAATATACTTTGAACCTGCACATTTTTTTACGGAACACAATTAACTTGTACCGAAACTTGCACGAAATTACTGGGTTCGATGTCAGAATCTTTTCAGATAATCAAACTTCGGATAATTAAAGTTCTAAAAGAGATTATGGTAAGACAAGAAATGTAATAATGTCTTCAAACTTCGCAAAATCACTTTGTGGCGTCATTTTTAATTAAATGAAACAACTAACTTTGTTTCATTTAATGTAAATAATTGACCAAATTGTAATCATCAAATATCTGAGAAGGAAACCAGAAGGCTGAATAATACGTACAGCGGTGATTCTGAATTCCTGGTGATGTTTTATTCTTCTTTCTGAACCCGACATACATATCGTACAACCGTACCAGAATAACCACCAGCTATTATGCAAACAAGAGCTAATGATATCCATAATATAAAAATTAAAGTTTGTTTGTTTGTTCGTACCTTATGCGCGGCCATACCGTTCATCAGATTGCAATGAAACTTTGGAAATATGATTGTTTTAGGATAGTGAGCTCTGGCGTTATGAAATTATTTCCTATACTATTCATACGATTGCGATTAAAATTTCATCCGATTACTATTAATTTTTACGAATTGCTGTGAAAATGCCCGTGAATACTTCTATATATATATATTTACTGGTGAGCTCTGGCGTTATGAGATTTGCATAAAAAAATTAAATAGGTCACGCAAATTGTTGGAAAAATGGGTGTATTTTATAAAGTTAGGCAGCAGGGAAAAAAGGCTGGGGGGAAGGGTATGCGGGAGGGTCGGTTGGGAATTAAGGAGGGGGTTTCGCGGCAGGGGGGGCAAAAATGCGAAAAAGGTGGAAGCGTAATGTGGGTGGGGAAGGGGACGCGGAAGGGGTAGAGGAAGAGGAGGCGGAAGGGGAACTGTGACGATTGGGATATGACACGAAGGGAGAAACAATTTATTTATTTAATTGGCATTCAACGCATGCCGGGTATCATCTAGTAGTTTAATAAAAAAATACTGCTAGGCTTTCACTACATTTAATTAACAATAATAAAAAATAATGAGAGGAAAGCTAAAATGGTCAACACAAAGGAAAACAAACTATAATGAAGAAAAACTGCATAAAAATAGATATACAGATACAAATTAATACAGATAAGGGGAATTACGAAAAACAAGTTTTTTAAAATTTTATTTTTTACATCAGCTCCACATAGGAGGCTCTGGGAAAAAATCTTTGGGGACGCTGTGCGGAGGGTCTTTTTAGGGAAAGGAAAAATGTATGAGGGGTTGGTGGAAATTTAAGGAACAATGTATCCAGGGTGAATCCGGCTGGAGAGGTCTAGGTTAGGTCTCTCTCAACGAGTCTCTCCCGATCCTGCCAGTCACGCAGTAGGTGGGCAAACACATCCACCGCCAAGACCTAGACAAACCTCATCCCATAAAACCCAGGCATTCATCACCAAACATAGCGAACCACTTGGTGCGACTTATGGCAGGGGTGTTAATTATTCAATAAATGATTTCGGGGAGGCGATACACAAGCCCGCCTCCCATACTAATAACTAGTAGGCGGCTAGGCGGTGGCAAAACTAAGAATTCCAAGTTGAAAATTCGCAAAAACATCATTCGGAGATATTGAGGTTTGAAGTTTAGAATTGATTCGTTATTACAAAAACATATCGTTTCAAAAATTCAAATTTCAATATCTCAGAATGATGTTTTTGCGGATTCGTGACTTGGAATTCTTCGTTTTGCCACCGCTTAGCCGCCTCCTATAATAACTTGAGAGCCAACCCTTCGCAGGTTCGCGACCTTCGCGTCGTGGTCCGACGAGGTTTATTAAAATGACGCCACATTACAAGCTCATCCGCTGTACCGCCGGTAATCCATAGATACCTTGTCGATAGTGTTGTATGATTAATTGTGACCTTAAACCCATGGGAAGAAAATATACTTTGTTTTAATCGGCCGCTAAACTCATGAGCAAGAGAGCCGGTAGAATTAAACACTTCCTGAAGAGCGATCACTCAATGTCTCGGTGCGCGCGCAGCCGGAGCCGTTGAGGAGTCACTTTGTTTATTTTTCTTTTCGTTCGCGAGTTAATCGCGTGATCTTCATACCAAATTAGACGGAAAAATTATTACGGTTAATTTACTGTTATTTAGAGAATCTTAAAGAGTTCACACAATCTAAAATAGCGTGCAATAAATACTATTTGCCGGTCGAGGGGTAATTCTCTCGACTCCCAGTCCGAAGGTCGCGGGTTCGAACCCGGCGTGCGAAATAAATTTTATTGATTAATTTGTATTATTTCACAATTAATTAATAAAAGTAATATGTATTTTCGTTGTTTGTTTTTAAGGTTTGATGCCGTGTTGAGCTACCTCCTTCTCATCATCTCCTCCAGCTCATCGCAATGGCTGAACCTTGCCGAACCAGCCAAACCATGCCTTAAGCGAAAATTGACTCCAAAAAAGTTACTTCTGAGCATTTGGTGACGCAAAGAAAAAAACAATTAGGGAAAAAACAAATGAATTATAATTTTCAAAACACAAATACATGAGTAAATAGCTGTATAAATTTGAATTTGGAATTCCTAACCAAATAGAAGATATTTGAGATCAAAATTGCCAGTACGGCAAAACGCCAATTTCATATGTAAGGACCTAATATATACCTAAAGGTCCTAGCCTAAAAGTCTCCTATGATAAGTTACGCAAAAGATACAAGAGGGATTGCAGTGTTGAACTTGTCGGAATATGAATATAATATTTATTAAGTTGGTTAGCTCTGGCGAGTCCAGGCCATTATAAAGAATTTTAAATAATAAGATTTGGTCAAAAATTAAACGTCGTGTATGAAGGGAGTTAAAGTTGTTGTGATTAATAGATTCGGTGTAATTTGAGAAGAATAAGTTTTGTTTATAATTTATTTGTTTCAAATTTTTCTTTGAAATCTTTTGATTCTTTCAATGTGAGATTGGTAGAAAGGTCACTGTTAATATACACTATCAATATCAATGTCAAGGTATTTTACATTGTATCTTTGGACAAATTAAATTATGCAACCTCTAATAGTCGTCGACATAATTTTAAAGACACTAACGCCGTTCTTCCATGGAGCTACGTTCAAGCGACGCGATCGCTGCTCGTCCGTGTTTTCCATACTATTATTAGTGTTTGAAAACGTTGCTAGGCGCTACACTAGAAGGGTAGCGGTAGCGTCGCTTATAAGTAGCTACCTGTCGCACTATTTTTCTAGTGTAGCGCCTAGCAGCGTTTTCAAGCACTAATAATAGTATGAAAAATACAGACGAGCGGCGATCGCGTCGCTTGAACGTGGCTCCATGGAAGAACGGCGTAAAAGTGCCAACATTAATTCTTAACAAGAACACAAAAAAATCTACAATTTTCTTATACCACTTTATTATTAGGCTGCATTTGAAGTGTGATGTTTTAAAACACAACGAAATGCTTAAAACATACTTCACATAATACATTTTGTATCATAATAGGTGGATGATTCTGCAGGTGTTGTTTAACTATCTGCAGGATAACTGGCAGTTAAATGGCAATAAACCTGCAGGAACCCCGCCGTTAAGTTTACTGAGATTGAGACGATTTAGAAAATACACATTTACCTGCAAACAATTGTGTACAAGTGTTTGACTTACTCTTAGGATTAAATATGATTTAAGATTTTCACGGCCAAAAGTATTATTTATTATTATATTAATCGCTAGAAATTTGGAGAGCCGCCACTTAATTGATTGAATTTACAATGAAAGTGTAAGTTTCTACAAAAAATATATATTTGTGTTTATGTGTATACTATTTATTTATAATTTAAATATTATTTGAATTTTGATTTATACGATTTGAATTTTTATATCATTTTAATTATTTATTAAATATATTAGATTATGTGTATTATATTAGAGGCACTTGAATCAAGAAATTTATTTATTGTTATTAAGTTTATTTTGTAGAACTCCATTTTATTTTTTTTATTTCTTTTATATATTCAATAAAACTATTATTCAATGTATAAAAACAGTTTATTATAAACAAGTTCTGCTTCGTATTTATTATTAAGCGTTACAGCTGTTTCGCCCTCTGAAGGCATTATCAAACTGGTCACCAGTCACACATCTGCCCTGATGATTGACACTGTAATGTTGTCCGAAACGTCGGCTAAAGAAGGAGTTAGCATAACACGGCATAATATCCCAAAAATAAACAACAAAAATACTCTTAGGATTGCTTATCAAGTTCTTGGGTTGATTATACAATATATTTGAAGCCGTCTATTCCAATATCGACATATTGCTGATTGGACAGCCAACCGCACAAGGCCGCGATTACCCGCTCAAAAAGAAGAAGGAGAGATACGACGATACGAATGTCGGAGGGAGCGCGCTAATATAAACAACGATAAAATTGAATCGAAAATTGTTAAAAAGTTTAATAAAAAACGACTTGTTTAAAAAATAGCACAAATCTCGTGGGGGTTGTGTTAAGTAGAATTTAAAAAAACACTGTGAATTTTTTCATACATATAATTGTAAAATAACAGAAACAAACGTGTGAATAATAATTATCGGAGCATACTTAGCGATTTATTTCTATCGAGGGAATTTCAAATAATAACTAGATTAATAATAGAGAGAATAAATAGATACTATCTTAAGAGGGTATTACCAGATAATACCGGAAATTAGTCCTTTTAAAATCAAATTCTAGACGTATTGACTCTTTTTTACAAAAAAAAAAACAAATTGATTTTGAAAGATTACTATTTTATCTGGTACACGCAGTTTTAAAATTTTGAAAAACTAACTGTGTATTTAATAAACTAAGGTTATACCGTTGGTCATTGGCAGATTTGTTCAATTTTTAAACGACATATTCTATTAAACAACACAAATTCCAAATCAAATAATCATACAACAAAATAAATCCATACGTAATCTAGTCAACACAGTTTTCAGAAGTTTAATTTTAGTTAAATTAAAAACATTAAAAAATAAATCCGAGAACGTGTTTTGTTACAGAAATACCTCAGTTTTTCTATTTATTTAAGGTCTTACATACTAAAATATTAAAAAAAAAATTACACGCTTATTTTGTTTAGACATTATAGAAAAATCATAAATACTTATGATCAAAAAATACTTACAAGAAGTACACGATATTCAATAATTAATCGTCACGCGTTTTGAGCATTTTTATTGCTTACTTGAATGTAAGTATATATTAAAGCCAGTTTTGAATGAAATAAATCGATATTAAATTTTTAATTTGAAAAATTTGATACGGGGAATAATCTATCTTTCTCATTGGAACTTCCCTGTACAGTTGCTAGCATTTTTAAACATTTATTCTCAGCCGCTGGCTAATCGCTCGTAAAGAATAACATATAATTTTTTAAGAGCTTGAACTTCAAACTTAGAAAACATGTAAGAAATCGCTAGAAATTTGGAGAGCCGCCACTTAATTGATTGAATTTACAATGAAAGTGTAAGTTTCTACAAAAAATATATATTTGTGTTTGTGTGTATACTATTTATTTATAATTTAAATATTATTTGAATTTTGATTTATACGATTTGAATTTTTATATCATTTTAATTATTTATTAAATATATTAGATTATGTGTATTATATTAGAGGCACTTGAATCAAGAAATTTATTTATTGTTATTAAGTTTATTTTGTAGAACTCCATTTTAATTTTTTAATTTCTTTTATATATTCAATAAAACTATTATTCAATGTATAAAAACAGTTTATTATATATTATGGATATTATGCCGTGTTATGCTAACTCCTTCTTTAGCCGACGTTTCGGACAACATTACAGTGTCAATCATCAGGGCAGATGTGTGACTGGTCACCAGTTTGATAATGCCTTCAGAGGGCGAAACAGCTGTAACGCTTAATAATAAATACGAAGCAGAACTTGTTTATAATAAACTGTTTTTATACATTGAATAATAGTTTTATTGAATATTGAAAAAAAAAAAAAAAAAAAAATGAATCAAGAAAGGTTAAAAGTAGTTTATCTCTATCTATTGGTGCGTTTATTAATATTAATTCAATAATAAACAACAAACAGAATGATAAAACAAAAGTTAGCAGGCGTTATGGTTACGTGGTAGAAGAGTAGTAGGTGTAGGTGAATAAGGTTAGGCGGTAGTCCATAATCATAACCTACGATTTATGATGCTGGTTTAACGAGGTGGTAAGTTAACCATCGGCTTAAAACTTACAGATAACTACACAATGTTTTTTTTAGTAATATTTAACAGAAAGGTGTTAGAGGCTTGCTTGGGATGAAATGATTTATAGTAGGTAAATTAATTTTTAAGTCTTTCTTCTGAGTGATTTCGTTTTAACGAGAGTTAGTCATAAATGCTGCATTGTCGCGTTTTAGTAAGGTAAAGTAAACTCGACTAAGCTTTTACTTGATAATAGTGAGAAAAACTTAATAACCGGTTAGTCTCGGTCCCACTCAGGAATTGTGACTTCATTTCTAGTGGTAGTAGGAGATCTTAAAATTATTCTCGGTTTATTCGTAACACGGGAATGTTTAACCTTCTTTTTAAAAAAATGCTTTAGAACTCAGTAGGTTGCCTTGAATATTGGCAATGTTTGGATGAGTAGTGAAATACAGCATTATATGGAAAACACCGACGATCTAGTTTCTGGAAAAGCATGGCTAAAATCGAAATAATATTAAAATGTAATCCATTTTTTTAAAGGTAGTTTACAGGCAGCCAAAGGGAAATAGCTAAAATGAAAGTTGATTTTATGCCATTCGCCATTTTACGTTGGATTTACACGCAAGATACACTGATCAACTTCCAAGTACTTTTCTTCCAACATACTCTGTGACGTCCCTGTCATCTGTTCTGCGTGTCGACGGATGTTGAGAAGGTATACCTATGTAAAAATAAGCGTTCCACATATTATTATTATTACCATGGAAACGTTAAGCTAGTTTAAATTGGTGAGGAAAATGCAATACATCAATACGTTAATTATCTGACCTACATGTTAAATATCATATTGAACATCGCATTAGCAGCACGATTTTTCAATCTCCCATGAATTTTTACATGATGTATTCTATTTGTATGTTAAAAATATACTGAAAATTGTTGTGAAATAATACACCATTTAATATTATTTGACTTTTGGGGTTAAAAGACTTACTATGTGCTTCATTGAAATATTGACAGCCTTGCAGTTTGTGCATCAGGGCACATTTAATTAACATTAATCAAAGAAACTAATAGCATTGGCTGGGAGGATCTTAAATCACATTCGGTATTTAGTCTAATTACGTTTTTTCCGGATATTGTATTAGTACAGCAAACCGTTCTCACGACTAGTGAGTCTCATTTCATGTATAAATAAAAATATCTTGAAATTCTTCGATTAAATTAGAGGAATCTGAAAGAAAACAGTACGAGAGGAATGTTAAAGTCTAGTTTCTATTCCGAGCGGATTGTTTGCACTGGCTGGTCTGTGGGCCTGTCGGTCTGTACTCTGCAGCCTGTGGTCTGTTTTCTGTACTCTGTCGTGTGTAGTGTTGGCTGAGGACAAACAGGCGACGGTTACCACCGGCCGTAACAACACCATTTGCGTTTTAAGGGACAGCCCGGCGCAGGCGGACAAAGGGAAATGCCGGCGGAACGACTACGAGCGGATAAGCGGGCGAGAGACGGATTATCTGTCACGGCCGCTGATGTTTAATTAAGTGCGGTATTTATTAGTGATCTGTGTGACCGTGTTCTTACAAACAATAGGAAAAAAATGTTACGTAGAGCGGCGCTGTTTTCCAGTTTACGTCGTGTCCGTGATGTCTCAAATATTTTTCCAACGTATCAAACAGTGGGATTTTGGCGCAAATCAACCTATTTGAGGAAATCTCCACAACTTGTCGTATTGTCGAGCGAGTCATTCAAATCTGTAACTGAATTCACCCATGGGGAGAGCGACCCCGCAATCTGAATATGGTGGATTACAAATCTAAAATCTGACATCAAAACTACAGTGAGCTTACAAGCTTTTTGGCACTACATCTACATTCTCAGGCCCGATATATCAGTTGACTTTAAGATCGGCTTGGTTGGAATATCTAAACATAATCCGTACATAGGTCGTAAGCCAGTATTAAATGGATTGTATAAGTACATGATTCCTTTGGTAGGCTAGGTTTAAAAAAAAAAAAATCTAACTTCACTTCAGAATTTTTTTGTGTCGCATTTTATAAGTTTACAGTAACAATTCTTTCAGATTTTGGTAGTTTATACAACTGTTGTTACAAATAATATCATTTTGTAAATACATAATGATTTTTAAAAAATATATATAATAATTATCAATGGTAGCCACCGGTGGGCCAACGGTCAACAAGAGGTGGAACACGTTTATTTTTATTTGAAAAATCAAACCACTTTTCCGTTATTTGTTTTTGGGGTGTTATGCCGTGTTGTGCTACCTCCTTCTTTAGCCGACGTTTCGGACAGCGTTGCAGTGTCCATCATCAGGGCAGATCCGGCAGACACTGCAACGCTGTCCGAAACGTCGGCTAAAGAAGGAGGTAGCACAACACGGCATAACACCCCAAAAACAAATAACGAAAATGCTTTTGGCCGTGAAAATCTAAAAACGTATCCAATCAAACCACTGTCTATATTAGTGCCATAACTATGCTTTCTAATGTCATCGGGAGAGATTTTTGAAAATTTTAACGATGGCAGTGAATTCCAGGATTTCATGAACCTAATAAATATTTAAGGCCGGTTGATTTTTTACGTGTTGATTTTTAAAGTTAAGTTGGTTAAAGCTCCCCAAATCAATCATTATGGTGCAATTTGTGACGATACTAAATTTAACTTGCACTATTCGTGAAATTAACCACTTAAAAAAAACTGTCCCAACGTTGACACCTTTAAGATCCCTCATCAGACTATTGTAGTGTGATTATCAAATTATTAATATAAACATTCCTCATTGCTCGACGAATACAATAGTTCCATACTTACAAAATTAGACAATTTACGTACATTTCCGCGATATGGACATATTCAATATCGTTGACGTAGATGTCAGATTTAACATGTGATTGCTAGCGTCTCGGTGCACCTCCGCGTCTAAAAAGGGAACTATTCTCCGGCTTATCAATGCTTGAGCGGCAGATTTAGCATGTCTAAATTTGAGTGAGTAATGTCGTACATAGCGAGGTCCCGGACTGTCCGATATTCCAAAATATCGAATGTTGGAAGCAGACCTTTGTCTATTCTCAACTCACAATAATTTTTTTTTACATAGGTGTATATTTTAACTGTTTGAGGTATTTTTAATAAACTTCACGTATTACAGTTTATTGTGTTTTCTCGGCCACCATACGATGTTTATGCCCGTACAGTTTATATATAAAATTAATTATCCGTACCTACATAACTTTACCATGAAGCCATGAATACAATTTAACATTCTGCGAATGCGAAAATTTATGGTGCAATGCTATCGATAAAGTATTCTTAAGAAACGCGTTCAGGGTCGGTTAAAATTCTTTCGGTAGTAAAAAAGATATAACGTTTTCAAAGGGCAATACTCTCTTCTAAAGCAATTTTTATTTTGTAATATTTCATTAAAAAGTATAACTCTTGCCGTATTGTAAGGAAATTGCTAGCTTAACGGCTGGGTATTCTTTGCAGGTTATTGTGAAAGACGGCCGGTGGAAGAACCGATCTGCCTTTATCCACGATAATAAAATTGCATTTAAAACCCACGGTTCATTTAAAATAAAGCACGAATCTAGTCTTCGCCAAGCCAGTTAATTCTTAAGAAATTGCTTTGGTATTTAGCTCTGCTAATTATCCATCGTTAAATAAGGAAGGGGGAATAAAATAAGGAATAAGCAATGGTAATGTAAGGTCTCGTGAGGCTAACGAAGCTACACTGGCGCACATAGCACCGTGTTTGCTGTTCTTCTGGAGCCTTAAAGCCTGGAGTATTTCCCACATAACCCTGTACTCTATATTTTAAACATTATCCCTGTCTATTGGGTATCTGTAAGTGGTCCAAACTGAGGAGTCGCAAACCTTTCCAAGAATAAGAGATATGATCTGACTGCTTTCAGGCGATTTCTAAAGGATGGATGTAAAATAAAATAACCCCAACTGTCGTCAACTGTGAAAAGTAAAACTTTGAAAATTTTGTTAGGGTTGTGCACTACGTCCTATAAAATTCGGGATCAGGCCGTCGCAATACTACTCCTTATGTAGAAGACGATAAGTTTTAAATTCCTGTTTAATACCAGCCTCCTGTTTTGATTTATTCACGAAAAAACATCGCCCAGAAGGTTGTTGAATTTTATTTTGCGTAGCTCAGGCACAAACGTTTAAATGTTTAAAAAAAAATTTTGTCCAAATTACACAATAAATCCATAACCGAAAAGGTGTTCGTCAACAGGAGATATTGAATTGTAAAGAATTTTTTATCGGCCTGCTATTATATTTTTTCTGGGATTATAAAAATACTTATTCAAAGAAATACACGAATATTTCAAAGGCAAACCAATGTTCTTCTCGCAGTACTTAATAAAAGCGTCTAAATTATTTCTAAGCTAATGACATAATATTTTAAAACATAAACTACACGATTTTGGATTGCTTAGTAGTGCATCATTTTTTATTTCTGTAATTAAGCCATAAAATGAGGTATTTTCTTTAGAACTTACTTTTCTGCAGTCGACGTATATCTACGTTCAACTTATATATTAATGAAGCAAATATGTTCGCTTTGATAATTTTCTCTTAAAAAAATCTTATTTTGAAAGTGAACATTGGAATAGGGAGAAATTAAGAATTTTCTGTTTTAGTCGGGTAGGTTAGTGATTATTGTTTGTATTATTATTAGAAATAGAAATAGTACATGAGTGCCCTGATGATGGACACAATGCTGTCCGAAACGTTGATTAAAAATGGAGATAGCGCAACACGGCATAACACCCCCAAAAATAGATAATATTGTCTTAATACAAAAGAAAATGAAAAAAGGATGTGTGGCTCGCCAGTAGCTGGTTGACGACGCCTACCTACCCCATGTTGGACGCGACGGGTTACGGGATGTACGGTGCGGCGCGCATACCCGCGCAGTATTTGCTAGGTACCGGTACCGGGTATGTTTCCAATCGAGTATGCTAAACGGCCGGCTTATTAAAACTATAAAGGTTCAAAATACAATGAAGATACAAAGAATGCTAACAGAGCCCACGCTATCCGTTTCTTCTTGCGTGCTGTTTTGCATGTGAAGAAAGTAGTATAGTTGAAACAATGCATGCGCTTTGGTTTAGTTGATCTTTTCTGATATAAATAGTTTTTATCCGTAAATCTATGACAAGCTTCATACTCGGTATCGCCCGAGTTTCTTTTGATTTTTTAACATATCAATGAACATTTCAAAGTCATTAGACAAAATTCTTAGCCTCCCTCGATGCAACAAAACTCATTATTTGTATATATTTATAATATTTTTCGTATATATACACTTTCAAAACTACCTAAACAATTTGACATTTTTAACTCCGCATCTCACTCCTTGAAGTCACACAGGCTACCAACCTACCCCCCTTCCTTTCACACTTAAACCATTTTTTATGTGATCTTTCTTAACTATTATCTTTCAAATCCGGTCAGTGGTTCAGTGGGCATCGCGTTTGGGTCTCACCCATGCGTTCCGTGTTCGATTCCTCGGCCGGCTAAGTCCTCCACCACAACACAAGCAACATCTTCCGCTTAGTGTGGTAGTAGTAGGAGATTTTCAAATGTTGTTGGGTTATTCGTAACCCGGGAATGTTTGTCTTTCTTTTTAAAAAAAAAAAAAATCACTTACTTTCATATATTATAATACCCACGTGGAAACCTTTAAATGGTACGTAGATATTATTACGATTTATTTTAATGTAAATTGTTGGTCTCCCAAATAAAATAATGGAATTGAATTTACGTGCTAAAATTGGTGGCGAGAAAATCCCAACAACTCCTGACAAAAAAGCGTTGAAAATTTTATGACGTCAGAGCTCAACTTTCGCGAGTGGTTTTTTAGGTATTTTTCAACACTTTCCTACAAAAATTGTAACAATTTCTAGTAACCTTATAGGCATGTCACTCCAATCATACTATTGAAATCCTCTAAAATAATATCTAATTCGAATGTTGAGAAAGTAAAAAAAAGAGAGTATTCTGATGACCTACCAATTATGATGTTTTGTTAGTTGAAAAAACAAAGTGTTATTTGATGATCTTTACATATCTATCTAGGCACTGCATAGAATGATCTATGTACCTCTTTATTGTGTTAAAATTATCTACTAAGCAAATAAGCACACCACACTCAAGAGGTTACTAAAAACTTGCAAAAGATTTATCCGTGAGCCTTATTCAATACGCAGCCAAGAAAGCAATGTGAGTGACACCCCGAGAATTTTCATTGTTTTCTGTACTGTCTTCCCCGTGAGTTATCGTGACTATTTGCTAGTCGGTATGAGAAACGCTGTAAATAGGAGGATGAGGAAGGGTAGAACTGAGTACTAAGTATAGGGATTTGCATATCGGCAGTGATAATGATACGGAAGAAGGAATTCACGTATAACCTTTGATATAATATAACCACCACGAAGGCCTTTCGTTGGAAAAAAAAAATGGTCCTACACTAGTCCCAGGGAGAGATTTAATGTACGTCATCGACGATTGCCCTAAAACCCGCCCATAAAAATATTCCTTCCCACACGTCTTGTATGAAAACGTAAAAAATACAAGATAACTAGAAAGTCGAATATGTATAATTATGTTCCTATAGACATTTCGCGAACGTATGTTTCATTGGAATGTATAATTACTATGGTATTGCCAGTTAAAAAAACAAGTAAATACAAATTAAATGCTTTATTTCATAAAACGCACAAAATGGTAATAAAATTCACACGGAATGAGATAGACATTAAACATTAACTACCTACATACTTAATATAATATATAAAAAAATAATGTTTGTTTGTGTGTTCGTATGTTATGCGCGGCCATACCATTTATCCGATTGAGAATATGATGTGCGCAAACCCGGGATGGTTATAGGATAGTGAGCTCTGGAGTTATGAAATTATTTCCTATACTATTCATCCGATTGCTATTAATTTTTTTGAATTGTTGTGAACATGCCCGTGAATATTTCTATATATGTACTGGTGAGCTTTGGCGATATGAAATTTGCATGAAAAATGAAATAGGTGTATTTTAAATGGGTGTATTTTATGGAGTTAGTCGGCAGGGAAAAAAGGTTTAGGGAGGGGTATGCAGTAGGGTCGGATGGGGAATTAAGGAGAGGGGCTTCGCTGGAGGGGAGACGAGGGAGAGGGGAAGGCGGAGAAGGTGGAAGCGGAATGCGTGAGGGGGAGAGGTTGGGGCGGGGGGGGGGGGGGGGGGGGGGGGGGTTCGCGAGAAAAGGAAGAACAAGAAAATTTGTGCAATTTATTATTACTAACTTTAAAAAGAAAGACAAACATTCCCAGGTTACGAATAACTTGTAAATATTTGAAAATATCCTACTACCACCTCAGTAAGCGGAAAGTGTTGGAAAATGGAGGAATCGAACACAAGACGCCTGGGTGGGACCAACTCAACTACCGGTCGGACTCACATGGATAAATTTATTAGTACAGTTATTCTTCAGTACGCCATTATCAGTTGGGAAGCAGCTTACAAAACTAGTTTGACCCCCATAGAAATTGTTAAAAAACACATAATAAAAATTATACTAAAAAAACCTCAAACTTATTTATCAAAAATACGATCGTACAAATTAAAAATGAATAAGATAAATACCCATTCATAACTGAAAATCGTACTAGACTAAACATGTATTTGTTTGCCCCAAACTAAACACTTATTTTGCTTAACACCATTATACACACCAAGGAAAATACTTCTTTAATAAACTACCAATAGAAATCAGAAACGTTAATAACAAAGCGCAACTGTTGAACTCTTTAAAAAAATATTTTAATGAAATCATCAATAGGAAGACCGTTTCCTCTATTTCAACATGAAAGTCGCACTAATAAAAATTATACTTGTTTTTCTTCTTACCGAATACATAGATGTTTATATATTTTAGTTTCTGTATTAGCTTTACATACGAGTATGTGAAACACGTTACTGTATTAATTGTACATATATGAAATGTAAACTCTTCTTCCATCCACAAGCAAATGTTTTTATTGGAAGACCAGTATGAATTAACATATACCATTCTTAAGTTAAATAAATAAATAAAAATAATTATTATAATATGGATAAATTTCTCGTGTTTTTATTTCGATTCCACATAAAATTTCTTAATGTGTGTATTTTCAATGTAAAAATATTCTATTGTAAAGATCGCGGTAATTAATTAACCGTCACCCATACATATTATAAGAAGCCTATCAATATTATCAAATGCTCCATGATGATGTAGGCACGAGCTCTTCCTAAGAATACTATATTTATAAAATGTTAATTTTATAATCGCCAATGATCTTTTCGAAACTGTTTATGACAATGACATGTAACCTGCCAATAAGAATCCAGGAAAACGTTTTCAATCTAATAAATATGGTGTTTTTGTAGTCAGCTAAAATGTCTTGGTAGTAATTAATAAGTAATAATATCATTTCTCGTTTCGTATGCATGCGATGCTATCTGCATTTGGCATCTAAGCGATCATTGTCAACAAGTGAATGCCAATGCCATATTGCTGGAAGGTTGGTATTTTGCAATGAATGTATTCTGTAAGCGTAAATATTCTCATTGATTTGTTGCCGAAGAAGTAGTGGTAAAATCTATCAGAGAGATTTGTAAATTCCGACAATTTACAGTCTTTCAAAGGTTTGGTAGATGTGTTAAAGGTTTTAAAGAAATCATGAGACAAACCTGTAACGGGGTCAATGTGGAAGCTGGTATTGGCTGGGATGAGGCTGTATCTGATGGCTGCGTTGTCCCCCACATCCTCATCACTGGCTTGCAGAGATCCAACCCTTGCACCTCTTGGCAAATTTTCCTCAACTGAGAACTCGTAGTTCAGAGCTCCGAACTTTGGATCATTGTCGTTAGCATCCAACACAGAAACTGTCAGTCTCGCTGTGGCTGCTGAAGGAGGTGCTCCGTGATCTGCTGCTGCCAGGACAAGATTGTAAGAAGAAATCTTCTCTCTGTCAAGTGGTCCAGTAAGCATGATACGACCAGAGTGGGGTTCCACAGCGAACGGAGTTTGAGCTCCCCCAACAAGACGATATGTCAAGCGAGCGTTGTTTCCTGTGTCCAGATCTACTGCTGTAACTTGCACCACCTGCAAAAGAAACAAAATTTAAATATTGAATACACGAGGAAGTCATTTATAGTGCTCCAGTTTTTAATTGATTGATCGCATGCAATCTTGATCAGTTCTTCTGCGTTTCGGTTTTCCAATACAAACAATCTAACACCATAAATTAGATGGAGTTCCAGATAAGCAGCATTTAAAAAATAATTATACATAAATTATCTGTTTTAATCAAAAATGCAACAACACGCCTAGATAAAATGTTCAAGATCTTATTATAGTTCGATTGCAGAAAGGATCGTGGCGTAAATGAATATAATGAGGCTATAGATTAAATGGAACCTGAATTAATAACTGCTCCCTATGACATTAAGAGGTGCTGCGGACCTATTAGTGCATCTTAAATATATCGCACTTGTCAACAGCATCGATAATAAACGACAAATTCTCGTGTGTCCTTGACTGCTAATGGTTTCAGCTTCCATCCTTTATGAATGTTATGCTCTCCAGTACTGTGTTGAGAAAGGATTAACATTAAAACTTTATATTACAAAACGACCAAATGCGAAGTTAGAATACGTTCTGTACTTATTATTTCCTATTCTCTAATAAAAACTGTGTATTATTATCTTCAGTACGTTTGCATGAACATAATTTTCTTTCTTCAATCTTTGCAAACTCCTTGTTAATTTTCAATTTTGCAAGGTCATTAATATTCTTGTTTACATTGAGCATTATAATAAAACACAATACCTAGGTACAGAGCCAGCAATACGTTGGACGAGCTGAGAACAATATAACATATTGGCCATTGTTTGGCGTAGTACATTATTCGATGCAGTTAATGCATACTAGTTCATTCCGGTGCACCGTTCTCGACAAACCCTAGATAATATGACCCCTTTCCTCGTCCCGCACCGGAGAAAGTGCGAAGTTTACTGCAGGGGGTCACGTGGCCTGACCTGCCACCTACCACCTACCACCTTCAAGCCGGGTCCGCATGCGGCATTCGCTGCATGCTGCATGTGGCACCAAGACACGCCACGAGTGCGCCTATAATAGGTGGCTGGGAGATGCACGAGAGAGATGCCACCACGAGAATCGAACGGCGGACACTTCGTGAGGTGTAGTACTAATTTGAAATACCCGTCGATGTTTCCTCAATAAGTCAGCCTAGAATACTTTCAGTCCGTCGAATACGTTCCGCGATACGGTACGGCCGGGAAACAGACTTACAAGAGACTAAATTATCCATTTTACTCACACAATGTGTTTTGCAGGAACTGAATGTAATTATTATTGCATGCTGCGGTAAAGTAATCACTGAGGTCAGAGTGATTGACTTTGAAGCTAAAATAATATACTACCTACTCGTATGTTAGTTTTCACAAATAATCAGTTCAAATCATTCGCATTAACCTCACCTCTTCTAGATTTTAAATACAATGGAAATCCTCAATTATAATTGGCGAGCTTGAAGCATGATCAATTTTAAATTGGTTTGAACCACAAGTCGGCGATAACTTTCTGCTGGACATGATGAAAATATATTCCAAATCAATAAATTCAAGTTTTACAGTCTTCAGTTATACGGATATGTTCAAGATATGAACTTAACAGCAGGACTACTTACAAGTGTATCAATGGGGGCTGATTCCAAAACGCTGACCGTGTATTCGGGTCTTTCAAACACTGGAGGATTGTCATTCACATCCTGGACATCTACCAGCAAGGTCAGGTTAGCTGATAGTGGTGGGTTTCCCCCGTCATAAGCCACGACCGTCAGGGCATGCCGCTGGGACGCTTCGTAGTCGAGGTGCCTGAAACAAAAAATCAAGTGTAAGCGAAAGTGAGCCTTGCCAGGAAGAACAACATAGTTATTTTTATACCAGGATGACTTTAAACTATATGTTCAAACATAGCTCGAAATATACGATCTCAATCAACCACTGTCGGATTACATTGGATACAAGAGTTGAGTGCTCATCGGAGACTTGATAAAAATGACGTTGCTTTTATGATTGGCGTATATTAAGGGCCGTGTGAACGACCTTCCCAATAACAGAGGCCCCCATGTTATGATACATATTTTTTATAATGCCTCTTTTGAAATTCTTTGAATTTACCGCTGGAGTAACGAGCGACAGTTTTATCGACGTGTGGTCGACATACTATAAACGTTCATATTGTTCACCGCAACGCGACTGTTATGCAATATGTATTCCATGTTTTAAATCTTTAACATATAGAATATATCTAATTGACATAAAAACAATACATATGTGTAAGCTTTCAAATATTTGTGGTGACTAGCAGCCTTACTGAAAAACGTCGTGAATATTTTAAACAATTGATGTATGTAAAATCCTTACCATAATACGGAAACTGACAAAAAATAGTTCATGGAATGATAATATATGCATTGCTTATTCAGCCAAAGAGGGTTGTCTGTTTAATACAATGTTTTTAATAATAATTTTTCTCATATAACATGCAATTATTGTACGACTAGAACTAATGAAAAATAACACAAATAAGTTGTAAATTTATTGAATGAAGCAAATTGGATAGTGGTTTACACAAAGTAATCGGTTTCATTTAATTAAAATGATGCCACAAAGTAATTTTGCGAAGATTGGAGAAGTAAATTTATTGAATTATAGGAATATAGTAAATAGTAAATTGGTCATTAGAATAGAAATTTTGAACAAAAACATGATCTGAATCACACAACAATCACAAACGGAAACTTTGCCTGCAAAAGACATTTTGCCTGGAAAATGCTGCTTATTTAAAGAATTTTATTTGCGTGTGATTTCTACTGAAGTGAAATATTTATTTGTGTGATTCGCCATCCTTTAGGGATTAGAAATGTTTGTGTTTTCAATGTATTACAATTAGTTTATATTTTTGTTGGTTTATAGAAGATTTATCTATCTAAGGTATTTTGAGCACGTACTTATATTAATATCAACATGTCAAAGACCTCCATCTTCCTGTGACGTTAAAAACGCACAATTAAATAAGAAATTTTCTAAACGATTTTTATGTACCTTGTCAAAGTGATATGTCCAAGGGTTCCGTCTACTGCAAAAGGTCCTTGAGTATTCGGTCCACCTGGTCCTGCGAGTTTGTATCGCACCAGACCATTGGCTCCTGCATCTCGATCCCTCGCATGGGCAGCGTACAGAGGAGTTCCCAGTTCCAAGTTCTCAGCCACTGATATCCTCACAGAGGAGGATTCAAACTCTGGAGCATTGTCATTCACGTCTTCGATGCCGATGTTGACCTAAGGAACAAAGAAAATTGAAATTTACAAATTACGAAACATTGAAAACGGCATGGTAGGAGAAGCACAAGAAAGACAACAATTACAGTTCACATACAAAGAAGACGAGAACATGGGAGAAAACCATAAAGTAAAGAATCAAGAAAGTATAGAATATCTTCAAAACACTTCGAAGTCGTTGGTGTCAAAACTGTCACGTGGTTTGCTACCGGACCCGCACAATGGATCGCAGAATATGCTTCAGGGCAGTTATTTTCTCTTGAGGTGGAGGTATCGTTAAATTACACTGTTATTCAAGTAACATTGGGAAAGATTTATACCGACCGCCGTATTGCAGTGTTGAATAAGCATCTGGAGATAACCGGAGGTACATAGCTTCTGAATCTTATAATTTGAACTGGTAAGTCAGATTACAGCAATTCCTACCATAAATGAGCTTCTGGTCTATCGACGCACCTAGCGAGAAGATCATTGAGATCTATTCATTAACGTCATGGCCACCAACCGTATGGCGGTAATCATCTCTATAGCGAGGCATCTCATAAGTAATTCAATTGAATATAATGTAAAGCGTCACAATAAAAGAATAACGGATTGTTTCTTCGCATAGTTTTTAACTGTTGTAAAGTGATCCACCATTTCGGTTTCGACCGACACCGTGTGGTCAAAAGATATATACGAGAACACTTTTCTTGAAGAGAGCCGCGTCGTAAATTCACTAAATCAATTATCTGTTAATTTCACAATTGGATATGGTAAACATTAAAACTTCAGAACCCGAGCTTTAATGAAATTGCCAATGGAAACTGCCAAAGCAAAGCAATAAAATCTGCTTTCCAATCTAAATTGTAGTAAAAATAACTAAACATTGACTGTACCATTTTTAAATAATTTATTTACGTTTTGTTTTTTTTTGTATTTTTTGTAAAACATACGAAATTATTCATCATAAAATTAAGATACTTGTAAGTTAAATTCCTAGATGGACATATTGCCTGTTCAAAGGAATTAAATATGACACGTGGTGAGCATCAACATATTTAGTTGTATTAGGTAAAGTGTTTATTTGAATTTTATTTTATCATCATTAATTTTTTTTTATTTTTTATTTAATGACAATACAAATTAAAATTAAAATACAATATTAACTAAATTAAGAATATAAAGTGTATTCTTAATTTTTTCACTTATTCTACTTATGTAATACTAACTTTTTTATATTTTATATGTTTTAGTCCATTTTCTACTTTAGGTACTTGAAAATCTAGCATTCGTTTTTATATTACCCACACTCAGGCAGTGCCTTAGTGGGTTTTCATTTCTTGTTTGTACTATTTGTTATTTATTATATGTATAAAGAAATGGAAATAAAAAAAGTAAAAAAAAAAAAATACAATGTAAAATCTTTATAATTTGTTAGTTTGTACCTCTAAACAAACAATACAAAATTTAAAATTAGTATAAAAATTATACTAATAAATGAGTAATAAAATTGTAATTTGGTACAAGATCAGTTTATTAGAACAGGTACTGCCTAGTTAGAAACCATTATGGGGCCAACAGACCTAGCTATAAAAGCTCAAGCGTTACTTGGTTTGGCGTATTTCGGCATATTGGTTGCCGTACATTCCCAATGGGAATGTATGACGAGCGATATGCTGAAGTAGACCAAGCCAAATAACGCTTGAGCTTTTATAGCTAGGTCTGTTGGCCCCATTAATGTTGCCTGAGCCATAATTTATTCACACATGTATTGCAACTTATCCTCGACGCACACATAGTTATCCAAATTATAATACATCCATATCAATTATGCAAAATACGTAACTGATATAACCATGTCTAAATTATTTAACTTAATTCTGTAAAATGATAATTTTCTTGCATTCAATAAATAAATCAAATTGATTGGATGCAGTTCTTACCTGAGTGTGTCCATAAGCAGGTGGATTGCCGCTGGAGGCTTGGATGTTCAGCAGTACCGTTGGTCTGACTTCGTGGTCCAGGCTGGAGGCTGTTCTAATGGATCCTGAATCTGGATCTATGCTGAAGTATCGGTCAGGGTCTCCAGAGTAGATCGAGTACTTTACCACCTGGCGGTCATCTGTGGATAAGGAAATAGGGTATTATTAATAAACAGTTATTAAAAGCGAAGATATTCGTAATATACGATAATAGTAATGAAATAAACTTCGATTTTGAATTTCAAAACACTCCATTGGGATAATGATACTAATTTTTGGAAGTCTCTACCGTATTGAATCTTAAAATTTGAACTCTCATTTCATCTTATTAAAATCGGTTACTTGGCAGTTGAAACAAAGTGTGGGCTTCATAGGGAGCAAGCACTGCCACAAATCGACGGTTATATATTTTCAAAAGTCAAATATTTCTCAGTGGAACAAAGGCGAGATGTACAGGTACCTATCACTATTGTACATAACTATTTCCAAGTTAATAATGCCAATAACAGGGCGTATGATCTGTCGAATTTTCCACGGCTATAAAAGCTCTGCCGTGCAATTGAGGAAGTTAGCATTCGTTAGTACAATGCGATAGAAAGGAGATTTTATTACGTATTGTGCAGAACTGGCCACCTAACGGTATTGATGTTCCCGTCTTCTCTCTCTCTCTCTCTTAATATTTCCTACTCATTGTAGCACTGTACGTACATATCACGTCATAATATGCCTACATTATTCCTTCATATCAAATTTGCCGCATCATGTTCCTAATAAATCAAGACCTTTACATGAATAGGCGCTATAATATTATAGCAGAATTTTATTTCAATAATTGGAAACAAGATGGTCAAACATGCTGCAAAGGCAGCAGTAAGTTATAAAATGTATGTCTCGAACGCATAATTATTATCTTCTCTCACAAATTGGACAATATTATTAGTATTGTGGCTTTACCTCGTTCATTTTGACGAGTCTATAGAACTGTAATTATTCACGAAGTTGTAATAATTAATTCATTTTCTCGCACGATGGCCTTTGGCTTTTTGTATGATCAGGTAAAATGATAAGTTCGCATGTTTAAAGGTATCGCTCATACACAGTCAATAATAAAAAGTTAAGACAAAACCGGGCGGCCATATAAACATATTCCCGAATTTGCTAACCTATCTGGATTTTGACAGTAGTGCAAATATATTTTTTATAAAATATTTTTTTATTTTTTATTTTTTTTATTTTTTTTTATTTTTTTATTTATTAACCAAAAATACATTTTTTTTAGGTATATGCCACCTCACTAGGCTGAGCCTGTTCCGAGAATATAGATATCGACTTTTGATAAGTTACTTCTTATAGGAGTTAGGACCCTTAAAAAATCGTTAACATTTACTGGTTTAAACGCCATCAAAGTTCAGTATAAAGACTTAACAACGTAAAACATTTGATAAAAAATTCCAGTTTTGTAGTGGAAAAAAGGGATATACAAAACCTCGATTTGTCGATTTTATTTCGGTATTATCAGACTGAAGTGCAGTTGTTCCTTACGCTCAGTATTCGGGAGGGTCCACTGTCCACCCAGTGACAGCAATAGTAGGTCAAATGCCTAAGATCAAAATTTCTCAGCGACCGTTTTTTTGTTAACAACCTGATACACTGTATTTTCACAACACAGTGGAAAAGATGTTTCGCAATCGTTAATAGAGAAATAATGTTTCTTTTAAGTCGAAAGTTTTTGGTATAATAAATCCGAAAATCGGATATTTTTTGTAAGATTATATTCGATTCATTGTGATAAATTTGATCAGTGGCGTAAAGACACAGCGGGTTGCCATAAACCGAAGTCCGATTGATCTTAAATTTGTCGAAATCCTGAATGTACTATGTGTGTATTAACACGCCAGAACAAATATGCTAATTATAGACTTAATTATTCAATATCGACATGTGATCCGAATCAATCGAACATGCTCTATCGTGGTAGATTTGAATACATAATCATTATAAATTTCATCTTATACCTAACATCCCAAAGCAGAATTGAGCATTCTTACAATATGTTAAAGATAAAATATTAAAGTATAAAATCTTTATTCAATGTAAGGTGCTTCTAAATATTAAAAGAAATACAGAGTCAGATTGTTAAATTATGGTTCTAAATCCGTTATAAAGGTTGTGTTAAAAATGTACCCTTCAGCTAAGTGATTTTAATCATTATTTTTTGGTAAGCCATTGTTTGAATGGCTTACCAAAAATGCCTCTAATAGGTATACTCTTTATTTAAAGACATTTCGACTTATGAGCGTCAGGACCTTGGATGGTTTACAACCTGTTGTAGGAATCGTGGTAGATTTTCCATGTTAAGCAGAAGTTAAATTTTCCTTTCAAAACCATAAGGAACTGTCGTGATGAATACGTCGTGTATGCATAAATTAATTAGGCACAGAAATTGTACAATTCCGAAGCAAGTACATAGAACATTGCTAATTTCGTGCGTATCTAACCAAATATAATACACCAGGTTATATGTTTCAAGTTAAGTGGATGAAATAACAGAGATGTTTATTTAAGTTGTGGTAAGTAGAGGCCCCAAAAAAAATTCCAACACTTCACACTTTCTCCCTTGCTCCACTCCAGGATCGAAGGGTTTAAAATAAATAAAAATACGGAAAAAACAAGAATTTCGATCTTGAAGAAATCAACTAGAAGGATTATGGTTTATTGATTCTTTCTTTAAATGAACCGGTAAAATCCGTCTCGAGTAGACCAACTAAACAAGGTATTCTAAATGTGTTGTTTTTCCAATAAAATAAACCAGACTTTCAAACTTGACGGAACTTGATGCTTATTGTTGTTTGTATCATTTATGAAACGAATCTGGGTTTTCAGTTTTCGAGGAAACCGACTGGATAGTTTACTTTGAAATCAGATCAATTTGGACTTGACCAACCAAACGAAGTTTATTGTTTCTCCAACGAAATGAACTAGGTTTTCAATCTCGACGAAACCAACTGCATGGCTCAAGGTTGGTCCGTACTTCCACGGTTGATTCGTTGATTGTGCCGGGGAGCATGCCGAGAGTGAAGCGACAGGGAAGTTGAGAAACAGTTCAATATACCCGGGCCGATATGAGGTGATGACTTGTGATGACCGGGATGAGAGGAGGATGACAGACGGAAAAGATCGCCGCATGTGGTCTCGCTTGGCACCAGATAATTTTAATTATCGGCTCTTTGTTCGGCGCTCTCAACGGGACCCCGACACAATAATGCCCCGACCAGTGGACTCAATCCACGCTGCTCAATCCACCTACCAACAAAAGCCGGAACAACGATTCGATCCCCAAACAAACGCAATGAACCAAGGATTACCCTTTTGAATCGGAAACCGCAATAAAATTTATATGTGTCAGTATCAATAGGCCATGAAAGGCATTGTCGGAACTTCTATATTTATATCGGTACATCATTCCGTATTATGCATTTAGGTGAATAATAAAAATCTCTATTGTGTAAATAAATTGTTCATGGTGGAGTGTAACCATTTAATAGAGAACCTACATATGCAATATGCAAAGAGCTCGCTGTAAATCACAAGAATCACTTAAAGTTAAGAATTACACAACTTTGCCATAATAAATCGCAATTCCAGAACTTCGCAGGAAGACACACCAAGATTGAAAGAGAATTGAATATTTGAGGCTGTTAAAGTAAAAAGTAGTATTAATATACACGTATTTATAAATGTGAAGGAAGCTTTTAAAAATCAGCAAAATTTGAAAAATATTAAAACGCCCAATGGGTTCTAATTACTTTTCAGTACACTGAATTTTTCTTGAGATTGTTCGAAATGTGATTTTAATGTTTTAAGGAGTATGATTATTGAAGTTTTTGACAGTGTGTTGTTGCTACCTCGACGGACTAAATTATAAGTAATTTTGGAGTAGCGCAATCACGATAAATCAAGTTTAGTAACGATGACGAATTGCCCAATCAGTTTTTTTTCAAACACCGAAAGATTGATCAGTTAGATCTCTTCTGAGCATAATATCAATAACTCTAATCAATATTAGTTTAATTAATGTGGTGAGGAAGAAAGTAAACATAATAATCTTTTGGCATATGGTTTAATTTAACGAGAAAAAAAATGGATCGTTCAACACTCCTGACTACAAAGGTTATTACACTAATGTAATATTGCATACCGGTAATCCCTTCATAACGCAATTCGTTTTGATATGGTAACACAGTTTATGCAGCGTCAGATGAGATGAACAAAATGAATATTGTTATTGTTACAACATTATACACAACAATTCAAACTGATTCAATTCAATTTGAACTGTGACGGCCTCCGGGTGATGCGATTAAAACCTCCGACTCAACCAGTTGCGGGACCATTTTCCACTGAATTAATAACCACACAAATTTTTTCCAGGTCTAAAAATGCATGTTAAGAAAATAAAAAATAAAAATAATTCAAAATAAATAACTAATTACGTATCAATTCGTAAGCAATACCTAACAGAAAAAGGTAAGTCAGTTTTAAAGGTTTGTTCAACTGATTTGGCGTCAGTTAAGCCATACTAAATCGGATAATTATAATTATTTTCCCATCGTTAGAATACGATATAGTTCTCCAGCGATCTGTATTTCACCTTGCCCGGGCATTAAATAACCATCGCGAGCCTTCGAAGGCTGTATTCCCTACTCGGTGGTAATGTCAATAGATTTGAATCAATATTTGCTGGGCAGTTGCAGTGCCCATTGCCCAGTTGGCCGGCCGTCCGAGTCGAGGCGAGTACCCGCGATAAGAAATCCGAACATATTTGCATAAAACCCACCTCATTTGGTCTATTAAGTGTTCATTGGGCTTTGCATGTGAACGCAGATTATCGCATTCACGAGGGGACGGCCGCCTCCCGATCATATTCAATTAAAACTAGTTTAGTGGAAGGAATGGTATCTGCTGAAGCGATTTTCTGTTCGCGGGTTTATTAAATCGGCATGAGATGAGATTACTCCTTGGTTATTACAAGTATCTATGACAAGAGCTTTATTCATTTTGTTTTGGTCACTTATCACGGCTGTCGCGTGGGAAAAGGCAGAGAGGGTTGTATTCCACCTACTCGTGGATATTAGCTTTCCCATTAATAAACATTGTGTCGCTTTTTCATGTTAGTTCATTATTCCAGTAATTAGAAACCACTATAGTAATTACGATTGTTTGTGTTTCCCTTGGTATCAAATATTACATGGTAAATCCGAAAAATAAACAATGTAAATTCTTTTGTAAATTTGAATGATTGAAATAATTTGGGCATTTTGATAAAAACATGTTCGAGCTGTATAACATATATCACGAACTTGGAATGTATTTAAGACCATACACGTTATATTTTCCTTAACCACTGAGCTATCGAGGAAACCTTTACCGCGCTGGTTATTCAACACTTTGAATATAGAACAAGCTTCTGGTTCAAGATTTGTCCGGTAGAGGCCTTCACCTTAATTTATTACTACGACGATTTGCGGGGCAATATATAAGTACCTACATGGTACACGGATACTTGCAAATAAGGTGCGATGGGATAAGTATACAAGGTATTACAACGGAATAAATACCCGGGTAATGTCTCGTGTCAGTGGTCGAATTTAATTACAAAATATCGAGATCACATTGAAACAAATCGAAAGATAGCTCCCGATAATCGCTGTGGCGGTCCCGTGACTGGGAGAGTGCACCGAACATAAAAAATGCTTTTTTAATGTCCGCCCGGGCGGTTAATGAAGGCGGCCAGCTCGCGGGTGTGTTCATAAAAAATAAAAAATAAAAACTAAAGATGGCCCCACAATGGGGGAAAGCATCGAACATGTGACATTGGGCAGAACGGCAGAACAATGAAGGACGCGAGACAGGGCTCGGTAGCCGAAAAGTCTCGGCGGAGGCGATCAGCGAGCCGGCTACCCGCTACCGGCGAACTGGCAACTGGCAACCTGCTCAGGCAAATCTCCCGCATCTCTCTACCCTATTTGGCACGTGTCACCATCTAATTGTCGCCGAATGATCACGATGTACACGTTACAGGGAGTTCATCTATGTCGTCCCACGCTGGTTGTTACCCGCTGGATACTGACTCCTGATTGCTATCTGAATCTGAACATTCTATTGGCTTTGGGTCAATCAACCTTCTCCATAAAACGTCCGAATACTTAAATTTAAAAGGGATTTTATTAAATTATTTTCTGTTCCAATTCTGCCCTGAACATCCCGGTAGGCAATAATCTAAATTAAACATGCATTCGCTTCGAACAGCGAGTAATTGTTCCTGTTCTCATTAAGATGTTCACTGCGTTCTGCATAAAACAGTGTTTTTTCCCTTTTCTTGAGAAAACTACTAACTATCGGTCCGGGAGAATGCAAACATTGCGAAAAATAAATTTTCCTACTAACCGCAGATCCACAAATCGAACTGCATTCCACAAAGTCGCCTTATGTATACCAATGAAATCAGGTCTTCTTCGCCGTAAATTCATTCGTTCGAGTTCATAAGCATTCCCTAAACCTGAATAATTGTCATGAGAAGGAAGGGGCTTAGTTGAAGTTGTGCCTTTTATGTCGCCTAAAATAATTTTGAGATAAAAAACTCGCACATATTGATTTAAAATATTGGGTTTTAAATAAATTCCTTTTGAATATTACCCTTAGATACGTTGACCTGTGGTAAATATTCACTCATGATAAGATAAGAAAAAGACGATAAAAAGTTGATAAGAAAAAACTCCAAACACTATTTGATATGTATATAGCCATGCACTAATATGACCAATAGGTTGAAATAAACCATAAGAGGAACTTACAAGAATGCCCAAGATATTGTTAAAATACTTTATTTTTCAGATTTAATGCAATTCGCATAAAAGATAAATTGCTTGTACGTATTTAAAAAAGGTTCATCATCACAGCTAAAGGCCATTTTTAGAAGTTTCACCAAAGTTAACATCCAATTCTTAATATACCCTACAAACTATTAATAGGTACTTCAACTAAGCACGTCGGCGTGGTCAGAATGTGAGTCAACATTTAACGTAATCTCTATATCATACCGATAATAGCAGAATTGAAGTGTCTTATTATTGATCTGAAAATAATTACAAGTCGCCCTCCATTACTACTCCGTTAGGGGATTTCAAATATTTAGAATGCAACAAATTAACGTATATCTACTAAATTTATTTATTCTTGCGATCGTATTTTCTAAAGGAATCGAGTTGTGTAAAATACAGTAAGAGAATCAATCCTATATCCCTGCAGTATTGCAGTGTGTAGGTACTGTCAGGGCAATCGTTACTAACGAAGGAAGTTTGGCCCGGCATTGGCAGTGCTATATAAATATACCCCAGCTGGCCGTAGTGAGAGCAACCAGGAATATTCCCCCGAAAAGCAGCTATTGTATTCGGAATTCATTGCTGTGTACGTTGCCAACTTGCGAATAAACTCTGGCTTCACAGGGCGGGCCGGTGGCGAGAACAACTTAAATTGTCACCAGATATTATTTGTTCTTTCGAATGAAGAAAGAAAATGCTTCCCCTGTTATGTCAAAGAAACAGAAATATTGGTAGTTCAAACAGCCAAAAAGCTATCTACGTACGATCTTTGAGCAAATTGAAGGAACTGAAAAGATTCCTGGTGTTGACATTCTCACATAAATTGGCAACGCAATTAATACCTCGAAATTAAAGTGTGTTGTAAAGATTATGCTATGATACCCTAGTATTTATTTATAAGTTTTAAAAAAATGTTACCAGATTATATGTTGAAAAGTGTTAGTGTGCCACCTCGGAACAGGCTCAGCCTAGTGAGGTGGCATATACCTAAAATAATGTACATAACATGTATTTTTTGGTTAATAAATAATAAAAAAATAAAAATAATAGTATAGTTAACGACTATCCTAAAGGCTGCAACTATTTTAGGCTTCGTTATACAAATTTATCGGGAATACTAAACAATATTTATTAAAAAGGTTTTAAAATGTTTAATTAAATCCCTTTAAATAGTCAAAAGTAGATGTTTAATAAACTATAACTTTCTACAGGTAGATGTGTCTCAAGTGTCTCAATGTCGTGAAATGCAAATTTAAGTCCGTAGCTAATATAATGTAGTTTAAAAGTAGATATAAATGTAAGAATATATACTTTTTGTTTTAAATGTTCTTTAAAAAATCAAAATAGAAAAAAATTCTAGAATCTTTGAGTCAGCAAGGTTCGAAGGTTTAAAAAAAACTCCACATTCTTATATAGTTAAATACCAACCAGATATGTTTCAATTGATACGAAGAAAGTCGCTTCTTATTCTGTTGTGTTAAAAGAAACAGAAATGTTAAATTGTTAAAAAACTAAATCGTTAAACTTTAAAGGTAATAATGTCCTGAACAGATATTGGTTCTGTAATGACGACCTCCGTGAAAAGCAATAAGATCGGCTGTGTGCCCAGAATTCATGTTTATAGCCTTGTGGAGTCCAAATTATAAATTATTTTAATTTAAATGGTTTTTTCCAAAGCGGATGCTCACCGTATTGCATAAGCCAGGAACTACCATTCAAGAAAAAGTATTGCTAGTATTGAAAAGTATTGAAAATAATTTAAATATTTTAGTAATGGTTAGATCTTGGATCGCTTTTGGATCGCAAGATCTGCTTTTCTACAACCCTTCTCAAACCGTTCTCGTACTATCTCCTACCTCAAATTATTCCTAAACGAAGGTGTCATAGTTGCATTGGCTAGGGTCAGTGGAATTTTGAACGATGTGACATAAACAAATCGATTGTTTCATAATTATAGGTGACAATAAAATAATTTGTTTCAGATTTTGTATTGCGAAACGTTTAGATTCTGTAGATAGAATCTAAATAAACTAGGATCTAATTCCTCTAAAAGACAAACAATTGGTTAAACAGTATGAGTCAATACCAATTTTTTTGGCAACTTGGTCCCAAAAAATTTTTTTGCAACCCCCATATTGTCAGAACATTAAATATTAATTCGACAATTTAAATGGCTTAATGACTTCATTTTCTTTATTTAAGTACTGTACTTAACCATATAGGTGCACCGTTTAAACACAAATGAAATATATTTCAGAAATTAATCATCATTTAGAACCTCTACTAAACTATCCGTTAAGCCGGACTGTCATTAGGCCGTTATAATTGGTTATTTTTTGGTTGGTGGCCGATTAACCTTTCGTTGAGGAGGTTTCACGAGTTCAATATTTTCAAATGTCACTTTCAAGAATAAAGGTTTTCAAATCAGAACGAACCTCCTAACATATGATGCAAGAACTGTTTCCACATTGCGGAAAAATAATTGAAAAATGGATTTATCTTGGGGCAACATCGAATTTATTCAACGAAATCATTATATCTAATATCACTTTAACTATGTATTATACTTATTCGAAAAAGCCAATAATAATTAGCCCATCCAAAACGTTGTCAGAATCAAAAAAAAAAAATAACGAATATCAATTTAACACGAATTTTGAATGAAATAAACACTTTACTTATGACTTATGAGCAATGTATAATTTTCTTTCAAACTTGTATACAAAGTGAGCATTTTTTAACAAAGAACTTGGTTGATTGGCGAAAAAACTAGTTTTACATAAGCTGTGTTATTATTATTCTAAATTTATAAGTATTTTAAATTTAAAAGAACTTTTACGTCACGTTTTTGTTTATTTGTTATAAAAAATTTATTGCTTTACGTTAGATACATTTATATTGCAAAAATAACACAGTAATAATATTGCATGATAACAGAAAATATTTAAAATGTGTACAAGTGTGATTATGTCTTGTTAGATCGATAATGGTTTCTAAGCAAGTTGCCTGTTCTAAGGAACTAAATGCTCGTAAAAATGCGAAATGAATGACTGCAAAAAAAAATTGTTTTATTTTTTATTTTTTAAACTGTATACTAAGTTTTTACTAAATGTGTCATTAATCGGTAAATATGCATAATCTTGAGTGACATATATTTAACAGTTTATCGAATTTTCAAAAAGCTCAAATCCCACCAATAAATCGATTGAAGTAAAATTGAGTTTTTTAACAAAATCAAAAAATATGTACTAATATTTATTACATGCGTCTCGCATGATCATTGAAAAATATTGAAAAATAAACGTTTCTTCGCTTTCCATTTTGTTATTAATGCCCCTATCAATTTGCACATTTGCAATATTTTTTAAGAAGAAGAAAAACGTAAAAATCAACCGTAATTTAATAATATGTGAATAAAACATAAATATGAGTAATGGATGATATTATATAGAACGGTATGCCCACTCTTATTTGCAATTGATTTTTTGTTCAAATTAAGTCCAATATGCAAGGTAATAAATATGTCCCATAAAAGTTAAGCACCTCCGAAAAAAATGCCAATAGATTACTCATGGCAGAAATGGGTGTGAAAAACAGTGTATATCAATTTAAACTCTCGTCTCTTATCTTCTATAGTGATGTGTATGTTAAAAAGTCTGGTAAGTTTTTACTAAGCGAGAGAACCTTTTAATAATAAAAAATCTGTAAGTTTTAAGTTAGATATTGACATTTACGTATTGCCGGAAATCAATCATTCCTAATATCCAGATAAAGTGCCAATATGAACATGGATATATAAAAATTCTGCGAAAGAGAACATTTAGGAATCGCCGAATAAATTTGTAGTTGTGAATCAGATTATGTAAGGTGGTAGACTTAAATTAATGGGGTCACATTAGGTTGATTGGCTAGGATTGGCAAAGGGGAGATAATGTTAAGTGGTGCTAGTTTTTTGTTATTTAAAATCGCTATGTGGAGTGTTCTTCCCGCCACTGGCCGCTATCTGTTGCTACAGCACTGCCTCCCAACAACAGTTGGCCGTTCGATTTATTGCGTTGCCGAAAACCTGACGATCGACGTCTCCGTAGCTCTGGACGCCCCCCGTTCCCCCTTTCCTTCCCCTCCCCATCCTCATCCTCCCGCCATTCTTCTGTCACCCGTCCTGCCCCCCTACCCCCTCACCAAGACCCCTCTTGTCACCAGATCGTGTCCTCACACAATCCCCTCCTCCCTCTACTTCTTTGTGGACCCACCAAATTATTCATCGAATTGATGTTGAGATACTATTTAAACCCGTAATGAGTCTAGTTAGTTACGATGATATATCTCTCCAGTTTTTACTCACAATAAAACACAATACTCAATAAACATAATGCTTCAAAAAATATATAAATTAAGTACATTAGTACCATACCTACATAAATAAGCGTTTGAGATTTCTGGGACTAAAACAGAAAAAATAAAACAAAGTGTGTAGGCACATTCTTAATTGGATTTAGATGAAGGTTTACATAGCAAAGTATTTATTATATTGTGTAAACAATGGCCAGATTTTAATAGAATTTCCTTCAATTTCCGTTGCGCCTAACATTAGCCTGTATTTTTATAACAATAATTATACCGATTTCTTTAAACGTGGCAAAGCTAAGCGCATTCAACAATAACCGAAATAATATATATTTATGTAAATTATTCAAAGTCGCACAATGAAATCTGTTATTCAAATAAGAATTTAAATACTGAGAATTAAAAATTATCTTGTTTTTTGAGACTTTAAATAATTCACTGTTTCCTGTGTGGAGAAGAGTAATTAAGCCGAATAAGGAGTAAGCAATCAAAAAAAGTTGCGGAGATAATATTAAAGTAACTTGTCTGATTGCTATCGTTATTAAATCGTGTGCACTAGTAAATTAGAAGTGTTTTAGGTTATCAGGTGCGGCACAGGCGTTTGTTGGATAGTGTCGTGCTACTTTCCGATAGTGAAAATATGGCTATATCTAATTAATTCGCGAAGGTCACATGATCATGGATTTGAGATTAATGTTTAATGATGTCATATAATCGTTTAATGCGAATAAACAGCAGAAAACTCCAGCTTTTGACAACAATAAATAGATTATCAGTTTTTTGAATTTCTTGGGAATTATGGGAAACTATACTTGGGAACTATATAACAATTTCTAACCGTCCCACTACCCCCATCTAATAAAATCTTATCATTTTTGTGCTTGTATAAATTTTATTATAATTTCAAGTCTTAAGATTGCTAGTGAATGACACAGATGTGCCGAAACAGGTAGCAGTTAAATAAAAATTAAACAAATATATCTACATGTGAAATTAAACTCTCCTAAAACAAGATTGTAAGTTGTTTTACTTAACACTATTCCGTAGCGCATTGATTCCTAACTTGATATTTTCAAGTTTTTATGATATTTATATAATGGTGTAGGATATCCAAAGTTATTTTTACCATCGCAAACTATTTACGTGCCTACTTATTTTATTATGTATGGTTTGGTAGCATGCAGTAAATAGGTACCCACTTAATTCCAGCAGTAATAATTCTCAGAGACGAAGAATATTCCCAAATGGTACGGATAAAGCGTGGAGTTTTATTTGCAAGAGCAATTTTCAGCGGATTCAGCAAAATCGCATAACTTGCGTTATTTTAAAGTTGAAAAACGTTTTCCTCGATCACAATGCGGACGATGCAATCGGGATAACGAGCTGTGGACTCCTTCTGTCGGCTGATGGGTAGAACTGGGAACATGCAGGGGGTTCAAAGGGGGTAGAGGGGGGCTGTGTATAATATTTGAGCGCCATTTGAATGCCGGTCCCGCCAAAACACAAACTGTGGACAAAATAAATTGTGGCAGAGTCGTATCCGGCCGCGGTCCTTCATTTGCGTAATGCGATTCAAGGTTCGTGGATGGATGGGACCGGGACGGGGGTTAGGTTTGGGTATTGAACCGAGGCATTTCTTCTGTAGGCTGTCACGGCGTTTCCCCAAAACTGTCCGGCCGAGAGTTTAATGATCAGAGCCTCGGACTCCGGACTACGTCGCATTTACATGTCAGGAAGCCTTCAGCCTTCACCCATCACCCGTCAGCCATCAGCCGTGGGCTTTATTGTTTTATTGCGCGGTACGCGTATCAAACCACAACCTCCTCTTCCTCTTTCTCATCATCCCAACCTTCCTCCGATCCGATTCTGATTCCAAAACTCGAGTACCTAGGTATTACATTAAAAGATAATCGAGTTATGTTATTCTAAAAAAAAAATATTAAGTCTTTATTTTTATTTATTTTAGTATGTTCGTATAGATGGTACACAGTTCACTATGCAGAAATTATTTAAAAATCTAATTTCTAAAAAGCTAATTTCGGTTTTGATTCGGTCTGTAACTCTAGTTCAATGAATTCTAGAACTTGGTTCTGCTTTGAATTTAAGTATCATTTTCAAAATTTGACCCGATTGTGGAAACAATTCAGACAAGCGATGAAGGAGGTAGGTATCAACATTGTTTTATTTTAACTAATTAATTAATAATTCCAAATTTGAAATGTGTATGTAATTTTTCTAGTTTACTAACGGTGATCATTTGATAAGTAAATTTCTGAAGTAAAGGCATCATCCTGATGCAAATATTTTCTTTATAGCTTCACAAATCCTACAATTAAAGTGTTTGCGCTAGTATTTTTTTTTAAATGTAGTACAGTAAAAATAATAAGTTTCGCTTCTAATAAACATAAAGCAAACAGTGTTTAGAAAAAATTCCCAGATAAACTGATTACAGGAACCTTATATTATAATCTTTTCGATCTTATTCACTAATTCTTTGATCTACCCAATCGCCGCCCTCAATAAGGCTAATTGGGACCTAATTAGGTTTATCAAAATGTTTGTTAAAATCTGCTCGCAGGAACAATCGTGTGAACTGACTTCAGCAACGATACATGTGGTGTTGAAATTCAAATTAATGTCAGACTGATAGATAATATGACACGTGGAACTTAATTAACCGCAAATCTGAGCTCCGGGAAAGGTGATGCTTCCTAAGGCACTTCCTGTTTCATACAGGTTTTTTTTCGGTTTTTCATAACTTTCCCATATATCGTATTGTTTCAATACTCGGCTTCAAACGTCTTTTTCATTGAAAAATAATAATGAAAGATATATGAATTATTCAAAGCTTTATAGATCTTGATGCACATAAAATTGCGAATGGAAAAGAGTTGCGTTGATGTCGAAATTCTAGGTGTGCAAGTTTCAATGCGCTAAAACTTACCGTTAAAGATTAATAATAATTAAAAAAAATATATATATATCCTGTCACAGTTTTTTTTCCATCTTGTTTCATATCACAGAAATTAAATGTGACCATAGACATAATAGTCTTATACCCTCTTACTCATAATCGTAGTATAACTAATAAGCGTCGTATTACGACCTAACAGTGAAAAACTTGAATTGTTATCACTGCGTGTGCCTGGTTAAAACGGCTTTAAACCAGGTTTTAGACCAACTTTACAAAATCAAGGATCAGTCGGCGGGTACCTCAATTATGAGTAAGGGGGATAGATTATATTTACCATAATTTAACCTGCGTTCAAAACAATATAGTATATAATTTTATTTGTTTTATTATCTTAATGTTTAATATTTTTAATTTTTATTTTCATCTTTAAAATATTTATCTCTCTTTATTTTTCAGCTCACTATTATTTTTATATTTGTATTTAGTTTTATTTATCCTTAAATATGTTTTTTTTTTCTTTTCTGCTTTCTTATTTCTTATTTTTTATTATTTATTAACATAGTTTTTATTATCTGTTTCTATAAAAAAAAATTTTTTGTTAATGTATTTATTATGTATGACTACCACAACACGGGCTTTAGCCTAGTATTGTAGTTAAAATAATTGTCAAAAACTGTAACATTTAAAAATTTATTAAATAAAATGTCTGCTTCAAACACACTAGTCAATCAGTTATACTTCAGATATCGTTAGGTTAATACATTTTTGATCTTTAGAATGTGTTAGTAAAAGGATTTATTTAAATCGAAAATTCAGGTACCTACCTCTGCAAGAATAGAATATAAGTGGAAGATCCTCTCAACGTCCTGGTAAGAGACTACCATTCAGAATTGAAACAATGATTTTAAACGTCAAATCCGAAAGGCAAAACCCCAAAATTCTCCTTTCTATCTTATTCTCATCCCCGGTCCCCTTACCCTAAAAAAATATGAAATCTAGGATGTCATAGTACCGCTGGCTCCGGGCTGTTTGCACATTGTGCGGAAAGAAAATATTAAAAACTTTGAACCTTGATACCTTGAGCAGTAATAATATTTTTGAAAAACATGTTTCAATGGAATGAGGATGCGTTCGTATTTGTGGGACTGTTTTATGTATTCTCATGACGTTTTAGTATTTTACACTCTGCCGCACATCATCTTTGTTACGATCGGATCTACGTTTGCGGCATCAGTTCATGTGTGGGTGAAATATTATACCCGTAGGCTTTGCCCGGGTGCGTATTCGGTGGGTATCGTATAGTCGCGGCATAACCCGCAGGGTCGCCAAATCCGAGAGTTAAATCAATCATGATGTTTCCTTTACGGATGGTTTAAAGTCGTGCACAGCCCATGTCGGGGAATTACACCCGGCGAAAATTAAACGGGATTGGCATTGGGTGATATTAACCCTCGGGGGACGCAAAGAATACAAACAAAGTCTGACATGATGGAAAATCATATTTTCGTTTTACGATCAGAGTCAAATACGAAAAAGATAGTTTGACAATATGCACGGCAGAGTGGAAATCCTTGCTAGTGGGATTTTCAGTATGGTCCTGGCCCCCTAGCACACTCGATCTATAACGATTGATAGGATAACTTTCGGTAACTTCTCATCGTTCCCTAGCATGACTGCAGATCGCAAATGAATAAGTGACAGTTTACAATGACTAAGTGTCCTTAATATATTCGACATCAACTGTTGTTTGTACGTTAGCGTACTGCAGAGGGAACGATGAGAAATTACCGAAAGTTATCCCATCAATCCTTATCGATCGAGTATGCTAGGGGCCCTGGTGATTTAATGACAAAACGATGTTTTATAGATAGATAAATAAATAGACAGATCTGATGTACGAAAAACCAAACGAAATATTAATAATGCTTAAATTATACCTATAGACATAGCGTCAAATGTATTTTTATATAAGCCGCCGATAAAACATAAGATTAAAATGTATATTTATGTAAGAAACTTTGATATGGGGTGGAGATAAAAAAGTAATATTGTATAAAGGGAGAAAACCTCGGATATTTCTTTGAAAAGTTTCTGACTCGTATTTTATGGCGTTATTGTAAAAAGAAGTAGAGAACAAAGCTCAAATAAAATTACGTTACGTACTCTTTTTTTGCTTAAAATTAAATTACCATTTTATCACCCACGCTCCTAACCCGAGGCTTACACGGGTAGCCTCGAAACTTTACACAAAAAATGAGGCTAGGAATTTCGATATGGTTTTGCTAATAAATTATCTGCTTTCACCGATGACTTATTTATATAAACACAAGCTAGACAAAAAGTGCATAAATTAGTGCTGTAGTCAGTGCAACTGCATTTTGAGTTTTTTTTTAAATTGCGTCAGTTTGAACTAGTATGTTATTAGTCTTATAACGAAAAACGCTTATATCTATCGTGTTATCAAATTAAGTTTTTTAATGTAGGTGTTTCTTAACTTAATTCAGCTACTAAATATATAAGACTTTATTTATTTATTTGCATTATAAACAGTATTTATACATTTATACATGACAGAGATAAGTTTGTTCATGTCATTGACCAATAAAATAAAGACTAGATACTAATTCAAGACCATAATAAAAAATAAAAATAAAAAATACAAAACAATACACTACAAACAATTCTGCTACAGTGGATCTTGTATTTGCAAAAATTGTTTTATGATATATACATAATTCTAAGGTTTACATTTAAATTTAATGGCTATCAATAATATCTTTGAGGAAGTGATTTAATTCAAATACAAACTACTAAAAGTAAAAGAGAAAATGTACTGAACTAATAAAATAAATAAATCAATGAAATATAACGTTTTTATAGTTAAACATATAGCATAACACGGACATGTGCCCTAGCATGGTGGTCGAAAAATTGTCAATTAATGTAACAAACTATTCAATGAATAAAGAAACATAAAAAAAAATCGATTGCTATTTTTTTACGAATGCTGTGAATTTAGCAAGGTTCCTGTTAAACACATCGATGTTTGGGCATAATCTATTAAATGTGCTACAGCTTCTTCTTATAAATACATTTTCAAGGTAATTTGTATTGCTCTTAGGAATATAAAATGTATCCAGAGATCGTGTAATTCTTTTTTGACATCTGAAATGAATATTTTGTAATATGTAAGTATGGGCTATCAATATAGTTATGAAGTATCTTATAGAGCATTAACTTATCTATGCTTTCGGAAGGAAAAAGTATCACATAACTAATACATGGTTATTTTACTAAAATTTTAGCAAATGAAGTGAATATAATTAAATCAATTAATAAATTATGCAATTTACTTCTCATTTTTCCATGTTATTCACAGGTTTCACAAAGATATGTACAGTATGCTGTATATTATTTAGGTAAGTCATCGGTTAGTTCAAAAACGCAATGTAATAACTAAGGATATTTTATATCACATACAAATGTTACCAATTATAGAAATGTACATTCTTAGAAACCTTGTGTTTTTTAATACGTTTGAAAATAGATAACTACTTTGGATGAATCACTTACATGTGGATATGTTTGTCGCCCAACGGTATAATTTATAATACACATCTTTGCTCACGGTACTACAGCGTGAAATATCAATAGATGACAAAATTTAATGATAATTACGTGATTTTTGGGCAAAGATATTATTGTGTTATTCATATTTTTATTATAATTTTGCAACTAAATCCCCCAATTTAATAATAACTATTCACATTATTTCATAGTATTTTGAGATATTTTTTAACCCTCTTATAACCAGTCGATAAAGATCAAGTTGATGGAGCGGTCGGCGAAGGGTTAATATGGGAGTCTATCGGGTTTGACGGACCGGCAAGTTTCGGTTAGTTCCATTCCGAAGTTAGCGGGCGCATGCGCTTGAGAGAAAATAAAACAAAGTCAGAAATTCGATACACGTGTAGCTGCATACAATCCCATACTAGGCTTAGTCATGTTAAACGGCCCAGCATTCCTAATGACGTCTTTCCCCGGAAAGACATTAAACACTAAACAGTGAAACATTTTGAAACCATTCTACTGAGCAGTTTTATGTGGTACTTGAATAAACCCTCAGTTTCCTTTTTACCTCGGAAGTATAGAAATAATTGGATTTTAGCATCCAAAACTATCGATTAATGAGTTCTAGGTTCATGAAATTGCACTCATTTGTGTGTCTGGAAGATCTCGGACAGACGCATTCTAACTGCTTATCACGAAGCTTTTTTTCAATAACATAATAAAAATCAATAACACTCTTTTCGGAATGATTTATGATTTTATATATTATTCTTAACATATTAATAATACAAGTAAACAATGTTACATCAATTATGGGTATTTAGCCATTATGCAAACGTCGACGGCGGGTATGGGTACTGCCGCTCCGAGAATCATTTATCATTTACCTCTGCCATAGGTCACCCGAAGTGGTTCGCTACTTTGACTTTGCAGAGGAGCACATGTTAATGGGGAAAGGTTTTCCAGGACCAGGATCTGCCCATCTGCTGCGTGGCTTAGAGGCCAATTGAGGAGGACCCTTTGACCGCTCGATCCGTGGCCTTGGCCCGTAGATTACTACCTACGCCTCATTCCCAATTTCTTCCCTGATCATCCCCCACACAGCATCCGCAAATTTGGCCCTGAGAGAGATTATTTTCCTCTGTGCCTACTGTGTGGAGATAATCTAAACTTTTAAAGAAATACTAAAATCATCCTACATATTGTGTAGTTTGAAACAATAATATAGTCACGACGGAAAAGTGCGTGGTGAGAATACATGGTATTGGAAGGTATTATGATCAACAAAAACCAAAAAGTTCATATTTTGACATGTTGTGTTTTTAAACGTAATGAAATACTGTAAAAAGTGTGTTGTGAAACAAAATTAAAGAAAGTATGCGCATATATGTAAATTGATTAAATCGATAATACGGGCATTCAAATCCCATTAACAGTCCCCGCAACGAGAATCGCTCCGTTTCAAAATATGTTTCACGTTTATCCCAAACGCAATTACAGAAAGAATCAGGGATCAATTCAAAATCAATTTATTTTCAAGTTATACACAGATATCAATTGGAATTTTTAATTAAAGCATCTTTAGCCGAGCGGCCGGAATACAATAAATAACGCACGATGTATAACACAGCATACGATATACTGGCAAGGTCCACCCTACCCACCCGAAGTAATAATACAGCGTACATACAGTATACACCCAGCAGCCAGCAGCCATACGAACAGATGTTTGGGTTCTCTTACCTCGTACACAGTCCAGCGCATAAAACAGGACGTTTAGCTATGTGTGTCAAATTTACAACTTTTTCATACTCAAACTCGCCCTGCGGCATTTAAGAATGTGCACCGATGGGCGACGCGCTTTAATGAAAGTGAACTAATTTTACTTTGCGTCAAAATTCTTTAATCGATTTGGGAGTTACTCGATTCACGCGTAAATAAAATGACGAATTACCTTGTTAACAAAGTCGATTAGTTACCTATTTTAATAATTTTATATGGGTGTTTGTAACGGATGGACAAAACAACAAACATTATCTTTTACATTGATTGAGGGAGTTTATCAATTTCTGGTGGTATTAAAATGAATCAGTTTGATTTATTGCTTGCTTTTTAAAAACATATTATTATAAGCAAATAAATATGTTTGTACTTACTCATATCAACTCCTGTAGCTCTGACAGTTCCGACAAGTGTACCAGGAGGGACGTCTTCTCGAACTTTGTAGTGATATCTCGGCCGTTCGAAGATAGTAGGACGTTGAGCAGAATCGACGACGCTTACAAAGACTTCTGCGTCGTTTTCAGATCTGAGGCCACCTCCGTCTGTTGCCGAGACATTGAGCCTGTGGAGAGGCTGTGATCTAGATGAGAGCATTCCCGGTCTGCTGACAAACAGTTCTCCGGTGGCTCTGTCTATGCGAAAGACCCCTCCCTCATTACCGGCGACCAGCCTGTATGATACGACGCCTAGACGGCCTGAATCAGCGTCGGTAGCGGCGACGGCAATGACGGGCGTCGTGGCGGAAGCTCCACCGCCGGCGCCTCCCTCTCGCAAGGACACGTTGTACTCTCGGGGGTAGAAAATCGGACGATTGTCGTTCACATCTGTCAGTTGAATCTTGACCATCGCGGTTGTTGACAGACCACCTGGAAACACATATTACATTAGTCAAATATTTTTCCAAAGGATATACTGCACGCAAGAAAAAATATTGGAAAATAGTTTTCAATAGTATTAAACAATTAAAAAACAATAAAGATCTGTTTTCCGGTAATTTAAAAACTGAAAGGAGTGACTGAAAAAAGTTTTAAGATAATTATACTAGTATGTATTTATGTTCGATAATGTTCATATTATAATGACAAAGAAACCCTTGGTTTAGAAACATGTATATAATAATTGTGATTAAATACGTGGTGTACACAAAGTGATTTGTTTTCATTTAATAGTTTTAAGAAATCATCAAGGGAATGGGCACAGTTATTGTTATTTTAATAGCTCAAAAATGTTTATTAATTTAAACCAAACATACATACACATCTGTACATGTGAAGTTAAACCATAAACGTAGTTTTACTACCCCCTTCATTATTTCTTAGCCAATTATTATTAAAACCAAAATATTATAATACCATGCAATGCAATTCAATAACCATGAAGAAAATAAAGTTTTGATATCCCTCATAACTTGTCAATTAGTTGGACACGGACACTAAGATTTTTGATACGTTACCTCTTGGTTAGGTAGGTTTTTTACACGCGGTGCAACTCATAAATTCCGTGCTCCAAAACCATATATTTTCGAGGCTTTTATCGCATCAATAAAACCATAAAACTTGGTGCAGTGCAGGGCGAATGATTCACAAGACAAACCGACTTGCATTCTGTTTGCAGTTGATGTATTCACCGCGCGAAGTCGAGAATGAAAAATGCAAAATGATCACGTAGTTAACGGATCTTCCGATAAATCAAATTCTCTGATAATGGTTATGTTGGATGGCCGAAGCCTTCAAGTCGACAGTTTCTACAACTTCACTCACACTATCCTAATGAATGTTTGAAATATATTAAAAACAGCTGTGATTTAAGATTTCTCATGGCCAGTGGCAATTAAAAGTTGTTGTTTTATGTTGTTCGATTATTTGGGCATTAAGCCGTGATGCATCCCTCTTCTTGAGCTAACGATTCTGCTACTGTTGGTGGAAATTGGTAGGCTAAACTGGCTTAATAACCCAAAAGTCAAATAACGTATACACTCTACAGGATGTTAAAACGATAGACTTCGCTTTTCGGCCCATACAAAAAGGACGCCCAGAAAAAAAATATTTTTCTACATCGAAAATTGCACGAAATTGTTTTTTTTTTATATTGCCTTCTAAAAGGTTTAAGCTATGTTTTTAAATTTTCGAGTAAATGTTTTTAAATTTTCATTCACAGTCAAACTGGTTACGATTTCTAATTTTTCACGATTTTTTGTATATCCTTATTATCAAGCTAGATATAATCAATAAAATTTCAGTTCTGAAATTCCCCTCACCGACAAGAAATTTGTAGACATCGAAAGCGATTTTATTCAGTCTTCTCCAATGGAAGAATTGTTTGATCTACAGGGGCCCAAAGATATGATAATCAAAAATTGCACTGTTGTAGATTCTGATCATGAACATTAATATGTCTAATAGCTGAGTTCTCTAAATATTATTTAGTAAGAGGTTTGGGTGGTAGGGCGGTTTGACGAAAAAGGGCTGTGGGTTATGCGGGGAGGGGGGTTGGGAGGTGGGGAGCGCTCCGAGGCGTGAGGACCGGAATGTGTCGCCGTATTTATGAAGTTATCTCCCGATGATATGAGAGAGTGAGAGGGTGGGACCAGGGGGCATGAGGCAGGGGGAGACTGCTCGGGTCACGGGGGAAGGCGATCTCTCACGACAATCGTGACGAGAGGAACGCAAAATCATACTAGAGATGGTCAGAATAATAACAGGACAAGTGCAGGGAGTCCAGGTTAGTAGAGCAGTCGTTACCTACGTTACCTAGCCTAACCAGTGCTATTCGAACTCAACATCTTTACTGAACCTTCAAGTGCTGAAATTTTCATCTTGCGTCTTTTCTAACCAAGTATAAGGTTGTAATGGTAAGAGTTGGATAGAGGTCACATTCTCTAAATAGAGTTTATATACAAGAAAGAAAATAAATAAATATTCCGTAAATGACAAAACGTTCTTCTTGGAAATTATGGGAAAACACTAAGATTCGTGTCTAATGTGAGAAAATTGAGATGGATTTTGATTGAATAGGTGGGAACAAATGATATTTAGACTTTTTCTAATATTTTTTTTAAAGAGAGACAAAAACCAACGATCACGAATAACCAGAAAATATTTGAAAATCTTCTACTATCACCACTTACAGGTATTTGCTCCTTGTGTCGTGATGGAATATGATGCCTGGATGGGAACCCGACGCGATGCCAACTCAGGCATATTTTGAAAACTGGTATTGACACTCTGCGTCAGAGGATTAAATTTTAGAAAGAAACTCAGGGCTTATTTTGTACTTATTATTAGAGAACCTTTTAGATTGCATGATTCTTCTCACAGTTACCGCGATAAGAGACAAGACATTAAACAATCAGAATGGTCAAATGTGCCGTAGGAATACTAACAAGCAACAACAGCAATTTGTATTCAAATCGAATCCTACCTATGATGACGAGACTTTCCATGTACTCTAATCAACGCAGAATTAACCTGTTAACGACGATTATGTACCTACTATAAACTGCCGCTGCCATTAATTTTATATAATAAAATTCGTTGTCCCTTCGACTAAGTCTTAGTACTAATATCATAAACTTAAGGCTGCCCTAAGCCAGCGGTCGTTAATCCGACTTGGACGTTTATGATTCTGCACCGTCATCATCTCATTTATATATTTTAAAACAACTTTATGCAGCGAAAGTTGCGGAGATCGCGCCGCGGCGAGTCGTGTGCTGAGTTGAAAAATGATATCGCCAGTGTAAATAATGTGGCCCAAGTGCGGTAGCGAGTAGCGACTTCTGTATAGGTACCTAGTACGAAACAAGGTATAAAGTTGCCGTCACTCGCTGCTCGCTAGTGGTCTAGCCACAGTGAATAAATACACTGTTCAATGTTCATTATTCAATATTCAATGTGCACTGTTCAGTGTTCATTGTTCATTGTTCATTGTTCATTGTTCATTGTTCACTGTTCAATGTTCACTGTTCAATTTTCACTGGTCAGTCTTCACTGTTCAGTCTTCACTGTTCAGTGTTCACTGTTCAGTGTTCACTGTTCAGTGTTCACTGTTCAGTGTTCACTGTTCAGTGTTCAGTGTTCACTGTTCAGTTTTCACTGTTAAGTTTTCACTGTTCAGTTTTCACTGTTCAGTTTTCACTGTTCAGTTTTCACTGTTCAGTGTTCTTCACTGTTCACTATTTAATGTTCACTGTTTAATGTTCACTGTTCACTATTCAGCTGAATGTTCATGCTTTGTACTTCTGCATTTATTTATAATCGATACCTACACTAATAACTAGCGAGTTAATTCCTTGGCCAAAGAGCGACCGTTTCCAGGAAACGGCTATAATTCTCTGTAATTTTAGTAATAAACTAATTTTCTTTCTTCATTCCTGCCGGTATTTTACTGTCTAACTAGGCCTTATACTATGCAGACACATTATTGTAGGTCTCTCAACAGTTTTTCGTTCTGTAGACTTATTATGAAGAAGCCTACTATTTGGTGGTCGGCTCTTCTACCATCGGTTCATGTCCTGCCAAGCAGGCCATTTCAGCTAGTAAATGGTCTTGAATGGTTACAAAGTTTCGTAATAAGCTTTTCTTCCTCTCAAAGTTGTCCTTTTGTAAAGAAACGGATTTATTATTATTTATTTGTTTGTGTAGTTCAGCCTTTAGTTTCGTCGGGCCGATCACAAAGCGTGCATAGTAATTTTCTGCAACTTTATCCTGGCACGTTCTTTGCAATCAAAATACGCAAGACTGCTCTTTTAGATTAGAATCTATGTTAATTTCTGTGTGCAATAAAAATCCATAAAAAAACTATTTTCGTGATTGGGGAGCTCGGGATTAAAACCTAACCACCAAGATGGTTTTCCAAACTTCTATGCCGCAAGGGCTGCATCTAGTGTCCTTCGAAGGTTGCTGTAAGTTTCTACCCTTTTAGAGTTATGTGTCTTGCCAATTTCATTTGTTTGCGGTATCAACTACGCTGGATACTTGCGCTTGTTTCCTTGTCAATCCATGCATCCGGTATCTTCTGGCATTATTCGATGTACATCATTTCATTTTCCATCCCACGTTGCTGAATTAGTTCCAATAAAATTGTGGTTCAGTATTTAAAGTAAAGGTTCATGTTTCAAATCATTATGTTACCAACAGGCATGTACAAAGATTTATTTTATTTGATACGTGACGAAGTGACATGAAAAAGTGATGAAATGCAAAGATTAGAAGTAGTTTTATTGCACGAAGAGTATGATAAACATTTTTTTATTGAAGTGCATCGTAGTATCCAAGCTTTTGCCATCAAAATATTATGCACAATGTTGATACAGCTAAACTCGTTGCGTTACTAAGTGCACAGAGGTATGTACGTTGTTCTTGCCAGATTGCATCAGATTCCAACCACGTGAGAAGTTGCAGAAAGCTTCGTTGGTGTTGGGTGTTGATTTCAGTTGACGGTCAAGGTGATTTCAGATGACACTTCAGGCGATGCGATCGATCAATCAAGGGCCATCGTTACGAAGGTCTTCATGGAAATTGCTTTTCTGCCTACGCCATTGTTTCTAGTTAAAGTTCGTGCTTCGTGGTAAAATTTTATATACTGGGAGTCTATTAATTAATTTGGTGAAGATAATATTGTTAATTTTGAAATTTGAAATATGGGTTTGACAAATATGACGGTTTTATAAAAAGGTGGCAATGGCTGAATTGGTAAAAGCGCCCGTTCGAGTCCCAATTCTCTTGGGAGTCTTGAGTCTTATTCATTTTCATATTTTAATTTAGATTACTAGTGTTATATTCTTCTTCAATGATATATTGAACATAGAAGAATTTATATATTTTTTTAAAGAAAACTATGCTGTAGCTGCTAAAAGTAATAAAACGTTAAATCGGTTCCGTATCTGCACTCGGTGACATCTTTGATAGAAGCGGTACTGAATATTATGTGAGGCGCTAATCGGATATACAAATCTGAGACAAATAAATGTCACGAAGCTTGTACTTATGTTTGAAACCACGTCAAAGAGAATCAGTGTCGAGTATTATTCTATTAAATAACGTTGTATATTCCGGACAGGCAGGGCATACCTGTACCGGGTTCACAGAATGATGTAGAAGGTCTACAGAGTTATAGTATCGAATCCCACCCAACGAGGAGAAACGGGTTATCGAGGAAGTTGACTTTATGTAATGTAAATACTAGTCAACACTGCACTAAAAGCCTAATTATTTAATAAAAAACTTTAAAAAAATATATATTTATAAAAAATTTCCTGATGGTATTTTCTTTCGTATGGTGGTGGGAATCAGAGGGAGACATCAAGTTCTGCGAGCTAGTTGAGAGCCTCAGGCGTCGCCCAGTGAACCTCGTAAATCCCGCAAGAGATGAATGGAGCGGTCATTCGTTGACATCATTCGATTCACACATCGCCGACTTTTTAAGGCCCCATCTATGCATGTGGTCACAGCGGCTATAGGAGCACCTTATCCTATTGATGGCGGACCATAGATTACGAGGCAATGAGAACACAGACTGTCTCTTAGTTAGATCTTACACGAGATTGGCATTTCCCACGTTGGCCGATTGCCAATCAAGTTTTCACCTATCTTCTGGGTAAGAGGAAATCGAAGGAGCCTCTCTTCTTCCATCCAGAAGGATTTTCGGGACTTCGAGCGTGCAAAGGTTTTGCGCTTTTTTGTAGGGCCTTCTTGTAATTCCCTCAGTATTGCAATTTCTTGCATGATATTTGGCGGGGTTACGTTTGTAAGTACGGGGAGCCAAAGGGAGAAGAGTAGATTTTGAAGTCCCGCTGATGGTCCCATTGTAGCATTAAGCTGAAAGTCGACCAAAGAAGTGTGGGTGTTTCTAGCCGCATCTCCAGATAGTTTAAGCTAGCTTATTGATTAACTTTAGCCTTTTCCGGTTTTTTGGCTCCGTTTTTTGTTTTGTTTCCATGTGCTTTGGTAGTTCAGGCTCCTGTTCAAAGTAACTCCATGATAAAGGAGATTGAGGTAAATATTTTTTTCATCAAACTGAACACGGAGTTCGGCATTTAAATCCATTTAAATCTAAGATTTAATATAATATTTTCATTAAACCTCCTTTTTTCCTTACAATGCGGGACATGTTGAGAAATATGTTTTAATCGATTTGTCAACTTGATAAAAGCAATCGCGGATAAAATTAATACTTGTTTAGTGTAATAAATATGCTTGTTCATTTAATCTGGACTTCTTCCAGACTTCTCTCAACAAATTCCACATTACAAATCCTTCCTTAAACTGTCTTACAAAGTCACCTAACCAAGAGCAATTCTTTACAAGGATCCATAAAATTTTTAAAGGCTAATCCCCTTTTAAATTTTGCACAATTGATTAACAACTATTTATGTAGCCATGGTAAACGGTTGTTTGTAAGTTGTGTAAATAGAAAAAGTTTATTAGTAGGGCCCTAATTAACTTGGAAATTCACAATAATAGTGAAGAGTGATTATATTTACCTCGATCAGTAGCGATGATGGGAAATTCGTAAACGTTTCTTGTTTCATAGTCAAGTTCATTTGATATGCAGATTTCGCCGCTTCCCGATTTGACCTCGAATTCGTTCATCTTCCCAAATCCCTCTCCGAGTGTGTAGTTGACCATGGCGTTCACTCCGCAATCGTGGTCTGTTGCCGACACCTGGAAGAAGAGAAAAACAATGATTTATAGTAACCGGATAACATAAAACGTTGAAAGAATTAAAAAAAACCGTGAAGAACAATATTACAAAACCATTATAATTTAAAAAAAAAAACATTATTGTTATATTGCATTGTAGGTATATAAAAAACAAGAAAACATATTAATAAGTAATAAAACAATATAAAAGTTGTAATTATTATGATCTGCGAATCGTAGATATTATTTTTATGAATTGTGTTGACAATACGCGTTTCTTATTTACTTGATTGCATTTTCATTTGAGTGATTTTATTTTCATTAGCTACACCCAGGAGCCATCTTTGTCATCTTTGTTGATGCCATGTGGATAGTCTTTTTAGAAAATGAAGAATAGGAAGGACTGGGAAGGAAAAAGGTATGAGGGGTGGGTGCTGGGTAGGTAAACCAGTTTCTCCCGATTCGGCGGGGTGCTGCCAAAACCCGGTCAAACCTCACCCCATGAACCCGGGCACCCCTGCTATATCAACAAATATAGAGAACCAACTATGGCAGAGGTGTTTGTTATCCAATAAATGGTTCCCGGGCGGCGGTACCCCCCCCCCCCCCCCGCTTCCCAAATTTGAATCGATTAACCGTAAAACACCGATGGAAATATTAATAATAATTGATCATCTTCGTAAACGATTTTAGACTGATGAATAGTTTTAGCACATAAGATTTAAGATCTAAATAATTGTCCTATTTCCATTTAGTAATTATTCGATTGTTTTATGATTGAATCGTCCGTCAATTATTATCTGATTCCAAGAAACTTTCATTTCAAGAACAAAGCACGATATTTTAAAACAGAGTGGTGCTTTATGGTATGGACACAGGTACATTAATATCCATTTGATTCGTTTCACAACTCCAATCGAAACAAAACAATGACACAGCAAATCAGCACCTTAAAATGGGTGAGTCGAAATGCACTTAGATTCTAAATTACTCAAGATTATATACCACCTCGCAACTGTTTATATTACCGTGAACAAATGTTGGTTAGAATAAGTATGATATTTAACTTTTAGGAAACTTATTATAGACTTAATCAATCCAACTGCAGAAATATTTTTCACAGAGAAATGGTAAACAAAACAATTCTCTTAATTTAAATGAAAGAGCTGTGACGATCTAAGAACCTGCGTACGCATACATTATTTCTCAAAGGATAGTGTCGAGTAAAATTACTAGAGTTATGGCCGTTTCGTTTTAACAAAGGACGACAGAATTTATTATTAAGGGCAAACTATGGAAGACAACTTACTCTCCTTGTTTGAATTACAAATCAATCACCCTGGTTTCGCAGTAATGCCTTTATGATTTCCTTCGTGGCTGTTCAGTGAATTATTATCAATATTAAAGGAGTTTTCATGACTTATTTTTTTAAATTTTCTTTATTCATTAAATTGTTAGTTACATGTTTTGAGGATTTTATGACCACCATGCTCGGCACATACTCGTGTTGTGATACACACCTGTTTAAACAGACACTTTTATTTGGCACAAATAATATATATATATATCTTTTATGTATGTTAACCTATTTCAAATCGAATCCTCTAATATATTGTTTAAATAATGTTAATAAATAAATGCCATCATCTTATCATTGATGGGTGATCTCGCTTAGTTTTGCACCTTGCAATTGGACCGATCTGTAGTCTTCATATGAGTGTGGCTCAAAAACATTATCAGAAATATTGTAGGGTCATTCATCATCCAGCGGTTTTTGCAACTGACATGAGTTGAACCCGTGACCCCGTTACCCAGTGATTAGATATGTGTAAACAATCCTGCCTCTATGCAAAAGGAAAATTAGTGCTTACCCGTTTCAAGAATACAATACACGTGTAAAAAGTCGGTTTTATGAACGGCTTGGCAGGTGGCAAAGACTAGACAGCCACGAAGTCTGGGTTTTGATACACCTGGAAACCTTAAAGTTTTCTGAACGTCAAGAAGTGGGTTTTAGAATGTTAAAATTTAGAGTATTTTTTAGTTTAATTTTCCTTTAACAACTCGAATTGGTAGCTGGCCAAACCCATTATCAAATGCGGTCCCAAAAAGGATGAATTGTGTAAATTTTACTTCACGAATGATACTAAAATTTGGGCAATAACAGATCGGAGCGCCACGATCCTAAGAAATAACTCTCCCGATGATTTTATTAAATACAAACCCCCCCGGGAGATGGCATTGTTCGCGTCTCGTCGATCATTTAAATGCCAGTAAGGGAACCTTCAAATTCACGATTTAAATAATTGCGAGCCATTAAAAAGGCTGAGAGTTAATAGTGGTTAGCTAGAGCCATAGGCCAGCGGGCCCCAGGGCATCATAACTTCTTTGTAGGGCCCTTGGAATACACCGTGCTTGCCGGTGTCTTACTTTACCAGCACTGGGTTCTGCTCTCCGGATAAATATGACTGGGAAAATTAACGCATTTATTTTAAAACCATATTTTTCAGTACCTATATAAACGCTTTGAAGTTTATACATATTAAGAAAACGTAAAATACAAGGAAAACTTTATATTTGTGGCTAATAGCTACGCCAGTGGGCAAATCTTCTCTGTAATATTTTGTTGTATGACTGTTTTATGGAAACCATGGAAAAAAAAATTACTTTTGAGGCGATCAAGAGTTAGAATACTTACTGCACTTTGTGCACTTATTTTATAATAAACAACGTAGATGATTCAGCGCTTTTTTTGTTGAGATCTTTTTGTTTGATGCACGGAGAAAAATGCTATTCTAAAATACGACCATTTTATTCGTAAAAACGGGACTGAAGTTCGTACGAACAAATTAACAGTGTTTCAATGTTTATTGGCGGGTAAATGTAAGAATAATTTGTTGGTATACGTACGAAATTACGTATACCAACAAATTATTCTTACATGTTCCCAAATCCTGGTAATTTGTTCGTAAGAACTTCAGTCCTGTTTTTAACCATTTTTAAGAAAAAAATAATCGTATTTTAGAATAACATTTTTCTCCGTGTGCGATTTATAGGATTCCGTGTTGATTGAGGAAAGGCAACAATGCATTATTTCAGAGTCTACATGAAAGGATGTTGAACTGGATGAACGTTTACAAAGAAGGTGGGTCAATAAAGCTGGTAACAATAAATTATAAATATATATTGCAAATTCTATCAAAGTCTTTTCTTCGTTTTTCTAAATTATTGATTAATTTCATTACGTCTTTTTCAAATACTAACCACTGAGCAATTCCCCGTAAGAAACAGTGTTGTACAGATTCGATATGATGATGTGGATAGCGTAAAAAAGGAGAATAATATACACTAGCATATTCAAGATGAGAACGTTGGAATTATATACTATATGAAGTGACATATATAAATAATACCCTATAAGACCAGTTGTTTGAGGAGCCTACATGAAAGATAGTCGCGTTAATTGTAAAGGAATACCCAGCTCAAATGTAATACATAGTACCTACCCAGTTAGTCTTAGTACATCTCGAGTGAATGAACGGATCATAGACGATATTATGTCACCCTGGCCGCGGCCCGTCGAGCCCGGTGAGAAGACGAGAGTGCCGAGAGATTCGATTACCGACGAGGCGTCATTTGTTTCTGTGACGTCGGTCGGGGGGGGGCGATCGATCATCGCCGCCCCCCGCCCTCTCCCGTTCCGCCCCTCTCCCGGGGCCCTCTCGCCCCAGAGGGTCGTGTTAGTTGTTATCGTCGAATTTATCAATCTCGCCTTAACACATTCCGGCGACGGAAAAAATGATCAATTAAATCTGATCCTCGTTTTCGACGGCAACGGACGACGAGCTTTACGGCGGCTTATTTTTGTATTGACAAGTCTACTCAGTGACACACACAGCGTTAAAAGCTCTAGCGTTATTTGGCGTGGCCCATTTCAGCACATCGCCTGCCATACATTTTCGATGGGTATGTATGGTGAGGGATATGCTGAAATAGGCTAAGCCGAATAGCTGGCGCTTTTAACGCTGTGTGTGTCACTAGTCTTAAACACCAACTTGTCGATTATACCGTTCATTAAAGAATTATTATAAAAATAATACGAAAATTTTCGTAAAGCGCCGTTTTTTTTAAAGTCATCTGAAGGGCGCTGTGGAAGTTTTACTCCATTATCTCTATTAAGACAGATAGTCACTATACCTAAACGCTTATTTTTTCTCTAAAAAAAATCTGTTGAGTACACATATCATCACATGTCCTATAGAATCTTTAAATTTAAATTGGAATCTCAAAAAATTTTCAAACATCAATTTGTGTGATATAATTTTATCTTTTTTAATGATTTTGACAGCCTCCGTGGTCGAAAGGCAAGGCAAAAGGAAGCGATCCAGAAGTCGGGGGTGCTAATCCCCTCATTCGCAAGTAAATTTTAATGGATTGATTTGTGTTATTTCAGAAATGAATCATTTAAAAAATGTATATAAGATGTGTAAAAATGTAATGTACGTTCCAGAGTACCACCATTCTTTATGGTGGTCTTACACTATCCGAAATGGCTTTAGTCGTATTTTTTAACTAGATCTGAAAAACCAGGTACTTCCCCACCATCCTCTTTCCCATCTTTTTCCCCGCCCCAATACCAGCAGCTTCATGCCCTTAGTCTCACTGGTTTCAGGCGGCTGGGAGCAGTTGAGACCCTTGTGCGATATTCACATAAAAAATAAGATAAAGATGGTTGAAAATCGAAGTTTAAAATCGTTAATATACAAAGCAGCATAAATGTTTTTATTTTTTTCTTTAAGAATGTTGAGAATATTGGGAAGATGTAAAACGGTGTTGATTATTAATTAGTTAGACTAAATATTATTATTATCATAAAAGGCAACTGAACTTTAAAAAAATAATCTTCAGCGAATATCACGTCTAATAATTTTCTCCTTTCTTTTCCGCTAGACGTGCGGATTATAAGCGGCGAGCTTTTGCCATTTAGGCGCTATTAAAAGCACCATGTTCAAGTTTAACACGCTCTCGGCGCTAGTACGTGTTGATAAAGGCCGATACTAAAACCGTTGGGTTGATAGATAAGATTTTATTGCTAATGGTAGATTAACAGGTTACGGGGCAAAAAATGATTGGCAGCCTAGGTGCTTTTATTCAGAAAGCCTGTGATAATTTAAAGCTTTGAAAATATTTAAGTAAGTGAATTGTACAAAAACACATCAAAAAGCTTTCGATGCTGTGATGCAATTTCATTGGAATTTTTTTTTCAGAACAATCATATCTAGCAATAGGTATTGCTGATAAACAAAGGAAATATAAATGTTCGTCAAATTTCAAAGTAAATTGTCAAGTTCTGTGAGGGTTATTATTATTGTTGTATCGTTATTGGTCAGTTGTTTCATAAAACTGAAATAATAACATAACCTGAATGGAACATTCACAGTAAACGAAAATTAACCTTTTAGTTTAATGATTTGTTCAAATTCTGTGATAGAATCCGTCCCAAGTAAATACCTAGCACAAATTACAAGGCTAGAAGTACAAAAATTACAGTTTACCTCATATATACCTTAATTTTGAGATATCTGACTGAATTGTAGTAATCTGAATTTAAAGTTGCTGAGACGAAAAAGACTTAGAAAATTGATTAAAATACAATTATTTATTACCGGTACAATACCTTTAAATACACATAATAAACCTTTTTTTTTGAAAAAATATAAATGTTGTGTGTAAATAATTTTGGAATTGTGTGATTTAAATAAGAAACAATTTAGCATGCGTAATAAGATTCCTCTGAATTCGTAACTAATTTTAATCAGAAAGTAAAAATACAATGCCCTTGCTCTAAAATCTAAGCGTCAAAGCCATTGATAAGCCGTCTCCTAAATTCAAGGCTTAAGATTATTGTATAATATTATGTATGTTAATAAAACCTCAAAACCTGAAGAATTTGTTTAGACAAAGAGATTGTAAAACGAAACATAAGTAAAAATACAAACCAGCAATAATTTTCTAAAAGTTCACCGAATTCAGTAACTAATTAACACCGTTCAAATGAAATCATTCAACATAAAATATTAAATCTCCTACATTGCGCAGCTTTCTGACAGGGGATGCCTCGAGCAATCGTGACACTACCTTTGTAAATGATATCGGATCACATCGGAGAAGGCGATTCTTGATTTAAGCGGACGACAAGAGGCGATGCGTGCGAGTAGGTACGTATACATGTGTGAAGAACGAAGAGACGTCCCTTTTCAACGACATTGTAGAGTCCTGTTCCGACGTAGCCATTCAACTAGAATTTAGCGCCGTTGAACGAACGAGCTTTAAGATTTTATTTGTTCAAATGAATCTTGGCGATGATCCATGAATCAAATATCTGATTAATAGGTACCTATGCAGAAAGTTTCCTTGGAGTGGAAAACTCTTTCGTAAGTAGCTGAAATCGGGTGTTATATTGACTGTCAAATTGGCGTCAAGCTGTTTTTGTTTTCTGCGCTCCGCGCAGTGGCGGAGATTAAATTATCCGCAAAAAAATCTGATCTCCATAGTATACAGATTTACTAAAGATCTTTATTTCATGTAGACAATGTTGTTATAGTGTTATTAGAAAAACTTATCACAACATCGGTAAAATTATACGAACACCAATAAACTTGAGGATGTATGCAATATACATGTTAAGAATACATGTCACACACTATAATCTTGATAATACAATAAATTTATTGTTTAACTAAGATACAAAAACGGACCAACTTAAAGCTAATAATTTGGTTGGTTGATAAAATGTATCAAACCTTATGCCTAATCATTTTCTGGCAATCAATGAACAATAGATACGTTGAATGAAACAAATAACATGGTGTACACCACTTATATAATTATTTCTTCAATATTTTCAAAATTACTTTGTGGCATCATTTTAATTAAATAAAACAAATTTCTTTGTGTAAACCACTAATCACATGTTATAATATCTACATGTGATTAGTGGTTTACACAAAGAAATTTGTTTTATTTACTTATATAATTATTTGCTTCATTTAATTAAAAATGACGCCACTAAGTGATTTGGCGAAGATTGCAGAAGTAAAAGATGTATTATGTCAAGTAACCGTTTCCCTTAAGAAATGCAGCGTTTTGACAAGGAAGGATAATTTTGATTACTAGATTATAGTTTTATTTTGGTGTACGATTATAGCATTGATTTTGCTGATGTTTGTGAAAGTTGATTCATATTTTTATTTTGTTGGGCCCAAAATGAGAAGATGCACCACTGATCAACCACTCGCAAAGTCCAGTGTCCGATCCCATTGCGAGAAAAGGACAGCTCGCTCGCTTTGCCACAAAGCGACCTTAGTGTTATTTTGAAGTCGGAACAATCTGTACTCCAGAGTGTGGGCGATTGGGCGACTGGCGTTCAGGTCGCCGCGACTAACACGATGGTAATTAGTGGACGATGTGGCTAGTTGTTGATTGCTATCGTGTCCTGATATTCCTTTCCCGTATTATTTGTCGCCCGTCCTTTTGGCATTTTATACTCACTCTTTTCTCTTGTCGGGCTCCTTCCACCTCATGTTCCCCTGACACCGGAGACCGGTTGACAGCTCGTATTTTTTTTTTGTATTTATCCACATCTTGACACATGGTCATTAAGGCATCGAGGTGTGAAAATGAGTGGGAAAAATTCATCGGAGTGAATTAAATTTGAGATTTCATTACGGAGGAAACAATGTTAATATAACAACCGCGGTGTAGTGAGAATATTACACCTGACAACGCCTGCTTAGAGGTTAATAGCATTAAAAGTCGTTTATTTATGTTTCTATCATCATAACTCAGGAAGCTTTCTTTGGACGGGCGTCATAAATTTTTCTCATTACTTTTAAATTAAAATTTTGTGTTAACAGCTTACGATTTAAACTAAATAAACGCCCGGGTTGCCAGCACTAAAACTGAAACTGATTATATTTTTTCTATCAAGAATCTTTGTATAAGGAGATAATTAAGCGACTCTTGAAATTATTGATTTATCATTGGTATGTGATTGTAAATGCGAATAATCAAAAGGATTGCGAGGGAACTTTTTAAATTTTTTTTTAAATTTTTATTTCTTCTCATTATTTGAACATGCATTCAAAAATAAATAGTAATAAATTATGGTAATATACGAGTATAAACATAAACAAGTGAGAATATAAATATAAGACAAAGTAAGTAATGGGAACCCACTAGGACACTGCCTATGTGTGGGTAATGTAACTAAAAATAGTAAAATTCATCAGCAAGTATGTAATATAGTACATAAAAATAAACGTTTCGCGACACTTTCTTTTTTAATACAGCAACGGGCAGGTTTATAATAATATCGGTTTTGCAGTTATGGCAGTGAAAAATAAAAAATGATGGTACCAATGAGGATATCACTGAAGAGAGTGATTACGTAAGCAGAAAACTAAACTTGTATTGTCTAATCCTAACTCTACAAAATTTGTAACAAAATTGAAACCTCGACTATAGGTAATGTAATGAGTAATGAGTAATAACATTAGAAAAATATGATCGAAATCAAACCGTTGGAGTTTAAATTAGGCTACGGATTTAAGTCTTTTGAGTAAGTAGGTAATTAAATATAAGGCGATTTTAGTTGCATTAGGTGACTCTGTGGGTAGTGGTGATTATAGTTTGTTATAAAACATGAACCGTGGTTTATATCTACCTGCTCCGGTAACAGGTCTATGCTGTATGAATTCCTCGGTCTCTCAGCTAGCGAGCAAGCTACCTTAACAGAAGGTTCTGATACGTGATATGAAAGATATCATTGAATAAAACAGTCGTGATCCATCATTAATACGAGAAACAGCATTCACATTTATTAAATACGCGATTTTTGTACGAATAAAACATTAATGTTTATGCGCACTGCGGATCAAACGCGGCATTAAATCGTTACATTATATATCTTAACTTCAAATAGGGAATTTAATTTACCTTTCAGACATTAATGGATATTTTTTGAGGTGAAGACATACCGACAAAAAGGTTCTGGCTGTAGTCAAAATAATTAACAAGGAAAGATCAACTTCTCGGATCATTCTTGACAATTTTTTTCTTGATATCACGGTAGATAATTCAGATTCGAAACGTTGCTTGAAATGGGTTTAGCAATGTTTGGTGAACATATCTGAAGTGCTGGGACCTCTCAAATCCTCCTCTTACATTTCTCCTTTCCTTCTCCACTAAATTAGATTCGTCATAATTTTCAACCTCACATCATTCCCCATCGGAGTTACCATAGACTCACTGGCTTCAAGCGGTAGTTGTGCGGTACTCACTTAAAAAACGGTTCAAGTTTTCTGAAGTTGTTGAGCTAATGTTTCGGATAATCTTGTAGTACCCACCATTAAGACAGATTCAAAAAGAACAACGACACATCTCATGAACATGGAGGAATTACCTACTAAATGGCTAAAAAAGCACTCAAAAAAATTCGAACGATTTTCCTTCAAAATATTTTTAAAACAATTTGCTACGAATTTCCATTATGTACTTTAAGCTGCAACTTCGCATGTTGCAACGTAGCATAAAATAACGAGAAATAACCTAATTAAACGTCCTTACACTAACTGTCCTTACATTATTTGTAATGACACTAATGACATAAAAATTGCACTCATTGAATTGAGTTTTAATCGGATCGTTTCATAAAAGATATCAGTGTAAAAGGCAATTAAATAACGAAAATGAAGGCTTGTTCAGAGATAAGACAAAGAAACGCATAGATGGAGAAGATAAGCTTGTCCATGTCTATATAATATTAGCAAATAAAATGTTTCAGCCAGTTGTAAAGGCGAGTTTCACGGGCGTGGGAGGTGTAGAACTATAGTAAGTTATTTATCCCTATTGAAATAATACCTGTTTCGTTATAGTAATATGGATTTTAGCATTGCTCGAAGAATAATAATAAGCAATGAGATACGAATGTTGCTGCTAATTGAAGGTTCGTCCAATATTTCATAGCGACAGAAGTAAAATACCTTCTTCTGTTCATGTTGATTTTTTGTAACATTATTTTGTAAACATGCCGGGAAACATTTCTTCCATAAATAATATATTTCCTTTTATGTATCGACTGTGGGTAGAGGTTTATAATGCGGCAAATTACAGATTATGTCAATAAAAACATAGCCTCTATTGGTACATTTAGGATTAAATATTATGTTTATTTATAATTATTACAAACATGCAGAAGTTCAATATAAAATCGTGCCATAAGCAGGAGGGAAAAGCACTTGAGGCAATTTTTATGTTAGCTATGGTTCGGCTATTTGGGAACTAGGTATGGGTACCGCCGCCCGAAGAACCATTTATTGGATTACCAACATGCCATAGGTCACCTCAAGGGGTTCGCTACATTCGTGGACTTAGGAGGAGTGCCCGGGTTAATCGGGTCAGGTGTGTTCAGGCCTTAGCGGCGGATGGGCTTACCCACTAACGAGAGTCCGGTTTGGGCAGACCCTTTGACCTCTTCAAAAAAAAATGTTTGCGTTTAAATTCTCCCGAGTTTAAACGCAAACTGTCGATTTTCACCATGGGTATATCAGGAATTATGTTAAGTCACGAGCCGCCACTGACTACAACTATTTTAAATTATATGGATATGCTTAAATTGTCAGACAGAAGGGTTTTCACTGACTTGGTATATCTTTATAAAATATTAAATGATGTAGATACGTAGATAGTCCAGAATTGCTTGCATTGATTAGCTTTCGGATTCCATATGAAATACTAGAAGTCGGGATTTATTTCAATGCAGAAATTCTGGGACTAACTACCATATGTATTCCTCTTTGCCTAGAATACTAATGGAGGGAAATAATTATACCAATTCATGGAAATCTTCAATTTATCACTAAACAAATACGAAATGTTGTTATTGAAGCAGTTCTGATATGTACTAAATAATTTTTACTATCCAAATATAAAATCTTTAAATTGGGCCTTAATAAATAAATAATTCATAATTTATAACTCTTTTATTTATGACAGAATCTCAAGACAAATTAACTACTAAAACATAATGCAGAATATCCATCACGGTATATTTCATAATTTTCTTAGTTTTTGGCCATAATTTAGAAAAATATGCCAATATATAAATATATTTAGGTTTATCCTCTGAACTAAATTGGACTCCGGTGGTTATGTAATTAGTTAAATCAGTTAATATACCGTTTTATGTATTTCATTGTTTCATCCAATAATGTAATGAAATACAGACATTTTTTCTGCATATTCAACTCAAAACCGTCAAAAAGTGGACTACCGTGGTTTATCCTTTAAAGTACAGATATAGTCATCGAAGTTATAGTATGAAACAGTGGAGAACTCATTTCGCATTGAATGGTGCGCGCACCGCATGTGAATGCGTGGAAAATGGTCTGGGTTAGAAAATCACTCACTCCGTACGGAGGGTGAACTCAGAAAGGCAATGCGACGACAGAAGGTCACAAAAAGGCCTGCACGTAATTCCACGGCAAAGGAAGGGGGTATTAACTTGTCTTTTAATAAAATACCCTACATTTATCGTCTCTAGATCGCAGGATAACCGTGTATATAAATTATCAAGTATATTATGCATAAATGGTTCCTAACACCGACTTCATTTAGCTTGTAGAAAGATTAAAACCTTTTCCCTACCGATTATTTTTGAAACATTCACTATTTTCAAAAAAACGTGCCTGTATGTAGAAATAGCTTTGTTTTCTTCAGGAAACAATAGCGAATCGCAACATCTGAAAAGGAAAAGGTTATGCCCATAGTCAGTTGTATTTTTATAAATATTCTCATTGAAAGTGCAGTATCGTTTATCTTCATGAGTAAAAGATGTCGAACAATAATTTCTGTCAGTTATTATATAATGCAAATTTTTAATTAAATTTTTTTTTTAAATTATCAATACTTTACTAGATTCAATTCTTCTGCAAAATGATATTATTAGAGTTTCAAAGTGGTGTATCGATAATAGAATGTTTCTGAATTCTTCAAAATGTGTCCACATAACTTTTACACGTAAACGTAACTCTATCGCAACTCAATACCTTATCGCAGGTACTAAACTACAGGAAGTCTCAACCATTCGTGACCTAGGCGTATTATTTGATAAAAAACTAACTTTTACTTCCCACATTGACAACATTATTTCTAGATCTTTTAAAATGCTAGGATTCATCAAACGAAATAGTAAATATTTTCAAAATCCCAAATCCAAAATAGCGCTGTAAAACTCATTCACTCGCAGCGTGTTGGAATACGCAAGTGTTATATGGAGTCCAACTTACAAAGTTCACATTCAGCGAATAGAGCGGGTTCAAAAACATTTTATGTACCACCTAGCGTATTCAGATAAGCGAGCGCGAACGCTTCCCCATTACACCGATAGACTTAATTTCTACAATATACGCACCCTTGAACATAGAAGACAAAATATGGATTTAACTTTTATTTTCAAAATTGTTAATGGTTTAATAAACTGCCCTTTTCTACTTCATCAAATTAGGTTTAATATTCCTAGAATCGGTTCACGACATGTACATTTTATTCCCCTAAATATAAAAAAAATATCGAACCAAGCTGGGGTATGACACTGCCTTGCCGAGAATGTGCCGTCATTTTAACGAGGCATATAAAAACCATTCCATTAATTTGACAATATCATCATTGGCCACTTTTAAAACATCTGTTAACGAGATTTAAAGCTCCGTGTTGATATAAAAAGATATTATTATATTGTTTGTATGCAATGGGATAGTAACTTGCCGAATATAAGTAATGTACCTATTCACCAAAATGATGTCTAAATATTCGTAAAGATAAGTTATGTTTTGAAGATAAGTTATGTTATTATGTTACCAATGCTGTGTTTGTCTTTAATTAGTGATAATATCAACCATGCTTATTGTAATTGTTTTTGTGAGAGATTTGATATGAATCACTGTTGACAAACCTTAAAAAAAAAAAAAAATAAATAAAAAATAAAAATAATGCTAGTTGAAGTCCCCAATGGTTTCCAGGCTTTATTTATGTAGTGACCTTTCTCATATATTGAAGGTCAAGTATGCACAATTTCATCAATCTGGAAAAAAAACTATAGATTTGTATAAAAATCAAATCCACGTCTCCCACCCGCTAAATGCCATACACACTCTCCTATGTATATAAATAGGTGTATAATATTAAAAACGACTAATTTAGGTGACTATTTACTAGGTACTGTAAATATACTTTACCTGTTCACAAATGTATTAGCTCTGAAAAAACTTTATATTTTGAAAGACCCACAAAGTACCCTTTTTACTATGAATTCGATGGGGAAGAAGATGGGGAAGTACCTGGCTATTCAGATCTCCAAACACGGCTAAACAAAGCCATTTCAAGCGATGTTTCAATTCGAAATGGTGGTCTTACACCAGGGTGATACTGAGACTACCTCCTACTTTGGAATGTGCAGCAAATGGTTCCATCATAACTTATAGTTAACTCAATACCTATTTAAAAGTTATGAAAAAAATCCCGTAACCCAATCTGAAGTAACCTATTTAACCAATTTTTTTACATATTTTTTCATCACTTTTAACGACTTTTCAAAGGAAGTGTTTAGTTGAATTCATTCTGAATAATCCGGTCACCGCTGCAATATAGTTTATATTATTTTAAATCATTAAATTGTGAAAACAAAAATCATTCACAATTTTTATTGTAATATTAATATTTTTATTAGCGCACGTAGGGATTTGAACCCATGATCTCCGGATCGCTAATCAAGAGCCTTGCCTCTCGACCACGGAGTCACGTATCTGCGTACTATTAACAAGTATTTTCTTATACTATTTATTTTTATTTTTTAACTCAAGAGAAATATGTAATACCGAAGCTGTTTTCTGAATTATAACTTCTTAACATCAAGTAGTTTTTTTCTGTTCTGCATCATCAAAACGTTATCCTGTTGTGAGGATGACGTTATGCCTTAAGAAGCGTCTAATAAGGCAGTATTCGCCAGGTAAATACTTGTATATTGCGGGGTACCTACGTAAAACGATTACTTAGTGCAACAACTCAATTAAGAAGACGTCTAGTTTAGCGATACGTGGAAAAAAAATCGAATAAATAAATATAATAATTTATCGACTTGCTAAGGAAAATAAAGAGTTAATGATGAAAAATTCCACATGTCCGTTGGTCAAGCAACAAAAAGTTAACTTATTTCTTGTAAAATATTCATTTTGCGTAGCAAATAGCGAAAGAAAGGTTCATCTCCAACATCATAAATAATAGATTTTTATGAATACAACCTAACATCAGCATTCGTAGACGGTTCTAAAAAATTGTATTGTATTTAATTATCAATTATATGTCAAGGTTCAATAATTAAAATATAAATAACTTTAAAAATGTCCAAAGACGCGAAGCTACAAGTCCACAAGGGAGAGCTGGTACCTACCCTGATGTATGGCAGTTAGGCATGGAACTGGCAGAGGAAGGATGAAAGGAGACTGGATGCTGTAAAAATGAGATATCTGAGGCATATGTATGGTAAAACCATGTATGATCGTGTAAGAAACGTGGATATCCGCAAATAATGTAAGGCTGGTGAGTAATGTAAAGATAGGGACTCTCAGATGATTTGGGCACGTAGAGCAAATGAACGAAGAAAGGAGTGTAAGGAGAATAATGTGAATGGTAGAAGAAGTCGGGGATGCCCAAGGAAAACATGGCACAATCAAGTGAATCAGATACTTAATTCGGGCCATGTCACGAGTCAGGATAATAGAAGAGTATGTATGAGACAATGTATGAAAGTGAATGAGGCACAGAGTGTGCGCTAAGACCGGGTTGTTTAGCGGTCCGTCCTCTCTGCCTACCCCTGCGGGAAAACGCCGGCGCCGTGCTAGTTAGATAGTTAACAAAATATATAGGTCGGTACCTACACATACATATATTTATTAAATATTTTCCGGAGCCAGTGGAACCATTCCATCCCCTGTAAGACTGAAAGAACTGTAAAAGGAAAGGAGATGGGGAAAAAGAAGTTTGAGAATGACTTATCTGTTCAGATTATGTAACCAAAGATGGCTAAAGCCATTTTGAGCAAGGTTTCGATTGCAGATGGTGGTCTTCCACTGGGAAGATACTTAGAATACGTAATATTTGATGTTGTGATTAGGAGTTTGGCTTATTCAAAAAGTCTCCTAAGAGTTTTTTTTAATAAATTTTGTCTCAAGGTAATTGTGGTTTACTTAGCGGTAGGTTCCTTTCATCTCTGTGTCGTATTAAAATTGTCCTGACTTATGTAGTAAACGTCAAAATGAAGTATTGTTGCGGCTAAAATTGAGGCAATAATAATTGTACACATTTCACGAAACATGATTATTTCTCATGTCGAGAAACGCAGAAGTAGCTCAGGTTGTATTCTCGTCACGAACGGGAGCGTTTGACGTGCGGTACGTTTAATAATAATAAACATACAATATTTTCTCGGATGTTTACCGAGTTAACTTTGAAATTTTTTTTCAAAACAATCGTGTTGCTGCTCGTACCTTCTCCATTACCTTTTAACCGACAGTTTCTTACAGTGCTATGGGTCACCACGCGGGACCAAATCGATCCTAAAATGTTTATATTATGGATATCGGTGCCAAATGATTTCCTTTCTAAAATGTTTATATTATGGATATTGGTGCCAAATGATTTCCTTCGTAAATTTTCTTGTAAAATTACATATTATGCGCGATGGTTATTTATTATTAATTAAGTACTTAGTAAGTGGCAAAGTTCTAAAAAATCACAATAAAAAGTGAGTCATTAGATTCTCACTGAACACCTTTTGGTTTTACTTGAATTAGTGTCCAATAACCTTGGAATGTAAGAAAATCCTATTTCAATCCATCACCTTTTAAAATATCATATTACATCGCTCCTGACCACTCGTTGATGTTTTTTATATGTGCCAATATCACGTTTATTTCCGTTTACTTTTGGTCGCATGAACTAAAAAAATTATCTTAATGCTATCTTAATAAGTTTTCTAAATAAATCAAAAAATTATTTCTTTTTGGGAAGAACATACTTCAGCTTTATAACTAAATTGGGATAGTAAACAACACTAAGCAAAAGGTAGATAATATGGATAATGCCTAACTTCTTTATAATGCCACCTTTTGCTGCGTTGTTATATTTTGCACGCCAGAAGTAAGGACTGGAAAACTGTTTCTCCGGGATCTTGGTGTGGACAACGAACATGAAAGTGACCTCAGAATGTATCAGACAAATAAGTCTTATTATTGACTTACTTATAGTGTGCTTAAGATGTCAATAAATGCAAGATGAAATTACCGACACTAAATAATCCTACAGGGAACGAAAGCATTGTAGTACCCGTTGTTCATAAATAGGTACTGACCAAACAAACCGGTTTTGCAACAAATTACGACAAATTGTAAAAAACAGCCTTTGCCCGCTACAAAACTCATATAATACCAAAATAAAACGCTTCACCAACATACGAACGATATTGAATCAGTGACTTTTATGTCTCATTGATTGTACATAATATCTACTATTAATAGTTGTAATGAAAAAGTCTCATTATAAACGGCATTTACTTACTATAAACCAATTTATCAATGGCACAAAATCCTAGATGATATGAAAAATATTCATAAACTTCTCAAGTAGCTCAATGACTTTATTTGACTAGTTTTAGATTAATCTATTTGGGTGACCGCAATATGTCGAGAAAAATATGCATGTAAATTAATGTATTCAGTTGATGTACGAAATTAATCAAAATTACTGATAAGCTCTAATTATAGCTTCGGCATTGATTAATAATATTTATTTAAGTCAGTAAGGAAGGCATCCGGTATTGAAATGAAAATAAAATAATGAACCTAAATACGAATATGTGTCTCACAGCATCAGATGTAGATTTAAATTATTTTTTGTATGAAAAGGATGGTTTATATATTTTGAAAAATAAGTCTTTGAAATGGTTGGCATGGCATACTTTATAAGTGTACAACACATATGCATTCAATGTCAGGACAAACAGACTTTTCTCCCTTTTCCTACGTGTTCAATCGGTGTACATTGTAGATGCCAGCTGCTAACAGAGCCGGATTTCATTGCAACAATACTTGCAAAGCGAAAAACAATCACAAAGTGGTAAAAAGGGAAACTTTTTATGGTATTTGACATGTTGCATGAAGTGATTTGTTTAGTGATTAATTTTTGGGGTTTTATGCGGTGTTGCGCTAACTCTTTCTTTAGCCAATAAGCTCAGAATCTATCATCAGAGCCGATGTGTAATGGATTCCAAAATGCACTGATGTTTGTCTTTTCATAATATTATCATTGTTTGATTTGATTAAAACTAAGTTTTTATCATGGATGTAAAAGTTAGATTGTTTATTTTACTGGGTGGTATTTAGTCAATTTAAGAAAAATGATAAATTCCAAATTTATCATAGAAAAATTTATCGTATTTTTAGGTTGAACTCTTAAAGCAAATATCACGCGGGCCAAAAGTAATTAAATTTGGCAATAATTGAGTATATTTAAAACATTTTTTTAAATATGTAAAATTTCGTAAAGACTTCGAATTTTTAAATCACATCTCGAAAATATTATTAATCACAGAAACTCTACAAATTTCTTTCACGAAATACATTAGCAGCGATTTATTAATAAGTGGAATTTAAAACATAACGATTCTGCTTATTCAAATAATGTTGATTGATATCACTTATTTAGAACTCGGAAGTTTGTTTAATTAAAAAAAAACATTATTTACGGTTACATCATATATAAATATATTCACGAAAGACGTTGTGCCTATTCTTATAGAAAAAAACTGCTGTTAGCAGGCAAAACAGCTGTCATAATTACGAATCTCATTAGTACAAACCGAAATATCGTTTTGATTTATTGAAATTGTTTAATATAATGATGGGTTAAATATACACAACCGTTATAAAGCATTTATTAGTAATAAGACTCCATGATAGAATATTTATTTGTAAAGTAGAAAATAAATCAATTAAAGCTTGCTGCGATCTGTTACATTAACAAATTGCTAAAAATTCAAGTTATTTTTTTTGATCCCAAAATAAATAAATTTGTTAATTAATCATCTAGTCACATAGCTAATGTGATAAAGAGCAACTTTTAATTGCTGAAGTATTGATAATTGAAGAATAAAACTCACTAGAGGGAGTGCGTGCGTATTTTTAAATAAGTGAGAGTATCCGAAACGGTTCTGTGAGAGAATCACTTTAAGATGAACGTCCGCATAAAACATCAAGCGATTGTGAACGCCAAGTCAACTGCCTCCACTACACGCTACAAGGATCGCAGAATTTACAAGGATAACCATACACTCGCGTGAGCTCCAATACCCAAGACGGATCGGTACATCTTAATCATTCGTCGCTTCTAAGTGGATTGTTTGCTTCATTCCTGACGTTATATTTGCAGAAGACAAGATAATTAATTGTCAATGCAGGCGGCACCAAGCACTTATTTACTCTTTGCCTGGTCTGTGCTCCTGGGAGAGTTGATACAGTATTTGTACAGTAATAACAATTATTATTACCATTACACATGTGGGTGTCCGCCGTGCAAAACATTCGAGTTGTCTTTCAGGATCATTAATATCCTATTTAAGTTCTTAAAATCGCATAAAGTTTCAAGTTTATATTGACCTTCGAGAGCTTTTTCAATATTCTCAATAATATTAGATAATTATTTTAATTAATAATTATTTATCCTTATACAAATATGGGTAATTATTTATTATGCATTGAGAGCGAATTTCTATAAATTTAATAATCATAATATGTACCTTTATGTTCTATAAACGAATCACGTTTTCATAATAGCAAAAAGCTGTTTTAATTTAAGCAACGCCAGCAACATTATTATTTTATTAAATGTGAATACCGCACAAGAATCAAAACTGTTCCGGATCCAGTGCAACCATGGCATCTCCAGATGGTAACTTGTAAGGTTTAAGGGAATGGGGAAGGGAAGGAAGTAGGCACATAACTTTTGAGTTCTGATTACTCAACTCACTGCCTTTTCGTTTCATATTTGTGTACTTTCCCTGAGGCTAAACTTACGAGTTGTTTCAAAGAATTTAAACAATTCATCGAATTTCAAAGTTAAAAATCAAGTTCTCTAAAAGTTCTAAGTATTCATTCTGTTATTATTTTTTCATCTTGGACTCGTTGTTTTTCAATACTAGGATAATAACAGAATTTAAATGGGACATTCACTGGATTTGAATATTAACTTTGAAATTTGATGAATTGTTAAAATTCTGTGAAACAAACCAACCTTGAGTATCTAGCACTCTGGAACGTGACTCAAATTGTGACCGGACAACTCTAAAATGTACAACTTCATATCTCTTTTGAAAAGTCATTAAAAGTGATGAAAAAAAACTTGGTTAAATAGGTTACGTCAGGTTAGGTTATGGGTTTTTTTCCTAATTTTTAATGACTTTTCAAAGGGATGTTGAAATGTCACATTGTTGAGTTGTCGTGGAATAGACGCAAACATGCTAAATATGATTTTTAATTAATTAAAATAAAATAACAGATTCAAACCCGCAACCTCTGAAATAACAGTTAAGGATCTTAACCCCTCAACCACGGTGTCCGTGTTGGTCGTTTTGTTTTGCTGTGTTTATTCCCCACTGAGTTGCTTTACTTTATTCTATAAATACTGCAACATTAAGAGGGCAGTGACTCAATAGCTACTTTGTTAAGACCATCGGCATTTGTCATTATTGAAACTTGTCTCGGACAGATAAGTCCCACAGCATCTCAAGATTTATACGGTCCAGTCGCAGTTTGATTAAGAGCAACACCAATCTCTAATATGGTGTTAATGTGTCTCACTTGTATGATGTATCACCGGACCTTATCACCTGTATTTAGTGCTATGATTGGATACTTTGTAGCTGGTACCTGCAGGTACTGCGTGAGGCTTTTAAAAAGTAACAGAAAATATCAATTTGTTTTTAACTAAATCATGCATTTATTGGTCAGAAATAATCTTTTGTATACCATTATACTTTTGTAAGTATTACCATTCAGTACTTGCATACTGCTTCATAAAACTGTATGCAAAATCTACTTACGTATCTTCCCATTTACTGAAGTTGTTAAATTTTTGTTGCATACCTATACAAAAAATAGACGGTGGCATGAACATGCATGATATAATAATATACCTACTATAAACATCTTCTATAAAAATAAGAGAATTTCTGACTTATTCTAGATCTACAAAAGACTTTATTACCTGGTTTTCAATAATGATACACCGTTTACACCATAACACAGTAGGAAAGCACATTTTCCTCAGAATGTCATGCGTAAAAAAAATAATAACGTCGTAATTATTTCTAATCAATTTATTACCCTTTGTCAATTTAGTAAATAGTAAATTAACTACAGAACCCCATTATTTTTATAAATCGCAGAAGCTATAATGCAAAAAGGGTAGTAATTATAATTATCTAAAAATTAATTAGCTGAAAAAAAAACAATTAAAGTCATACATAATACCGTTTTCCATTCAAATTATTTCGATCGATACATTTTTTTACCTTCGAAAAAATCTATTTTTGTGTGGTGGTGATAAAAATATGATAAAATTAATAAAGAAAGAGATGTGCCGTTTTTTTTTATTTCCCCCAGTATTCATCTGTGTAGGTAGTTTCATAAAAACAGCCTTGCACTGTCAATGAAGGTGGTTAGATTTATGTTCCTATCGAAAGATAAATGTCCACTTATGTGTAGTTAGGCCGAGGAAAGGTCAAGTAGCTCGGATCGTTTGATTTACGATAAATTCCATAGTCAATTGACAATATTGTCTTCGGATCTTACCTTTCGTTAACCTGTTCGATTTTGGAGTAATGAATTGGTCAATTAAAGAGAAAATAATACCATTTATGTTAATCTGTAATATACATAGTTTTTTTATTAGATTGATGTGTATTTTTTAATAATAAATACGTAGGTACTTACATTTATTTAAATCAAATCATTTTCATAAATTTCTGCAAGGTATTGTTATAATACATAGAACGCGTGACAGGTGTTTCACCTTCCGAAGGTATTTTCACGGTTAGCTAAAACAGTGGATAAAACACCAATTAAAAAATATATGTACTTTATCTTATCATCGATTAAGGCTGTAATTTTAAAACAAGTTTAATATCAGGTATTGCATGAAGTGAGTATGTTTTTATATGAAGGTGTAAACAGGGTGTCCGGGGATAAAGTGCATTAACTTCGGATATGTGTAAGTAAAAAAGATGAATAAGTTTTATAGATATTCCAACTTTTAGGGGTACGTTTTTGTTAACAAGATAAAAATTAGTCCGGTGTGTGCTCCCGGCTCTATTATTTTACGCAGTTACGATACGAGAATCATAACCACTAAAAGTCGCCAGGCTGACTCATGGCAAATTTATCGGGTAAGTTTGTACCAAGGATTATTAATAGATACTTTGTATGGAAAAAAAAGTTGGAATTTCGGAAAAAGTTGTTTATCTTATTTATTCCTACCATCATGTAGAATCGCCTCCCGAAGTTAATGCACTTTACCCCCGGACACACGGAGAAAATTTTTATCCTAAAATACGATAATTTTATTCGTAAAAACGGGACTGGAGTTTTTACGAACAAATTAACATGGTTTCAATGTTTATTGGCGGGAACATGAAAGTATAATTTGTTGGTATACGTAATTTCGTACGTATACCAACAATTTATTTTTACGTTTTCCCGCCAATAAACATTGAAACACTGTTAATTTGTTCGTAAGAACTTCAGTCCCGTTTTTAACCGTTTTTACGAATAAAATTATCGTATTTCAGAATAATATTTTTCTCCGTGCACCTTGCTTAAACCTAAAATTTCAAGGGTTATAGATTTCTTGCTTATTCATTACAGAAGTAGGTAGAATGTTGTACCTAAACATAAACATTTAGCATTTTGATACGGGAGAAAGATTAAAGAACTTGCAGTAGATAATTTATATGACAACGGAAAGAGTTCTATTTTAACCATTTATCATAAGTCCGAAGTATGGCTAACATTGGTATTTTGCGTTCGAAGGTTTTTTTCAAGAACTTTATTTTTACGTTTTTAATTATTATCCGTTTGGTGAAAGAGATATTTTCTTTAACTGAGAAGATTAATTTGCTATCCGGTAAACGTGATTAAAAGCGCATTAGCGAGTGTGAAACTAACCCACTTAAATTAATAGGTAGGGCGGAAATGGTATAACAAATCAACGTCAACTGCGTTATTTGCAGCTGTTCTTTCATGATCTTTAATGTTTTTGATGATTCAATGCTAATTCTTAACAAATTTGCAACTCAAACAAAAAAAAAAACGCCTAATCTTATTACAATCAATATTCGATGATCTCCATGGTCCAGGGGTAAGGCTCCGACTAGCGATCCAGAGTTCACGGGTTCAAGCCAGGTTTTTACAATTTAATCATTCTAAATAATATAAGGTATCCAGAGTTAAAGATACCGCCAGTATCGCCCTGGTGTGAGACCGCCATTCAATATAAAGCGTTGCTTGAAATAGCCTTTGCCGTGTTTGGTGACTAGATCCGAATAGTCAGGTACTTTCTCACCTTCCTCTTCCCCATTTACTTCCCTTTCGCACTTTCGACAAACTCTCATTGGGGATGCTATAGGCTCACTTGCTCCAGGTGGTTGGAAGCAGGTGAGACTCTAGTGCAGTATTCACATTTAAAAAAATTCGAAACAATGCTTGAAATAATGGCATTGGCCGTATTAGGTGACCTAATCTTAAATATTATCTAACTTCACCCAATTTTTCTCTTCCCCATTAATTTCTCTAGCTCATTCTCTCTCTTTCTACTAAAACAGGGGCCGCCATAGTCTCACTGGCTCCGGGCCAATGGAACTCTCCAAACAAATTAATTAATGAAATCTCGACTACCATAATACGGGCATTTGCCTAGCTTGGTAGTCGAAAAATCATGTAAAACAAACCTGTAACAAACTAAATGAATAAAGAAAAATTAATATATATATATATTTTTAATTGCAATGTTTTAATCTCAGTATCGAGTATATAACAATTTATACTAAAGACTTTGCTTGAAATTACTTTATTCGTGTTTATGAAGAGAACTGAATAGCTTCCTTTTCCCCATTCTCTTCCAATCTCTGTTCCATTAACCTAATGAAAATATACCAAAAGTTTGGGATGCTATATTCCCACTGACTTCGGCAGTACTCTTTAATCACAACGAATCGTAATGATACAGTGACTCACGTTTAGCATTGCATCCATCATCCGCATACTATTCTCAATTGCCATGCAAAGCACAATCCCACGGATTAGATGGTAAAAATGCACACGCACCGCATCATACATGGATGCGCATTCACCGGTCTCCAGTTTCATATCTCTGACAAGTTTAATTACGATTGCTTTCAGCGCAATGAGAAACACTTTTTGTTAAGCACCAATGCGAATAGGTATAACAGGTACACTACCTCATCAATCTCCCTCGCACTCGCGGCTCACTGATAGTTCCGTCGCACGTATAACCAATCAATCTTGCGAACGTGATTGAAACGACTGCTCTCTATTATAAATAATCTAGGTACGACCGATACCGATGTAAGTTTGTCAGTCTCTGTCAGAAGTTGCTTTTTTGTGCATATATTAGCGGAAAAGGTAGCGCAGACTACGTTCAGCCAAGTTAAATACAGTCGTTATTATTAATGACGAAACCCCGCTGTTTCAAATAATACATCATTATGAAATATTTTAGAAGCATTATTAAGTATACCAGCGGTATTAAACCGATAAAGCATTTTATAGGCAGTGATCTGTGTGAGACATTCGCATACCAAAAATACGTATTTTTTCATAAAATCGGATTCTTGAAAAAACGGATTACTGAATAATTCCGACGAATAGGATATTCCTAGGTTATGCTAGTCTATGCGGTTTAAATTCCCAATGGGATCGTATAGCGAGATATACAGTGAAATTGGCACCCATACATGAGAGTGTAGCTATCGTATCAGACTACCTTAATCGTTTTACCTATAGCCTTACGCTCTGGCGAAAAAATCATTCTGGGATATATTGTTCACTGAAGAGCTCATACTTATAAACTAATTAAATGTGTTTATGTATTAATGCCGGGTGAAGATTGTCCTAATGATAGCCGACCTCAGAAGGCAACTGACAAATAAAAAAAATATTAAAAATGTATGTATATCAGTTCACTTCCAAGAGTTTTTACAATCTCTATTTTACAATTCTCTAACCTTAACAATGACAGTAAATTTGTCATAGCAATAGTCTGAAAGCTTAAGTTCGAGTAGTTTGAAAATATAACTATAAATAATTGAACATCTCGACAGTACCCATTCCTATTTAATGTAGATCAATGCTAGGTTTTCAAGCGCAATAAATTCTCACAAAAAAAACCGTGAATGATATTGTTTCACCATGATATAAAACGGAATGATTCACAGAAATTCCGTTAATTTACAAAAACTTGTTAAGCTAAGCTAATCGATTTGCCAAAAAAGACGCATTAATTAATTTTTTTCGAAACGTTGGATGGTTTAAATTTATTTGATGGTAATGTTTGCAGGATAAAAATGTTAATTTGTCGTAACAATATAAAAATTAGTCACTGAAAAATGACGATCTGACAAATTTACGACGGGGCTTGCTGATAAACATGTGTTTTTAAACAATGGAAATTATCTGAATTAACAATTTAAGGTCCCTCCACAATAGCTGCCGAGGGCGGTGTTGACGTATGTTGTATTGTCTCCTTAACAGAAATAAAGGCCCAAATGTTATAATTCAAATGACACAGGTGGTAATATTATTTTCGGAATATGTTGAATATAATAATTAACATATTACTCATCCATTTTTCAAGACATGCTATTATCTTAGCAATCAAATGAATGTATTCATTAATGCGGAATATTAGAGCTTTAATGAAATTCGATACGTCTATAAAAATATGCCATTAATTGACCGAAATACAGAACCACGGGGAAGTTTTGCAGAAAACTAGATTTACGAAACTCTTTTATTATTGCCAACTTCAACGGATATCTATGCCGACAGGTGCCTAGGCCAATTAAATAGAAGAAATGGCACCATAAATATTTGATTATCTGCTTGAAATGCAGCTTTTGAAGAGGTACAATTCTGCTATTGGGAACATTTAAGACAGCCGAATTAGACACATGACATCACGAGTTCAATGCCAGCATTCTACCAGTTGGTTTGCATAAGTTTGGGAAGGTCAAATTAAGATATTTAATTTATCGGTATAATCAATATTAGAATCAAATAGTTGCGGCCATATTTCCTACAGTACCTGTTCCAAGTTCAGTATCTTAAACTGGTTGGGAAAAGGTTGTAAAAGTTATTCCATTGAACCGTGTGTATCATAATTTCAGTATAACCGAAGTCACCTCTGTAATTGAATGAAACAGTCTTTTTTACCAAATGACTGTTTGATCACACATGTGCCCAAGTTTAAAAACTGTTAATTCACTTCAGTTGACGTGAGCCAGTCGTTTTCGGCATACAAATGAATCCTCGCCGACGACAAAAGACAAAGCTTATCACTTGAAAACATCTAAGAACTGATTTTGGCTTACTGTGCAGCGTTCATCTTTTTGACAAAAGTAGATGTAAAATGAAGGTTGTTTCAAATTTTTTGACTTTTTAGGTAGGTAATAAGCCGTATTAGGCTTCCTTCTCCTTCTTTAGCCATAATTTGTTCCTTCCTTACCTTCTTACCTTCTAGAGCAAACTGTTAGTAGATATTGCAAAATGCTAAAAATGTTAAACCAGTGGCCGATAGAATCTTAAATAAGTTTCCTGGAGATAAAAATGCTTCTTTATTTCGTGCTTTTCATTGTTTACGCTGCGCATTGGCAAGCATATTTCAAAGTAGATGTTAATCCGATCCCTAATCATGACATCATCATCAAAACACGTGTCAAAATGCGAGTATTGACACGTGTGTGCTCCTCAATTTCGCCGAGTCCAGTGGCGGCAGGTGCCATTAGGCATCGGGGGCCGAGCACGGCGGGGACGGCGAGCAGCGCCCCGGGGCGGCCATAAGTCTCTCGGCCTCATCAGCCATTCACCTCGCGCACCGGATCCGGCGGGTGATATGCCCCAATAATGGCTGAAATATTATCGACGCTAACGGGCGCCCGCCCCTAAAAATCATAATGTTTCACATTACATAATCGAAACCACTACCGGATAAATTCAATCGCTTGAAAAGCTGCCCTATTCAAAAACAAAGAACGGTAAATGTTATCTGCTCCATTCAAATCACAGATAATTATACTATCATTATTACTACATAAAATGCCTTACCAACAAATAATTCATTTATGACTTTAAGGCATATTTTGTACCATGCTCTAAATCAATTTTATGAATTTTAATGTTAAATCAAAGAAAAAATCAGTTCGAAATTAATAGATTACTATTAATTACGATAAACCAAGTTTATTGTTTAAAAAACCAACATGTTTTGCAAGCAATGCTTACTTCATCAATATTTTCTTACTTTAAACCTTGAAAGAGTTTTAAGTAAGTCCTGAAAAAGTAAGCATTGCTTACGAAACATGTTGGTTTTTTTTAACAATATACGTGGTTAAAACTAAGTTATCTATTGAATTGAAATTGTGCCACAAAATAAGTTTACCGTGTTTGAAAAAGAAAAATCAATTTTATTAATTTGCTCGTTTTTATTTTGGAATGGATCTGTAACAATAGTGTGTATTCCAAAGCATTTTTTTTTATGTTCTGCGAAGTTAAACATTGCACGATAAAACTCGCGATTCCCAAAGGAATGCTCAATCCATCCATGAAAAAACATGTTTACAATTATTATCGTCACAGAACTAGTTTATATGGACATTCAATCATCCTCCCTAATGATGGCCAAGGAAAACACAAAGAGATAGGCACAAGACATTTCATAGGAACATAATCCCTGCCGCTTTGTGCTTGATTCTTAATGAGATCAATGCTGCAGCTGTCCAAGTAATGATTAGAAAATAAGGACAGAATGCTGGAGTCAAGTGATTCAATTTAATATTATTATCATTAGTGTCCAAGTTGACTGGCGTCACTTTACTTGTCTTACATTCAACAACGATTCATCAATCAATCAAACTCCCTCAGACACAATGATTTCTAACATCAGAAACAATTCTAACGTACATTTATTAATATTTCATCAAACGCACGTATGACAATACATAAAAACACTATTTCACAGTATGACGGTATGAGTGATGGTTAAATTTTGGTAAATTCTCGACCTACAAACGAGATGCCAGTAAAAAGCTTAAAAAATCTGGTCAGAATGAATCAAGAGCTTAGCGTCAGTTGAACCCTCAACCGTATGCTAAGTAGGTACGAGATTTCCTATTGGTTTGTGCAATGCGTTCGAATAATTTATAAAAAATTAATGCATTCCTTTACAGTGGAAAAAATAAGTTGTTTAATTGTTTATGTTTCTTAACTTAATTAAGTAAATAACTCTAAGCCTGGGCTTGTAGAGCGAATTATTTGCCACTAATATCAAATCATTTGCACCAACAAGGAGATATTACTGAATTTGGGAGGTTGTGACACACCAAACGTAGAGAGCCAAGTGGTTCGCTACAATTGGTGATTTAGCAGAAGTTCTCTAGTTCAAAGGTGAGGTTTGACTAGGTCTTGGCGGCGAATGCGTTTGCCCACCCACTGCGTGTCGGATCGGATAGGGAGAGACAGGTTGACCTAGACCTTCACCGCAGTGGAAGGGATGGATTCATACGTCCGTTATCCCTGGACACATTGACCCCTCGATTCCTACCAAATTTTATATCAATACCACACAAGAGACCCAACTATTCCCGTCTGGAGCCAGTGAAACTATGGCATCCCTAATTGGGGTATGTTGTGAGGCTGATGGTAGTAGTGAGGGAAAGAGATGAGGAGGGGGAAGGTAAGAAAGTACCTGACTATTCAGATCTGGTCACCAAACACGGCTTAAGCCATTTCAAGCATCGTTTCAATTCTGAATAGTGGTCTTACACCAGGGCGATGCTGAGGGTCTCTTTAAGTCTGAAACGTGCCGCAATTATAATATTTATATACTATTTTTAATTAGTTAACTGTGAAATAACACAAGTAATCAAATAAAATTTATTTGCGCACGCCGGTTTCGAACCCGCGACCTTCGGAATGGGAGCCGATATTCTTACCCCTCGACCACACCTATATTTTCCTTCCCACAATTTCCTCTCTTTCCTTTCCATATAAAGGCCATCCTCACAGCATCCACAAAGACGACTTAGGCCCTGAGGGATTTTTCCTTCGGGCCTCCTGTGTGGACCAAACGTAAAAAATAGGATAAAATAAACATCTGTTCATTTTAGCAATGACCGCCCGCCACGAACCGTTAAATATACATAAACAAAAAAACTGAACAAAGCCTTAGACAATTCGCATGATGCATCGTTGAATATGTGAGGTATCTACTTTCCTGCATACCAATGTCCGCACATCAGACAATAGATATATATTTCCAATAAAATATAATAATATGTTATTGACTTGTGCTTAACCCTGTCGAATGTACATACCGTAGCAAGTGTGCACATTTAATAATAACATGACATAATAACCAATTGATTAATAATACAAGACAGGTTCGATCGGAACAATGCGATGGCTTTAACAATCAGCGTGCTTATTGCATACATAAACATATACAGATACACGGCGGAGGGGTAATGTACGAGTATTATAATATGGCCAAGTGAAATGTGAACAAATGTTTCATTATTTACAAACTGTCGATCCGGTAGCGAATTACCGCGTAAAAATATATTTCATTACCTACACAAGAATGGGGGATAAATCATTCCGCGGGCTCGTTGAAGGTAGGTAGCGCCACTGGGTCCGGCGGGTGGAGGGGGGCACAATGCAATGGGAGACGCGCCACTGCTTATTAAATGTTATGACCAGCCGTCGCGATAACACTATGGATGCTTTCATTACAGAAAATTTTAAAGACATTTTTTGTTTTTTTTTACATCTGCTGCACACAGGAGGTCTTGAGAAAAATAACTCCCTCAGGGCATATGTCATCTTTGAGGATGCTGTGTGGAAGGTCTTATGAAGAAATGCAGGTGATGAAGATCTGGGAAGGGATCGGGGGTTAGTATCTCTAGAAGTGAATGCCATTCATCCCTCCCACTGCGGTGCAAGGCGATGTTTCAAGAGATTCCTGCTGGAGAGGTCAAGAGGTCTCTCTCATCCTGTCTCTCCCGATCTGGCCTGCCACGCAGTTCCTGAGCAGATGGATCTAACGTTAAGACCCAGACAAACATCAATCCATGAACCCAGGCACCCCTGCTAAATCACCAATCATTACTTGGGGTGACTATGGAAGAGGTGTTGGTTATATTCGGTTTAATTCTTAATCTTTTTATTTTAACCACCACTGTTTTATACCCACATATTATAATGCCCACGCACAGGCTTCGCCTTTGTGGGATTTTTTTTGTTACCTTTTCATTTATGTTATTATGTATGTATCTACTTGTAAATGTATGTATCAAAAAATTTTGCCAATAAAAAAAAAAAAAAAATATATCCAATAAATGGTTCCCGGGCTGCGGTACTCATACCGCCGTTGCCTCATAAGAGAAAAATGATCTTAGCCGAATATATGCGGATTGGATTACAAACGAATTATGTTTTGAACAGATTTTTACATCAAATCTTGTGTACTTGAAAATTGCATCAGCTATCTTGTTTTTGAGGCATCCTATTATCCTGAAAACTAGCCTTGAAACTTAATTCACGATTATTGATTATGTATTCTATATACGTTTTAGAAATTCGTGATGGGTTCCGGAGCTTAAAGTCCTGTTCGAGACAACAATATTTTTTACATATTTAAATGCGTGCTACGGAGAAATTATTACTTTAATTATTATTAAATTATTTGATGCCTTTCTTACTCAGAATGACTCCAAAAATGATAACATAATAAGCAACTAGTAAAAACCAAATTAAAATCAATCAACATTTCGAAGAACATTGAAAACAACAGAATCTGTGAAATATTAGACAACAATTAATGTCATTTAATCAACTTAGTATGTACGTAGGTACCCGTAGTGCGAAATAAGAATCATTATCTGAATATTGTTATTCACGTTACGCGTAATATTGTATCATTAAAGTTTTTTTAACAGGGTGAAAAATGTGGAAAATATGGTCACCTTGAATCTCGACACTGCGTGCTTGCCTCCCCGCGGGCGATGCTTCTGTTGGGGAACACCCCTTATTCCGACATATCTCCACATTTCCCCGCACGTCCATCTCACCACAGCCTTACAGCCATACAGCTTCCGCGCACGTGCCCGCCACCCGAAACAAGGCTCCGATTCCTGCCAAGTGATTCCGGCAAGAGTCTAGATAAGGCTTTAACGATTTCGCGTGGAAACGGAAGCTATCTTGTATGCAAAAATACACTTTGAATTTTCCAAACAAAGCTGAAATATTTATGAAGGATATAATACATATATATAATCTGCCTGCGAGAAATATGAAATGAGAAAAACTTTCGAATGGTGAGTTTTGGCGTAAAGAAATTTTATTTTATAAAGATTATTTTATGTAAAGTTTTAAGGTAAATGCAACCATTTTCAGTTTGCGACGTTATTTCCATAATGGATTATTTCCAGTGGCGGCTCGTGACTTTTGGTGAGCTAGAGTGCTAATATTAACAAAACTGGCATTATTGATGTCATTGTAGCCGAAAATTATACATATATTTATTTTTTATTTTTTTTGGTATGAAGCTTTTTAGGAAATTTCAGGTTTGCCGACCGCCACACGATTTCCTAAAAATCTTCATAAAAAAAACATTTTTGGAAAAAAAAATAGTTTTCGGCTACAACGACATTAACAATGCCATTTTTATTAATATTGGCACTCTAGCTCAACAAAGTGACAATATTTTTAATGTTGGTGAAAAATTAAAAAAACGACCAATCGAGGCAAATTTGCTGGTCGCTCCAATGGCATTTTTTTTTTTATAGTGAATACCTTACAAGAGTCCCAATTGCTCCCGTCTAGAGCCAGTGAGACTATGGCATCCCCAATTGGGGTATGTTATGAGGTTGAAGGTAAGTGGGAAAGGTAAGGAAACCAAGAAGAGGAAGGTGGGGAAGTACCTGGCTATTCAGATCTAGTCACTAAACACGGCTAAAGCCACTATGAAACGATGGTATGAAACTATAAAGAGAGCAATTTTTTTGTAACTTATTAGTTACACCATAAAATATGCAGACTGCTTTCCTTCAACGAATCCACAACATTTTCGCCATGATATTACGTATGTATATCCGACAGCTGATTTAGTATCGGAGTTTGACGACGTACCCCTGCCTGATGCGTGCGTATTACCAATCAAGTGGCTTCGGAAGAGGCTATGATCTGCACGCAACTGCGAAAACGATTAGAATATAGCCAGACTGAAACGAGACTAATTCTAAAAAATAAAACAACTTAAAACGTAAGAGCTTGTATGTAGCGAGGGCAACACTCTGTACGAGGCCTGTTCGGAAAGTAACCACAGTTTGACTTTAAATAATAAAAGCCGCAAAGATACAAATATTGCATTACGTGTCTCTCAAAACTACTGCTTTCCACTGCCTAACTCGGCCACTTGGGAATGTAGCCAACCTGAAGATCTTCAACTCCACACGAAGCGAATGACCCCAAGCCACTTCTTCGTGTAAGTGATCACATGGAAATTGTCCCCCGTCCTCCGAACAGCACGGACTTGGCTCCATTTGAGTAATATCTTCCCAGCATATCGGTGACGATGAAGATCTTCAAAATGCTGTGACGCTTTGGCTTCATTCCCACACGGCTGACTTGTATGCAAAAGGAATTTTCAAATTGGTGAAACGCTATGACAATTGCTTGAATTTTAATAGCAACTATGTTGAAAAATTGTGAAAAGTTGTAGTTTTAAAAGGCACGCAACGAAATTTGCATCTATGGGTTTTTTTTATAGCCAAGCATTGGTTGCTTTCCGAACATCCCCCGTACGTTATACATGGTGATATTACCACCTGTTTTTTGCTTAATACGGAATTTATGTTGTCCGATTCTTAGGTGTCGCACTTCCCCCTTCCCGAAAAAAAGTTTTGGAAAGTCTTTTGTTGCAGTATCCATCATCAAGGCAGATGAACAAACAGATTTATTGAAGATATATTGAAGAAGAAGATAAAGTTTTGGAAAGTCTTTTGTTGCAGTATCCATCATCAAGGCAGATGAACAAACAGATTTATTAAAGATATATTGAAGAAGAAGATAAAGTTTTGGAAAGTCTTTTGTTGCAGTATCCATCATCAAGGCAGATGAACAAACAGATTTATTGAAGATATATTGAAGAAGAAGATAAAGTTTTGGAAAGTCTTTTGTTGCAGTATCCATCATCAAGGCAGATGAACAAACAGATTTATTAAAGATATATTGAAGAAGAAGATAAAGTTTTGGAAAGTCTTTTGTTGCAGTATCCATCATCAAGGCAGATGAACAAACAGATTTATTGAAGATATATTGAAGAAGAAGATAACAATAATAATTTTTTTTTTTTTTAAATATGAAAATGAACAAGACCATTATCTTTTATTATTTTTCTGTGTCTTGTTCATTTTCATATTTAAAAAAAAGAAGTGATTATTATTGTTATCTTCTTCTTCAATGAATTACATTGATGGAAATAACCTTCAAAAGTTAAAAAGAGAGTTTTTCTTATAAAAATATGCAGATTTATTATTTATTGAGTTAGTTTATACAACATTAATATAAACTAATATTAAGAAGATAATATTTCATTTTGTAACTATAAATATTTTTATAATAAACATAACCCTTGAGGTGATTTAAGCGCCCTTGAGGTGATTTTCTCACGAAAATGGCGCTATAAAAATCATCCAAACATTATTATTATTATTAACAGTTATTTTTAAATGCATTCATTCTTCAGGCTTTCAGGCATTTTATCATACATCTTTAGTCCTCTGTACATTAGGCAGTTCTGTGATTTGGATTTCTTCACATGTGGCAATTCTATTTAAACTTCTGGTTTCGTAATTATGTATATCTCTATTAAAAAAAATTTCATCCTTAAATAATTTTGGCATTTGGTTGGCATGACTTTATGGACAAAAATTGACACATTAAATAAATCTTTTTTATTTGAATCCAATTTAACTGCTCTCTCATTTGATTACCCCTTGCATATTTGCCTTTTCCCAGTATACATCAGACGGTGGTCAATTCACGGCTGTCAGAGACGTTAGCTAAGGAATAAGGAGGTTGTGCATCATGACTTGCTTTTCCAATATTTATTAAATAAAAAATACTATTGCCGTGAGAAAATCAAAACATCCAATCCAATGTGGTTAAAAAAGTTCATTTTAACGAATCTGAAACTGTGACCAAATTTCATTTAGCGACATTTAAGGACGTCCGATATTAAAAGAAGAGTGAATTTGCGTGAAGCTTGAGCAGGTATGATATCTGAGTATGTAAGGTGTAAAAATAATGCAAGTATCCTTATTAAAGTAGGTTCTTTAAGACAAACATGCACCCGTGGCCCATCAAATTCACCCCCTCGGCGAAAAAGTGCGCTGAGTAAGCCTTCAAGCCAGGATACCTAACCTAGTAGCCGGGCATTAAATATTAAATGAATCCGTCGAATTATTTTGAAAAGGGTAAATGATTGTCTGCCGATGTAATGGGTATTATTACCGCACGGTTCGCAGTTAACAACGGTATAGCACAACGTCGGCATTGGTGCATTATTACCGGTACGTACCGGGTACCGGGCCGAAAACGATTTGCTCCAATGGATGTAGTCCGCCGGACGCACGCCGCGGGGGCTCGCTGGAAACTGGGGATGTTGATTTATCTGCCCAGCCACTGAACCACAACGGCGAATGCTGCGCACACGTCGGGTGATGCAGAGAAAAATAGGCGGACGGTGGTGGAACGCTGTTTGCAGTGACGAATCGATCATTCATTGGATGCCTCTACCCTATCAAAGAATCAGGCATCAAGGTACTTATGTGCATGTTCATTGCAGTTCCTCTAAATTCAGGTTTGAAAGGAGATCGCTTTAACCGATTAAATTACTTACTTACTTCATAATATCTGTATAATTTAGGTAAACCTCGAAACGAGTTGAAAAATGTAACAGCTTTAATTCGTGCTGAACAAAATTTTAACACCACTGCTAATAATTAATAATGAAAAAACAAGTACAATTTTTTCCCCACCTTGATTCTCATTTTGTACTTCAACTAATTATATATGGAGATTGGCGGATGACGTAGTAGAAAAGTGGCCACACAACAAACCTTCGAGACATAATATATACTATGGTGCGTGATTAATTTGAGTACATTTTCACTGACTTATTCTGGTTTCAAGCTGTGATTATAATAGTCAACCCTTAAAGCCCCAAAATAATAAAAAAAAATTTAAATCTAAAAAAAAATAACTTAATAATCAGTTAACCCATGTTATTTTTTTTTTAAATCATATTTAAAAAAAAAATCAACTTAAATTATTTTGAACCGTAACTGGTTTCAGCCTATTAAGTTACAATTATTCTTTAAAGTATGGTTTATGTACATAGCATTTGGGGGAGGAGAATTACCAGTGTTTTACCCCCACTGTTAGTACTATCGAGGCTAAAAGTAATGTGTATAAACTATTGTTTAAGGAATAATTGGACCAGTCTGAGAAGATAGCCTTAAAAGGATAAAACCGGTTATTCCTTAAAATATGGTTTATACGAGTTTACATAACACTTGGGGTAGGGGGTTACGACTGTTAACCAGGGTTTACCTCCCTAATGTGGGAGTTAAAATATTTTGTATATAAATAATACTTTATTGAATAACTGTACCAGTCTGAAGATGACCTTAATAGGCTTAAACATGTTACGATCAGAAATAAATTAAATGGAAAAGTTTAAAATTGTTTTAATATGTTATTAAAACAATTCCACCTGAATTGTCAATATCAAAAATACAAATATTATTATTATTTTTTAATTAGTTGAAGCCGAAAATAAAAGTTTTTATTCGACCTTCGGATCGTTCCATATTATCCAATGTCCGTATAGGTATCGACTGTCGACCATAGCTTTACTTGCATTGTTCGCCGGACTACAAACACACACATAGCTTGAGTTATGATCGATGGTACAGCTTCTGATCAGCTTTTAATGACTCTTGATTACTGCCGTTTATAGAGGTCGAACTTAATCAGGTTTCGAAGGTAACTAGCGCAAGAACCTTATTCTTAATGAGAGACAAATAATTGTAATTAATAATTTATGTGTTTAAAAATTGGGTGACTAATATAAAATACGTTCCGTGAAACGTGAAGTGGCAATATATTATGTAAAATTGTGACAAGTATTTGTCATAATTATAATATATTTTATAAATCATTTTAAAATATAAGAGATTGATTACGTATCTACTGTTTTAAGTTTATTGCAAACGTTGCCAAAATCTTAAAATTTTTACAAAAATCTGTTTGTATCCATGTTTCACTAAAAACTTGCAAACGGTGAGCTCTGGTACCATGAAACGGTTTTTGTCCAGAATTTATAGAACAATGCAACAATTTTTATGTTGTATCATTTTCATCGTGAGATATGAAGCTTTAAAATATACAATTTTAAATGCCCATTAATAAGATGAGTCGCCAAAAAAAGGGAGGGTAATTAATAATAAAATTGATGTATGAACTAAACAAATTCATCATTTAAAATGATTCGAAATTTTGGCTCCTTCAATAAAGCAAATGAAGTGCCGGTTGCATACCTACCTCAAAGGTTGTCCAAATTAGAGTCTGACCTATTACTATGAACGCATTAAAGGTAAAACTTAGCATTTCGGTCTGGAGTTTCGGCAAGAATCTCGCCAGGTGTGCTTTCCCCGAAGGCGCTACCTCCATTCCTTCCTACCCTCGGGCGGAGGGTCGATGCTTCATAGAATATAAGTGGCAGACATTAACAGAGGTAGTATTGGGAGAAGCTTCATAAAACTTCACTGCGGACTACAAATTAAAATCTTCCAAATGTTTTTTGACTTAAAAAACATTAAAAAAAAGAAATTGACATGACCATTTTATTGCATCCTCAATTTGAGGAATGTTATAAGACTAAAGATTGTGAAGAAAGGGAAGAGGGAGGTTGTTGAAAGAACTTGGCTATGTAGATCTAGGCACTTAACACAGCTGAAGTCTTTTTTTCGTTGTTTGTTTTTGGGGTGTTATGCCGTGTTGTGATACCTCCTTCTTTAGCCGACGTTTCGGACAGCGTTGCAGTGTCCATCATCGACGGATCTGCCGGATCTGCCCTGATGATGGACACTGCAACGCTGTCCGAAACGTCGGCTAAAGAAGGAGGTAGCACAACACGGCATAACACCCTAAAAACAAACAACGAAAATGCTTTTGGCCGTGAAAATCTAAAAACGTATATCACAGCTGAAGTCATTTCGTGATACGTTTCGATTCTTGGTCTTTCACCTGAGCAAATGCTATGAAATGAGGTCAAACATGCAAATTTTTGTTTTATTTTAATTTAATTTTCGCTATCTCTGGGTTCAAATGCAATAAACTTAACGTTCTTCCATAGAGGTTTATTTGAAGTGAAATTCTAACACGAAATTACAATTTCAGGAACAAATTGTTTTGTGTTGGCGTATTTTTTCGATAAATATCATTAATATTTTAAATTAGAAGAATCATGTATATATGATATAAATTCACGAAAAAATTTACGACATATTATTTCAAGTTGCATTGCCTTATTTAAAAATATTTTTTACGACAGGATTTAAATATAAAAATTTAATATGATTCGGTAACTTGATTTTACGTGTTTTCCCACTCGATTTTCAACACCCAATCTGTTATTTCTATAAAATAATTGCAATATTTGTTAGAGCCTAATCGCCCAAGTTTATGTTTTTGGCTATCCGAGAATTATCACAGGAACACTCAAACAATAAAATATTTTATGATATACGTTTATCCGTTATTGGATTATTGAGCATTTTGTGTGTCCATATAACTAATTAATTGCCATTTGTAATGTGATGGGAAAAAACGGTAAAAAATAGTCGAACTCTTTGTGAATATCTAAAAATTCAGCGATTATTTATTAGGAATTTTATAAATTAATCAAATAGTCTGCATTAAAAGAGAAATTGTATCCGACTTGTTTGAATTGAAACTTAAAAATGAAATATCCGCGATAAATTAAGCTCTAATGATTCGATGTCTGTACCAGTCCACATGTAAATTTAGAAGAGAAATTAGATAAATAATGAGCGCGCATACTTGCCTACCAATTAATCTATAAAACGTATAACATCAATGACAAGACTATTTATTATTTTTGACTCATCGCTGAAATATATAAAAAATATACTTCGTTTTAGAAAGTTTTTTGCGGAGAGCGATCTTTTCATACTACCTAAAGAAATATTAAAGTACCTACTTACTAATTCGAAGAAGAAGAATAATTTACATACTGAATGGTGCCACCCAGAGTACAATGCCCGGAGCCAGTGGGACAATGACACCCCTAAGGAAAATTGAAGGAAGAGGGGTTCCTACCTGGATTATTAGCCAGGAATCTCATTAAATAAAATTAAAGCATTTCTAAGGAACCTTTCGCATGTGAATGGTTATATCTTATATAAAGAATCTTCTTATTTAAAAAAATAGGTTGTACTTATCTTCTTCTGGTGTCATATCATAAAGGATTTTGGCTTTCATCGAAGCAAGGCAAGGTTAGATAAAAAATCAATCAATAAAAAAAATGTTTATGAAATTGTGATTGAATCTGGGTTAACCGGGGCTCTGCTCTGGCGTGGAACAGTTGTTATAGCAGAGCCCCGGCAAGGCTAAGGTCCTGGGTTCAATTCCTAGATTCGACCGTTTCTATTTCTATTTCAAATTTTCTTTTGAGATTATTATTTCCTAAATAAAAATAATTAAGTTGATGAAATTATAATAAAATTAAATATGCTGAAAGCCTGCTATATCTTTTCAGGGTTGGATCACATACCATCAAGAAAAAAATCCAGGCAGATAACAGTGATCAGGTGAGGTTAGGTTAGAAAGACGAACGCGTAGTATAGTTTTCGATAAATACATGACTAGTACGATTATTGTTTGTAAAAAAGTTCTGGATTGCAGTCTTGATTATCACCAAAAGAAGAAAAAAGGATTGCTTAGAAAATCACGACATGATGAAATTACGAATTATGTTCTAAGAATTTGGGAATATTTTTTATTTATTGAATCTATATCATAAGGTTTACATTTTTTTTTTGGCCTTGCCTGTCTCACTAGGAACTCCTGTGTCGAGACAGACTAGTTGACAAATATTTTTTTAATTATTATATAAAGTACATTTTTCAATAAAGCAAAAATATTTGACAAAATTTTCAGGTTGGTAGGTAGTGGTAACAATAATGAGATATACGATTATATTTGGGTGAGGTGACTAATTATTGCACGACCTTTTTCGATGATTGTTTGATCAGGATTTTGTATTTTTTAATATTATTCGATTGTCTTGTTTTGTCAGGTAGGTTATTGTATATTTTAGACGCAATGTATTTGAAATTTCTTTGACCAAATGTTGAAAGACAGTCAAAGAATTCAGAAGCTTGGTTCATGTAGCCATCAAACAACAGTAACGAAAGGTTAGGTTGAGTAAACAACAAAATATTAAATTTATTTGAAATTAGGAATATCGAAAGACGGCTAGATATTTTGAAGGCTCAGATCACATAGTCATCAGGCATAAACTCCAAGTCCATGCTGCAAGCATAGTGGCTGGTTCCGCGCGGTGTTTGAGCCGCAGCCGGCTAATAGGTGAACGCACGGAATCCTAAACCAGTTATGAAAATGAACGCTAACCTTCGTATCGCTATTTCATGCACCAATGTTACGGTTTTAGTTTGAACACATACTTATACACTGCACCAGCGGAATATCACAAGCTTTCGCATTGAGAATTTTGAAGCTTTTATAGCCTCCTGTTATATCACCGGGGCCATAAAATAGTCGAGTTGATGGTCGACTCTTGAACGTTTACAAAGTTGGAACAACTCTGAACTAAGAGGGCTATTATAAGGCTGATACATTTTTGGTCTCTGTCCGAGTTGGTTTATTAACCCTATTTTGTCTTAAACCAATGCAAAATATGGAACAAATAATGAGTCCTATTGTACATTTTTTGCAGATAATGGATATTTAAATTTAATTTTTTTTAAATATTATTTTTTTATTTATTAATGACAAATTAAGTTAAATATATTATTATAGGTTATTGACAACATTTGAAAATCTCCTTCTACCACCACATTAAACGGAAAATGTTGCTTGTGTCATGATGGAGGACTTAGCCGAGGAATTGACTTGAACACGGAACGCCTGGGTTGGATCCAAACGCGATGCCAACTTAGCTACCGACCGGTCTACAGTTCAAGATGGAAATGACACTAATAAAGTCGCAATTTACAAAACGAAAACCAAATATTATATTACAACACAAGAGCTAGCCGTACGCGTTTTTAGTGAGATGCACATTATATTCATTTTTTTCTTGATGATTTTCTTTTTTTTTTTTGTTGAGATTTAATATTTTTTAATGATTTCCGGTTGTGCTATTATCTGAGAACGCTATTATTTTTAATACATTTTTTTTTATGTTTCTTTATTCATTGAATAGTTTGTTACATTAATTGAGGATTTTTCGACCACCATGCTAGGCACATGCCCGTGTTATGGTCGTCAATATAATTATATAAAAACAATACAAAAATTTGCATCTTAATGTCAAGAATTTTTTCAAAGTTGTCAATGATGGAATCGAACCATTGACCTTGCCTTCTCAGCTACCAAGGTCACCCAGGCAATCCTCAAAACACGTTGTCTATGGACAGAATAAGCGAGCCATTATTCTTTTAATTCGTAAGGTAATTCACGGATTCTTAGAAATTCGCCTGTGAGAACGCACAGTTGGTCATTTCAAACAATTTCATAATGCCTATTAGTAAAGTCGTATTATGTTCAATGATAATAATTATATGTATTTTATGGTCAAGACTGGAGAAGTTGACAATAGTATTGGCGCGTGGGCGAGGTAAGATTCACATTGAAATGTAAACTATTTCTCGGTCTTCCGCCTAATGGAAGGCGACTTCCATCGAATGGTCTGTAGGAATTTCTTGAAAATATTCTCCGGATTCGAGAAGAGAGAAGAGGTAGATGGGACAAACTAGTGGTTCGATCCAGCCCTCGCTATGGGGAGTTTTGCCCGTGTGGGCAAAGCGGAAATTCAAGATCCACAGTAAATACGAACAAATATATCACACAAGTCAATGGAGAACATACCAAATTGTCTCCTACATTCTAAGAAGACCGATGCAATTTACGACTGCAAGTTGTTGACACTTTTTATTTTATTTCGCAATTATGGTTATCTAAATAAAAAGTTAGAATGTTACATGCTTTAATAACTTTGTTCATTTTACAGAATGCATATTTTTTTAAATTGATAATTACTACCTAGACTTGTGATATTCTTTTTTAGTGTCGCTTGGAAGGCAATTCTATAAATTAATCGTTAACACGCAGAGCGTCATATCCACCGCTTCGACCACAAGTTGCTTTGCTATAAATACAATAAAATAAAATAAAAAAGCCTTTTATTTCTTGCAATTTAGTATGTTACAGAGTTGTAAAAAGTAAGAAAAAGTGTAATTAATGCTATTTACATAAATGTAATATAGATATCTCAAGTTTTTCATAAGCAAGAACCCTTCTCTCAGCCAAAGGTGAAGGCCTCCTCCAAAAAATTTCATTTATCTCTTGTTTTGTTTGTAGGGTTAAGCGTTTTTTCGTGTTTGTGTCACTTCTTGTATTTTTGAGCAAGTTTAGAATTTCTTCTTCAGAGGGTTTTGGTATTGATCTTCCACGGTGACCAGCCGGGTTGGAAGATGAGTTTTGGTTTTTATAATTATTTTTTTGTTTTTTGTTTTTGTTTTTTTTTTTATTATTTTTATTACAATTATTTTTATTGATGTTTTTTATTGTTGCTGTTGTTTTTTATATTTATTTTTTCAATTTTATTTTATTTTTTAATTTTAATTTTATTTTTTAATTTTTATTATTGTTTTTATTATTATTATAGTTGCTTTGATATAAGTCACTATAATATCACTTGAACCCAATTTTATTGATAAGTGAAAAACCTATCATTATATGCTCTAATTTCCAATCACTGCGCATACCACATAGTCGTTTTCAATTCGAGCAAAACATTAGTTCTCGTCGTTGTTGTTTTCGTAGAGCAACTAAAAAATCACGTAAAAAACATTGCATTAGGAGCGCCTAATTACAAATGCGATTATGAAAATTATCCAAAAACAAACCTTGATAAATGGATTTATAATAGCATTCCCCCCATTATGTTACGGCATCAGTGAGACAATGGGTATACTTTAAACCGGTAAACTATGTGTGTTGTTTTTCATCACATTTAGGCACCAAAATGGGTCTTGACTTGACTCGAGCGTGTAGTCCGTGATGACAGGTATCATAATCATTATAATTACAAATTGTCTCCAGGGATTAGTGCTGGTACGATGAAGCTCGCGCTCTAGTTTGAATTAATTCAAAGATGAATTCCTATACACAAGGCCGCTTTGAAATACACGGGGCATGCATTTAGATTTCCACATCAGATTATACACTATCGTGAAGACTCCATAATGCCTCGACTTCGTATCAATTTAAAACAACTCTAGCTTAGTTATTAGATAAAATGTTTAAAAAATCAACAGTTCTTTACGTTTTCCACACATAATAAAACTTTCTTTATGTTAATATTAGCCAATATGTCTGATTCAACTCTAGTTCATAGATTTTGTATAAATAATGTTGAAAGTCGTATTTCTAGCTCAAAACCAATCAATAAATAATTAAATATTTTCGCACATTGACAGCAATTTATAAATTAATTTAAACTGTGAAACCCAATAAGCGTGAGTACCAAATCGACAAATTGGAAACACGAAGCATTTATCTTGTTCGTTGTAGAAAGAAAGCATATTAACTAGAGACAACTTAACGACGTCGGTAAATAAAATGATAAATGTCTAATCGTTTAGGTAAATTTGTCGAGTTTGGCATTTAAAGCGCCAGTTCACGAGATTCTGTGAAAAGGACCAATTTGCATAGATTTGTCTGATGTTTACGTTCTCTCAAGCTCACACTTTAGTCTGTACTTTATTTCTCAGATCTTGGTAAAATAATAGCTCAACATGCATCTTTTCTTCTTTATAATATCGTTATACATAGTTCTTCTGTTTAGGTTAAAATGATTAGCGGCAGTGGACTTTACAAAGATGGTCGTTAGTTGTTCTTACTAACGTGAGAGCGTACATTATATGAGATATAAACCACGAACGTAAACAATGGTAATGTTGCTTATGGCTTCGATACTGCCTCGAGTTCTACTTCGTATTCTTGAGTCGTACGAATACGTATCTTACCTTCATGGAAATGAGGTAAAATTCTTACATTCAATGGCGTAGTAAAAACATTTTTAGATCTCAATTGCAGTATTATCTTCTTTAAATTACGAAACACATCAAAAACCAGTTTTGTCAAATCAAGCACTTAATTGGTTATTTATTGCTAGTGCAGACCTCGCGTCAAAAGAGTATGATTCTAATTTTGGCAACTAAAACTACCTTTGAAATTTTATGAATTGTAAGTGGGTTCTTAAATACCAACCTATTTAATTAAAACCCAAATATTTTATATCAAACATTGTCTTAATTCAAAAAAGGATTAATACAATTTGTTCAAAGAAACGTTACCATATTAATGAAAATTCTTTTTCAAACTTTCATCGTGCAAGTAGGCACCATAATATGAAAAAGATCAGCCATCTAGTCAAGGCTTGCTTGATAGTATAGTGAATGCAGAAGATTTTTGAAACCTGGGAATGGAAAGTACAAACAAATTTACAAAAAGATGAAATGCCAAACGGTCGAGATAAAACGGCTTGTGGAGTTATGAGCCAAAATACCTTATTTAAGATTAAAGATCGCGGGATAATTTCACGGTGGGATCTTGTGACATGAAATTAGATTTATGATCCACTATTTGGGTTAACGCAATAATTTTCATCTAGAAAAAATCATATTATCATCATCATCTACGGAGCAACGAAATATCATTTTTTTATTTGTTTCAGAATTTTCCAAATGTAATAAGATAAAGCAGTTTTAAAACTCGAAACTCATTAATATATAATGTTAATTTAACATATCGCTTTTGCACAGCAATAAAACAAAGCGGATCCTAAACACTACAATAAAACATTTGAACTCATTATCATCTTGGTACCAAAGACCTCGCTTTAATTCGAGAGGCGATCACTACAACAAGTAAATTGACAAGTGGTGGAAAATCATAAAGGCGTTTTATTGGAAGCCTTTTTAGCTGGTAGTAAAATCATTTTCATCGGTGTAATAAAATTATTGTTGATTGCATATTATGACATAGAGTCGAAACGATCTGTTGTGTTTACTCATCTCACCTATCAACTCTATTAAAAGTTTTACACTAAAACCAGGCAGATCGTGATGTGGAGTACTCTATAAACCTGTAACCCGTGTAACCTGGAGAATCTGCATCACATAGAAACCCGAAAAAACGTTTTTTTTCGATCTACGTAATTTGATTTTATTTTACATGTTTTTCTCTAATTAAACTTTTGGAGTCCGGTCTTAATTTCGACGCATTTTAAAATATTTAACAGATGATTTATTATTAAAAAAAAAATTAAAATTAAAATTTATAATTTTTAAAAAAAATTACCTTGTCCTTATAAAGCCAATGTTTTCTGCAAAAAGCGGGTTACAACTGAAATTAAACCTCTAACTACCGACTTTTTTTTTTCAAATTTTAACAAAAAAGTTCCTACTTCGGACTTGATTTACTCGAAAATGAAAACTCAATTTAAAAAAGTTATATATCACGAAAACATATCCAAATATAATGTGGATTAACCAATTTCCCGCTTTTACTGGGAGTTTTTGAGAGTGAATAACTAAATTATCTGTATAAGTATTTCCTATCAGTTATATTTTATGTCTATTCAATTAAAAAAAAATAATTTATAGGCCGTTGTAAATATTAATTATTGACGGACCACTCATTGACATCAGACATACATAAATACTGAATACAAATTATGTTCTTCCTCATTCAATTAAATTGTCCATATGTTATTATTTTGCTGTTTGATAAGGCACGCCGGCATTCACACTTTTGGGGCACCTATGCCTAGCTGTCCAGGTTTGATCCCCAAGAACAGCTAAATTAACAAAGTTTGATTCTACATGGTGGTCTCTCACCTGGGCGAAACTGAGAGTACCAAAGTGAAGTGCAATTCTATGCGTGAATAAAACACGAATAATTTATTTTCATTGACAAGGTCATTCAAAATTTATTTTATGTTTAAAAAATGTGCAAATGACTTAAGATATTATCAAAAAGCAAATAAACGAATTAAAATAAAAAAAAAACTGATTTATGCATCAAAAAACTTTCTCAATAAATTTAATAATATGCAAATAATATTGGAACTGTACACATGTTCCGATTAGATTAGTTTTTTTTAAATACATATACGATTAAAACCCAATGTTTGTAAAACATCTCTAAACACGCCAAAAATAAATCGATGCTCCAAAAAACAAGGTTTCTAATAATATAGATGAACATCATACAACTTAAACAGTTTCGATCAAGAGAAAGAAAAAAAACTGAGAGAAAAGTGGAATCGTAAATCAGCGTAATTTATGGGATTCGACTATTTATAATAGCAATAAAATGTTAATGACTAGAAACTCTAAAGAAATATCCTCACAACATTTGCGGATTTCGTGCCGTACATTCACAGACCTTACCTTACTGATGAATCGATCTTATCAATGTAGTTTAATGGTATGGTTTTTTGTGTACGTGCATATTTTAGGCAGAGAAGATGTGAAAATTTCTTTCTCGATCTGATTATGTGAAATGTTGACCTCAATTATTTTATACCATCATTAGTGAGCATTTTCTTATGCTGCATGGATACTTATTGAAGAGGAACGTGTGTCGAATCACACAATGCAGCTACCTTTACAATCAACTTACTGAAGAACTCTCCTATCAGAGGCTAGTTAATATCAGAGAAATCTTCACCCTACAGACTGCATCCCAGAACAACATTTATTTACGTTTTTTAAAAATTAGATCCACGTAGGAGGCCTCGAGGAAAAAGAAACATCTTTGGAGATGCTGTGTGGAGGGACTTTCTGGAAGGAAAGGGGTATGGGGGTGGTTAGGAATCTAGGGGTCGATGTGTCCAGGAGTGACGGATGTATGAATCCATCCCTCCCACTCCGGTGCAAAGTGATGGGTTTAGCGTCCTGTGGAGAGTTCAAAAGGTCTCTCTAAACCAGTCTCTTCTGATCCCGCAAAGGCAGTAGGTGAGCAAACGCATCCGCCGCCAAGGCCTGGACACACCTCACATCATAAACCCGGGAACCCGTGGTAAGTCACCAAACGTAGCAAACCTCTTGGGGTGACTTATGGAAGGATGGTTATCCAATAAATTACTCCCGGGCGGCGGTACTCACATACGCCTCCCAAATTGTCTTCCCATGTCTTTCTTCAATGTTCCTCTAAATGCTATGATAGGTAAGCTGCAGTTATAATATTAAATTGTTGATACAAGCAACTAATGATCCAATATATTAGCAAATCAAAGAAAGGGAGTATTTTGTTAAATATATCTTAAGGTTTTTAGATCCAGCGTCTTTTATACCTCAACATTGTTTTATCAGGAGAAAATATATCAACTCGCGGTCGTTAACAAACCCATTAAAAACAAGATTTTAATTAATATTACTACTTGTTGAAAATATTGTGAAAATGTGTTGCTTCGAAGACGGTGGTCCACATCAATTAAATTGTAGACACCTGTAATTCTGCGAAAAGTTTTTTATTAAACTGGTGTTCTTTTCTCGGGTTGGGATAGAGGTAAATAAACGCGGTAAAGTAAAGCATGTAGGTAATTAAAATACGCATTGTTGGTGAACGCTGAGAGTAGATTGCATTCTGCGTGAATCACCGTCACGTCAACTGCGTACAAGAAGCAAGAAGCAAGTAGCACGCGGCAAGGAGTAAGCCCAGCCGCATGTCTGGCGTGCATCCACGTAGGAAGGCAATTCACATCTACGAATTACCTCGCGCCCGAGCCGGTCCATTCATCGCAACATAATTGCAAGCATTTGTTGTATCATAATCGTGAGCACTACTACTCTATACGTGATTATAAATTTTGTCTCGCGGCTATTTTACGCAAAGTAAAGAAACTGGGCCAAACAACAGACGAAGAGCTGGCAACGTGCATCGAGATAAAACGCTTAGACTCCGCGCCCCACTACTAGGAAGCAATGTCAAGGCTGCGCACAAAAGATCCTAACAATTTCCTCTGTACACCTTCAGATAAATTAGTATTTTTACTGTGAGGCCGCTCCCAGAAACTGAAACAAAAACATGAGTTCTGTGGACTACGCAGGGTCAACACCAACAACCATAAAATATAATTTATACGCGAGACTTTCACTGTACGAAATAAGGTTTTTTTTCTCCGCGTTATCGTAAACGCGAAACGAATATAAGCACACGAAGTACGAAAGATCAAAGATAAAAAGTGTTTTTTGCTATTCATTTGAGATCGATATAAAATACTGCGCTTAAAACTTACAACTTAGAATATAGATTACACATCTAAACTGAGATCACCGGATTAGGCTTAATTAGTTCTGTAGTTATTCCGAAAATTAGATTTTCATGTCACTAAGTACCTGCAGACATAAACCAACAAAATTTATTCAAATGAACTACATTAGACAACATTAATTTTGGTGTCGTAAAAAAATCGTTTATTTAAAGTACCTACGTACATGTGCAATTAGTACTACTTACCTCATACCTACTAATTTTAGTAGGTCAGTCATAAAATGTTTAATTAATTCATGCTGTTATTAATCATTTATCGATTTTTGTATTTAATTTCCAATTATCTATAGTTACTTCCCGTTCCCATTAGATATCTTATGTCTGTTATTTATTTTTAGATACCCACTCAATAGATATAAGATCCAAGTTCCCAGTAGGCCACGAGTGTTGTCCGTGCTATTATTCCGCACAATAAAATTATGTATCGTATTTTATTGTCTAGGAAAACATCTAATCCGGCCGGCTCTGATTAATATGCATAACGGTAAAGATGGATATTCAGTATCCTGTCATCGGCTCACAGTCGCTGCGTCACCGCCATAACTCACTTCTTCTGATGCAGATCTAGAAAGTAAGATGCTGAGACTGCGGGTGCTCACGCTCTGTTGGAGTTTGCACTGCGGCTTTATGGCGATGTGGCGAAGTTGCACTTTTCATCGCTCGGGGAGACAAATTATAGGGAAATTGTTACGAGCTCGTTGGAAATGATAGTGATACTAATGATAAGCTTCTTGGCTTAGAAATCGATAAAAAATACACGCGACCGATCTCTGGTGATATAATTAACACAAATCAGATGATCTGTTTGCGTGTTCCACTAAAAACTCGCTTACGGAGAGCTCTAGCGAAATGAAATTATAACAGAATCTGAAATTTCTTGGACAATTCGTTTCAGAGCTTTGAAAAAGCAATCTTGTTAAAAAAATTATAATTTAAAGCTCTTGCGATGCCGGTAGTAAAGTTAATTCGCCATAAAACATTTATGTTGTTGTTTTCCTTTTGTTTTGTTTTGAGCGTAGTATTTAGGCAATGTTTCTATTTTTGTTGTTATTGGTATGACGTGTTTAATTTAACAGTTAAAAAACTAACCTCAAAGGCAATCTCAGAGCTCCTACTATTCGTGGCAAATAAAAAAATGGACCGTACGCCATAGCTTTAGGCGTTTTGGAACATATTATTTATGTATACATTTATATTATATGTATTTATTATGTACATCTTGGGAAATTTTGTTTATAGAGAACGATTTTTTTGCAGAGAGATTTTAATGTAAGATGCAAGACTTGAAAGTAATAGAGATGTATTTAATAATTTATTAATGAATTTCTGGGAGGTGGTGGTTTTTGGGGAATATTGGGTTGGTTAGTGGGAAAATGTGGGTTTAATTATGTACAAAAAAACAAAAATTCATTTTAGTGTCACAACTTTTGTTGTTCTATTTATTTGATATGAATGTGTCATCTTGTATACAGTTCACTCCTATTACCTTTTACTATACAAAGAATAAAAATTAATTACTTTTTAAGAATTAACAGAGAATTCATTAAAATGTTAATGTTTTTAGATGAATCCATACAAACAATTTGAATAGGTTGGGGTAGCCAATTTGATTTTTTTCTTGGATTTGCCAAACATTCATAAATTACATAAAATAAAAGAAGAACACTCCAAAAACTTGGCCATATCTTGAACATACATATTACCGAACTGATCTATGATACTGCCGCTATTTATCGAACCACGGTGCCCTTCAAGGAGGATACTGTGTTTTGACTTATGTCGACAGAATATCACTTAATTCAAAACATGCGAACACCTCAGCACAGGTTCTCCCAGTGAGGTGTTCACCAAATGCTATACTACTAATCCTTTTACATACCTTTTAACATCCTGTTCTGAATATTAAATTTTGTTGCACTACTGTTTAAAGCACTGTAATCATTTATAAAATGTATTTAATATATACGTCTCAACACATAACCTAACATAACTTCATATCTTTATATTGTAAATCTTATTGTAATTCCTCCATCTTGTTATCCGATATCTTGTTTACACTTTTCAACACTCCCAACTTACCTACTTATTTCATGCTTTGTAAATCTGAATATATTATTTGTTACCAGGTTAATTCGGTAAATCCGAATATCATATATGCTACCAGGTTACTTTTTCTACACAGTCACAAAAGAAAAAAACGTATGTATATATTTATATATTGCTTCATAACACAACTCAGTTTCAGGGAAAAAATGAAATTTCTTGTTTTTTTTTTGGTTTTTTTGCTTTGTTATGCAATTATGTACATTACTTAAGGAATAATATGAACTAAACCTGTCAATTAGTCTGTCCTGGAACGGGAAACTTTCCTTGTTGGACAGGTAAAGCTTCCTTATATGTAATTTGTACTCTCTTTTGAATCTATCTATAATAAACAAATAAATAAATAAATGTACAAGAAGAGAAATAAATAAATTTAAATATTAATAAAGCAGGGGAAAATTAATGGAAATCGAATTAGACGTGCACCCCAAAACTTTTGAGACGTACCTAATTAGTACGAGAGTTCTTCCAAGATACATCTTCAAGATTTCCATGATAATAGGCAATCTCCAATAAGAGAGAGTACCAAAAAAAAGAAGTTGTTTTACTTTAATACTAGGTACAATAATTGACTTTGGTACGTTTAGCTCTAAGCCACAAACTGTTTATGTAACTGAAAATTGCTGATTTACAGATCAGTAACAAACCTGTTACCAGTTCTCAAGCTTGTACAGTAAAATCAGCCAGCAAGTGAACCTTTCTCTTGCTGGCTATGGCTGTTGCTATTCCTATTGAACCTAGTTTATATGTTCGAATAGCAGTATAATATATCACACGTCGAAGGCTGTCACCGGGCAATATGCCTATTAAAACACATCCAAGGGCGTGTAAGCTCTGGCCGGTATGGCTTGCGCCTCGGGACAATAAGGGTTGAATACATTGCGATATGCAATGAACATTGAACATACCAGTACTTCCTCGGTTCGCCTTGCTGAGGTTATTCGCCGATATAAATTTATTGAACAAATTAAAATTAAAATTGTACTGGACGACACGCTGAGAACTCTATCTGTCCCAATAGTGCATAATTGACACCGAATAGGTTAACCTATATTAATATACAAAGATACCTGAAAAACTGTAGTACACAGTAGGAAATAAGGAGGATTGCTGTGCAGATATTACCGCAATTTCAGAGGATAGTGCTCCAAAGAATCTGAGTCGTTAATTCATTCGGCGACGGTGTATTTATAGCTACGATAAACGTCAAACCTGTGCCCAACATATATACATCGTTGACATTTTCTGCAAGAGTACAGGTTATTACGACTCCTGCTTGTGTTTAACATCTTACCTGTGAAATGGCTTTCTTTGTAATTCCTCCTTCCTTTGACACGAATCTCTTTGAGATCAATTTTCGTCCCCTTTATTTCGCTAAAGAGAACCTTCGCGTGGAGTTGGCATAAAATAACACCCGGGCAGGTTGCTTTTTAAACTCACTATCTAAGCATTATAATCACCCAAAAAATTTAATGAAATATTCGCTCAAACAAATCATCATCTTCAATAATTGTAGAATCATTTTAATAATGGTTTAAACAAAGGTAATTATTTTAATTTAAATAAGCGAGTAAGGATTTATTTCCAAGTGCTTTAGAATACTTGTAATACATGGCAGCAGATCAAGGTGTTATTATTTCATAGGGATACATTATATGCCAGTGGGGAGGTAAACGTTTGTACCTTTTAGATTGCATGTTCTCAATTAAAATCAAGGTCATCTGCTTTTTACTCCTCGGCTGAAATGTGAAGAACGCGCCGTTTAAATATAATAGTAGAGAAGAGCATAGTAATTGTGTTGGTAATCGTAATTTACTCAACAAGCATATTTAATCAATCAAGACCCAAGACAACTATCCCCGTTTACATGCTATTATAATTTCAGTTACAACTGGCGATTAAAATTAAGTGGGTAGTAGAAATGATAATCAATTCATGTGACAGGTTTGAACTAAATTCGAGTGTGATGGAGATCTGAAAGAAACAATGTCACTGAATTAGCGGTAGCACTGGCGGCCGCTTGCACCAATTAACATAAATAATACTGGATTGAATTATTGGATTTTGGATTCGACTCTGTGTAGAGCGAGTCTATTCTTCGCCGGCCGTTTACATCTTCATTATTTTCCCCGTTACTCTGATAATTCCCATAGAGTGTGGGCCAGCAAATTATTGTCGACTTCTGTAGCACATGTTCATAACCAGTTTGAACATTCTTAGTCATTTATTGGTTTAACGAGTGTATAAATTAGGGAATTGTAGAATGCGCATATTACAAGAGACGGCGAACATATACACCGGGCAACAGATACCTACAACTGTATTACGATAAAGGAACACGACAATTAATTTATGCTTGATATTGCCGTCCATCTTAGCGTCTTAATGGTTCACAACTAATTCTAATGTTTTGGGTGTGCTGAATCATTTATTAGCAGTGTTTTTTCGCATTTTAAGAATGCGGATATTTCATACAGCGTACTGAGTCTAGGATAATGTAGTTATATGAAAGCTGGTTGCAGTTTTGAAATTAAATAGAGAAAAATGTTTTTGTTTTTGTTTTTTTGGATATTTGTTTTTGTTATGTAATTATGTACATTTCTTAAGAAATAATATGAACTAAACCTGTCAATATGTCTGTCCTGGAACGGGAAACTTTCCTAGTTGGACAGGCAAAGCTTCCTAATAAGTATGTAATTTGTACTTTCTTTTGTATCTATCTATAATAAATAAATAAATTCTATCTATAATAAATATTAAAATTAAAAAATTTAAAAAAATAATTAATTAAAAAATATATAAATAAATAAATTTATTTTTACAACTAATATTATTAATTGGCTTAAGTTGTCTGCATGATGATGGATACAATCAAAGAACTTTGTTTCCAAGGTTTTGGTAATGTATAGTTGATAAACATTCTTAGTTATTCATAAAGAGGTGGAATTTTAGGTGGAGGTAGGTTAAACCAATATAAATATATCTGTAAGCAGATATTAAACTTTCCAGCCTAAACCTCAACATATTTGCAGATTAAATTTCCTAAAAATTATTGATCATGAAAATTCCAAAACCAACCATTTAGTAAACCGTGTGACAATAATGTATAATAATATAAATTAATTAATTCATTGTTTATTTATTTATTTACACATATACGGCACAACATGTGCCATTAACATAATTGACATAACATATAAATAGTACAACAACATGAATTATCATCTATTTTGAGATGATGCCGGGTTGCCAGGTATAACCGTATATATATATATATATAGGTATAACCGTGTTAAAGATTGTTTTGTCCCTTAAAAACATTCACTGATTTCGTAGATAGAAAACACTTTAAAACGACTGAAAATTCATTATAAAAAAATCTGCAAAATGTCTGAATCATTCTAAGTTCTACGAAGTAATATATAACGATGGAGTGGGACTTTCATTTCACAGACAGAAAAAGCAACGGTAAAAAATGTTCACAAATTTTGAACTGATGTAGAATTAAGATTCAAATCTCGGTATTTTATGCTTTTAAAATAGTGGTTATAACTCAGTTTTCAAGGCAGATAAAGTCTAATTTGGTCGTTTAAAAAGCAAGATAATATGACGATCACTCGTTTTAGGTCCAAAACTCAGTTACTTAAACGTCGCCTCGCCTCCATGTCGTAGTTTGAACGATGTTTATTTTGATATTAAAAACTAATGTTATTTATTAATTATGACTGGTAGCACAGTCTCTACGAAACTAAGGCTCGAATCGAAGATCAGATTTCAATACCACCATTTATAACTAGCAGTAAAACAGTATGAAGTCTCACAATGAATAAGCAACATTTTTTTATTATAGTAGTGTTAAAATAAATTTCAAAAGCATTATGAATTGCAATGTGATCATTTCTGCGATTGTAAAGGAGCGGTCACGATTGTGTTTTATTAACTCGTATAAAAATACATTATGATACGAAATGTAATAATGATTTTTATTTTTTCAAACGCCTGTCAAGTAAAGGAATATGTTAATATAAGTGATCAAAAAATACACGCTGTTTATAAATTTAGTACTAATCCATGTTAAAAAGACACATTTCAACAATTAATTCTAATTTAAGTATCAAGCCAAGTTTATTGGAAATTAGTACAAATGTATTCATTAACGGCTCTTTGTCGTATTTGGTAATATTTTTAAACAGTTTTTAAAACACAAGTAAACGCGTGTTTTTGTTATTTTTTAAGAAAAACCTTCCATTTACATACATTTGTGAACGTATTATGCAAGAAATTTGTTTTTTTTAAACGTCGCACAAATCCTGTTTGTAAAATAGAAAAGTCAGGTTCCACGGAGGGCGGTATGGTGATTCGTTATACCGGAACTCTCGGTTAGCTTCTCAGAGATTACTTAGTGCGATGCTGGTCTAATGGGCCCCGTTGCTATTTCTATCTAAGAGCTTATATACTGGAAGTGTGTTCGTATAAGAGAACAGATATCGGAGCGGTAAATTTCTCCACGGCAGAACCGGCCGACAGCGTATGGGAGCTTTGTCAGAAGAATGGAGCGGATACTGCCCTAGCCCTCTGGATGCCAAAGTCGCTTGTTATCAGGCGACCTTGGCTGCCTCGCCGCTAACTGCTAACTGCTAAATGCTAACTACGGGCTATCATGCGATCGCCAATTTTATGCACCACAACCTTTCGCGACGATAATTACTGTTTAAGAGCACCATTCAATAATCCTTTTTTTGCGGCCGACCTCCATAAACCTCTCCGCAATGCGCAGTTGTGCTGACAACCATTAAAGTAGTTAATACCTACATAAAATAATTACACAATAATTCTTCTTCTCGTACAGCATAATATAGTCTACTATTTTGGTGGCGATAATGCAAATGAAATAGTAAAAATAAAATATGTTTCTGGATCCAGAATTCGACAACTCAATAAAACTCACAACGACCGGAAGATATAAAGCTCTTCAGTATTTTGCAGCTATGACGAGCAATTGGATATTGTTTCTTTTTAACTAATTGTATCCTTCCACATTTTTTGTGTTTATGTGACCCCTCACAAGACCGCCCTTGTCTCAGTGTAAAGATATGGGATCCATGACGCCACCCGGTTGGGCAGAGTTGTACGCGGATAAATGTAGGCATATAAAAGGAAAAAAAATGCTTTGAAAATGTTCAAAATCAGTGCATACTATGACAGTAACATTTAAAACGATAAAATAGCCAATAAATGGTTTATTGACCAATAGAGGCAGTTAAATCTATCGGTATTGCGGAGTACATTGGCGTACTTTTTATTGCCCTTCCTGTAATTTAAATTAATTGTAGTAGTTACTTTCCTGTGCAAAACATTATAACCAATTTACTGGAATAAATATTAACAATAAATAATACACTTCGCCAGTATGTATAGCCATTACTATCACAAATCCAGTCACGCATAACTAGCTATCACAGCATCGACTTAAGCAGCACTTGGCCGACGCCTCAGAAGCTCAGCGACATCTACAATAATTATTAATAATTTCAAATTTATTATTAAAAAATCCATATCACGGTCAGTTTGGGCAATTGATTTTTCCTTAGTTTCACAGTTTCTTCTTATTGTATGGGCTAAAAACGCTCATTTATATATTTAATTGTTGTAAAACTTTACGAAACATCTTCAAACGGTAAAGCAGAATTTACGAAATTGCAAAAAAAGTTGTGACGTGAAATCTTCAGTATCACAAGAACCATGGCACCATCGGCATCAAAGCTTTTTTTTGCAATGCATAATGAAATGCATCCGCTTAGCAGAAGCCTTTTCACAACACTAATTCCATCACTTTTTACAGGATGAAATTAGTTGCATGACACTAGAATTACCAATACATTGCGTGGGGCGCGAAACTAATTTGGTTTCATAAAACTAATGCAAACGTGATGCAACTGTATGCAACGTCATGAACAAATTTTGCGCAACTAATTTCGTAATATAAATTCTGCTTAATTAAGTTTTCTGTCGAATATGACAACTTATACATTACCTACTGCCATTAAAAAAATTATTGAAACCACGGTTTTCACGATTTTAATGAAATGTATTTGTTTATACAAGCTTGTGGTCCAGAGGGTTGACTGCACCCAGAGTCCAGACCCAGTTGCAGTTGGTCCTGTGCAGTCAGCTCTGATGCTCGCCTCTGATAGACTAATACGGTCGCTGCGTACAATGGCTGCATGCGAAACCGAGATATGCTAATTCTAAACCAACTGGATTCGGATATAGAACCGGGTCCAACTAGTTGAAAAGGCGAGCATTTTTATGGACACAGGTTTTCAATATAGCTATACATTAAATATAATAATTATTGCACTACATAACATTCAGCAGCATTAAGACTACCAACGCCTGAAGCTTGGATTTTTTAATAAAAAAATTTCAGTAACGTACTTCTTTATCATAGGTAATAAACATTTTCCTGGATTTACATGATCCAAAAATGATTTTCGTTTAAAACTGTCAGTCGGAGTGTCGGGACCTAAAGCCTGGAATGGACTGCCACATGACTTAAGAATGATCACAGACTCGGCGAAATTCAGAGCTAAACTTAAAACTCATCTTTTTAGACAGTCGTACCCATAAAGCCAAAAACAAAAACCTTCACTTTCACCTTCTCAGCCCGCGACATAGTAAATAACTAATTGCATAAAAATGTTAACAAATTCTTAATGGTGAATTATTTGTACATCTAATTTCATTCAAATCCTCCAGTCCTAATGAGTCCTAAATTCACAAGTGTTTCGAAATAACTTCAATTTATTAACTCCATTTTTGGCAGTAATCTTCTTATAAATGTAATATGAATAATGATGGTGTAGCAAATGTAAAGTTATGCAATGTCCAGTGTTTTAATATAGTGTCCTCCGCGTGCAAAGTCGTATCTCCTCCAAGCATAAACTTTCTAATTAAAGTGTGTTTATCGGAAGTGACCTGCCAGGTAAGTATGTTCTCTGTGTCCATTTGTAAATAATAGTTCTAGGTAGAGCCTAAGAAGTCATAATAAGATGTACAGCGCCCTTGAGGTGATTTCTCACAAAAACGGCGCTCTACAAATTATCCAATTATTATTATTATTATTATTATTATTAGTTGTGTGCATAATTAAGGCATAAGAAGAATAGGGGATTTCAGCATACTCTCGATAACTAATCCATAAGATAAAGTATGTTTTTGAATAATTTAATTATAAAATCCGAATGTTCGGTAATCGAACCTATGAATAGTGGCTATTTTTCTAATAAGCTCGCTGAGTTTTCCACCTATTGAGAGTATTTATTTGTTTATTTATTAGCATATGTTATCCCATTATTAAGCTATCAATGGGATGATAATATACCCCCTCACAAACACGACCCAAAACTGTACTTTATGATCAATGTGGATAATATACATAATGAATCCTTGCTACTATGTAGGTACCTACAAACTAGACATTTAATAAAATAAATATAAAAATCGTTTTATTATGTACACCGCATTTAGTTTGTTTTACTAAGTATGTTATTATTTCGGTTTGAAAAATTCATAGTTGAAAAACACTTAGCACTTACCTAACACGAATTCAAGATTAGCCGCAAAATCCAAAGGTCATTCATTAATTCTTTTATTGACAGTTGCTAGATAAACTTAATTAATCTTCTATTGGTAAACATAATTACAACTATTAAAGCCTTTTCTCATTGTCGATCGTAACTATAACGAAACTAAATAGTTATTTCAAAATATGGGTAACATTTGAGAAAATAAATCAATTTGACACACTGCGATTCGAGATATTGGTATCGAGGTGTATAACTTGGACGAATATTTTATTTAAAAATTCTTTATTGCGATTAAAAGGAAAAATTTCAATTAATTTCTACAGTAAACTGAAATAAATTCAAATATAATAGAAATACGTGATTATTTTATTAAATTGATAAACTAATGTTTAAGACAAGATTTTTTATGCATAGCACAAAGGGTAACAATTATTATAAGCAATAATTATTAGCCATATATCATATAATTATTAGCCATATATCATATATTAGACATATATCTTTTCTCGGGAGAGGTTTCAATATTGATGAGTGTTTCAGGCTAATAATTATTGCTTATAATAATTGTTACCCTTTGTGCTATGCATAAAAAATCTTGTCTTAAACATTAGTTTATCAATTTAATAAAATAATCAATATTTGACGAGTTAAAGTAATTTCACCAACAAATGTAGATATAATGTCTCGACGCCACCTAGTGAGAGAGTTAGCACTTACATGCCTTTCTCATATAAAAATAAAGTTGGTTGTTTGCAGGTGAAAAAATATAATAAGCGATAATTGTTGAATGAAACACTAGGTATATATTGAGTCATTTGGCGGGTAGGAGGTATCCCGCCGTAGCTTAATGGTAGAGCTCCTGTCCGGCAAACAGAGGGGTGCGGGTTCGAGTCCCATCGGCGACATATATCTTTTCTCGGGAGAGGTTTCAATATTGATGAGTGTTTCAGGCTAAGAAATACGTGGTTTGTATTTAGAAATGTAGCATTTTTGATGTTGTCTTTACATTCAAATAATATTTTTTAAAATAATTCACTAAAATCTATTAAAAAATATGATAGAAATCCATGCCGTACATCTCGCGTCGCTAGTATGTGCTTGTGTACTGCCATCATAATTCAATGGAAGTCTTAGAAGTTGGAGGTTTTTATAAAACTATCTATATTATTTGCTAATAATACTCAGGCGCCAATAATCATAAGGTAATGAAACAAATCACGACTAATCTTATAATAGCGAGATGATGGATGTTTAAATTGAATGAATTAATGATTTTTGTGTTTTTAATGTTTTTGTCTCAAATTAAATTATGGTATTTTTGGTCGATCGAATGGCATTTCTCCCCTTTTGCAAATTTGTTGAGAGTGCGCTTACATTTTTTTAGATTTTCACGGAATATTTGATTATGAAATAACATAATATGTGAGTAATTTTTTAGATTACCGGAAAATGATTGGCGTATGACATTATATTATGGAAAAAAATGGAATTATATAATGAAAAAACGACTATTTAAAAAAATCATACATCTTCAAAATTGACATTTAAAATCGTATAAATTAGTCGTCTCAATGAGGGACAACCACAGTTTGAAAATGGTCTTATAAGCCGAGACAGCTGTCATAATAATAAAAAACTAAAGTACTTGCAGAACTTGATAATAACATAAAATGAAACAAATAACTGTGTTTCCACCACTAAATATTATTCATAAAAATCATGTTTTGAAACCGATGATTTCTTCGTCAGTATTATAATATTTATTTATTTATTTATTATTAATTTTCAACGCTCTGATGGGCTTTTACATAATAAGTATATTACACAGTGATAAATATGTAATACAATTTTTAAATAAGAAATATAATATGAATAAAAAGAACAAAAGAAACACACCAGTGTAGACCAATAAGAACGATAGACAAAAATAATAAAGAGAGTTGTGATTAATTACTTAAAACTATGTTATAAAAAACCATTACATAAAATTAAATAGAGTGGTGATTAATCACTTAAAAATATATCATAAAAAACCATTACATAAAAAATATTGAAGAATATGTAATTTTTACATTATATATTAAAAGAATTATAAAAAATTAACAAAAGATAATCGGTTTCGAAACATGTAGATTTTTATGAAATGGTGAAAACAGAGTAATTTGTTTCATTTTATAAATAATGAAACCGCAAAGTGAATATGCAAAGTCGGAAGAAACAATAATAACATTACTAAATAAATAAAAAAATTTTTTAAAAATTAAAAAGGCCCATTTAATTAGTTTATATGTTTTGCCACTCTTATCAAATCTATATAAATGTATTAAGTGTTGATTTTTTTTTCTGCCTAAAACAGAAGTTTTATTTTATAATTCGTTACGTATTTGCGTTAAAACATCATTTCACAAAAATTTAGATAGATATTATTATATCCGTAAGCATCTTAACGGAATCCGTTGTTGAACGCCAATGTTATTTTTTGTAACGGTGAAGGATACAAACAAGGACTTACATATAAATAAATGACAGATCCAAAGTACCCTAAAAGGCAATAAAATAATTCACGATTTAAATAAACATCGAAGCGAGTTTTAAGAATAAATGTCAAGTGTAGTTTACGACGGTACCGAGGGGGTTAACAGGGGAAATGCACGTCGTGATCAATTATTTATTGACATACTCTGCAGATTGGAGCAATTAGCGAGGGTTCTGAGATATGTCTTTGACTTAGAGCTTATTGGTTGGTGTCTCGGCTTAGTGGTTAGAGTCTCGGCTTATCCAAGACGCGGCGGCACTACATCCATCATTCACACTCTGGGTGAGCCTATTGTTATACTTGTATCGTCTTATATAATATTATTCTTACGCGCCGGTTCATCGTTGGTATAGTTAAACTGGCCTTGAACCCGTTTTAAAGCCGTTTTAACCATATTATATTTTGTAAATTGATAGCCGTACTTTTATGTTTATTCCATAGATATGAAATACAGGGTGTTAAGGAATGAACTAATTGACTTACTAATTGACCAGTGATTCATGATATAATTTGGAGAAAAAAGATAAATGAAATATTATTCTCCGGTGCCATTTGTGAGTTTTTTTTTATTATTTTATATTTTCAACTAAAAACATTTAAAAAATTGGACGGTTAGGGACGGTGTGAGGCGTTGGGTGGTTATTAAATGGGCGGACATGTAAATGATTTTTTTGATTGTTTGATTTTGAATTTTAAAAAAAACATTAAAAAAAATCACCTGAGACCAAAATTTTATTTACGTTTTACTCCAAATAATGTCAGGAAACATTGCTTAAAATTAAGACAAGTGCATCCCTTGACATCCTGTAGATCTATTATTTTTGTGATTACACTGTTAATTTTTAAAACATATAGGTATTATTTATATATATTTTTTTTATATTTTAAACACACATTTTTTATTTCTAATTAATCTTTAAAATGTAATCTTCAAATTTTTGCTTGGAAGCCTCCTTTCCTTTCAGAGAATATTTAATTGAAAAAATTTCATTACTTATGTTAAATTGTACTTAACTGAAAATATATATTTTTTTCTTTAAAATCAAGAGTAGGTAGCAGCAAGGCTTTATATTATTGTACTTTAAAAAATGATACCGAAAAACTTGAATAAATGATACGTTCAATGGATTCCGTGAGGAAGAAGGATTAAAAAAAGGCTGCATTAAAAAAGTGATAAAAAGTAATAATTGCAACCCCATTCAAGGTATCCAAATAATTTCGGGTGCAGTGGTTTTTGAATATCGTGACACGGTATTATTACGCTAAGATGATATGAATCGAATAAGCTTATTTTAATTGATTAACAACTCCGCAAAAAATATAATCCCTTTCTGAATCATTACAATTTTTTTTTCTAAAGCGAAAATTACCGCATAATTAAATATTCATTAACATCATATTATAATCAAGAAGAACTTTTCTTTCATTCTAGAAAATAAAGAAAAGCACCGGACGGCTATATGATTTACGACCCAATCTTTCCATAAACGTAGCATTATTAATATGAGTTATAAACTCGATGACAAATTAATTCCAGCCCGTACTAATATAATCTCGTACGAATGTAAAATGATTAACTGGCTAGATTATTCCTTGGAATACAAGACGAAAAGTAGGATTTACTGCCCGCTGGAAAACAGATAATTAATTGGCAGAATAATTCATGTAAGTCACTTATTCGAACAAAATACATTTAATTGATAAATCACTTTGAAATTTGTTGCTAAGTGTTAATTTGATAAGTTTGATATTAAGATTAAAATCCTGAATCAAATTTTACTAACGCTCTAATAAAAGCCAATCCCCGTGAAACTTTTAATGAAATTTTAATTTATAAGTCTGGACGTATAAAATAATAACACGGTTTGTACTGTTGTACCTGCTTCGTTTTGGCAGAATATTATCACGAAGGTGGTTGGTGTACACATATATATACACATTTGGTATAATGCATAATGCTATAATGTATATCGGCTATAATGTATAATCACCAGCGAACTAAGAAGGACCAGCGAAGAATGAATGAGAAAGGTGATCGTCAGAAGTGGTTCTCTTATCTGCCGCCTCAAAGTGCTTCAACGTGTCGGAGATAAAACTCTGCAGCTTCATGTACGCGGCCCCGGGAACATCTTCATTTGAGGGAAGGTTTTATGTTGCCTGTGGACCAATTCAGATTCGCAGGTGACATTAAAAACGCCGGTGATATCGATTGCAACGGTCCTACGAGCGCTAATATCTCAATCTGCTCTCTGTTAGGGATTTATATTTTGTTATTTCATCTGCAGACCATGACAAAATTTGTCGACAGCGGAAGAATTTTCCTTGTAAAGCAATAAATCAAAATTGATTTACCTAAGCAAATTTTTCTATAATTAAAATGATTAAGTAATTGCACGCTTTTATAATACTGAATGCTTCGCTAGTACCAATGTACCTACCTAGCAGACTATATCGATCTGCGTAATGATTAAAAATGTCTGTATGGCTCACCAATTTAAATTTCAAGAAGATTTGTTGTTCTGAATTGTGGTTCCTACTCTCGAGAGATGCAAAGGGTATTTTTCACAAAAAAGCTCTGTCAAAGTGATTATTGTTGAAACTATTTAATATTAACATGTGAAAAAATAACTACAAATGACAACCCTTTTAAGCTTCGAAATCTGAGCGAGAGGCAGGTCAAACAAGAGCACCCCACGTATATTAAATAAGGTATTCAGATTTCAGATCAGGATTTTTGATTGCAGTCTAAGCTTCCGTTATTACTAAACGACGACTTAACCCCTCACCGAGTATTTTTTTGTCTTTTAGTACAAAGCACAACTATTTTTTTCTAAATAAACCTATTCGGGTAATCAGGTTTTAACTAATTATTTTGATTATTACAAATATCATTAGATCAAACACCCAAGCCAGCCATAGAGGTCCCGAGTTCACTTATTTCAACACGACTTTTTTCATATAGTTACGTCCATTGTGCATACAAATGCACTTAACCTTAATTATCGAATTAATGCAGCTATATAAAATAAAATAAACAGTTTGCAACTGGTACCTATAAACAAACTAAATTGTGTGTAGCATGTTTCTGTGCAATTTGAATCGATGGTCATGTGCAAAATTGTAATTAATGTAGATATGTATTTATTTAGTAATAGTTTATTAATGGCTTCAAACTTAGAAATTATGAATTAAATTAAACAAATAACTTTAACGCCACAAAGTGATTTTGCGAAGTTTGAAGAAATTAGAAATTATGGTTTATTTAACAAAATTCTGGGAATGTTTTGGGAGTTGAGTCAGTTTGATCACTAAATTTGAATTGTCGGGTTTTTCGTGTTTTCGAGAAACCTCCTTCAAATGCGACTTTGAACGTGCTCAGATGCAGGAAGATATTTTAAATTATTAGATCCCCACAACCATGGGTGTGTGTGAGAGTGTGTGAAAGACGGGCAGCCAATGAAAAGAGGGTGTGTCCAGGCAGTATCGTAATTGCATCGCTGATTCGCTGCCGGCTTTAATATTATAAAACACACACATACTAACTCCCTATGGGAACAATTTATTTTAATTGGCAACGAGGCTTACCCGTGAAAGTAACGGATACAAAAATTTGAAATTAACTGTTATTTATTTATTTTTAAGTACGAAGCTACCTATCCAGTATTATGAAGTTCGATTAAAGAACCGAACAAAGGCCGTAAATTAATTTATAGCTGCTAGTTGTAATCCGGTGTCCAATAAATATATTTACCGGACGTGACTTTTGTACCACCAGGTAATAATACCGCTTATAAGTTAATAATAAATTAATATAAGATGCGAAGTTCCTACATTCTTGGACTTGGGATCACAGTGTACTAGTTTGCACATAAAACATATACCTATGAACAATTTGAATTTGAAAACCCAGAGTTCAAAAATATGTTTTTTTTTTTTGTATTTCACGCCCTGCTGGGCTTTTACATATTATTTTTTTTTATAACAAAGTACATCTAAATCAACATTACACACAATTCACACAAAAGCAAAAAATAAAATTAAAAAGCAAAGTATATCTAAATAAGCATTACAAACAATATTGTCAAATAAAAATAGTACACAGAGGTTTGAATGTTTTTGTGTATCGTCATCTGCCCTGATGATGGACACTGGTTAAAAAGGAGGTAGCGCAACACGGCAAAACACCCCAAATTGGCCGTGAAAATCTTAAATCATACCCTTGGTTTTAATGCTTTCTTAAGTAACGTTAAAACCAAAACAAATTCATTTCTTAACTCCTATCCGATTAACACCAACAAATCTTGAGCTGTTTTATATCATTTAATAAATATTTGAAAAAAACATGGTGGTCACATTTTTATCTAGCGCTGTATAAATTGTATTCCAAAATCTATTTTCTAGGCGAGATCTGAAAGAATTTATTGAAAGAACCACCATAAGCATAATTTATTTATTTTAAAAAATACCAGGATCGGAGGATAAGAAGCGGTTAGTATATGATTATTTTATGTAAGAACTAATGGATACATTAAAATAAAAATAAATGTGGGCATTATAACACGTTTGGGAGATTACGCTGACTTATGCTAATGTCACCCATTAAAATTTCAAATACAGAAATGTGCATTATTCTTATGACGATTGTAGTTCTTTTTGGACCCAGTTAAGATTAAGTCTAATCTTGATTATTACAATAAAGAATAATATGTACTTGTAATGGGGGATTCACGCAATTAAGATTGTGGAGACATTAAGAAAAGAGCGTCACAGTTTAGGGACCGATTGTCGAAGCAAAGTATTTATAAGTATTGGAGGATAAATGCACTCATAAGTGATTATAACATTAAATAAAACCCTGTAACTTTGGGTTCATAACTTCTTTACACGAAAACCAAACCTTTCTATAGGTTCTGAAAATCGCAGTATTGTAAACAGAAGTCGTTTGGTACATTGGAGAAATAAAATCTTGTAAAGATGTAAACCATAAAACAGATTTTCATAAAAAAGTCTCCTCAAAATATTTAATATTTCCAGTGACATAATTGTAACATTACTAGTACTACAGATAAAATATAACAGTCTTGTGTAACTTTACGATCTCGTTCAATTAATTTTACGTGAAAATAAAATAAATCTGGGAAGAAAAAAAAAACTATTTTTAAACAATGTAATATATCTTAAAACATTGTTTTTTAATGTCCACCTTACACGAGCTTTCAAAATAATGAAGTACATTTATAGGTGCTATTATAATAATATGTCCTTTCATAATTCAAGATAGTAAACACGACATATCCCATGTTTGGATATAAAACTGTGTTGGCTGTATTGTAATGTACCGTGTTATATTGTGTAATATTGAGGGGCATTGTGTAATATTGTAATATTGGTCGGCGCTCGTCGGGGAGTGAATAACAATTAAAGACGTAACACGAAAAGGGACGACACATACCGCGGGAATTCGTGACGTGTGGAGTGTGGGGGTACCTTTACATTTAAGTAGATGCAGGCTCTATTGTAGAGGCTGGGAGGTAGTACTGGTGTAGTATGGACTAGGTAGAATTATTTGTAGACTTTCATGCATTCTTTAGAGTAACCTGTACGTTTTAGCAAACGCAAATACATCTACTCCATTGCCATTGACAGCAAGACTAATCTAATATCACTACCCGGATAAGCTATACGTAAGGGATTATTTCTCCTTATTCCTATCTCAATCATAACAAAAAAATATATATATTTTACAACACATCACTTTTTTTTTATTTCACCATACAGGAGACCCTGAGGAAAATAATTTCCCTCGGGGCCTATGTCATCTTTGAAGATGCTGCGTGGAGGGTCTTTTTGAGGAGAGGAAGGAGTGATCATGGGTCTTGAAGAGACTCGTGTTGTAGGAAGGAGGAAACATAGAGGCCGGCAAATCGTTCCACAGCCGAGCTGTTGAACTCAAGAATGAGTCATAAAAACGACCAGTTCTCATGTGACATATATTGGTCAACCGTGTACATATATTGGGCGAGCGTTTGGCGTGTTTCCCGATTATGCACCGGTGCCGAGGGGATCAATAACGCTAGTTCCTCAAAGCATCTTCCATTGAAATACCGGTTGAACAAACTGACAAACTTCAAACAGGTGTCAACCTTGTGTGAGATCATTTCTATTATATAACTAATTATTATTTTAACTATGAGTTTTGTAGTGTCTGTTTAAATGAAAACTAGCTGAATTTACTGAGCCCTCAGAATCGGACCAAAATTAAAGGTGACACCTCCATTATCCTGCTGAGGTTATGTGAGCAACTTTTTTTTGTCATCCGTGTTCCTCCAAATCCTAAGTATCTCCAACAAGCTATACAAACAATTATTGTAAAAACTGTTTATATTTATTTTTTAGAGCTAAGTCTATATTTCAAATCTGCGTAGCGCATTATAGTAAAGATCTTGCAAGCTGAAAAGACCCAAAGATTATTGATCCAGAAATTTCAAACAGGAAAAGCAGTAAATAATAGTAAATTTACTACTCTAAGGGGGTTTCTCACCATCCTCCCAATAGCTTATCTACCCTAATAACGAATATTTTTAAAAATAAAAATAAAATACTCGCAGTGGTTAGAAAACTCGGCCAACTTATCCAATATATAGCCACTATTCATAGCTTCGAGTACCGAATTATAAACTCCAACTTAATAAATAAATAAACCGTAAATCGTAAATCGAAAATATTCGTTATTAGGGTAGATAAGCTATTGGGAGGATGGTGAGAAACCCTCTAAAGCTCACGGCTCGATAGTTCTTTAGTTGGTGAGATTATTCATATTGTAGTTCATAAACAGATATATTGTACTTTTAATAATACAAAAAAGCACTCATTTAAGACATAATATTTTATTTCTTCAAACTTCGCAAAATCACTTTGCGGCGTCATTTTGAATTAAATTAAAACAAATAACTTTGTATTTAATGTCATTACTACCCTGACGAAGAAACCATCGGTTTTGAAACATGTAGGTAATTGTGATTATATAATAGTGGTTTAATACAAAGTTATTTGTTTTAATTTAATATAATATTTTAATTAATGAAGAAAATATTAGCGAAAGTCAATCGAAAATCCGAAACAGAAAATATACGGATACATATGGGACCAAGATATATCCGTATCTTTTTCTGATTTTTCTGTTTCGGATTTTCGAATGACTTTCGCTAATATTATCTTCATTAATTGAAATATTATAATTTGCTCATTATGTTAAAAAGTTTAAAAAATAAACTGATTTAAGAATTTACAAATTGAATTCATGTTTATGATTTGACAAGTGAACGTGAAGAACGTTAATAATAACATGTAACCATATATAAATTTAAAGAGAATTAAAATATCATTCATAAGAGCAAATTCTCCTGTACAACATTACTACATACCTACCTAATTGGCAACATAATTCATTAATGTGAATGAATTTTTATTATATTTAACATCCAACGACATTTCAATTAAAACGACTTTTTTGTGCAAAATATTCTGTTTATTTTTAATACCAACTACTTTTTCCCTGTTAACGTAATACTTATATGGCACTCGAAAAATACTTGTAGTTTGTTGCTGTCGTAACTTTATCAACAAGTTTACAGTTTACCTATATAAGGAAACCTACATGATTTTAATTTAATTATGAAAATGTTTAAACATCATTACAATTTTATCGCGTAGGTTTAACTGCTACCAATCTATTGCATTACCCGGAGAAATGGTTCGATTTTACAGATAATTAACTTTATGAACATCATTCAGCAGTTCAACCTTTTTTCACATAATATTTAATACTAACTAATAAAGGAAGTCATTAAAGACAAAAGGCATAACTTAAAATTAACCCGATAACATCGGCCTCAAAGTGTTTTGGATGCAAGTAGGAACAATCTAAATATTATTATAGGTACTAGTTATTAGGGCTATTAGTGATTTCCTACCAAGAAGAAAAATGAAAAACTTTCTTTCTACTGAATCAAAAAATATTATAAGTACATGTCAAAAAATATAAAATAAAAAAAAATATTGGTAGGTATTTAATTGCTTTATGCCAGCATTTATTTTACTTTTCTTTAAAAAAAATTAAGAAAAATTTTAAACACATTTATTAGTAAGGTGAATAGGTAGGTACATTACCAGTTCCAGTTTTAAACATATATTATTTAATAGTTTTCTTACGAGGATCATTGATCGCCTTCTGATCATTACGACAGATATTTCAACCATTTATTGATCTTGTTTGACTGCAATCCATCACAACCGATCAAATTTAATGACTGGCGTAATTTTCCATTTATGTTTTAAATAAAATGAATTTGTTTAATTAAAAGAAAGTGTCGAATGAATAAATTTAAAATTAAATACTTTTAATGGGGAGTTAAATAAATTAACGATCTGGATAAGTGAGAATTGGAATTTTATCACACTTTATGAGTAAGATTAAGAGGGCATTACCAGAGAATACCGGAAATTAGTCCCTTTTAAATCGAATTCTAGACATATTGACTCTTTTTTACAAAAAAAGATAAATTGATTTTGAAAGAATGTTATTTTATCTGAATTTTGAAAAAAATAACTATTTTTTTAAATACTAAGGTTATACCATTGGTTGTTGGAAGAATTGTTCAATTTTCAATCAAAATATTGTATTATACAACACATATTTCAAATCATATAATCATACAGAAAAATAAATCAATTCATAATCTAGTCAGCACAGTTTTAAAAATTTAAATTTTAGTTAAGTTAAAATCATTAAAAAATAAATCCGAGAACATGTTTTGTGATAAAAATACCTCAGTTTTTCTATTTATTTAAGGTCTTACAAACTAAAATATTTCAAATGTTTTTTACACACTTATTTTGTTTAGACATTATTAAAAAATTATAAATACTTATGATCAAAAAATACTTACAAGAAGTAGACTATATTTAATAATTTATCATCGTGCGTTTTGAGCATTTTTATTGCTTACTTGAATGTAGGAATATATTAAAGCAAGTTTTGAATGAAATAAATCGATATTAAATTTTTTATGAAAAAATTTGATACGGGGAATGATTGATCTTTCTCATTGGAATCTCCCTGTACAGTTGTATTAATCAATTGCTCTTAATATAATGGTATAAGATCAAAAATTACGAAATGCTATCTGTCTACAAAAAATAATGACTGTACACAAATAAGTTTTTTTTTACTAACATCAAATGTATAAGCTATTGCATGATTATGATATTATGAAAGTAGTATATATAGATTTATGAAAACAACTTAAGATGAAAGACTTCGCTTTTCGGCCCATACAAAAAGGACACCCGGGAAAAAACACTTTTCTACATCGAAAATTGCACAAAATGAATATATTTTTTTATACTGCCTTCTAGAGGGTGAAAACTATGTTGGTATGTTTTCGAATTTTCGATGCGTTTCGTATTAACGTAAACATTCACTGTCAAACATGTACGATTTATCAAAAAATATTATATAAGGAAAAATGCTGCTAACTCAACTCTCATAAAGAATTATAAAATTATAAAAACCTACCGACGTAGCTTCTTCTTTCTAAAAAATATATTTTTTTTAAAATTTCAATTTCGTGAAAGTTTTGGTGTAGAAAAGTGTATTCTCCATAAACCCCTTTTCGATTGATTTCTGTAGGTAAATTTGAGCGTTGTCTCATTCGCACATTTCGCATTCGCATGTATTGTAAGTGTGCGTGAGCTTATTGTGAGCGGGACAGAATGACAGTCGCGGGTGTTCCGCGTGTGGTTCAAAGTCTAGCCTCTTAAGGAAAGTATAAAATGATTTTGAAAGTAATGTAAGCTTTTGGGAATATTCTTTCAATAATTCCTTTGATATACTTGTAAACCAAATTCTCAAATGCGTCCATAATCTGTATTACCTTAGTCTGGGTCAAAACTCCAAGACTATTGGAATAGAAGTAATATAAGTATGTTGAAGCAATTGTCAGCACCGTTAGGTCCATTGGCATTTCTCTGCACTGAGACTAAAACAAAAGCCATAAATGTATTTTAAAAATAATTGAATTAATTCCTCTATAGTCTTACCAGAGTATTGATAGTGTGTCGTATAAATGGTAGGTATATTATAATGTTGAGGTTAGATAATAATAATTATGAAAGAATGCTTTTATGCTATGTGATTCGGAATAATAGCCGATCGCGAAGAATAAAACTTGAAGATAGCCGGTGGGCACAATACCGAGTGGACCTGAATCCACTGGAAAACTTTAACATCCGAGATTGTAAAATTGACCAATTATCATCAATAAAATAAATATAAAACTCAATAACAGACTTTTTTACGTTATTCAGAAAGCGTAAAGTAAGGAATCATTTCAATACCTGTGTGGTTTGCGGGACTAAAACCCTGTACCTATACTGAAGACATGTATTCTTGCTCTATGTAATAATTTATACAGGATCTCATAGCGAATAGCCGAAGGTTTTTAACCAATTCCTGCTTATATTTAAAGTATAAAAACCTAGATATCGTTTTGCCTTCGAATGAATTTTGTTTTTCAATTAAAAACAAAAAACAATGTGTTTCTGTTACACGTCACTTATTTTTGTTTTTAATTGAAAAAAATATCATCGGACTAAGCGCCTCCGTCCACTCAGGCAACTGAAAACTCTCAACTGCCAACTGTCTTTGTATGACAATGTGATGGCCCGCACATACACTATCACACAAAACCCCGTTGTCAATGGTAACGCAAGCGGTGACTTGCGACTTGCTCTACTGGTTGCCCTGGGCGGCCATTGATAGTTGCCAACTGTCAGCTGATTGTTCTTCTTCTATGGTTAACCAAGCTTTTTGACCAATCAAGACAGAGAAACAGACGGTTTTAGTTGGTTTTCAGTTGCCTCAGTGGGCGGAGCGCCTAACCTGTATAATATTTACTGCAAACCCAAAAGAGCGGTAGCTACCCAATTTTAGGCTGGTGATTTTTGTAAATGAAAATTATATTTATAGCTTTTAAGATTTTTTTTATAGAACCTAAAATTATGAGATAAACGGTTTAATCTAGGTGAATCAATTGGCTTTTAACTGCAGTAAGCAGTTTATGTGTTTCCGTATTAAAATTCAGATGCATGTTATTAATTAAAAATAATTGACAAATCAACCATCGAACACCCGGAAATCTCCAGCGCTCGAGTGGATAGCAGGTAACAGAGGAATTAAATTCTTATTATAAAATTATACAAAGTATTAAGGGTCGTACTTAACTTACTTTAAATTGGTGATAAAAAAAACATCAAAAATGTCGCCTAAGACAAATAATGTCAGGAATCAAATAAAGTAAGACAAGTACGTTCCTTAACACCCTGTATATGTCTCTAAGAATAGAGTATTTACATGGGTGTCCAATGAACTCCCCACGAAAAAATAAGTTTTTTTGAAAAATTAGCGCCTTTCCGTTATTGGGATGATCATATTTTAACTACTTAAACCACAATATAGTGAGCCATTAAATTTTGGTAAAGTCAAAACAACATAAAAAACTAGCTCATTTACAGACAACGGAGGTTCAATAATAATTATTTAGTGGAAGTATTATTGCTCTTTCAGAATAGTAACCACGATGTTTCTGAGAAGTGATTATTACCCAGCCCCCAGGCGACATCTATGTGTCTATCGGAGAAACTAATCCATCGACTGGAACCCGTCACAGTTCATATTTCATCTTCTAGCTGGCTGCCAACCAGCATCTAGGAGTGTGGAAACCACAAACTAAAAACACCATCAATTCTACTACCAGGGGTGCTAGCATGGTCGATCGATATGAAGTTACCGGCTGATTTTCGGTAACTTCTCATCCTTTCCTAGGACAACTGCAGATCGCAAACGAAACGTGTCCTTAATATATTCGATATCAACTGTCGTTTGTACGTTAGCACCCCAGAGGCCCTAGCACGCTCGCTCTATAACGATCGATAGGATAACTATCGGTAACTTCTCATCGTTCCCTAGGACAACTGCACATCGCTAACGTACAACAGTTGATGTCGAATATGTTAAGGACACTTAGTCATTGTGAACTATCACTTATTCGTTGGCGATCTGTAGTCATGCTAGGGAACGACGCGAAAGTTTGTATGGATGTATGTGTGTTTGTTACTCTTTCACGAAAAAATTACTGAATTAATTTTATTGAAATTTTACAATCATATAGCTCATACATCAGAATAACATATAGGCTATAATTTTTAAAGCTAGCTATTTTCCATATATGTATTACAAATAATAATTATTGTTTAATAAAAAATGTCAAAATTTGAAAATGATTATGATATCAGAATTCTATTTTAGAAAATATTTAAATTAGTGAATTTATTTGAAGTACTCGTCTAATACTTTCAATCGAATGAAGAATTACAAATATTTAAAATTTTGGTGTAAACATAGATTTGACACAGGAAAAGAAAATAGGCTAATTGAAGTACCTACTAATTTACGCACGAAGTCGCGGGCAGAAGCTAGTTCTAGTATAGTAACTATGAAATAGCAAATTTTCAGTTTGGAATCTTGTGTAAATTATTTTAGCTACGTAGTACGTACATACGTTGAAGGAAATATTTATATGTCTACATTTAACCTTCTTGGTACCTTCAATACTAGGAATTGTAACCCTTCCAATCACGTTACTTACAGAGTTCGCTTTTAAAAATGACTTCAAAACGTAAGCCATATATAAATGGGGGTAGGTATTTACTTATAGACTTGTCTGGATATGAAAACATAATTTTTTAAAGTGATAATTTCCTTAGCACATGCAACGGTTCCAAATTTTTAAAATGGTTAACACTCTGAAAAATATGATATTTTACTCGGGATTAATTGCGGAGGGCTTACATATTTACACTTTTAAAATTTTTTTGCAAAAGTAATATATTTAGAAAAAATCAAATCATGATAGTTAATCGCTTGTCTCTGGATTAGAAAAGATATATTTTTATATATCATACTATCTTCAACAAATTTTAAAAGTTCACGTTCGTAGGAAAGATTCACAAAGGCAATTATCATATACTAGCGCAGACCCGTGAAAAAATTGGGGAAAGTCTGAATTATTGCCAAAGTAGTTTCAATTTTGATAACGCCATTATGTAATTATAATAACTTGTTGTTCAAAAATATTATAATACAGGTTTATCGCTTTATCACTTTATCGCTTGTCTGAACTCTTCACACAATCAGATATTAACATCAATTTTGAAAATGATACTTAAATTCAAAGAAAATCTGAATTAATTGACCCAGATTTCACCCAGGACTAAAGCACAGCACAGACAACTGAAAGAAGGTACATAGAATGTATGATAATAATCATAAATCTACAATGCTGAAAACAACAAAAGCTCTTGAACGATGAGTTCTTTCGCGATGTACACTTTTGGGAATCACTTCACAACTTTGTATATTATTTCGTTTTATTATACCATGAAGCTGGTTTAGCATCATGAAAGCACAGTTAAATTATATTGTTCGAAACATTAATATTTTATCATTCATTTTCATTCGTTAATCCGTTCTTGTTCGGAACAATATTTAACTGCAGTACGCAGTATGTTATGATTTTGATTTACAACTCGGGTTTGAACTATAATGTTTTTGTTTGTTTAATGGTTGCAATGAGTGCAACTTTATTTTATGATATTGCCCGAAAAGGGTTCTCCTTTCCAAAAGCAATCAATTACTCGGTGAAAGCATCGATGATTTAGTCAGTTTTTCTTCAGAACATTAACGGCTAACTTCGGCCTGAATTTAATACATTTTCGTATTGCTTCCTTTAGATTATAATCCTTAGTTATTTTAAAGCACTTTTATTTTGATTATGATCTGTAACGGCTCATTGTAACTTTTAAAAAGGTCTTATGACATTAACTAAACTTTGTATTTACATAAATAAATGTTATGTGGCGGTATTATAATTCTTTTTTTTTCTACATTACCAGCTCCATATCTGAAGGCGGATGAAAGAAAGATGCACCAACCTGAAAAAAGAGAAAATAGTGACATTAGAAACATGTTATTATACAGTTCAAATAATATAATAAAGTTATAGTTTAAGCATACAGTAATGATGGCCCAACGTTTATTAGCATTGCTAATGACTAAATCATATATTCAATAAATACATTTCATCTTTGAAACGTGATTTGGGATTATGCAATACTGAGTCTTTCTATCAGGGTATGGATCTAATTCAAATGTATTAAAAGCTGTCGTGGTGTAAAACAAATGCGGATGTAGAGAACAGCACCAACGACGATTGCCTAACCGAGAAAATTTGTATAATATAATATAAAAAGGTAAAGAATGCAGGACTTGGAGATTTATGACAATTTCTCGAATCAAGGCGTTCTGGCGGAGCCCACTTATGCACAACTCAATATGGATGCGGCGTTAAATAATGGTCTTGTCTGTTTATTTCGTAAGAACGAGACTTTTTTCGGACAATACACAACACGTTGTCACGACTCGGGACTGTATGCTAATAAATGAAACGGCGAGGGTTGTACCTACACCAGACAACGTCGCACAACTTCTCGCAAGAAGTGTCTCCCAGGAAGATTTCAATTTCAAACTAGTTTAACGCGGCGCGAGTAAGTACCTATTACCGGCTATCTTCAAGGAAGGACTATAAAATATCGCTCAATTTGCTGAGTGAAAACATGCTTCAAATATATATCTACAGTTACACTCATATGCTCTATGTTTCAAGGCGAGCAAACATATTAAAATCTCTATCCGTGTTTGAAACAAACTTAACATTATGTAACATGATGTTGAATTGAAGACAGCACTTGATGATTGACGTGATGAAATCATAAGATATCTGCGTGTCAAATCAAAGAACTAAACATAAAACATAAATGACTCATGAAAGTAGAGCAAAAGAAGTATCCTAAATTGTTTTCGGTCAAAGAGATCTATTAGGTACAAGTTACTTAGTAATCTTAGGTACTAGGTATCGATTCGAAACGACCATTAAACCTAATGACCAATATAAATCAAATATTTCAAAACATTGTAACAAATACTTATAAATCTGGATGTTTTATGTGGTACATTATTATTTAATACCTGTTCTGAATTCCGATAAGTAGTCAGCTGTCGAGTGTACCCTGAAATATCTCTTAGCGAAATGTAATATATTAGCAATCAATAATGTAGATAAGGTCCTCCGAGTGTGTTATGCTTTGCTCTACTTATCGAATGTAGGTACTGACATGTCATAAAAACATTCATTTACATTTAAAGGTGAAAAACAGTTTCAAGGTAAGTTTTTCACGTTGTTAATGATCTCGACACAGCGAGTCGGTGTACTACAGTAATTTTTCTTACGTACAAGGAAAGTGACAGGTTTTTTTTATTGGTCTGTGACATAAAATGTCGATTTTTTAAGATTATAGTGACTGCTTGTATTTATAGTTATGAAACCGCCATTTCCGGTATGTCTGTATGTATCTGAGACAGATTTATTAGTATTGTTATGGAACAAATATGGCACAAGTGATGGTATCTTAATATTCCACTTCTAGTATGTAGCGGATTCAAAGTCTTAACAAGGAGAGTATCTATAGTACACGCAGTTGTTTGTTGTAATCTCTTCTAGAAAGAGCACCGATACATATTTAGCGAAACAAAGCTACGTGAGCTGGGGACTTCCTCATTCCTCCGTTTTGCGTTTAGTTCGGAACGACATAGGAATAGCCGGTCACCAGTCGCAGTTGTATCGGACTTATTTTCTCACAAGCAGAAATGCACGTGGGTATTCGGAAGAGTTGCAACTTGTTTAGAGGTAAATAGAGATGCTTTGTTTCTACCTCGCAGAGCCCCGGGGCACACGAGTTTACCCCGATACGTGACAAAAACTCGGCTTCCATACATATTTGTGGGATAGCCCTGTGACGTGCCGATAGGTAACTTCCCGACTACCCGCACCGTTGCGCGTCGCTTCTAGGGACTAGGGAAGTACGAGTATAAACCAGGTATTATCAGCGTTTGTCAGCGATTCGATAAACGTTCAGAAAAAAAGCTTGCAGCGTCTGAGCCCTGATTTATGATTCCTTCTTGCAATAGTGCTTGTATTCAATAGCGCAATAATGTTGAAGGCAACATGTTTACTACTGCGATTGTCAATATAATATAATATTATTGTTTGTCGATACATAGAATGGTCTGTGTTCCAAACGCACGGCCACGTACGTATATCCTGGCCGGATTTCTCGCGGGAATAAAATACGGCTTTTGAAAATTCTACAAATTACGCTTCACAATTCCGCGGTAAAACGAGTTTTTAATAAATAAATAATCTAATCAACGCCGCGGTATGGTGCAAAAATAATGCAGTATGGTTCGCGGATTGGAAATATGACTCCTCCCTGGCCGTGGTGGGTTTTGATGTATGAGATAAATGGAGGGATATTATTCCATTTAGATTTACAGCAAATTGTAGCATGATTTGCTGTCACTTACTTTCAAATGCGCCCGTAACTTGTACAAAAACTGCCGCACAGACAAATGGCCTCTTGCAATCGAAAACATTCCCCGTGATAAATGCCACGCGTTTCGACGTACGTTATAAGGCCGAACACATCGGTTTGAGAGAAATCTCCTCTGGAGATATAATTTATGTTCGCGTAGCATAGCACGACTCATATCTAGCTGTGTTAGCGTACTTCATACTCGAGGACAGAGGACTGAGTCGTACCCGGTACCCAGTACCCACGCTGGGAGGCTTTGTCAGCTGTGTCGATGGACCAGCGGAGAATGAAACTTCACATGGTCAGTCCAAGGAGAATATCCATTCTTCGGCAAAACACGGAGTGAGTGGAAATATGCTCTTCTTCTCTAATATTCTTCTAGTTTTCTATGACTCCTGCTGTACAGATTGGACAGAACTCGGGAATCTACTAAAATGTTCAACATAAAAAAATTCAATTTGGGATTCGAGTATAACCGACACCCTTTCCATATGTCACCCCGAGTGGTAAGCTACGTTTGGTGACTTTTGCAGGGGTGCCCGGATTCATGGGGGTGAAGTTTGTCTCGTTAGTGGCGGATGCCTTTACCCATCTCCTGCGTGGTTGAGCCGGAAGAGACTGGTTGAAGAAGACCTTTTGATTTTTCCAGCCTTACTCTTTCGACCCATCGCCTTGTACCTCAGTGGGAGGAATGGATTCGTACTTTTGGACACACTGACCCCCAGTTTCCTACCCACATCATCTCCTTCCATTCCCTAAAAATACTCTCCTCACAGCATCCCCAAAGATAAAATTGTTTTCTTCAGGGCCTATTAAAATATTTATGAATACTGACTTCACGCACCACAAAGAGGAAAGCAGAGTGAAAAATACTTTTAGCATGACAGCAAAGGTTTCTTCTTCATGTATCGTCTTCAGTCGGTTTCTTGGATAATTTAACGTTTTAATTAATTTTGTAAATCGTTACAATAATGGCACGCATGGATTTTATGTATAAATGTATGTGCATAGATAATTAATTCGTATTGAATTCTATTTCTGCACAGCTTATAAATATGCACAAGTGAAGGCGATAAATTCCTATCTGGATTTAACGTAGATACGTTAGGATATTAATTGATCGCATAAAACAGCAGTGAAGTATATTCTAGGTCAGGTATATGAAATCAGTTATTGAGATTATAAACCCGTTTTAGAGCGCAATTGATAATGGTTAACAAAGAAGTCAATTTCCATGTTTAATGCTTATATTATGCTTCCTCTACGATTAATATCTCGAAGGTGGTATTTTTTGTCATAATAGACCTAGTTAAACGTTAAAAATGGAGATATGCCGCAATAAACGTGATTTTATAACTATTTTCACGATCACAAATAATTAAAATGATTTAATGACTCGAAAATAAATACTATTTAAATTTATTATATACCCTGCGTCGTCCGAAACGTTGAAAAAGTATGCGTTTTCCTATTTAAAATCTGAAGAATATTAATCTTACTAATATTATAAAAGTGAAAGTTTGTATGGATGTATGTATGTTTGTTCCTCTTTAAGTCGAAATTTAATGAATGGATTTTAATGAAACATTACAATAATATAGCTCATACATCAGAATAACATATAGGCTATAATTTATAAAGCGAGCTATTTATTTTCAATATATTGAAAATAATAATTATTGTTTAATAGAAAATGTCAAAATTTGAGAATGACATTTTGCAAAACATTGATTGTTAAATCAAAATTTTATTTTGGAAAATAGGTAACTCGAAGTACTAATCCTACACAGACGAAGTCGCGGGCAGAAGCTTGTTATATAATAAAGCACCATGTCTTATTTTGAGACAGCGAAAATGATATTTAAAAGCTCTATAGCTGATTATAATATTAAATATAAAATATAATTATAAAACGTAAATCATTATGCATATTTTATGACGCAATAGATTACCACTCTCAATGGAATAGGCAAACATTTTTTCTGCTAAAGAAATTATAATTTATGGCCTCCGTGGTCGAGGGGTGAGGCTCTAGACTCGCAATCCGAAAGTCGCGGGATCGAATCCCGGCGTGCGCAAACAAACTGTATATGATTAATTTATGTGATTTCACAAATAATTATATTAAAAAAATAAGTAGTATATTGGAAGATATTCTCAGTATCACCCTGGTGAACTAACTTCAGCCTAACAACATACCCCAACTGGGGATGCCATAGTCTCACTGGCTCCAGACGGGAGCAGTTGGGACTGCGTTTTTATATTAAAAAAGATAAAATCCAGACAGAACAAGTTATGTACATTTTATAACAAAATATATCACCACTCTAAATATTTGTATTACAAGTGTGTCTATTGCGATGAAAATAAACGATTAGCTGAAAATAAATATTTGTATTACAAGTGTGTCTATTGCGATGAAAATAAACGATTAGCTGAAAACTGCAATTCCCAACGACTGTAGTTGGATAGAATAATCTGCACAATAGAGTGAAGATATCGAATTCGCCAAATCACTTTTCCTTGACGAAATTAGCATCAGACAAGCGGTACCGTGCATGCCGGGAATTCATGTCTACAGTTTAACAAGTGAAATTAATGTAACGATTTGCCTCAGTGAATGAATAGCGTTTGTTTTCAGATGTATTTAACTTCTCCAACTCAGTATACGTTATGCCACTGTCGGTCGGTTTGTTAAACAATCGGAATTAAAACTAAGAATTTGCTATTGCTTAGTTAGTATCTGATAGATATATTTATTAGATGTCAAAGGTCACACAATTATAGATGCTGCCAATAGCATACGCTTTGGGATGTATATTTTGGTTTATCTATATTCGTGCGAAGCGTCACTGAGAAACATCACTGTGTGTTGTTTAAATACCTGTTGCTACTAGCATAACAGGGACAACAAATATTTACGATCATCAAATCTGAATATTTAAAAAGGTTTACGGTATGCTATATTTTAATATTTTTATTACATAGTTTAGGATCGGTACAAACATAAGATAGACTCCGAGATTATCGGTATTATATATACCTAAGGTGAGACCTGACTGAAACGCAAACTTACCTTTAGTATTCTTCGTTGGCGTTGTACATTCAAATCTATTATTGATTTAATTTGTTATTAAAAATAATTTCAATCTACGATCATTAAATTAGGTATCAAAACCCTTCAAACTACTATTTTTGGGAATATTGCTTTTCAGTTGTTTCATACAGAATAGTCTTCAAAGTAAAACATGATAAAATAATGTTTGTTAATTAATGCATTTTTAATTTAACTAATTTATGCGATAAAACCGTGGATAAAATGACTCAAATATCAAATTTATCACAATTTTAATTAAAATTGCAATATTTTACATCAAAATTATAACAACCACTTACGAATTAGTAAATATTTGTTTTATCGACACCCGTAAAGTTTTCATTTTTGGATTGAAGGGTTTTATCCAACCACAGTCGAAATATTAGAAATGTTTTTTTTTATCCATATACTCGTACGTAAGTAACTTCACTGGTTGATTTATTTCTGAAGTAGAATAACAGATTTGAAACATGTTGAATGCAAGAAATGCATAGGTTTCGATACTCTGTTCGCTTCAATTTTCTCTGCAATATGTACATTAGTGTGGGCCGCAACAGTATGGCGAAAAAAAAAGTGTCTTATTTCCATAAGCGCTAGCGATAAAAAGTTGTCTTAGGTCTTTATTGTTAATAAAAAAATTTTAAAAAAATTTATTATTATCGTTTTTAGGTTCCACTTAGCGATCGAAAAATGAGAAAAAAACATTTTTTGTGAATTATTCCAAAGTAGTGAGGTAATAAAAGAGTTACAATTACAATATTCACAATAACAATTTATTTACTTCTAAAAGGTTTATAACATTAGGAATTACAGTCATAATTATTATTCCAATTATAAAGAACAAAATATGATAAATTATTCCGGTATGAAATCACGTTTTGTTTCAATTTTTGGCATATTTTTCCTGGAGTTTATGGTTGTAGTGATAAGGCCTTCTCTATTCTTCTTGCCACATACTTTCGATGATGCTTCAGTCACAACCTTCACACAACGTTCTACCGCTTGTGTGTGACAGGGGAATCTCTTAAATTTGACCAAAATGGAGTTGACTTTTGATGTTAGATTAATTTCCTCTAATTCTTCTCTCGTGACATTTTCCAAAATGGGAGGATATGTGATTGGTGTATCCTGCCAAGATATCATATCAATATAGGATTGTGCACTAAAATTCAATTTCGGTACTTTAAATGTTCGGTGTTCCGTCCGGGATAACTCTCTAGCTTTCAATAAACGCCTTATTCCAAGCTCTTTGATGGTAGGCGATTCATCAGTTATCATTGATAACAGTAAATTTTCAGGATGAGCGTAATAAGCGTTTCGCTGTATCACAGGATTAATTATTACCTTTAATTCGTCCGGAAGATAGCGCGAATAGTTTATCATATTAAAAGTATGCCTCGCACCATCTTTGCACGATCCATGTAGTTTTATGTCAAACCACATAGGTATGTATGCTCTCATGATAAACGTAGCTAATATGACCAAATTTTGTGATGGCGTTGGGCTTCCAATATACAGTCGTAGGATACGACTCGCTGTGGTAAGCCACCGTGCATGTGACATCACTCCTGGGTTTCTTCTGGCAATATCAGGATGACAACGTCCGCTGGAAACTGCTTTAAAAATATCAAGCAAGTATTTTTGATCAGTGCTTAAATCCGAAAACAGGACGTCGGTCGAATAGTCCACATCAATTTTTGAAAAAGATTGCAACGGCAAATTATGGCAATCGAGAAGATTCGAACCTAAGGGGCCGGAAAAACCACGAGGTCCAGTGGTTGGACCATCTTATTTAATAACCAAATGGCGTAAAAGCAGCTCGTTGCAATGAAGAAGACATATCAGCCACTGTACTGGTCGATTCAAGTGTTTCTCCATCGTACGAATTACACCACCATTTGATCCAGTATTAACATTAGTGCCGTCACACCCAATAGCTTTTACATGGTCAAGTGAAATGTTTTCAAAATCAAAATATTCAATTATCGCTTTGGTTATATTAACGGCAGTGCCTGACTTAGGGGTAATGTGCGTCAAGAAATGAGAGCCTGGTTCCACGATTAACGATGCGTGTTCTTTAACCACCGTGCTTTTATAATATTTATGTCCTTTTTTTATATTTACTAAAGTCTTGTCCTTTCGACCATCAAAAAATAATCCACTTACTTTATGCCAAGTCTTTGCTTTCATGAGTGCAGATCTGGTACGCAGACGTGCGCGGCGCAGTCTATTTTTGTCTATAACTTTATTAGTATTATCCTGCGTGATTATGTTGAAATCATTTAAGACGGCAGATGTGATTGCTGCACCAGCTCGATCCAATATCCTGAACCTGTCACAAATCTTGGAGAGAATTGTTAAAGACGAAGATTTGCTGGTTGTGGGAAAGGCTGTGATATTAGTATTAAATAGCCTACTTGATTTTGCAACCGGAGAAGATGATTTTGATGTTGAGGTGGAAGACAATGATACAGTGTCTACAAATTCTAAAGTTTTGTCTTAACACATCTGTTCATTTAATTTGGTAAGATCTTTTCTCTTTCTCTTCACAGACTTTTCCAATTGTTTCGTAGTCGGTATATCAACACTGCCGATGAACATTTTTCTCTCACCTCTTTGGTCTTCCAAAAACTCTTTTTCTTTAAGAGAAACTTTCATTGCTTTCGAACAAGTGCAATTATTGTTTTTACATTTACAAGAACAAATATCAAACAGTCGGGAGCTTGTTACTTTAAATTTAGACACTCTTTTTTGGAAGGAAACTGTAATTCTTTTACCTTTTCTTATCTTCAACAAGTTTTTGTATTTAAGATGATAAGCCTTAATAATTTTTGTAATTCTTTCTTTCGAAATGGTTGGCAAAGAAGCTTTTTCCCATATTTTCAAAATACTTGTAGTTACATTCACAAGAACATCACGAAACGGAGGGTCTTTGGGACCATTGATAGATTTCCACTCCAATCGTTCCCACTCATAACATTTCAATACGTTTTCGTACGTGGGCAACACATTGTCTTTAAACATCTTAAAAGTACCAATTATGGGGCACGTAGTTAACTGTCTAGTATTAATTTTACCCATTTTTACACTAGAAATATTTTTGTAACCCAAAAAATATGCGTGACCTCTCCCCTCGAGAGTAGTTGGTCAACTAACGCAAATACAGAACGGCTAGTATTGCGCGCTGCCCTTATTGCGGGCGGATGGGGGACTGCGGGCGGACGTGCTTTAGCCCCATATTACTGCAAAAATAATTAATGATAGTTATATCTACTGAACCTACATACTTTATTATACTAGATCTCATAAATGAACATCATTTAACTATTCCAGAATATTTTATAAAGAGACTGAAAACATAGGAATATTTTGATATTTTCTCAAACTTCAAGGGGCCGGTGGAGCCTTAGGACATTTTTTGTTTTTTTTTTAATTATATTTTTTTGATGTTTTAGATACACAGACAACTTTTCATCACTAGCGTCAAAGGGAATTCTGAAGAAAAAAAAATCGGCCCACACTAATGTACATATGACTATCAGTATCGGTAGTTTACCGTGAATTAATCTTAGGCATTGCAGTAAACTTGATAAAGCGTTTATGAACCCTGTAGCGATCGTATTAATGCTCCAATGATTCCGGTTACCGACGAGGATAAGATATTCCCTGGGAATTTGAGATCTGAACCGAGTTTGTCGTGTACGCCGCCGTTATGCATTAGACCGCTGACAGAATGATGAAATGCCTTTTATTTTATTGGGTCACATAGTTAGATTGAAGATAAGGCTACGCAACTGCTACTGCGGGTTAGTTGCAGGAACAGGTATCTATCCCTTCATCATTTTACCGAGAACAAACAGTACGAGAAAGTGTTTCGTCACATGTTGGACGTTCGTCTTCAATCGAATTGTGTACATATATCACAGATTTCTTCTCTAGAGCTGGAGTTTAGAAGTGAGAAACTGCAGATCTTTAAATCATCGGTCCTTCAAATTGTGACGTTTACAAGATAAACTTTTGGAAGTAGGCACTAAGCACGCAATGGTAAATTATATTGGTGTAATCTACGTTATTGGTGACAATACCTAGTGATGCGTGTTTTGTGTAATTTTGTATGTCGAAGAACGTTGAAATGTGTGTGTGTGACTACTGCATAAGTAGAAAAATATGCACATATAAAGGGGAGGATAGAAAGGACTTACTGAAACTGTGGCACTTTCGTCTCTTTGCTGGTTTTAACATGCACTTTAAAGTGGTAATATTTTGTTGCGGTGTGTTTTTTCTCTGCGGCGGTCATAGCGAAAAAGCGGATGCAGGTAATTAATGCGGATGTTCACACGATGAAGGTTGGTTATTGACAGATCTTAAAGGGAAGGGTAGGAAGGAAATGTGACAATACTAGCTAAAGTACAGCAGTTCATGTATGTGTATATTGTGTATGTATGTAGGTAAGTGTAGGTGAGTATTGTGTAAATGCCCAACCACCTAGAGTTCTTAGGTATTGTCACACATTTATTCATTTTCGGGAAATTGACAGTTAACATTTTTACAGGTTGTATGGATTTCCTCCTTGTGACTTTACATAAGACAGTATAATAAGAAATAATTAAATTTATGAGAAAGGAATACAAAGCCGAAAATTACATAAAACAAAAAATATATGTAAAACTAACAAAAAATATCAATACATTGGTACCTAACAATAAGAAGACAGGGTTGTGCAGTTTGTCCTGATGGTAACCAATATCCGATATGAAAGAATCGCAAAACAGTAAAGAGCCTGTAGTCTTAATTTCTTAACAAAATACTTATGTAGATATAACACGAACACGTAAATGTGTATGCAGCCGTTTGCAGGAATACGCTATTGCATGAAGTCGTATATTGTATTTGTGCAGTTAATTGTATTCAGAGTTCATACTAAATCATCAGATACTTGACTGCAAACAAAACTTCAATAGAGCTACCATTTAATTGCTATTCAATGAACGTAATCGTGTTTACCAAAAATAATAAACCAAGAACCCAGCATTTGATCTCTCACATCCAAGGTCCACTTACCCAGTTCTATGTTTGACAGGTGCATTAAAGATTTGCAATCGAAATGCAACGGTGAATGTGCAGATGTCAGGATATCTGAATTTATATGCAGTTGGCATGCCAGATAGGTAAACTTTATTTCAAAGATCATGTAAGTAATTTCACCGAGCAGTAAATAATTGATACAAGAGTGCAACGGTGACACGGCAGGCTTCCGCCTACATCAGATTTAACCCACTTAGAGGGCTGACTGTAATTCTCCATAAAATTATCGTGTCGGCCAATTAGCTTACATTTCTGATATTAGAATAGGTCATAATTGATCGAGCGTTGGCGAGAAACTGTTGTAATATTAATGGATGATCAAAAACCTTCAATGCCTACGTTTATCACCTAAAGAAAACATTGTTTGCAAGGTTATTTGTGGTCGAAGACATAACACGTAATTATTATTGAAGTAATTTATTATTTGGCGAACTTTTGAAACATTATCGACTAAAAGGTGGCAGCAGGGTTATATGAAACCCATGTTAACTATTTTTAATCAAATGCATTTTTTCTTCATTAAATATCAAATTGATTTATTAAAAAATGTGTGAATTTAAACTAAATCGTAACTCACAGTCGTTTAATAATTATATTAAGTGGATAATATGTAAAGCGCTGTTTTTGTGAAAATCCACCCAAAGGGCGCTGTACAATATTTATTGTGAGTTCTTACTATCTAATTTTATTATTTTCAAACAGATACAGAACAGATACTTTCATAGCAGGTTACTTCCGATAAACATACTTTTATTAGAAAGTTTATGGCAACCACAATGTTCGAAACACTGGACATTGCATGATTTTACATATGCTATCCTCCATTGCCGTTGATATTACGTTATAAAAAGATCAGTGGCAATAGTAGAGTTGATATTTATTTTGAAAGACTTGAGAATTTTTATGAAATTACCTTAAAAAGCTTACAATTTCATTGTTATTGTTAATTCGTAGAACTCCAATTATTTTTTTTTTTAAAAGTACTCACCTAAATCAAATAATTGAATATTATATGGGAACCATCTTTATTATCAGCTTTATTAACACGTTCTTCAAATATTTTAGTTTTAGTTATTTAGTCTTTATTCATTTACAACCATTGTACTGGTCACTTTTTTATATACTTTTTTAAATATTTATTTATATTGAATATATAATAAATATCATTTTACTACATAGTCGTATTGGTTACATTTTGAGTATATTTTCTCTTTTTTCCTTTTATTTTATTCCTTTTCTTTTACACAGTAATGTTAATAACATAATCATTAGTAAGTTTTTTTTTTTTTTTTTATTATTTAATCTATACATATATTATAATTACATGTTATTTTTTTCAATGCCTGTCTCACTAGGGTAAACCTGTGTCGAGACAGACGTAGAGTTACATAAATTGTATACAAACATGGTTATTTGAATATGAAGGTTAATTACATTTTAGGTTCAATACAATAAAAGGCAGTTGATTGGAAGTGTGAATTAATTCTCTAAAGAGTTTGATCTTACAAATCACAGGAAAGGTTATTAAACATATATTACATACATATATTAAAATGATATTACAGTAAAATGAATTGGAAATGGAATAAATTGATAGAAATATACATGATATTACATATATATATTAAAATGATATTATAGTAAAATGAATTGGAAATGGAATAAATGGATAGAAATATATATTAAAATGATAATTATGTTAGTTTATTTGACGGGATTCTATTGTTTTTTATTTTATTTATTTTTTATTAGGTCGTACGTAATTGGGTATTTTTGTCTAAGTGCAATTGGTTTTACATATGTTTGCTATAGTGAAACGTCCTTTACTTGCAAGCCATTTTTTTATTTCGCTTTTGAATTTGGTCATTGTTTCTGTTTGTCTAATCGTAGCTGGTAGTGTATTGTATAGTTAATAACTATAAGTTAATAACAATAACATTGTTATAAGAATAATGTTACAATAATTGATGCCACTATAGCAGTATCTAATAGGAGAATAAAATAAATATGTATGTAAGAACATTTAACATTTGATTTGAATTTGAATTTCGGATTTATTTGTGAACTAATGAAATCACTTAAGGTAATAAGTTTATATTAAAAAACTTCTGGAAAAATTCCATAAAATGCAAGAACACAAGCTGTCTGAAGCTGAAAACTTTCAAGTTGTCGAGATTTTTTGCCAAAATCTTAAATGCAGTTAACCTAAAAACGACATTTTATTTTTACATGGAAAGTATTGAAATCGAAGCCATTTCTCGAACTTGTTATTTCCACATCAAAGTTTTTTCGGAAAGCAAGAAAGATTTAAACCGAACTGGTTAAAAAATATGTTATAGAACTTGGTTACTCGTAGACACAATACTATGCATTTCTTACAAGATGTAAGTTTGCCCGCTTTTTTAAAGAATACGTAGTATGCATCTATAAACTTTTAATTGACATGATTACAATCGAAAAGAGCCGATGCACCGATAATTAATATTATCTATTTCATCGATGGAAGTCCGCGGTGGTCCGGCGGTGTCGCTCGGTGTCGACAGCTCTCCCGGCAGGGCCGTGCAGAGAAATTTCAAAAATATTGATATACACTATAATAAAACCTCGGAAACGAAGACATCGGATATAAATAAAAAGTAAAATTACTTAGGAAGTAATTGATTTTTAAAAACTCAATAAATCGGAAAAATTCCCAATACTGCACGGAGAAAAATATTATTCGAAAAAACGATAATTTTAATAATAAAAACGGTTAAAAACGGGACTGAAGTTCTTACGAACAAACTAACAGTGTTTCAATGTTTATTGGCGGGAAAATGTAAGAATAATTTGTTGGTATGCGTACGAAATTACATATACCAACAAATTATTCTTACCTGTTCTCGCCAATAAAAATTGAAACCCTGTTAATTTGTTAGTAAGTCCCATTTTTAACCGTTTTTACTATTTATATGGTCGGTTTTTCGCATACCATTTTTCTCCGTGTGGTAGTTCTTGGTCGAAGTATGATACAGTTAAATATGATCGAAGGGGTTAAAGTCCCATTAGCTTAATGGTAGAGTAGCGCCCTGGCAAGGCTCCTGGGTCCAATTTCTAGCTGCGACCATATATTTTTTCAGATTTTACTGTTTAAAATTTTCGGTTGAGAGTCGCTAATATTGTTTTTAGGGGGTTTCTCACCATCCTCCCAGTAGCTTATCTACCCTAATAACGAATATTTTCGATTTACGATTTACGGTTTATTTATTTATTAAGTTGAAGTTTTTAATTCGGTACTCGAACCTACGAATAGTGGCTATATATTGGATAAGTTGGCGGAGTCTTCTAACCACTGCGAGTATTTTATTTTTAATAATATTCGTTATTAGGGTAGATAAGCTAACGGGAGGATGGTGAGAAACCCCCTTAGTGATTTAAAAGATTTCCTAAAGGCGCCCTAACATCCCAATAACCATTCCTAGGAAGACAGCTGCAAGCTGTTATCAATCATGAAACGTATTTGCTAAAATATCTATTATCTAATTTGAGCATTTAAAAATAATAATAATAAATGTTTTATTATATTCCTTTTATGTAACGAAAAGATACACCTATAAAATGTACTCACTGAGATCACCACTGTTGAGTACTTCATTTACAAATTTAATAGTTTGAAAAATATAAAGTAATTATTGAATTGAATTGTTATAATATCGGTCATGGAAATTTGAAATGCTGTAAAGGGCAACAAATGCAAAAATTCGTTAAATACGTCAATTTTCTCCGTTTTTTTTTTCTCTTTCTTAAAAAACATACACTTCTTTTACGACGTCAATTTTAAGAGGATTTTTTTCTGCAAAATTAAAAATAAATTAAATACAGTCATTAAAGCAATTTACAAAACATGTTAAGAATTCTGAAAGATCTACTCAATGCAATTATCTATTAAAAAATCATAATTATAGGTCTATAAAAATAGCAGATATGATTTTTTGAAAAAGACAATAAACTTTTATTTGCTCTTCTGAATAATTAACATTTTGTCCCTACAACATTTCAAATTTCCAAGATATATAATAAGCAGTGCATTTTTCGCCATGCCACAGCTCACAGTTTTATATATTTAAGAAAAACTATGTAAAAGTGAAATTAAAATAAATATTTATTTTAATCATTTTTTGTGTTGACTTTCGTGCTTTTTATCAAGAAATGTCCATATAATCGCACGCCCATGCCTTGTCCGGCGGCGAATGATCAACCCTTCCAGCCCGCAGTCCTCAGCCGCTCCGGGGGGACAGACGGAGAGGCGGGTGTGGTCACGGTCGTCTTATCGGCGTCGATCGACGAATAAATGGCAAACTGGTTGACGAACCGTCCGTCGTCGCTGGTGACGGGCACACAATCACCGTTAGCGCTGGACGCCGATGACTGCTGGAGATGGTGATGCCTGATGATCGGTGGCCAACACTAATGCTGGCTGTTCACTCTGTTCACATTCCATGTTTATAGATTTGTGACTTTAAATAACTCCAGATAATAGCTGTCATAAGTGAATTCTGTGGATGGGTGAAGTGTTAGAATAAAATTCTGTACAATCAGGGTGGTAACTTGTTTCATGAAACCAGACATATAAGTGCATAAAATATGTAGTCCGATCTCTTCCTAAATGTGGTTTTCATTCAAGACACCCCACTTTTATTGATTATTTAGTATGAGGTTTCTATTTTGACTGATAATTGGGTTAAAACTGACAGATTTAGAATGAAAGTAGGCTGAATACAGTAGAAATTAGATGGCCAAGGAGTGTGTGAGGTTAAACTTTGTGTGACTGTGTTAAAAATATGGAAAACAGAAAAGAATACCTGACTGATTGTAAGCGAAATGGTTTGGGCATTTAGAGCGGATAAACCAATAAAGGAGTGTAGTAGAAGAAGTCAGGGGCGCATGAGGAAAAATGGCACGATCAAGTGAATCGTGTTATGTCAGGAGTCAACATAGCAGAAGAGTTTGTATGAGACGGTAAATTAAAGAAAATGAAGCGAGGAGTATTTGACAAGACAGCGTTGTTTGGCGGTCTACCCTCTTTGCCTCCTGCCGGAAAATGGCGTGATGGTTAGTTAATTACTGTTTATCTTAAGTGATCTGGCAAGTAAGTGTTTCTTTTTGTAATATAATTAGATAGAGCCTAGAAAATCATATTTATGTATGTAGCTTCCTTGAGGTGATTTTTCACTAAAACGGCGCTATACAGACTATCCTATTATAACATATATTAATAGTTAGGTAGTAACACCGATTAATAAATATTGGATCCGATGGAAGGAATGTTTTTCTTTAAACCTTTCCTAGTGGTAGAGGAGGAGCAAAGAAACCTCACCAAAAAGAAAACATCCCCACCCATTCGATTTCAATAAGGGTTCCTATATATTATACAATACTTTGATTACGTAGAAATCACAATTTATGTAAAAGGCACTCATTTTTAATGCGCCAACAGAAGAATTAAGATAATCTTTCCCGCAGTAAGCAATGCTTAACTTGTCAACGCAAAAATCTCACCGTCATCTTCGCAAACATTTCTGTCCAGATACGGATAATTGTTTGTAATTAGTTATGCCTCATCAAAAAGTGGCGAATGATCCGACCAAGATGGGGCGAGGAAGGGGCGAAATGAGTCGAAATGAAGTGAGGCAAGGCGAGACGAGGCAACATGAGGCGAGATGATCTCGGAGGCCACTATCTGTCGGCTCATCTCAGCGATTATTTCCCCGGAAGAAGGCAGACGCGGATTAAAAGGACCGCGGCTAATTAAGACGGTATTAAAACAGGCCAAAATGCCAAATACTGATGAGGCGAGGAGCGAGCAGTGAGCAGAGAACGGAGTGCCAGTCGAGTGACAATGAGAACATCCTACGGTATTCTCGCCAAACGACATGCGGTATTTAAATGTGATGGGTAGATTGGTAGATAAAAGATAAACATTTACATATATTTTAAAATATTAACTTCAGGCGATTGATTTTGTCTTGAGAACTACAATGATAATCGTGATTTAAATATATTTAGTACATGCCAGAATTTTTAAAGTTTCTCTATTTCTTTTTTACAAACTTTTAATATTCCAATTTGTGTATGAAATAATAAGAAAATTTTAATTGTGTATATTCCGTTTACATTAAAACAATTTGAGCGCAGCAAAGACAGGTGAATTTTGTCAAATTCAAATTGATGTTCAAGTTAACTACTTAGCTACCTTTGAATCTCCGCTTTTATCATTAAAAATCGATTGAAGAAATTTGAAATGCAGAAAAGGAAAATAAATCAAAAAATGAGTTATACCTCTTTCGATCATTGTCGTCGAAATATATCTAGAAAAATAAGTGCGACTTTGTCGGTGTGCATTTTAAAAAGGTTTTTTATTTCTAAAAAATAAAAAATAAATTAATTACTGTTATTCAAATAATTTACAAAAAAATCATAAGTAATCTGAGAGATATTAAAGTTTTTTATAATTAAAAAAAATCATAATTATAGGTCTACAAAAACGGGAGGAAATTTGAAAAAAAAGACATTATTTTCGCTTTCATAAACTTTCGACGAAACAATTAACATTTTACAATAAAATATATAAATTTGTTTTAGACCACTTTAAATTTTAATTACACTCTACCGGTTTCATAAGAATATTAAAACTTAAACTAAAGTTAGTATTAAAACTTAAACTAAAGTTAGTATTAAAACTTAAACTAAAGTTAGTTTTAATATTCTCCTGACGAAGGAAAGGTTCTTCCGAAGCCGGTAGAGTGCAATTAAAATTTAAAGTGGTCTAAAACAAATTTATATGTTTTATTGTAAATTATGGCGAACCACAAAGTTAATGCTTATTACGAACATGTAATTAACATTTTGTCATTTACAGGTTAAATTTAAGGAATTAGTAATGTTAACCCAGCGTTAAGTTAAGTCCTTATTAGAGTAGCTACCTATTTAGGAAAATTGACAAAAAATTTTCGACAATACAATGTCAATGGAAATTTAAATGTCATTGGTTCGGTCGGTGATCTTATAGCATTAGTTTGGGCCCTATACGATAAACCTGTCCATGCTTATTATGATATTAAAAGTCGAGGACCTGGTTAGGTTTTAAAATAGAATCTCTTTTTATGGAAGATTAGAGTTATTTAGCTACATGACAAATTACGTCTTCATGCAATATGTATAATCTTATTAATGGACGAAACCATGTATGATCAAACCGTGTAACTGTTATTTCATTTAAGGAAAAATATGCTATCTTGTTCCATTCATAAAAATTCTAACGCTGTTGTGGTCATTGATAAATTATTGCTTAAAGGGATAAATTTTAAGAAAGTTGTATGACCAATTTATGTTGTCGGATTAATAAATCATTCATCGTTACGCAGCATTTTGCTACACATTTGGTAATGTAGGAAAAGAGCAGGAAAAACTTGATGCGACGCATAAATTTGTTATAAACAAAAGTACTTTCTTTATCCGATTAGACGCTTCGTGATAGATTTCCCTCAAAACACCAACTAGAAAAACGAAGTTACATACTTTTGTCTAAAAAGAGTTAAAAAAACTGGGCTTAATAATTTTTTTTTTTTAATAAGAAGAACTCTTTTTTTAACTTTTGAAGGTTATTCCCATCAATGTTATATGTATATCATTGAAGAAGAAGATAACAATAAAAAAGTAAATTAGTTTTTTTGTTAATTAAAATAAATTTTATTTTTTCAAACTTTGCATATTCACTTTGTGGCGTCATTATTTATAAAATGAATTTCATATTATAATCCTGACAAAGAAACATCAGTTTAGAAACATGTAGATTTTTATAAATAATATTTAGTGGTGAAAACACAGTTATTTGTTTCATTTTATAATTTTTATTTATTTAAATTTACTTTAATTAAGTTGTTAATTGAATCAATTGCTCCGAAGAAGTAAAAATTTGTTTTCAGTGATAGTTCAGATCATACTATAGAACAAATACGTAAGATAGGATATGTAAATTTTATCAATTTAAATTTGAAGTACCTACGTGGAAACGATCTCTAAACTGTAGCCAAAAATCGATTTAGAGAATCTTTTTAACGGCCGAAAACTGTTTATATAAAAGGAGAGGGTATTATGTATTTGCTTAGCCTTTTTTACGCAATAGCAACCGTATTAGAGCGTTTCATGCATGGAAAGGTTAGATGGTAAGGGGCGTGCCTTGAAATAATAGGGTCACGGGTTCAACTATGTCTGTTGCAAAAAACTTGATTCGGTTGTTTCAATTTGTTACTCGTTTCGTGTTTGTTTAGGCTGAAATATTTTATGAATTATAGTTACCTTTGAGTCTATATTTTCCCGATCTCACCGAAGATAGAAGACGAATACATCTTCAAATTTGCGGTTTCAGTGATGTAATGTGTAGTTAATATTTTGTCCTCGACATTTAAACTTACGTTGAACTGTGAAACTTCTTAGAAAATGCATTCAAATGATACCCTTCATGACTAAATAATCATCCGAAGATAAATTACACGTTTGGTAATAAACAACTGACTGCATTCTCAATAGAATCGACATTCATTGAAAAATAAACCTTCAACGTCCTTGTTTAAGGATCGAGAAATGTCGCGAAACCTTTTCAGTTGTGTCCTAGTAAATTTAACATTTCGTGGGACTAAACATGGAAACACGGCACATAAACACAGCAAGGAATATCTCGAGTAAAGGTTAACTCGTGAAAAAACGGGCGAGTTTTTGGAGCATTTGGCATGTAAAAATTTTTGAGAAGGGTGTTTTGGTTTCATAAAAAGAACTATAAAAACTTTAAGTATTTTTTACTGGATTTTAAACAGACCTATTTCGGTCAAATATTTTTAAAATCGGCATAAAGTTTTTTATTAATGATTCTCACGACAAATATAAAGTTGTTTATGGTATCATATCTACTTAAAATACTAATTTTACAGCATGAATTCTGAGATTCAATGTTTTCTCTTATAAGATGTCAGAGATCAACAGAAATGGAGCAAAATAAACTAAAGTATTTAATAGTTGTTTGCCAACATTACCACAGCAACATCGCTAAGCAGTCGTCACATTAATTTTAGGGTTGAAAATTTAAATACTGTCTTAGTTTTATTGAGTTATAAATCATTTCGTTACTTAAGCGTTAATTTCGCTAACAGCATTTAATCTAATCAACAGCATCACAAGAAACAGCATCAATATTCATACGTAACTACCGACATGAAATACTTGCTGTATAATAAATAATCGAGTTAAAATGGGCGACGACAGAAATAATGATAGTGCACTGAATTAATGCACTACTTACTGTTTGATAGAGGCTGAGCAAGTCGCAGGTGGATTAGAAAGTCGGGTGCATGAGACTACGTCATTCGACCTGCATTTGCAATTATGTATATTGTAAATACTATTCCCATAAACATGTAAGCCATATCTAATGGTCCATTAACATTTTGTTTTGAAGAGTTTTAATTTTCAATGTACTATCGTTACTTAAATTTTAATTTTTATGCTACCGGTTTCGACACATCCGACACGTCCGACAGGCCATAGCTTCAACAAGGAAAAAACCAAATTTAAACCTATAAATATAAATTCATACTTTAACTTGTGCGCTTTAGAAACTTTAGAAATAAACAAAAAAATTAAATCAAAAATTAATTTAGTTAACAAAATAATAGCACCCTGCAAATCTCCCCTTCTGACTATGTTCCCGTGTGATATTGACCCCGCCCACTGTTCTCCCCTTCCCCCAAAATCACCCCTCCCACCACCCCCACCTAATAACATCTAATTCATTTCTGTACTTGTTTTAAATTTTAAGTTTAGTTTTAAGTTTGCTAGTGAATGACACGGATGTGTCGAAACCGGTAGCATAAAAATTAAAATTTAAGTAACGATAGTCCATTGAAAATTAAAACTCTTCAAAACAAAATGTCTAGAAATTGTTACATAGTTAATGCCCAAGAAATACAAAAAACTCCATTAACATCTTCAGCCCATTGTAATCGTAGCTTTTAAAAATAATGAAATCATCTGGGTATTTATGGTGGATAAAACTATAGTTGATGGCGAAAAACATCATTGAAGTTAGTGACATTTCTGCGTCTGAACTGAAAGGCGTTTAATTACAACGCACGTGCTAGAAAGTTGAAGAGTCAATCTACTTAAAAAAATAATTTGTCGAGCTGTAGAGGTTGAAATACATATTTATATCTACATAAATATAATTATTTCGCCCGTGGGTGAAAATCGGAATACCTCTGAGTCAATAAAAAGCTACCTTCATCGAACTTAGTTCCAGTCCAGTAGTTCAGTAGTTTTCATACTAGTTAATTCATAAACATTCTAGACATAATAGGAGACTCATTTTATAACATCCATAATAATATATGTAGTCATATACAGATTCCAGTCTTTTTTTGTAGACGATGTCCGGAAGCTCGTAATTTAAGCTGGTAAATCTTGTTAAAAAAATGGGTATGGGAACCGCCGCCCCGAGAACCATTTATTGGATAACCAACACCCCTGCCATAGCACGGCCTAAGTGGTCCGATACTCTTGGTGACTTTGCAGGGGTGCCCGGGTTCATGGGGTGAAGTTTTTTTTTCGCCTTGCACCGGAGTGGGGGGATGGATTCATACATCCATCATTCCTGACACGTTGATCCCAGATTACTACCAACCCCCACAACCTTTTCCTTTCTAGAACTTCTTATATTTCCTTTCTATAAAATATCCACACAACATCCCCAAAGATGAAATAGGCTTTCAGGGATTTTTTTTCCTCAGGACCTTCAGTGTAAAGCTTATATAAATAAATAATTAGTTAGTACGTAACATTATATAATTGGTTATTGGTCAAGGTAATAAATTATGTGAAATATAATTATCTTAACTCCCAGGAATGGGATTCCATTTAATGCTGTGAAACTCTGTAATAAGACCGATACTTGCGTAATTTAAAGAGACGGTGTATGAAGTAGGTTCATAAATTAATGTTGCGGTAACAACTCAAATAATAGAATGCGAACACTTGGCTCCAAAGTGGTTGAAGTCCGATGCCTATCTTTGGATTTATTAACGTTATGAGCAACACGAAGCACTTCGATGACGAAAATTGTTATAGGCGAGTGATATATTGCTGGGCGAGGGAATTATTTTGATCGTAAAATCGTCACTTCGTCACGAAGCTTTTGCTCGAATTCACAACAGAAATGGAAGAACAAGTCTTAAATAAAACCTTGAATACAAATACTTTCGTTACGAATAAATTGTTAGCCAGTGTAACGTTTCGAAGAACATAAAAGCCATACAAAGTCATGCATCTCTTTAATGCAATTTAAAAAGTTCTAAATAAGTTTTTGTGGAATGTAGAATTCAAGTGTTTTAACTTATAGAGATACTAGCTTCTGCCCGCGACTTCGTCTGCGTAGGATCAGTACTTCAAGTGGTCTATTTTCTTTTCCTAGGTCCCATCTACATTTATACCAAAATTCTTAATCTATTTATTTAAAATATGTATAATTCTTGATTCGATTCAAAATATTAGGCGAGTACTTCAAATAAATTCACTAATTTAAATATTTTCTAAAATAGAATTTTGATTCATTGTTTTGCAAAATGTCATTTTCAAATTTTGACATTTTCTATTAAACAATAATTATTATTTTCAATATATTGAAAATAAATAGCTAGCTTTATAAATTGTAGCTTATATGTTATTCTGATGTATGAGCTATATTATTGTAAAGTTTCATTAAAATCCATTCAGTAAATTTTGCGTGAAAGAGTAACAAACACACATACATCCATACAAACTTTCGCGTTTATAATATTAGTAAGATAAGAAGTAAGATGTACAACACGCAAATACAACAAAAAATTATCCCCGTTTAACTCGACTGTGTAGCATGTGGAACATACAAACAAATTTACAGCAGACTGTAAATTTGTTTGTATGTTCCGTTTCCATTTCAAGATGGTAGCCGTTTTTCCGTAAAGATTATTTTCTCTAATGTGAAATCGTCGTGTGTATTTGGAGTTTCTTATTCGCATTTTTTTCCGTATTGTGGTACCTACATGCCTGAAGAAAGTTTGATAACAGAATTGTGACGTTTCCTTGCATAAATATTATAATGACTGATTAAAATTTAAAAATGTTAAATACAACATAATATATTATGGTTTATAATTAAGTATGTGGGTATTTAGGTACCTATATTCAAATCTTATGATTTCAGGAACCATTTTGGTTTTGATTTATTAAATTAGACAGAATTAGATGCACGCTGTTTTCGACGCGAGGTCGACGTTCTCGAAACTACTAGGTAGTTTGTTTTTCTGATACAATAGATACATTGATTGTTTTAAATTTATGAATGAAACTTGAAGAACTTTTTGTTTTATTCTCAGTATTTGCAGGAGTTGAAAAAATTGAAACAGTAATATATTATCTTTTAAAGTATAAGTAAGCGTTTTGATTGAGACATAATATCGAGTAGAAATTAAATGAACGATATAGCTACCAGTTTTCTGCGCCTGCGTGTTCAGTCATCATACATCTTTACGACTTTCACGTCCAACAATATGGAAGTCTGCAATTTGCTCATAGAAATTTGTCCGGTTTTCGCTAATTCTGTAACGGCTTTAGACAAGAAAGGGAAATAGTCGTGATAAAAATTGTAGTCTTACATTCATTTCATTTAAATAATGATGAAAACAAGTATATACCTAATCATAAAAACATTATTAACAAACGCATATATAATCTTTTTCTGATTTAATAATAAATTCTGTTTTTTTTTTAATAATTACATCTCAGATTAATCAGCAGATCAAATATTTTGGCTTGTTGTAGTTATTTTACAATTACAGCAGTTGTATTGTTTTTATTCATTATTTTTTTTGCACTCATATTTATGAGGACACACACACAGTCCAATACGTTTTTTTGGCAAATTTACATCTGTAGTATGTACGGCCAAATATCATAGATTAAATTTGAAAACGTTTCCATTGATTTTTTGTTATATTAGTATAAACCACACTGAATATTCCTGTATCTAAATAATTCTTATTTTACTAGTTAAACCATATTAGAAATCGTTTGACATTTAGAATTAATTGTTTTCGCTGATTACTTGTAGGTACTAAATTGATAAAATCGATAACGTCACTTGCGACTGGAAATTCAATCAAGGTAGAATTGGTAATTAAAGGTGTCTGCCTATATTTGTTAATATTATTGTTATTAAAATTGGAAAATAAAGTGTGCTCCTGCCAATAACTTATTGATACTTTGTGGCGCCCCTGTCTTCATTGTGAGCGTTAGTTTTCTGTTGTTTAGGATGATTGTAATTAAGGGAATCGCGAGTTATTTATCGGCCAATATATGTTGTATTCATAATATCTATTCATCCCTGTAAAGAAATGATATAACCCTTACTGACGCTTTATGGAGCCCTTGTCATCATTGTGAGCGTTAGTTTTCTGTTGTTTAGGATGATTGTAAGTAAGGGAATCGCGAGGTATTTATCGGCCAATATATGTTGTAATCATAATATCTATTCATCCCTGTAAAGAAATGATATAACCCTTACTGACGCTTTATGGAGCCCTTGTCATCATTGTAAGCGTTAGTTTTCTGTTGTTTAGGATGATTGTAAGTAAGGGAATCGCGAAGTATTTATTTATCGGCCAATATATGTTGTAATCATAATATCTATTCATCCCTGTAAATAAATGATATAACCTTTACTGACGCTTTATGGAGCCCTTGTCATCATTGTGAGCGTTAGTTTTCTGTTGTTTAGGATGATTGTAAGTAAGGGAATCGCGAGGTATTTATCGGCCAATATATGTTGTATTCATAATATCTATTCATTCCTGTAAAGAAATGATATAACCCTTACTGACGCTTTATGGAGCCCTTGTCATCATTGTGAGCATTAGTTTTCTGTAGTTTAAGATGAAGTAAGTAAGGTAAGCGCGGGGTGTATATCGGCAACAGATAAGTAGCGTTCCCCATATCTATGAAACGAAATGATCCTTATTATAGTTTTATGGAGCCCTTGTCGTCACAGTGAGCGTTAGTTTTCTGTTTCTCAAGCTCATTAAGAGGATATTACCAGAGAATACCGGAAATCAGTCATTTTTAAATCAAATTCTAGACGTATTGACTCTTTTTTACAAATAAACATAAATTGATTATGAAAGATTGTTATTTTATCTGGTAAAAAACTAAGTGTATTTTTGATATGCTAAGATTATACCGTTTGTCGTTGGCAGATTTGTTCAATTTTCAAACGATATATTCTATTAAACAACACAAATTTCAAATCATATAATCATACAACAAAATAAATCAATACATAATCTAGTCAACACAATTTTAAAAATTTTAATTTCAGTTAAATTAAAATCATTAAAAATAAATCCGAGAAGGTGTTTTGTGACAAAAATACCTCAGTTTTTCTATTTATTTAAGGGCTTACAAACTAAAATATTTTAATATTTTTTGGCACACTTATTTTGTTTAGCCATTATTGAAAAATCATAAAAACTTATGATCAAAAAATACTTACAAGAATTAAACGATATTTAATAATTTACCATTGTGCGTTTTGAGCATTTTTGCATTCTTACGTGAATGTAGGTATATACTAAAGCAAGTTTTGAATGAAATAAATCGATATTAAATTTTGGATTTAAAAAAATTGATACGGAGAATAATCGATCTTTCTCATTGGAACCTCCCTGTACAGTTACAAGCATTTTTAAACTTTTATTCTCAGCTGCTGGTCAATCGCTCTTAAGTAAGTGAGGTAAGTGCAAAGTACATTTTGGGTAATAGATACGTAACATTCTTCATATTTATTCAAACCCAAACCTGTAGAGAATGACACGGAGTGAGATTAGGTTGGATAATGATAGAATAGATTTAACTCTAGGTATATTTGGCAAAAGAGAGGTGTGAGCTAACAACACAATTATCTGTTAGTTTATTGCGTATATACCCATTTGCATGAATTAACCCTTAACTACATCTTCCATTGAATAACAAGACATCGTGATTATGTAAACAGTAAACACCCATTTCATTAGAACAAACCGAATGCAGCAACCGGCCACCGCGTTGCCGTCTTCCATCTCCCATCTTGACATTACCATCAGAACTCCATCAGCCATTACTCCGTCGATTCATATACAAGCCGGTAGTAGTTTATCGAGTTGTCAGCCACACAAACCAATTACGAAGGACGTGTTTTGTTACTTGGAATAAAAGTTTCGGTGCAGCGGGAAGGCGGGAAGTTGGAAAACAGACCGCGGAAAGGCAATAATCCGTTTGGTTTCCGTCCCATCGTCCCATCGTGCCGTCATTACGTCCGCAGATCGTGCGTGTCAACCGCAACGAGAAATGATCCACTATTATTTTCAGATTTTTGATTAAAGTCACAACAGTCCGGCATTCGTGTTTTATGAACCATGGATTTATACATTCATTAATTTTACTGGGAATAAGTCATGTTATGGTCGGAGAATACTGAAAATCTTTAAAAGATAAAAACAGAGAATTCCCTTGCTAAAAAAATTACATTGAAAGCAAATCTGACTTTACTGAGAACTCACGTGCAAAAAGAGATAATATATGAACGGTTAATAATGTTTGGAACTTGAAACCTGCAATGACAGCAGCGTATCAAATAATATTTTTATTTAATTTCTTAAAAAATATGTATATGATTTAACCAAGATTGATTGAAGGTGGCAGTTTTATAATTTTATTCAAACCTCTTTTTAATGTGATTGATCTCGATAGTACCCATTAATAAACTACTAAAAAGTAGTTTCTTGGGACTATTCTCTTATGTTATATTTGTTATGTTGTCAACTTTATAATGATTTGTAAAAGGTTAAATAAAAATAAAATTACACATACTAACGTTTTTTTACAGGTTTAGAGCCAATGACCCATGTTTTGTTTTCTACAACGTTTTAAAAATGCATCTTATATGAGGTAAAAATATTAAAATTTCATAAGGGCTAGCGGTCTTTTTCTCTCTCCGCGAAATAATCTGTGAAGTCTTAATAAAAGAAAAGCTTCCTTGTAATTGGCAATAAAATGATTTCGACCTTTCTCGATTTATTATTCAAAGCAAGAGTTCGCCTTATGGACTTTGTTTACGTTGGACGAAACCCGTTTGCGGAGATGTATCATCGATAATAATTCAAAAGCGTCGAATTGTATAGCTCTCTCATCGCGATAATTTCAGGCGCTGATAATAATTCGTCGCGTCCACCAGGAGCGAGGCCTACCCATATGATGGGCGATCATCGGTGTCAACAGAGCGAACAAGAAGATGAGAACGGGTCATTTAAAAAATAATTCCTGGATGATTTAAACTCGCCCCCGAAAGAAAAGGTCTCATTTTGTACGTAGTTTTTGTGACGCTTTAAGAAAAAGAAAAGCTTTTTTTAGTGTGGTGGAAGTGTACGCTAATGCCTCCGTGACGTCCGGACATGGCCCGACGACGCATCGCACATTTCGGGTGTCGTCATGTCCCCCGTCTCCCTTGCGGGGCAGGGTAGGTGCGGGGAGAGGGGGATCTGCTCGCTCCGGATTGGCCCACCGCCCGCTCATAATCATGTTAATAACAGTGCGCGTCAGTCGGGCCTTGCGCCAGGGGACCCTGCCCCCTCGGGCGGGCGGCGCAGGGCGCACTTTCCCCCGGCACGGCGAGAGGTTTGACGGTGGGCCGGCCACTACCGTTTCCTGTGAAGGAGCTGCCATCGCGCTGCGCGGGAATAATTGAGCGGAGCAGATAATTACTTTTATATGAGCGCCTTCACCCAACTTCAGCCAACCGCCTCTACACTCTGCCTCTACACACTCCCCGACATAACAAGTTAAACCCAACAGCGAACCAGAGTAACAAAACACATTCTCAACAAATGTCCAAACTATGTAAGCGTACCATCAAACGATTCCTTTTTCCCCTTTTTCGTACTTGGCTTGCAATAGATTTGTCATTTCCAGCCGTATATGGGTTAGGTTTAGCTATAAGTTATACAATAAATGTCCTCTTACATTTCACTTTATAAAACTAAAATACCAATTGATAAAAGTGAGGAATAATCATTTTCCATCACGATCTCGCATGTCTTTATTGGAAACAATTAGAATTGCTAACAATAACAGGAAGCTGTAATAAATTTACGCTATCATGCAAACAATAATCCACTGAATCTTTCCCATAATTAAACCATTAGATCTTCAATGCAGTTAACATATATATACAATGACATTTCGATTTATTCCGAGCGACTTATCAAACACACGTGCAAGTAACTATTAGCTGCCTTATCCCATAAATAAACTCAAGGTTTAATTAATGTTCAATAAGTAATTAAAATAAAACACGATTATTAAAATCGCATTTTAAGCCATAAATTTTCCATCCTTAACAATAAACAATTTCATTTCAAACCAATCCGTATTCTGATGTCCAATAAATGCTTCCAATTTATTAAACTAGATGCATAATATATTTTCTTGCAAAACATTATGAAAATGTCTTATGTACCTATTAACCAGTTTGGTGTACCTAACTCGGTTTATCACATCAATCATCATCTGATTTTTGATGTGATAAACCGAGACCGAACCGAACGGTTTAAATAGGATTACAACTGTTTTTATTGTACTCTGATCATAATATACCTAATACATAATAATATGTGAGAAACGCACAAAAGGTTATTTTTAATATCTCCGGTCCATAAAATTTTTATACGACATTTTTATTGAAAAAATAATAAACACGTCATATTATTAATGAACAGTGGCGCACATTAAAAAACTCTCAAAAGCTGTGCGTGACAAAAAAACTGACGTTAAAAAAAGTTATTTAAAAAAAAAAACATTAATTTTTAACAATTGATCGAATTTTGCTGTGATAATTGTACTGTCCTAAGACATTCATAATTATCCCTAGGCATTGAGACCGTGTTATCCCTCGGTTTGTGGAAGAGTTTTAGACTACAGTAAGTAAATCAGGGAGATGGTGAAGAGGAAGATTAGGAAATGCATGCCTAATAGCCACCGGCTATTAAGTTTTGAACCTGAGAAATCTGGGTTCAATGCAAAATTGGTATGTATTTTTGCGATGAGACTGAAAATAAACACTCTGCCCCTAAATATAAAAGCTCATACTGGGATTCTAGGAAGGTATCGGTAGGTTATTTTATTAACCCGGCGTAATCGGGGTGGAAATACGATACAAGTAGGTGGGGGGTGGGGTCGTCATGACCCACTTATTCAACACTAGGTGTTTCAATACATTTATGTTTTTTTTCTTATTACTATATTGCACTTTATTAAGGAATTCAAACATGACGTTCTTTCGACAAAAATATATACTCACATACATGTATTTTTTAACGAATAAACATTTAATAAAAGTTAACTAAATTAGCTTCCTCTTGCTTAATCAGCTGAACACTTATTTTTTATCATTACTTTTATTTGAATGACACTTTTAGGAACTAATCAAACTAATCTTTGGAAAAAATAACAAAAAATTAATTAGAATCATCATTATGAATGCAGTCGGCGCAAAAAGAGGTCGACGAGGAAGCATCATTTTCACCTTTTCCAGCTTTCGGCAGGTGCAGCTCCCGTGTCGATCGCCGTCCGACTGATTTCTCATTAAAAACGTTTAAAGAAAGTCAACATCTCCAGCTACTGGGAAAAGCAGCAACATCGCGCATGTAGTTATAAACCACAAGCAATTTAAAACATGGCGGGTCATTTTGACCCATCCCCCATGAGGCGGGTTGAAACATAATAAAATAAACATTCTTTTTGCTGTCCAAAGAGTTTTTTCGTTAGATCAATTGTATAATCTTTATTTAGTGCACCGTAGGAAGTACCTACAGGTGTCGCTGCCATTATCTCTGATGGATGAACACCACACGGTAACGATCCATTCAATTTTATGACCCCTGATACTTTGCATAGGCCGCGAAGAGGCGCTAATGTTTCGTATAACCACTAATGCGCGAAATTAATATGACACGTTCTTTAGTATCCCAATAGTGTCATGATGAAATGTTTCAGATTATCGTAAATCGACTTCGTTTTATGTTCTCCTCAGATTCGACTTAAGTTCATTCAAATGCGCCACACATTATGTTAGGTAATAAATCTTCCCGCGCGTTCTTCTTTTATTTTGTTTGTTATTAAGTGATTCTAAAGGCATTAAGAGTTTTACACCATTATTTTAACATGTCTCTCTATAGATATTCTGAAAAGTGCCGAATAAACGATGGCTATGTAAATCAATGCGCAATTTAAACTGTATCAATATTCATTGTGTTTTCAGAGAATACGATTACTTTTATAAATAATATTATTTTATGTTCTTATTAGGATAATCATACTCTTTTTTTAATTAGCATCCTAATTCTGGGATATTTAGAAGAGGTATGCCATTAGCTGAGCATATGAGTTCCCTGAATTCCTGACCTCAAGTAAGTTACACTCCAAGCCGGAATCTACAGAATTTCATCACCTCCCTCTATCTCATAACACAATTGCTACGAGCTAAGTACAAATGCACAAAATGTATTTTATGTCACCCGGTACAGCGAGCGAGCGAGATGAAATGCCTATTCAGCAAACGAGCAAAACAAGGTGAGCAGGACGTCGGAGAGTGTTGTAGAAGCAGAATTATTACATTGTCACGTTCTTTGGAACAGCCACGGACACGAGATGTGAGAATAGAAGAAGTGAGAGCTGCAAGACGCATTCTTGGCGAATATCTGGCGCAAGACCTATCATACCCAACAAAGGGCTCCAATACAAAACTCCAACAGCGGTAGTGCCTCCCAACGGTTAAGTCTTCTAACAGTACGTTCATCGCATAACAAAAATTAGTCCCGCATGAGTTAAACCGATGTGTCAGAAGAAAAAAAACATTGATGTGATCAACGAGGTTCGTAACCCTTGGAGATGACCCGGCTTGCTTGCGTCATGCCAAAGAAACGGATACCAGGCACGGGAGAATTGTCCGCCGGAACGATAGTTTACGGTTATTGAGCGGCAACTAAAAATGTCGTTAAGATGCTTAAATCGTATTCAAAATATTTTTTATTTCAATAGATATTATCCATTATTCTGGATGCTCTAGCAATATCAGCATCTGAGTTTGAATTAAAAACAAACGGATATCGTTTATGGTTTAAGTTTGATGATGGTTTTCCTCATAAGTCATCATTAGAAGAATGTTTATGTGTTTGATATAAAAATAAATGCACATAAAAAGAAGAATTTGCCGATTGCACGATCGCAGAAAACGCATAATGAAGTAGATTCAGATGGTAAATAGAGCAAGAGATGCAAAGCAAAAAGCTCGCAAGTCGTTGGTAGTTGGTACAATGTGAAGTTTCCATTAATTAAGCGGCGCAGGACGGTCGTGTCACCACGAGTGGTCAGGGCGCTAGCGGCTAGCGGCTGAAGGCTCTCGCGCTGCAGGAAAGCCTTGAAATTGAAATCGTCTTCTGTTTAAACGATTCCTTATCGTGCTCTGTTATCCGAAGCGACCGACAGGGGGTGTAAATTGTACTTAGCACTGCTTGAATTGTATCGGCTGAACAAGGCTAGGAAAGAATCGAATCGTTAATTAGGACCATTGCCAGTCTCCAGACCTTATTATTTCAAATGAATAAAACATTTTTCTTAAAACGTTCATTATGTCTTGTTATTTAATTAAGCCACTCCACGTCTGTTCATACGAAATAATACTTGTACGTTTATAATGATATGAACAAATTTAAATTGGCACGAATATTCTATCATACTTACTCAAAAACTACGTATATTTAAAAACTTTATAGATAATAATTCTTTTCAAAATAATGCAGTTGATCGTGTCTTTTTTTGTTGTATCATATTATACCATCGTCCATCTTTTACGGCTTTTGTTTTCTGCCACAGTCCAACAAAGTAAATAGCAATAAATCGTATCAACAGCCCTGTTGCATATTTGCAGTATTTTGTTTTTAGTCCAATTCAAGAAGTAGAGCCGAGGAAAGTAAACGAATGTACACGGGGATTAATGACAGCGGTCGCCAACGGACGTCGAATGGACCGCGGAGTCGGGAGCCGGAGTCACGACTAATGCTAATTTTCCTCGGACTTAATATCTGGATGCTGCCATTGGGATGCTGCTAGCTGCAACACCAACACCTTGCTCAGTCTCTTTAGAAGTATCGGCTCCCGCTAGTGTAGAATAGGACTGAAGGTTGGCGGCTACTTGTATTTTATTTATTATCTCTTGTGCTCTGCTACCGACCTATCCATTTTATCGATTTCACAATTGTAAAATTTTATTGAAATATACGGATTTTCCGTTCTGAGTAGTACAAAATATTGTTATTTAGTACCAATTCCGATCAATATTACATTTTTACCTGTCAATAATAATTACATGTGTTTTTAATGCATTTGTTTGCACACTCTAAAAAAATAAAAAATTAAACGTTTAAAAAATTTGTTTAAAGAAAGTCAAACAAAAGTTAACAAACAGATTTTTTTGATAAAGATAAATTTTGTAAAAGAGACATCAATGCGAGGCCAAAAAAATATTCGCAACCCAATCTAATATTTATTTATAAACATTCTTTTGCACGCTGTGTTAATAATACCGTCTGGAATGAATTCGTTAAACAGATAAAGGGTATTTAAATTTATTGCTGGAGTTTAAATTAGTTAAATATTTCGCGGAGGAAATCCTTTGCTTTTGGCGGTAATTTATTAGCAAACACAGCTGTTAAATGCAAATAAGATTCTAACTCCATCGCCAAAGCACCATCCAGGACAGTTCCCGCATTAGCATGTTGTCGATAAGTGTTTCCTTGCAGCGGGTAAGAGCATAAACATAAAGTAAATTGCAGCCATTAAACAGAAGTGCAGGAATAATCTCAAAGCGGTTATAATGAAGTGAGGAAATGGATGAGGTTTTTTTACTCGGTTCGTTCGACTGGGGACAATAGCTGGCAGAATAAAGTGCAATCTATTGATCAGTTAGACAGATGAATCAGTCGTCACGATGCAGCGTGTTCAATACGATGTGTTCTAGGTCGAAGGTCAAATACCCGAGAGGAGGTTAAGGATTAAATAAAGGTTTTCTGGGAAAACACGAAATTCGAGGGAAATCTACTGCGATGGTGTGTTTAATTCTCTTTAACAACATGCAGTATATGAGAACCCCCGGTGGTATAACAAGCAAAAACAAATCGATGTATGTATTACCAAAGTAATACTATTTAGTACGTATTAATGAATGTTTGGAAAATGGCACAAAGAATGGATGAATCTTTCATATCCACATTTTCATATCTGATTTAATATCTTAATTAGTTCGAGTTAACCAAAAATAGTGAGTAACAAATACTTAACAACTATTCTTAGCGAGCTTTAAATGTATGTTTTATATAGAAAATCTTGTCAAGATTTGCAAATATGTAAACCTCCAACATATATCATTAGTTTTTATTTTTATTTTATTTATCAACCAAGATAACATACTATAAACAGATACATTTTTTTAAATAAACCACTAGACTAAGCCTGTTCCGAGGTGGCAGAGCTCAATCTATTTGTAATATAATTTTTTTCTGAAGAAACGAAAAGAAATGATGAAATAAAATTAAGAAAATGGATAAACAGAAATGAAAGAATGAAATAAAAATAATAAAAAATTAGAGGAAAAGAGAAAAAATACGGTCGTGGAGAGCGTTATTATAATATTGTGGATGTTATCTGTTATTGAAGTTATCATGTCTGCTGCATGAAGACCACAAAGATGAGACGCACCTGCATGGAGAAAAATGGTTTTCTAAAATACGATCATTTTATTCGTAAAAACGGTTAAAAACGGGGATGAAGTTCTTACGAACAAATTGACAGGGTTTCAATGTTTTTAGTCCCGTTTTTACGAATAATATGATGGTATTTTAGAATAACATTTTTCTCCGTGTGGGCAACGATTTTTCACATATTTCCATATGGTTTGAAAACATGGACACTTAGAGCCAGCGAAAGAAAACAGAGAGCCAGACGCACATATGTGTCCATTCTGGAAGAGCTAAGTATTCACAATAGGCTTTCAACTATCTGCGCCTACAACATATCTTAAGATACTTTTGACACGTTGCTCGCCAAACTGAGAACTTTAACTTGGAGAAACTCATAGTCAGTGACAAAAAGGAAGGTAGAAGAATCGGAGGAAGATCTCTTAAAAGGTCTGGAGTAACCAAGTATATCTGATGTCCGATACGTCGGTGTCCTTGGCTCTCCACGCAGCTCAGAACCGCGAGGAGTGGAGGAGCCTTTTCCACCAAAGAAATTGGGTCACGATCCTCAGCAACGAGGAACCGAATTGAGAAGAAGAAGACATACGTAAAACAATATTCTGCTAGTATAAAAATGTTATCTCAAAATGTGGCTTATATTTTTTATTGTTAAAAAAATAATAGAATTTAAAAACAAGTTTTCATTAGATTTGCTCGTTTCCGCGTAATGCTTTTGCGTGACCATATTTACCATACAAATTATACTTTTCACGTCTAAAAATATTCCTTGGCTAAACGTGAAAAGGCAATATTTCGCACCATATTATTTCCTTGACCCGTCTGAATGAAATTGATTCGTAAAGCGCGGTAGGACTAAGAAGCGTTCAATGCAAAGAGATAATAAATCTATGACGAAATAGTTCCCCATCACAGCCTTTTGTTGTGCATCCGCGGAATGCGACTTTATGAGACAAATGCGCGAAAGTGAGTTATGGCCTGCGCGCTAGGGCAACTAGCAACCAGCAACCAGCAACTTGCAACTTGCGACACCATACACTGAACTGGACATAATACAGCAACAATATAACCAACCATAATCTGCCAGTACTATAAATTGCACGCAAAGGCACATAATAAAAGTGTAAATTTTATTGAACAAAATAAGCACTAGTAATGGTTACTTCCCGACTTCGTCCGAGATTTCCACTCCCTTTTCATAATTATTTTGTTGTTTAAGAAAATTTGATATTTCAACGCTTCATCGCTTTTGAAGATAATTGCATATAGAGCTGAAAATAGTAACGATATAGTAGAAATTATAGTTAAAAGCAGTAAAATTTAAGTACCAAATCTTGCTGTTTTAGAGCTTTTTGGTACCACAGCATATGAATTTCTGATTTATTGTAAACCAAAATAATGCATTTTTTTGTGCCATTTTTATCAGATTAATATAAATTGTGCCAAAGGTAGTCGATTTATAATAATAAATATTATTATTAAATATACAGGAATAAATATTTAAGTCGGCTTGTATGTATGAATTTGATTTTAGATGTAGGTACCTACCTACCTAAGCGAAATATACTAGAACCATTTGAATTCAGATAATGAAAGGACAACTCTCACCATATTCCAAAGACTTCTCTCTTTATACTCCGTACAAGTAAGTGAAAACCTCACATTATATGATCATTAAATAAAACATTATAAAAATTTGGAACATCTTTAAAAAGCCTTTTTGGGCATTTAGTATGATTCGTGAAGTGGTATACATTGTCAGCCAGATCTCGGAATGCTCGCCGCCTCCGGACAAAAGTTAACAACTAGAATTCCACCAGCACCAGTGACTATGAAATATTCGCAATCCACGCAAGCGGTCGTCGCATGGCTCGACTAGTTTTGTTTTGAGAAATGTATCGAGCCGAGTCGTGTAAGTCAGGATTGTTCTCTGCGGAACCTTCCCGGTCCCTGTAGTTGTTAACAAATTGTCACCCGGCAATGTAAGGTCTGTTGTGCAAATGATATAAAGCCCATATAATTATTCCTTTTTTATCAAGGCCAGTTTGCGTACAGCGCACAATGAGCATGGTGTGTTTCATGTCTCGGCGATGAAATTGCGGTTTCAAACAATCAAGCTGGAAATAAGCGACGGAATTCAAAGCACCGCGCAGTACTCGTATTATCCCTAGCCATTATTGAGTCGGGGGCTACCTGATAATTGAAATTTATCGTAAATTAGATACAGAGAATCAGGACTTGGATTGTGGGATCACGTTTTGCCATTTAAAAAAATAGTCATAATTGGGACTATGCGGAATGCAAGTATTTTTATATTCACAGACCCCAATTGAAATATTTTCTCGAAACCCACATGCTATTTTGATTTAATTTAATAATGTATTCCGAGTCGTGAGAATTTTTTTGTGGGCATAAGATAATCTTTTTCCAGTAAATAAATAAATGTGATAAACTAATGAATTCCATTACAGTATCGTAAATATTGTATTAATGGAGTGCTAAATAGAGTGTTCTCTAATAAAACGCTATCAAAGGAAGCAAGGCTAGCAGTTCACAATGGAATTATGATACCAAATTTGAAAAACTGGAACTGGTAGTGTGATTACATTACCTTAGCTTTAAACTTATTTTATGTTCTCCTAAACTATCATCATTCTGGTAAATTATCAAATATCATAGCTCTATACATACATCTATTGTTTATTGTTTCTTCTTCACATTTTAGTTTTCAGTTTACAATACAATTTTTAACCTCACTAGGACAAGCCTGTGTTGAGGTTAACAATTATTTACAAAGTAACAAAATAACACAAAAGGATGATGGTTAGGTTAGGTTATTTCGTTTATTAAGTATTATTTAATATTTATTTATTTATTATTTTAATCTTTTGTTTGTTTTGTTCAAAACGACGGTCTCGAAAAACTTGACAAAAAAAAATTCCTCATTTTTCCATGAGCGGAAAACGTGCAATGATAGGTAACTGTACCAACGACGCCTGGGTGGGAATCCAACGCTTTTGACATTTCTACTACTAAATTGGTCACGGCGCAATGAGGAATTATCGTTCATCAACTCCACTACCGGCATTGCATGCGTTATCGGCAGAATTTACTAACCGGCTGCAAAATTAATAATCTAGGAATTCCGCGTTTAGTGAAAGCTCTGTTTAGTTGTTTCCAGCAGATTTCACACACTACAATGTCACCATAAAGAGCGTGCATTAAGCTCGCCCAGCCGACGTTTCGCTAACATGGCGTCGCACCGTATTCTCATATTACAGGAAGCATAATTCACGATCGGGACTATCTACTTGTCCACGATAAATATTCATCGCCTTTCTTAAGTTAAGTTAAAGCCCTCTCGACGCTAGCATTTCTTGCTCTGCCAAAGTAACTGGCTTCGGTTCTGAATTATAACGACAATTTTGGCAGGTGAGAAGAGGTAAATAATTTTCTTCTTAGAAATATTATTGTTAACATATCTTTAGGAATTGAGAGAAGTAACCAGAATGCCCAACGTTACTAAAAAAATACACAGCTTTTAACAATGTTATTAAGCTTTTAACAAGCTATAAAGCACAAAATCTCTTTATTTGAGACTGTGGATTCTCCCGAACATTGAGCTCTCTCATTGAACCATTTAATTTAACTAACTAACTAACTAACTAACCATCACGCCGTTTCCCCGCAGGGGTAGGCAGAGAGGACGGACCGCCAAACAACTCGGTCTTGGCACACATTCCTTGCCTCATTCACATTCTTAACTATTTCTTTAATATTACAACTGTTTATGGCGTCCAAGATCATACCCCTCATATGCTTTGTAGTTTTGAAATGTCTCTTTAACTGCTAAATCATAAGAAGCGGCACCATGTTAGTGTTGCAAAACCAAATCTCATTTAAAATCATGTACTAAATCTAGCATTACAAAAAACTGCTAACGTTGCTAGGTGATAACTGCCATCTGTTGAGAGCGACGGTAAGCATTAATTTTTTTTTAATTTCACAGTAATTTATTGAATAGTATTGAAAAGGGAAGGAAGGTATTTCATATTTTTAAACATTTCCGTCATTTATCACTATTTGATGTAGCCGAAAAGAGTGGAAAATGAATAATCTCTTGGTTTTGTACACGGTCAGAATGTAAAATACAATTATGACACTTCATTGTTCTCCTCTTTTAGTTATTTTGTTCTCATATGGTTGAAACAGATCATTATTTATCTATATCTCCTTTGTTATGATATTTTGACACGGATAAGGCATGCCTCTAGAAGCATATAATTTAATGACTTCCCGCACAAATACTAAATACCAATGTCTGAGTACATTTTTACTTGTTTAGACAAATTAATCAAAATTATTTAATTAAAAAGCGGTCTTACGAAACGAATTAGAATTATTCGCATGTGTATGGCATGCCGTTGTGTTAATCGTTTTATTATTAATCGAGTTATTGTTAACTGTTTGGAAAATCACATAATTAGAATTTCACTTACATACACGCTTTTTATAATGTAGGTGTGGGACTATCAAGTTATGAATATGACTCCCCGAGTACAGAAAGAGACAGGTAGACTGATCCAGTATAAAAACTAATGTAGTAGATCATCTCTCTCTCTCACACAGCTTAGATCTGAGGTACACAGTACGCATTCGTAATCAAATGAATAAATGCAATATTTATAATAACGAGCATTTTATATTAATCATCCCCATATTATTATATTCGGTATTTAACGGATAGATAATATTTTAATAAAACCTTCAATAAGAGACTCTGATGGATGCATTCAAAAACATTACTGTATCAAAAAAGTCAAAAATCGACCGGTCAGTGGCTGAGTGGGCATCGCGTTTGGGTTCCACCCGGGCGTCGCGTGTTCGATTCCTCGGCTGGCTAAGACCTCCATCACAACACAAGCAACATTTTCCGCTTACTGTGGTGGTAGTATCATTCAAAACTATATTGCACACTGTTTTCGTACTCTCTCTTTCAAACACCATGACTTAAGACTTACTTACATTCATCATTAATTCATTCTTCATACATTCTTCGTTCATCCTAGATACGAGAGGCTGCAGATCTTCTACACTATTAGCAATCAGCACCGCATCATCAGCATACAACAGGCAACATATTATCAGATTATTCCATTTCGCGCCCAGTCCTACCTCTACAATACTTGCATACAATTGTCCATGTATAGATTGAACAACCACGGTGACATTACGCAGTCTTGCTTAACACCTAATATTCTACCATACAGCTTGCCGACTGAACTTAGAAAGCTAATAGCCCTATGATTCCCACATTCCATGCGTGACCCTTTACCTTTGTATAACGGCATAATCACGGCCCTTCTCCAATCTAATGGTGTGTAACCCTCCTCTAAACACTGGTTAAAGTTTGTAAAAAATATTATTCATAATTATAATTCTTTCATTAATAAAATATTATTCATTACACATATTTTTAATAAAAAGTTTGCAAAAAATATGTAGGTATTTTTTATAAATACATTTTTATGTGCAGAAATGGACATTCTACGAGTACCATAAGTTAAAAAAAAATTAGGAACTTAATTGGTCCATGTGTTTCCTCCTTCTTAGATCTCTTCAAGACCCATGTTCACTCCTTCCTCTCATCCAAAAGACCTCCACACAGTATATTAAAAGATGAAATAGGCCCTGAGAGAAATTGTTTTACTCAAGGCCTTCTGTGTAGAAATAATGTTAAAAAAAAATAGTTTTCAGAAGGTAAAATGTGCCTGTATTTTGGATACTTTTCAATGAACATTTCATTTTCTTGTCTTTTTCCTATGTCTTGCCCTATATATGATTTTTCATAGAACTGTCGTTTTTATACCAACTTAACAAAGTCACGTCATCATTAATCATTTTCACGTTTTCTGAAGGATGCTATAATAAAATGATATCCTTTGTTTTAATTGCTGTTTTTATAATAATCTTCTGTCGACGTGTTACAGAATCAATAGTTCCCTCATCAGGATTCAAAGTGCACTTGGATTCTATATTGATTTATTTGGAAGGTTGGAATGGGTACCGCCGCCCGGGAACTATTTATTTGATGAACCAACGCCTCTGCTCTGGTCACCCCAAGTGGATAAATAGGTTTTTATAGGTCTTGACGGCGGCTATCCTGGACACACTAAACTCTGGATTCCTACCCACCACTTGTATCGTTTTCCTTTCCAGAACTTCCTCTCCTTCCTCTCCTTCCGGAGTCTCCGCCCCCCCCCCCCCCCTTAAAAAGACCCTCCACACAACATCCTCCAAGATGACACAGATCCTGAGGGAAATTATTTTTTTCAGGACCTCCTGCATAGCGCTAATGTAAAAAAATATATTTCTTCCACTTGGTATTATTAAAAACTAATACGATAATTAGTCAAACATTGATAGAATGCTAATAAAAAAGAAACGAAATCAAAATCTATACATTCTCTTGGCGCTCAATGGATATTGAAATTCATGATGAATTATTTGACAAATAAACAATTATTGTAAAACTAAATCTGGGGGTTAATGTTAGAATGCCTGTGTAAGTGTTTAGTAATTTTATTTAGTTGCAAGAAAATACACTAAAACGTCTCTTATTTGAATGCTATGACTACCTACAAGTTTTTCAGGTGGTCTAGAGTATTGACGAAGTTATGCTATCTAATGTAGAAGTCAACATATTTTTTTAGGCAAAGAAATCGACAAGTAATTTTCATTCCCGAGCGATTTAAAAAATTGACATAGGCCCTTCTAGCATTAAGTCCCTAAGATGTAGATACATATTTAATAATGCATTTAAAATATTTATTTTACTCTTTCTTACGCCCATGGAGCTTTTACTTTTGGTACACGAGGTTGACACGAGGGTTGGTAATAAACAATATGTAGGTTAATAAAAATAATTTCTTACATTACAGTGCAATTGGAGAAATTTGTAGAAAATAAAATGATAAAAATAATAAACTAAAATTGTCAGAAATAATTCGTTGACATAAAATAATTGTTTAAGTATATTTTAAACATAGAAATTGTTACATAAAAAATGTCGATTTCATTTGTATATTGGTTTGCAAACGAGGAATTAACGAGTTTGCTACTTTTGTTTGTGAATGGTGACATTAAATATGTCTTTAAGCCCAGCGGGTCGAGTAGGTACTCTTAAATTGACAACACTCAAGACTTCTCAAAAATAATTTAAAATAATATAAATATCGAGAGTAATACTAAGCTTTTAAAGCTTCATCAAATTAAATCGGCTTATAATCTGATGTATAACGAAAACAAACGCAGTATGCAATCGCTGTTATTGTTATTTCTTGTATATCCGCAATATTGGATTTTTTGCTCAGCCCAGAAGTGGCTCTGATGACTATCGTCCGCATGAAATTTATAATAATGACTAATAATTATATAGCCGGTAATAATGCAACGCACTTGGTTCTTCAAATTTGAATGTCCGCGATTTTAGCAATTTGAAACCCAATCACTGCCCCCCCTTATTAAACGAGTGGTTGACCCATCGGAACTTAAAATTATCAAAATTTGATCGTCGGGGTCTCAGTTTCCGAACACTATACCGGCCCCGTTCTAGCGATGAGTGTTAATAGCTCTGATAACCTATTCGTTCCGAGGAGATTATACGTTTAATATAGGTTATGATCCGGAATAAAATCATACTTAACAATTTAATGATAGCAAATATGACGAGGGGGCGCCAAAAAAGCACATCTGAGTGTAGGTAGCTGGCTTTGTCACATGTCAATCAGCTAGAGAGGCGGAGAGATAATTACGTAAGTATTAGAATGTGGAATTATCTTGACTACCTACTTTGTAAAAGCGATGGCAGCACGTCACTAGTTGACATATTTCTAGAGGACTTGTCTACGATTCTTGCACCTTAGTTTATTTATTATTATTTTATTTTTTTATTAGAATAATTCTTTAATAAGTTTTGAAGGTTATACCCATCAAAGGTTATTAAAATATACAGGGTGTCCGGGGGTAAAGTGCATCAACTTCGGGAGGTGATTCTTCATGATAGTATAAGTAAAAAAGGATAAATAACTTTTTAGAAATTCCAACTTTTAGGGGTACTTTTTTGGTAAAAAGATAAAATTAGTCCGGCGTGTGCTCCCAGCTCTATTATTTTACGGTGTCATGATACGGGTGAATCATCGTCACCTGGCTGACTCAGAGCAAATTTATCTGGTAAGATTGTACCTTACACTAAGGATTTTTAATCGGTACCTCTTTTTGTATGGAAAAAAAATGTTGGAATTTCCAAAAAAGTTGTTTGTCTTTTTTACTTCTACCATCCTCCTTTACTCCCGGACACCCTGTATAAGTTATTATTTTGTTTACATTAGATCCACACAGGAAGCCCTGGGGAAAAAAAATTCTTTAAGTCCTTTTTCATCTTTTTGGATTTTGTGTGAAGTGTCTTTTAGGGAATGGAAGGAGAGAAAGTTCTGGGAAGGAAAAAAAATAGGGATGAGTAGGGATTCGGGGGGCAATGTGTCCAGGAGTGACGGACGTGTGAATCCATCCCTCCCCGTTTCGGAGAAAGGCGATATGTTGATAGAGTAGGGCTGGACAGGTCTATGTTAGGTTTCTCTCAACCGGTGCCTCCCGATCCGGCCCGCCAGGCAGTGAAGTGCAGGCATGAACCCGGGCACCTCTACTAAGTTAAGTCATCAAACGTAGTGAACCACTTGCGGTGACCTATGGCAGGGGTGTTGATTACTGTTTTTCGTATTTTCTCCTTCAATATTTTTTTTTATTATTTCAACTTAATTGAAATACGTACCTGCATATAATTCCGACAGCAAACTAAAATAAAGTGTAGATATTTTGTTACTCGTCAGATATGCAAATCAAAAAAACATGACTAGATCAATAAAAAGTTAACCTTACTATTGGTGTTAAAACCAAATGATTGTATTTTATAACACTTACAGTGCCACACCAAAAGGTTGTTGCTTTCAATAAAATACATTATTATATAGAAACCTACTTAACATTAAAGGAATAATTCTGAAGTACCAACAAAATATAATAATTTTCCATGGGATTCTGAAATAGGTATATAATTACAATCGTGACATTTCAAAAAGTACGACAGCAAAATTATTAGTTGCAAACATGTAACTCTGTGTTTCGAAAGCTTAGCGCACTTGGCTCATAGGGCGTCCCGGCCAATAAAACAAACGCGAAATTCAACAGAAATCCAAACCAATAAGAAATCCAACGGGGCGGGTCGAGGCGTTAAGGCTTCGCTTATATGATACGGCATAACTTTTCAAGGCCTGTTCTCGTAATTTTCTTTATTAGCGCGAGGGCAAATAATAAGAAAAGGTAATCATATTATATAAACGAGTTTTCACGCGATCTGAAATAAGTCACTCTTAGCCGAAGCCTTGTATCGAAATGCTGGTATACTTGTGAACTACAAAGAAATTATGCACGCTCAATAAGAGAGCTGCTATAAATCTACTTGACCATTAAACTGCATGAGAATATGGCTTTTCTAGGTCTACAGGTGATGCAGGTGTTTTGTATGTGGAATTTTACTTCCTTCCTTCATTCAAACCTGACCTCTTCAAGATATTATATCCATTTTCATATGACTATTTCATTATCTCTCCTCAAATTTGGCTAAATCTCGTGGTGATATAATTCCGCTGGTTAAAGAGTACAAACACTGGAGCTTTTCTGGTATAACAAGAGCCTCTTCGTACAGCTTTTTCCTTTCCTGTAAACCATCGATTGTACCTTGTTGTTCCGGCATTTATTCATGATAAGTATCGTATATTTCCGTAGAAATCAATATCTTTATTACGATAAAAGCATTTATTGTAATGTACAATGCCAGCTAGTTTTGAATAGACCCATATTTCATCAGGCCTTTAGTTTAAACTATTCATTTTTTCCTGTCATTAAGGAGCATTGTTCATTTTACAATTTTAGTAATTTTAGTAATTTTTTTTTTTTTTTTCATTCAATTTTAGCATTTTAATTTAGTGTTTCCAATATTATATTTATACTTCGAGTGCAAAACTGTATCTAATAAACAGTTTTAAAATCAAATGACCTAATGAGTAAGTATAGTCCTGTATACTATCTGCGTAAATAATAAAATAAAAACTCCCTAATGATATCAAATGACAATGTATGGTTTAATTCAGCGTCACGGTCATTGTTATTATATTGTAGGTACTCGAACATAATATAGTTTTGTATGATTAACCGATCAGTTTATGGATGAAATCTGTTAGTCTTCAGCTATTCGTTTTTTCTGGATATAACCTTTAAAAAACTATGTTCATAGCGCCCTGGAGGTGATCTTTCACAAAAACGGATCTATGCAAATCATTAAAATATTGATATCATTTCACATATGTTGCTTAAATACAGCCTATAGCGTTAATTTACGTTTCGTCTTATTTTTTACAACTCGACGCAACAGCGCCTGCGATAATAAAAAAATAATTTCTCTCTGGGCCTGTGTCATCTTTGAGGGAGGTCTTTTTAAGAAGAGGAAGTAGTTAACTTTTTGTAGAAGGGAAGAAACATGGAGGCTGGCAAATCGTTTCATAGCTGAGCTGTTGAACTCAAGAACCCGTTACTCACTACCTTCAGCCTCACAATATACCCCAATTGGGGATGCCATATTCTCACTGGCTCCAGGCGGGAGCAGTTGGGAGGCTTGTGCAGTATTCGTATATATATTTTTTTAATTTTCCTGATCACGTGACACCTCACACCATTCAGCTCTTAGACCATTAGCCTTTTCTCTTAGAATAGTTACACATAACTGTTCGATTGTATGCTGGACTATGTCATGCTTTGATATGGTGTCCTTATCCAGTGCCACGTGTTCGGAGACACCTAGCTCCATTCAGTTCTTAGAGCGGAGCCCGTAGACCGGCAAGCTTGGAGCAGGGAGCAGGGCGCAGAGAGCGGAGGCAGTTCTCTGCGCTCGGCCGCAGCCGAAGTCAGGGCAGATTGCATTCCGATCGGGTCCATAACTCTCAAATGTAATTATTCGGAGCGAGCGTGAGCCGGCCCCGGGACCCACCCACTCGGCCTGGAGATCATTACGCCTTTAACTACTCCAAAATTTGTCCAAACGGCCACTTTGAGATGGTCTATGCGAGTCACTTATTCTGAGCCTGGCAAAATGAACCACATATTCATAAGAATTTAAACATGACCCGAAGAACATTTAATTATGAATATAAATAATGCGATAAATGCTACCAATAATTTATTGCTAAAATTTCCTAGAATCCTTCTTGAAATGTTCTTTAAAAAAACTCTCTTATTTTGTTATTATTATTGACGTTAAAGTTATTTAGTTACTCTAAAGAAGATTACCTGTGAAATTAGGACTATTCAATGATACAAAATGTATACGCATTCAATATTAGTATAGTATTTTAGTTAGGACAATAATATACACTGATAATAAGTTAAGAATGAAAAAGTATTTTTAGTTGAAAAGGTTCGATAAAAATTATGTAACCTGAGCTCGTGTCTATCAACTGAAATTTATGGGAACAAGAAGAATACTTGTTGCTTATTGGTAGGTACCAAAAGCAAGCTTCGTACACTGTGGAAGACAAATTATGAGAAACATAATATTGCTATAATTTCAATAAAAATTTATCGCCCCATAAGATTAGATAGTCGTTTAAATGATAAATAGGAAGTTATCGGAGATTTTAAAAGATTTATGTCAAATTTAATAATGACTGCCGGCGGATATTATCGATATATTTTTTCATCTTCAGCGATGTGACAACGCCAACAAAAAAACTTCAAGTTTCCTTTGAATGTGTGTGTGCTCCTTATATCCTTCAATAATTATTTGAGTGTACCATATATAATATTATAAATATCTAGGTACGTCAGTTAATAGATAATAGTTAGGTAGGTAACTATTGCGCGATTGATCAAAACTAATCAACGTTTTCATTAGTCGGTTGCTTTGAAGTCTGAAACGAGTTAACAATTTTATATTTCGGGAAGGAATATAAACCCACGCAATAAAAAAGTGGTTTTCATTGACGAATGTATTTGGTAGGTCCAAATTTTATAAAAGCGCCCTTTTTATAACGACACATTATTGTGTTGCTCGCGTGCTCAAGTTCATATTGATGCCCGGCATCAACATAAAAATTAATGTGAGAAAATTTGAATTAGATTCTATTTACCCTCGTATTATTATAGTAGTCACACATGTTTTGAGGGTTTATTAAGGGTCATTTATATCTAAGTACCTATAAATAAAAAAATTAAAAAAACTTTGTCTTAACAATCAGGCAAGCTTTTTCCATAAATTTAAATTACGGTCTAGTTATGACACCCTAACACTGTTGCAATTTTCTTTTTCAAAGCATCGCTCAAGCGTAGATTATGAAAAATTCTATGAAGGTGTGGTATATTTTAATTTTCCAATTCTCACAACGTCACTTAACAGGGTACCAATAATAGTTCCCATGGCTTTCACAATAAAACATGGTAGAGCGTTAAAAATAGTAAAATAATATCGATTGAAAAGCTCTTACTATCTAACTAAACAATCAAGTTAAAACATTAAAGCTTCATAGATGAAAAGATTTTGTTTGGAAGGTGTTGAGATTCTTTTCAGCAAAGTCATACTAAAATTAGCTTCTCGCGGCAGTATTTGTTCTGAGAGCAATGAAAGAGGTTCCACGAACGCAGAAGCTAAAACACCGGAATTACTACAACGTTTATCCAGGATAAAAACTAATTCTGGGAACCCGACCATTGTTTGAGTTCATAATCAGATGAAATCTTTAAAAATCATGAGACGTCGAATTCCAAAGAAGCGCGCATTACTCTCTGTTAGACAAAGGCATCTCTTCCAGAGTTTGTGGGTCAAAATAACTCATTTAATCTTTCAGAACTCACCGGTGAAACATTTCTCAGGTGATAAGAAGTCGATACGTAATGAGGATGTAGACACATCGCATTACGTAAAACAATAGATTAAGTGTATTTAGCGATTTAAAAATATCACGATATAACCGTATTTCTCATTAGGAAATACAGATAAATATAAAAAGCATTCCATGCAGTATAAATGTTTCTTGAGAAACATTAAAATTGCGTATAGTCGTAATCGATTTTTAATTCCTTCTTCATCAGATATGAGTAGGTAACGTAAAATTAAGATGCTGTGATAAAAATAAGTTTTATAAAGTACGATAATTGCAGTTACGGGCATATTATTTTCAGATGCCAACGCAAGAAGGATTAATACTGAAAACTCCCGATAGATACTTTTCTCTCGTGGTTAAATTTGTACTCTCGGTTGTACGTACCCACGCAAAAAATCATAATTAAAATCATGCGCACATCGCTTTAATTAAAAAATCTCAACGTACCTCCACGCCACATGTAGTATGTGTGTACCCATGTAGATATAATGTGTATGTTCTCGGTTAGTTCGGCGTGTTGGGCAGTTCGAGGCATCTGTGTATGAACGATCATTCTTATATTTATATATCCATTGATAGACACAATGAATGTTTCATGTGTTGGGACGATAAATGAGTTTTCATGAAAAAAGAGTACGGTACTTATGGCTGGCTGACACTTGAGGCTTGTGAGAGAGAATACGGCCGCTGATCTTCCATCAATAACAATCACTTATGACACAACAAATTGACAGAACGTTTTATATATTCCTTCAATACGGGTAATGCACACCTCCAGAGTTCAATCTGTACAAATGGTTAGAGATAATTTAAGGCACGTCTTAAGTAATGCGTTAGACTTCATTATGGGGTTGTCAATTATCCGTAACTAATAGAACGATTTAATCATCTCACGGAGACGAAGGTGAAACAATGCGAGGAACCTTGTAAGCTATCTCTAATCACTTTGTACACAAAGGTACTTTGTAAGGGAAACTAATCACTTATCGGACATGTTCACATTGGGAATTATTACTATCGTGTATTTATTATATTATCGTTTCTTATTCATCAAGCTCGACGTGCAGACTTAAAAGAGTATTATTATATTATTCATATTTACTGGACAAGTATATTAGAATTAATCGCATTGGTAAAAATGTTTTGTTTTCTATTATTGTGATTGATTGTTATCATTCAGTGGTTTGTTGATGTGATTTCGAAAGGTTTTCGCCATTTTGTCAGGAAGTTCCTGTGCCCACCCGGGGAATGTAAAGTCCGCATGCAGCGACTCTGCGCAGTTTACTCCCTGCACAAAAATACTAAAGATAAACGTTTCTCGGACCCGTTGCTGCGGATTCCTAAGGAAATTACAGAGTGGCAACAAAATGGAGGCAACCATGGCTTTTTGCCGCGAAAAGACGATTGGCCGCGCTGCTGCGGAGGCCGGGACTTCCGCAGGAGACGAGACGGGAGCGAGATGATGTAAGTTACTCGTCATGCCGACCCGTCATGTTACCCGCCCATTCCGAGAGTATCAATTGAAAACTAACACGATAGCACTTCTCCGAAATGACTAAAATTATCCTTCGATTCTCCATTATAATAACGTCAGATTAAGTTTCTTTTTACTTGGTTTCTTGTGGCCCCTCGGTACTAGCCTCCGCCGCGTGGTACCGGGTCGGGTGTTGCTTTAAAGATGGATGCCGATGTTAATTAAACCGCTTGGCAGATCACATTAATAGATGGTGGAGGAGGAAACCAGAGTCAGATAGGGGGATGGGCTAAGAAGCCAAACTCAGGGCGGTGATAATGGTCCCAACTTTCTGGTTTCAGCTCGTAAGACTTGCAGACCCGTGCAAAGACAAGCCTCCACATGCAACTTGATTATAATAATTACTATAAGCTTTTCTTTGTCATTATTTCACTACTTCATTACCAAATATGTTTATTCTCACGCTTTTATATTATATTTAACACTGCAACTCTTATTAATTCAAAAATAAATGCTTAGTACCTATGTAAGGAAATACTTAGGACCAGCACTACTTACGCTTTTAGATAATAAAAAGACAATCAAAATACCAAAAATTCGAATTCCTTTTATAGTAATATCTAGAGGAATCTCACCAAGTAAGGCATGCGTTTATTCATTCCATGCTTTTAAGTTAACGTAGATGGTTCCACACTAGATAAGAAGAATCTTATTGTTAAATGCTTCCGTTACGGAGAGTGGCTCACAAAGCATTGTCGGGAATGACAAGGTAATGCTGCGGAATTTTAAATATTGTATTATTGCTATTAAGTGCGCCAACTATGCGTAAAGTGAATACAAAATAAAATCTTAATCAGAAAAGTTAATAGTTTTGACAACTGCTTATTATGATATAAAAGGCCTACGTCATCTTGAGAGGAAGAAATGAACCCATGGTAGGTACTCTAGTTTTAGATCTCAAAAGCACAAACTCGGTGTCACCATCGCAAGAAAGCAAAATTTTCGCTTAACAGTACCTACACCGAAAGTTAAACATAGGATTTACCTCCGCAAATCATTGACCCGAAGAAAATGACTAGAAATTATTTGGAGGTGGGTACAATGACAGGTGCGACAAAATTTTTACTTATTTTGAAATGTTCGATAAAATATGACAAGATTATTGGGTATTTTGATGCCTAATAATAAAAAAATCTGGATTTCGACCCTTTGGAATAAGGTTCCATCTGCTCGGTAAAGTCATGTGATAATGGGATCTATAGTAAGCTACTTTAGAGTTCATTATCGCATGACATTACTGAGACATATAGAACATTGTTATTCCAAAGGGTCGATTTTTAGAACTCCTAGTTAAAGATTTTTTCTTAGTTTGTGATGTCAGAGCTTCAGAGTAACCACGTTATCACAAGGTGGGAGGGACTCTATGCGAAAACTCATTTTACCGACATTTTTTAAATTACGGAAGATTCTGCTATAGGTATTAAAACTAAACTAGCGCAGGTTTACAGATTCAGAATGCAGTAAAGAGACGACATTAGAACAAAATAGCGAAATCGTTTCAAACTCTATTGACTAATATTGGTTTTTTATAAAGGTAGGTACTTACCGGTTGTGGCTGAACAATAATATCACATGACCAGATGATAAAGATTGTGATGTATTTTTTAATGTTTTTAATTTCGAGTTTAACAGTTATCCACGCAGCGCCGTTGGAGATTATCAAAGTTATCAGTTCATGCCAGAGAAAGAGGGGCGTGCCACAGTAAGAAAACTCATTACAGCTTATTGGCATCGATGGAGGGGTTCCCCTGTTCACTGAACAGTTCTACTTTAATAGGAGCCCGATCGCAGAACACAGTGTTGGTGTAAGTAACCAAGTAAGTGGACACAGGAATTTTAAATGTCTGCGCAGAGTATGAAACTCATACACCCGTGGAAGACGCAATCTTCTTTAATAATAATTCATTATAATCATTATTTTATCTTATCTTATAATGTGTTATTCGCCCCGTTCGAAACAATCGATCGGGTCTGATTTTATTATTAACTATTGCCCAATGGACTGTAATATTGATTTATATAATAAAAGCCTTAGTTACCTAAATCAAGGAATTACAATCAAACGCTTAATATAAAGTTATTAGAAGTTTTTTTTATTTTGAAATATGTACATAGAAATATGAAAACTTCTACCAAAATGCATTTCGAGTGATAAAAGCACAAAACAATTTGATTCTTAATCGCATTGTTTTCAGTGGGAATGAGATAAGAAAGGGGTTTATTTAGAATTCTAATCTTTTAAATACATTTATTAGAAGCCTTTTATTAATTTAGTTTCGAGTTTTATTTCGCATGTACATTTTTTACTTAATTTTAAGTTAGTTTTAGGATTGCTAGTGAATGACATAGATATGTTGAAACCTGTATCAGATAAATAAAAATTAACTACCAAAAATAAATGTGAATTAAAACTACATTTTATTCATAAGGTCCTAATGGTGAGTTGTCCATAATGTAATGTCCAATAGGTATGAAGCATAAAAAAACGAGTGTGGATATATGTTTATATGTATAAAATATATACATATATTAATTTTCTACAAATATTTATTTAAATTTATTATCATTCACCTCGCCCAATCAAGCCGTGCACATCGACGTCCGCTCCCCCCTCGCATTTGGCGAGTCACTGGTATTTCAAAATACTGACTGAAATATTTCATGCACTGGCTATGAGAGGAAGAGAGAAAGAAAATGTGCGCGCGCACTGCTCTCTCTTGCTTCTACAGTGAGCCCGTTCGACTCGCAACGCAATTCACTTTTCGTTACACATTCGTTAGTTTACCCCTCAAGTCAAACGTGCGTAAAGAAGTATTTACTTCAAAAAATATATTTTTTTATTTGTTGGTTCAATTCCTAAATGTCGCTAATATTGTCTTTAATGAAAAAAAGTTCTACTCGAATGCCGAGAAATAAATACCACGCAGTCACGACAAAGCATATTTTGATATGTAAATTGATTAATTTCAATAGAACGCGCATTCCAGAGAATGCAGAACATTTATAAATCAAAACTTATGATTTATAAAAGTCTGCATATCCATGCATATAAATGAAGGCAAAGCTCAGTCAGAATTACACAATACTCGATGGCAGTTACTGCTAAACAGTCGTGAGACATTGCGCGATATCGTTAATTAGTTGCGAGCTTTAACAAAGGAAGTCGCAGTGAGGTTTTGAGAATTAATTACAATTTATAATTTAAATCAACCCAATTATTCGGCCCTGCCCCCAGCATTACACCAATAACGTCGTATACAATTATTATGCTTCGAGTAATATAAAAGTACGCGGCGTCGCTGGCAACAAGTGTTTTTTTCGATTTAAATTTTAGATATCAAAAGATTATTAGGCGGAGCAGGAGGCTCTGCCATTACGGCTCCGTTTTATTATCTATGTTATGTATAATTATTCGTGCAGTGAGGCTGCGTGCATGCGATCTTGGATAAGTAATAAAATGTTCTTATTTAACCCTCCACCTACAAGGTAAATTATTATTACGTTGCGTAAATTAATAATCCTATTTCCTCAAACTTACATAATGCAAACTTAATTTTACAATAAAAATATTAAATTAAATCGTTCATAATGTGTAAAAATCTCAAATGCCAATATGCAGCAATTTTTTTTTAAATATTTACAGAGTCTTAACATTTAATAGATTAATAAAATTGTCATTGAGATGTGCATAGATATTAACACTCCTATTAAAAATGTTCACGGCATGCTTAAATCAAGGTTTAATTGTTAGTACGGGGAGATGCTTTTAGTGAAATAATAAAAAGCAAAATAAAATATAAATCACAGTATTTATATAACAAATAATACATTAATAAAATTGTCATTGAGATGTGCATAGATATTATTAACACTCCAAATAAAGATGTTAAATATATATATTATTAATAAACTAATGTTTAAAACAAGATTTTATGCATAGCACATAGGGTAACAATTATTATAAGCAATAATTATCATCCTGAAACACTCGTTTGCAGGTTGTTTGCAGGTGAAAAAATGAAATAAGCGGTAGTTGTTGAATAAAACTCTAGTATATATTGAATCATTTGGCGGGTAAGAGGTAACCCGCCGTAGCCCCAGTGGATTAAGGGTGCGGGTTCGAGTCCCGTTGGTGGCATGTATCTTTTCTTGGAAGATTGTTTCAACGTAGATGAGTGTTTCAGGCTGATAATTATTGCTTATAATAATTGTTGAAAATGTTCTTGTTAGTACGTGAAGATGCTTTTAGTGAAATAATACAAATGAAAATACAATATGAATCACAGGAGAAAGAATTGAAAAAAAAAGACATAATAATAAATTATAATAAATAATCACTGTTTTCAGTTCAAATACTTCTATTTCCCATGACGTCATTTTAATTTATAACTATAGTCAAACTGAAACTAAATGCGGGTTCAAAGTCCAAACTGGGTAGTAAAATGTACAGGTAAAGGAAACACGAAAAGTTTCACGACTTAAAATTAATTTTATTAAACAAAATGTTTTTATTATCTTCGGGACTGTCGAATTGTCGGGAGTGTCTTCAAGTCTGAATTTAAGGATTGAATAAAAAGGCGTAGGTGTTTAAAAATATCTACAGGGTGTCCGGTAACTCATATTACATACATATTTCAGAATCAAGAATTTTTTTAGAAAGGTTTATCTGACGCTATTTATTAAAGCGGTAACCAATTTATGAGACCAATTTATACATGTTACATCGGTAAATTTTTATTGTAATAAAAAAAAAAACATTTTACAGTGCACGGAAAAAATGTATGAAGATACACATATTTATTTAATTAACACGAAATTTATTCTATCTTATGTCGTAGTAGTAGTGCAAGTGCTACATACCATATTTGACAATAAATAATATGACAACTAAATTAGCAATGTCTAGTCTTCCCATTAAATACTTTCTTCCATCTTTGCGTATTTTGAATTGGAAACCAATATCATGCAAAATACAAGGCAAATGACTCATGAGATCCAGAAAAAAATATTTTATTCTCTAGAACTTTGTTAAGATTTACAAGAGTGGGATATTGGCTATGAGGACGCAAGCCTCTGCTGCCAATAAATGTACTTGCTTGAAGTTCAATGTTTTGATGTATTCTGGAATATCACGGATTTTTTGGAAAAACTTGACAACATTATAAACTATCGTTTTTTCACCTGCCTGCAAATCGTATCGTTGATTTACATCCACCATTTTGAATATGTTTTATCTACTAAGAGCACTGATATTAGATCACACAATACGAAATTACAAGCACATCGATTAAATAAATGGAGTCAAACTGACTTAATAAAGTAGATCAAATTGAAAATAAAGAAATGGACTGGTTTTTTAACTTATGAAGTCAATGCACTACTCATTACTAAATGTATAATCATTAATTGTTTGCTTTTATAGTAGCACGATATATATAATAAAGGAATTTCCAAAGGATTTAGTCGCCTAATCGACGGGAATAACCGCCATTCGAATTTGTATAATTATTAGGAATCGTCTAAAATATTGTTCTTAGGATCCAGTTTAATGTATTTCCGAAAATCGGAATTTTAGGGTCGAATAAATAATAAGAAATACAAAATATAAATATTAGGGTGGAGTGTCTTTCGAGTTTGGGTTTTTCGGAGTTTTTACTGTACGTTAATCCCCGTGTGAAATTTTTGCAGTGCACTTAGTATCTGTTTGACTATACTAATTGATTGCTAAACTGTTTTATTACAGGAACTACATATTTTAAATGTGGACTTTAATAGTGGACGTTTAATGAAAAATTATGATATGTATTTACATAAATTGCATTGAACAAAATATTTTTTTATGTGGTGTGATAAAATGCAAAGCAATAATATTATGTCGTATTTTATATATTATTTAGTAAATTATTTCATTAATGAAAATGGAAACATTTTGTGATGATGTCAACGGCTTTACAATAATTTTCACACTATTATATTAATTTCTAAGATCAATGATAATTTTGAGTAATACTTGAGAAACATTTTATTTTAAATTTTAGTCAAATTTTGGATATACTAAATGCTTGAGTAAATATTCAATACAATAAATACATTTCAATGGCACTTACTTACCCAAGAAAACTAAGTAAGTATGTGTTCTATTTTTATCCATTAAAAATAACTCGAAAAATATGAGTATATATGTAAACGAGTATATGTGTAGTTGTCTTACCTAGCAAGTGACTCGTACGCTAAGATCGTTTACGCTTGTAAATATATGATGCTTACCTGAAACAAACAAAAATACAATTATTTCTTCAAACTTCGCAAAATCATTTTGAATTAAATTAAAACAAATAACTTTGTTTAAACCACTAATATAATCACAATTACCTACATGTTTCAAAACCAATTTTTATTAATGTCATTACTACCCTGACGAAGAAACCATCGGTTTTGAAACATGTAGGTAATTGTGATTATATTAGTGGTTTAAACAAAGTTATTTGTTTTAATTTAATTAAAAATACAATTATTATTACGACAAAATATATCGCAGAGTCTGTGATTAATAATTAAAACAAGTTACATCGATTAAAATTATATTTAAAGTCTATTGGAAATAAATCAGAGAGATGTATTAACACTTTCGCCGACTTTCCAGGGCGCTAAGGAGCCAAGGACTAAGACGCCGATTATACCTAACCTAACACCTAATAACACGCCATTGAGATTTTACTAGCATTTGGTTCAGAAACGGCCCTGCTTGCAGAAATATACTTTCTCATTTTAAAGAATATAAAATCGATGCTAGAATATTAATTATTAGGTTGGGAGACGATAACAAAAATCAATAGGATGATTAATATCCTACGAGAGTTTTTTTTGCAATAGATTTTTTTTTTTATTATTTATTAACCAAAAAATACATTTTATGTACATTCTTTTAGGTATATGCCACCTCACTAGGCTGAGCCTGTTCCGAGGTGGCAGTAATTTAATATTTTTTATATCATTTTCAAAAGAAAGAATACAATAAATTATTAATTAATAAATAGAATTTTGAAAAATAAACATAAAATGAAAATTAATACGAGAAATAGAAAAGAAAAGAAAAAATGGAGAAGAGATGATATAAATAACTTAAATTATTTGAAAAAAAGAGAAATAAAATTTAATACAGGTAGCTATTATATTGAAGAAGTTAGAATATGTCCGCAGTATATAATGCCCTTGTTCACAATCCATGTATGTATTTTGTGTTTTAGGTTTACGCTTTTTATCAGGTGAATGTCTTTAATGTCTTTTTCAATTAAGTTTGAAAGTTTTGGAGCCAGATTACGGTAATGTCTTTGTCCATAGGTGGTATTTATCTTCGGAGTCATGTGTTGATGTCTATGTCTTGTACAGTAGTTGTGTTGTACAGTATGTTGGTTTAGCTTGTCTTTTTGGTAATGTATAGATATAATTTTGATGTACAGTTGCTGTATGTTCAGTACTGCGAAGTCCTTAAATAACTGTATTGTAGAGAATCTATAAGGTTTTTTTGTGATAACTTTAATTAAGGCTTTTTGCGCTTTGACGAGAGGGTCCATGATAGTCTTAGCAGCACCACCCCAACCAATCATACCGTGGGTGATAACCGATTGGCCTAACGCGTAGTATATAGTTTTTAAAGTCTTCATTGGCATTATGTTTCGAATGTTTTTAAAAAGATATATAAGTTTTCTGACTTTACCCGCTGTTTTATTTATTTATTTGTTCTATAACTTATAATATCTACTAACTTTCGTTAAAATGGAAGCTTCTTTACAGTGCACTAGATTGGAGGTAGAAAAAAGACGTAAACACTTTTTCGTTAATCTTGCATTTACTAAGCAGCTGGTAAATCCGTTGTAAACGTACACATTGTTGACATAAGATAAACTTTGTTGATAAACAAGCGTTGCGATTATATTTTAACCAAAAAGCTTGTAAATTTGAGGCGATGCGAAATTGTTCGATAAGTCAAAAACCATCAAAAGGTTTTGTTGAAACTCTGGAATGACATAAAAGCTTATCTTGAATAATAATAATAATAATTTGTTTATCTCAGCTGGACAGAGCGGTGTGTGCAATACTCTGCCTGCAATATAAAAGTTTACATCTGTTTTTTTTTGTACATTAGCTCCACCCAGGAGGCTCTGAGGAAAATAATTCCCCTCAGGGCCTATGTCATATTTGGGGATGCCGTGTGGAGGGTATTTTGAGGAAAAGAAGGAGGGGGAATTCTGGAAAGGAAAAAGGTATGAGGGGTGGGTAGGAATCTGGAGGTCGGTTTCTCTAGGAATAACAAACCTAATGAATGCATCCCTCCCAAGGCGTTGTTCTGGGAGAGACCGGCTGGAGAGATCAAAAGGTTTCCCTCAACTAGTCTCTCTAAATAAAATACAAAATATGAAATTTTATATAAAAATAAATAAAATAAAATGGTGAACACGTGTTGAATAGACGTGTTTCTATTTCGAGTTGCCGCAAATACGTTAATATTTTTTCCAGAAGTTTGACACTTATGTTTCTTGTTGAAAGCATTGTAAACCTCCTCAAAATCAGGCTTAAAACCAATGTTTTGATTTAAGTTGAATTTTCTTTCAATTAAACATGTAAATATATTCCTTAGTATTATGGACGCTTCAACTACAAATCAAGTGTCACGAGTGAAATGAAATATGACAAGATTAACACATGAATGACTGTTACAATATAAAGTATTTTTTGCTTAATTTATTCAAAAAAAATTACTCGGCTAGAATATTATATGGTGATACATTATATTCTCATAGCGTAGGTGAATACGATTCTCCGTATAAAAAATACATATTTTTGTAGAGGACTCGATAACGTGGATGTACTGGACGACTTCGTGGATAAAAACACCGTATCAATGTGGAAGCTAATTTTATCTAACAGGATTGGTAAATGCAATGTATGAGTTCGAACCTCGGATATATTATGTTTACGGATGAATATGATGAATATAATGAATTTAAAATGAATATTTTTCATAAGTATATACCCTCTGAACCTAGGTTACGGACAACCATACTGTAAAAATAATATTTTCATAATTAATAATGATAATATAGAAAAATAATATTACTCAGTAAACATGGAGTAAATGAATTAGCTCATACAAACAAAACCAATAAGTAAAAAAAAAATTCGAAGAAAACTACTTCTGAAAGGTTTTTGCTTTGTGATGGCTTTATTTATTTAAAAAAAAAGACAAATAACTTGGTTTACATCACTTTCTTTATTTATACACAATATCCATGTTTCGTGAACAATGTTCACATCATCTGGATAAAATGTGCACTAAATTTAAAAATTAAATACAAGAAGAAGGGTACGAGTGGGGAAGTTTATTAGAATTAGGGATTTCAAAGTTATTAGAAGGGAAAGACCGGTTAAGTGGGAAAATGTTCAAAAGAGGGTTTATAACAATTTGTTGCTTATTAATTATGTCTGCTATGTTATTAACGTTTATTCTTAATTCTAAAATCTCAAAATTATTATTCTGCGAGGCCTTATTATGAAGTATTTTTAGTCCTAAGTTTTTGTCAAAAAAGTGATCATTTTTCAATAAATGATCTAGAAACTCAAATTCACTATTGCGATATAAAGCTCTAAGATGTTATTTAAGCCCTACCTAAAAGAATCTAATATTTATCCTTTTTTTTAATTAATAATATTTTTTTTTGTTAAAAACATTTACAGAGTTTTAACAATAATTATCACATTAATGAAATTGCCATTCGGATGGGCACAGATATTAACACTCCAATTAAACATATTCACAGCATTCGTGGAGATGCTACTAGTGAAATAACAGAAATAATAATAAACAAAATAAAGTATAAAACATAGCAAATAGCAAGTATGCGGTACAAAGAAAGAGAAGAAATAAATAAAAAAAGAAAATACATAATAATAAAGCTATTTACCATGAAGTCATATTAGCTTATAGCTATTAAAGTAGCAGCTTTTTTTCATCAGTATTATTGAAAAGGTAAGCTTTCTGGTATCATTTGTTTATGATTAATAATATTAGTAGATAGAAACAACTATTTGAATTCTACAAATTAAGCTTGACAACAATAATACTATTCCTATGTCTACATTCCGTGCAGTTAAACAATTGACACTTCTGCGTGTATTTCTACGTGCAAGGAAGTATCTAAATGGGTCAGTCCTGATATTTATTATTGTTACAATCAAATAGAATCTTCAATATGGTAAAGAGGACATTTTTGTGAAGCTGTAAAATAGGTACCAAAATTATTTTTTTATAAATTAGAAAAAGGAGTGAGAAAGAAAAAATATAAAGGTGATGTTATTTATGAAGCGGAAAATTTGTTTGCTTGTCAATCAAAAATCTTGATCGGTAAGAATATACTGTCAACATGCAATTTGAATGATTTTAGTTCGATTGAACACTTTTCAGTTGACCACATCAATTCGATCGTAATATAAAAATTGTAGCTGTGAAAAATTAGCATTTAACTTAAATTAAAAATAATGCAAGATGTCATACTGTTCTTTCCCCATCTAGATGAAAAAAAAAGTTATTTAACAAACACTGAGATCGTGTTGATATATATTTGAACGTTTCTTTATTTACTCTGACCTCAATGTTTTTACATCAGAATATTAGGGAGTATAATGTAAACGAAAAGGTAATATAATATTCCAAAGGATTGTTATATTTTCCTGCATCATCATGCTGATATAAATCATTTAAAACACACAAAATAATTAAATAATATAAAAAAATACAATTTCGAGCAGAGCTTGCTTTCAGACGCACACAAATCTTTAGTTTTACGGTCGAATAATAAAGTTTTAATGAACATTTTATTTTCCCTGAACCCAGTTGAAACTTTTAATGGCTTTCCGATAGACCTTACTCTCGGAAGATGAGCGGGGAGGTTACAGGAAGAGGAGAAGGGAAGAAGATGATTCCCGGACAGAAGAGAGGAGCGATGCGATGAAAGAAGGAGAGGAACAGCTAATAATGGTAATATTCCAGCCCGGGCCAATTTGGCCGCGCTACCGGAGAGCTTGGTTTATTTTCGAGGATTTCTAATAATTCCACACCCTTGAGCGAGGATGTGAGATGTGAGCTACCTCAGCCAATATGCTGAATGAATCCTGATTTTATAGTCAAGAAACACGCGATATATAACTCGATCAATCTATTGGAGAGATACAAGCAAAATTGTACCACCTTTTCTAACCGGTATTCTCTGTACTGTGACAGCTCCTAAAAACATATTATTACGTTGTATTATAGCTCTTCTACGATGAGTAAATTGTGACGCTTCAGTAGGTAATGAGTACGGGTAATAGAGCTATCCATTCAAAGTATTTGCCCGGTGGAATGCTCAATCCACGTTTTAAAGTCAGAAAAGTTTATGTCTAATTTTGTCCAGAATTTTATTCAAACTTAAACATACTTAAGCCAATTCTACACATCTATTGTCGTGCTTTGTGTATGAAATAAGTAGATACATTAACAGTATTAATATATTATATAATTAATTAGTGTATAAAATGTATTTGTAATTTATGTATCTTTTTTTAATTATTAATTTAAAAAAAATATATTATAACGTGATATTACGATGGACGAGAAGGGCAGAGGATGCTTTGGAAAAAAGAAGAGGAATCATTTGTAAATTAAAAATCGATATGTAGAATTAAACACAAGGCTGTGTAGAAATTTCAACCAACAGTCACTTGAGATATGAGGTGTTACATTTTGCTTTAAGGTTGATAAAATGTAGGTATATTTATGAAGATGTGTAGTTTTTTCTTGCATATAGAAATGCATGTAGAAATGAGATCTCTGAGGCGTTTATGTAGTAAAGAATGCAGTCTGATGTAAGCGTAATGTGTAAGATTAAGAAACGGAAGCTCAGATGGTTTTGGCATGTAGAACGAATGAACAATTGTAAGTCATGTAAATGAGGCAAAAAGTGTGTGCCAAGATCGAGTTGTTTGGTCCGTCCTCCCTGCCTACCTCTGTAGCGAAACGGAGTGATAGTTAGTTATAATAACATATTATAAGTACATTTTGACACGTATTAATTCCTAAAGCCAAGAGAACAAAGCCTGAATGTTGCAAATGTTTCATGATATTGTAAAGGCCGGGCTAGATGTATCTGGCATCTGCAGTACCTTGGGCCATGGCGACCGCAGGTATTTATGGTGGGATTTGATATTCCGCTGGCCTACGTCCCATAATCGTTCCTGGGCCATGATAATTGACATACAAAAAAAATCCCCCAAAAAAACCAGCATTGCATGTCATAGCTGGCTGCGAGGGGTAGAGTGGGGATGCCTTGATGTATTTTTGCGGTCCAGTGTGGTTCGTTAGTTACGTGAGCGGGAAAACAAAATGTACCGAGTTCTCATCTGCGGTTTCCATCTCGCGGTGGTGCTCGGATGGGGGTTTATTCCTGTTTCCTCGTAATTTGGCCACAGATTACCCCACGGTACGAGTGACACGATTCCCTGGTAATAATGTTGAAATAAAATAATAATAACTAATTGTGAGGTCTCGAGTGCGTCGGTTGTTTCGTTTTGGTCCATTGCGTCCATCTGACAGGAATTTCAAACAAACTCATACCTGTTGGTTGTACTTTCATGTCGATTTTAAGATACCATGTTTGAAAGATGCTTTGGAATTGCGCCCTTGAGGTTTACGCGTACATAAAGCGATGCCAAATCATCAGACAAAACATCCTCTCCTTACCAAGTAGCTGATGGAAAATGTGGTTACACTAGGTATCAGTAAGTATTAACTAACAAAGCTAAATATTACATTTTCTGAAATGTTTAAACTCCACTTCGTATCATACAAAATCTCAATGAAAATGAAACGATTATTATTCTAAATTCGAGTTTAATTTTTTGAGTTACCCCAAAGATTTTTTCAAAATATTTTTGGAGATTGAAGAGCTTGGAGGCATTACAAGTTTTTTTTAAATCAGTCGAGACAAAGCTGTAAAAGTTTTATGATGATTTTTATAGTCAAGGGCTGCTTCAAGACACTAATACAACAAAACAAACTACAAATCTACAATATATTATATCCAGAAATACATAATTAATTTTTTCTCTTTTCTTATATCTTTGTATAATTTTTTTTTCAGTTCATCTCTTTCATTTCTATTCAATTATCTGAATTGTTTATTTCATTTTTTCTTCTCGTTTCCTACATGATATAAAAATTAGGTTAAGGCCGCGCTAACCCGCTCAAAAAGAAGAAGATTAAAAAATAAATTTAAAATTAAAAACATATTTTTCTGACTAATAATTGATTGATGATGATTTAAAATCAGAAATGGTATTATTTTTCATATTCAATAGATGTATGTCTTATACATAGTTTTACTCCATGGATATTGTAGCGGAAGACAATGAAAAGTGTAAGAAATTAGGACAAAAATGGATATGGGATATTTTTTCTTCATTCATAATATAAGTTATTTTATTAAATTGATAAACTAATGTTTAAGACAAGATTTTTTATGCATAGCACAAAGGGTAACAATTATTATAAGCAATAATTATGAGCCTGAAACACGCATCAATATTGAAACCTCTCCCGAGAAAAGATATATGTCGCCGACGGGACTCGAACCCGCACCCCTCTGTTTGCCGGACAGGAGCTCTACCATTAAGCTACGGCGGGATACCTCCTACCCGCCAAATGACTCAATATATACCTAGTGTTTCATTCAACAATTATCGCTTATTATATTTTTTCACCTGCAAACAACCAACTTTATTTTTATATGAGAAAGGCATGTAAGTGCTAACTTACATGCCTTTCTCAATTAAATAATTATTGCTTATAATAATCATAATATAAGTTTTTGTACACATTTTTTTACATGCTTTTCGACTACCACACTAGGTGCATGCCTGTGTTATGGTATAGATTCTGTTGAAACACGATAACGTACCGAATGCAATGAAGATAGCCAAGATTGATACTAAGTGGGATGTAAAGGTTTGCGAACAATTAATTCATCGTAATTAATTTCAAAATATTTTTTTTTCCATCATCTATCAATGGCATGCGACTAGACATGAGACACACAAAGAAAAGGATAATACCCTGTTATTATAAACATTTTTCAACAATTTATCCGTTCCTCATAGCGTTTCTTCAGCAAGGACAAGATAATAATTTTATATCATTAGCAATGTCTGTTTTTTCAATGTATTCTCAAACACGAGCTTTGGTTATGTAGAACTTTATTATACATTCTGAGAATTTTGCTTATTTTGAAAAGCAAAAAACTTTTCAACATTGTTTGCTTTAATGAAGAGGTTTATACTTTATTGCCTCGTTAAATAGGTACTCCATACCTTTAATTTTAGGACCTAGCTGTCTGTAGTTACTACCCGTTTTCGTCCTTTTTTCATGAAGCAAAATTAAAAAAATACAATTGAATAATTTGGCGTCTGTTCTAATGATTTCATAGTTGAATGAATATTTCAAAGCTCAACAGCTCATGTTCAAATTGACATTTAGGGCTGAAATTTGTTGCGTTGGTGTAAATAATCCACACTATAAACGTTGCGAAAAAACTTACGATACCGAAACTCGTTTTTTTGAGAGATTTTGGCAACTTCAGCACACAGAAAACTTCTGTTTTATAAGTAAATAGTTTAACCACTGGAACGACAGAGCAATTAAAATATTTTTTCTCGTATTGCTAAAGGAAATTTTTCCGCCCACATTAAAAAAATTATACCTCGGAGTTTGAATATGGAGATGACATACAAACTGATTATAGATCTATGTAGCCAATGAATTCCCCTACCTTTTTTCTATTATCACATATTTGTAGAATTTATAAAAAAATATATAATTAAATCTTTAATCTTAAAACATTTTAAGAATCTAAAGAATATTTATTTTGTTATATTATGAATGTACAATACATTATATAGTCGTTTTAATAATAAAATAAAAATTTGAAAATTTGCCACAGTTTGGCAACAAAGCAATCCGAGGTTTTGGAAATAGTGCCATAATGTGGCAAAAAGCGCTCGAGTGGATAAGAATGATGAATTATTTTAATTATTGTGTTTCAATAATTGGCTATAGATATATCAATGAAGTTACTCAAAGCTAAACTTACTATGAAAAATACGACGAGTGTTTATTAGATATGTTTTACCGGTGTGAAATCAAATATTGTATACTTTATTTGACAAATCATCAAAGAAATAAAATATGGGATAGCTTACCTGGAAATAATTACAACAAAAGGTATACATAATGATGGCTGCCGCGGATATTGTGGGATGAACGGCGACATAAAACAATAAAGCAAAGACCGCCACCCAAATTAGTACCACATCCCTATTTTTCCGAGTAATTTGTCAAATTCCGCCTTTCGAGAACGCAATTTATTTTATTATCGTCCAGAATCCGGGCGAGGAATCTAAAAGCACTCCAACACATAATGACTCTTCATATCACAGATCACCTTTTGTATTTCGTGACTCTTGTTTTCCTGGGGCTCAGAACACAAGAAAAAATTCAGGTACACACAAAGCAGGTACACAAAGGTACGAGGATCTTCTCCGTCCGGTGGAGTGTTGATGTTTGGTGATACAATCAAATTCATTGAAAATATATTTTATGTTAGGTCAATATTATAATAATACAGGAAGCGCCAAAAGGTACTTGTGTGGTTAGTCTGACATTGTGAAAATCGTTTTCTATCCAATTTTGTTCGATTAAACAGTGTTAAAAGTCTTGCCAAGTAGAACAAATTAGTGCTAAATGGACACTTTTAGACTAACTGAAAGGAGGAAGTTCTGGGAAGGAAAAGGGTATGAGAGTTGGGTAGGAATCTGGGGTTCAGTGTGTCTAGTTCATCCGCGGCCAAGACCTAGACAACCCTTACCCCATGAACCCGGGCACCTCTGCTAAGTCATTAAACGTAGCGAACCACTTGAGGTGTCCTATGGAAGAGGTGTTGGTTATCCAATAAATGGTTCCCGGGGCGGTGGTACCCATTCCCGCCTCCCAACTTGATGTTTGAAATCCACAAACAGTATTATACTTGTCGTTGAATGCTGGTATTACATTACAATCTCTGTGAATTTAGTTCATTGCATTGTAAACATAATGCAATTAAAATACAATTATACAAATAAAATTTGATTGTGTTGTCAAATGTTTTTATTGTTTATAGTGAAATCATACAGGGGTTTCGTTGATGAAGTCAATACCGGTAATAATATCAAATAATTTATAAGATATACTTTACTCGCAGCTTATAAAATATTGAAAAAATCTTTCGACACGCTGCGATTTCAAAGTGTTGATTGTTAAATAAAAAAGGATTATTTGATGCTCAAAATCTTAAACCGGTGTGTGTTTTTTTGGGTATACTAAGTTGTTTGAATTACAATAAAAGTCTGTTTTAATAAAGTTTTATCGTTTTATCCCCACAGCTGCTCCGTGAATACATTATTTGTCAAAATTATTAACATTTTTACGGAATACAAATATTCGCAATGTAAGTTATACACTTTTTTCACGTGAAGTTATCAAAAACTCAAATAGCAAACTTTTTTTTTTTTAATAAATTTTTAAATGTTACAATTTTTGACATTTTCTTAACTACCATACTAGGCTAATGCCTGTGTTGTGGTAGTCATACATAATACATATATAAGAACTGTCTCTTCTTAAGTGAAATCTTTAAATCTCTGACAGGAATCGAGTTAATAACATAACATTTGTATGTAGCAGTTTTGTGTTATTTCACTTCAAGGGCGCATAACTATAATAAACTAAAAATAATATTTCTTCTATCTTCGCCAATTCACTTTGTGACGACATTTTTTATTAAATTTATTTAATCAGAATTATTAAATTTTATCAGTGTGATTATGTAAGTTGTGTATAAGAAGTTAAACCTAAAGTTTAAGTTTAGACTTACGGAATTCAATACTTCGTTCGTGTGAAAGCACTATAAAACCATAATAAGTGAAGAAGTGGTTTTTGTTTTGTAAGATCCTCGAAGACTCATAATTCACTCCTACTAATCAGTGCTCCTTACGAGTCCTTACATAATATTGATGAAATAATATGAAACAAGGGGACAAAAAATTAACAATAACAGTGCTGAACAAGACAATGATAATAAATATAGCACATGACAAAACATGACCATTAAAACAAAAATTTAATATAATACTGGATTCAGTTTATTTTTATAAATAATAACATTGAAAACAGTGGATATTAAACATAAAATTACAATAAAAAGGAAACCTAAACCAAAAAAACAGCAGAAACTTGAGATTACGGCTTATTACAATAGTATATTGAAAAGAAGTTAAGATTAATAAAAGGTAAGATTATGGAAACACATAAAGCGGGCATAAATAATTTTTCCAAAGCCCCGACACGCATTAACACGTTGTTTCTAAATACCACGAAGCTGATATTTCATTGCCTAGTATGTGTCTCCATAAGAGAGACCGCTTTATCAATTCATCACTTTGGGGTATAAGATCCACTGTCTGATTTGCGGCGAGTGGACTAATAGACGCAGGCGCCAGCTCTCCAGGCGTTTAAATAAGTTATATAATGTATTATATTGTTGGGTTGTATGTTCGGTTGGGGTTATGTAGTCGGCGAGGTTATAATACGGGGTTGGGAGAGGAATACATGGTGCCGGGAGCGCAGAATGACACAGGCGTGCAACCTGTCATTACCCCGCACCGTCTAGCCCAAATTAAAACAATTCTAAGACCCAACGACTCAAAGGCTCCAGGGGTGGAAGGTAAAATGAAACCAATTTATAGGAAAACTTAACCATTGAACGATATATGGCTCGTATAAAGTAGGTTTTTTTGTTTTTTTCAAAGATATAATTTTTTATTAAGATAAACAAGGTGTCCGGGGGAAAAGTGAACACACTTTTGTTTCTACATGATAGTACAAGTAAAAAATTCCATCGATTTAAAGTAAAGTAAAAAAGCTGAATTATTGAATATTCTTCTCTGGAAAATATTTTTGTATGTACAAATACATTAGAATTTTAGAATAAAGTTATTTATCTTTTTTACTTCTACCATTATGTAGAAACACCTTCCGAAGTGTTTGCACTTTACACCCTGACGCCATGTAATATATGTATAAAATAATTTAACTGTTAGACAACCATAATCTGGATGTGTCAAAATTGACTTGTTGCTTGCCTTTCAGCTATTTTATTTGAGACTATGGCAAAATAATCTTCTATTAAAATATTGTTGATACCTATTATAATATGTATTACCTACTTTAACGCTTGTCTGAATAATTATTATTCAATTTTTTGTATTTCTTGGGCATTAACTATGTAACAATTTCTAGACATTTTGTTTTGAAGAGTTTTAATTTTCAATGTACTATAGTTACTTAAATTTAAGTAACGATAGTACATTGAAAATTAAAACTCTTCAAAACAAAATTATTATTCACATAATCATTTTGAAATTTGAAAATGACATCTTCATTCAAAGCAAAATTGAGTTAATTGAACCAAATTTAACTCAAGAGATTTCAAGCAGGAATAACTAGATATATAACCGAAGATATATTCATATTTTTTCAAATAAGTATCAAGAAAGGGTAAATAAATTAAGTACCCACCTTAAGGTTAGTATTTTCGCGTAATGAGTTGCCCTTGGTACTTATCTACCTACTCAAATAACGTGATTGAATAACTTTTCAGAACATTTTTCGATTAATTAGAGAAAGAACTACAGACTAATAATTATTTTAATATTAGACCGTACGTAATGATATAAAAATGTCAATTTCGTACGAAAATGTATTTTTAAATACAAAGTTAAGCACAAAATAATCGCGCGATGCTGAATACAAGAAATGATCATATGATAAGAGCCGCAGCTCAAAAGCAATAAAAAAAATCGGTTGGGTATTCGTCTTGATAATTACGTATTATTTGGTTTGGCCGGCGGATGGACTCGCCGCGGAGCCTTTTATACTGTTCTCGGAGTCAAATTAGTTTCCAGACATTCTTCAAACAATACTTTTATTTATTTAATTCATTTCAAGAAATACTGTAAAATTAAAATAATGGCAGGTAATGTAAAACCACTGAATAGATTCACACTAGAAATGCCTTCCATGTACACAGTAGTTCCAATTACACAGTTGAAAATTCGTCGTCGTTTCTACGACTAGTTCTTAAGTTAAATAGCGACTGTGGAACGATTTACCGGCGTCTGGTGTTTCCTAATACTACAACTTGGTCTCTTCAACCATTTTCGGTCAAGACCTAGGAACGCTCCTTCCTTTCGATTACATGGACCCTGAGGGAAATTCTTTTCCCCAGAGCCTATGTGGAGTTAATGTAAAGAAAATGAATAATGTAGACTTGATTTTAAATATCTCCACCATCTATTTAGCTCATGTTTTACCTCTTTTATACTGCCTAATGTCGTGTATTTGGGTAGCTCTCGCTGGAGTGGCATTTTTAATTTTACAAAATTATTTTAGAATTTTATAGACAGGATTTGATGCTGCTGTCTTAAAGGTGACATAAAATTGCTATAAATAATTTAAATAGTTTTAAGTATTTGTTTGTATTGTATTATGAAGTAAACGCATGGGTCTGCATAGATTATGGTTAAATAGGACTATTTTTAAATATTCTATTGAACGAATTAGATACTTTATGATATTATAGTAGCCTGTTCAAATGATTTTGCAGACAAGATCACCCATTCACCGTCGTTATTGACATCGCGAGAACGAGTCGATGTTTTGTAAAATAGCACGCATGCCGAATGAGTTGCCGGCAATTGAAATTACGAGTTTCAGTTTCATGACGACAAAACTTTTTTTCGTGAGATTATAATGAACCTAAAATAAAGACTAACACTACAGCAGTACCAAACATTATAAACTATCATATAAATTGATGTGCGGTGGTATGGATTGAATGAAATCCTAATATCATAAGAAATATACATTAAAACCAAATTGACGCCAGCAGTTACCTCCGCCTAATCCAATTCCAATGGTATTAACTAATAATTTTTCAGTTAACGCTTCATAAATTTCAAATTTAATGAGTCGAAATAATTTTATAAATCGTTACAAAATTATCCTTCTCGGTTAGCGCACAAAAAACCCGGGAGACTCGGTTCACATCCTAGTCGGACGGAGCGGCGGAGTCTGCGGAACACTTTGAGGGTCATCTCAAGTAATCCTCGCTCTCTCATCACAGCATCAATTACCCACGACCAAAGGATGGTTGCTTTTATTGCAGCTGGTTTCCCGGCTGCGGTCGGGCCGCTCTTCTCTACCACCATATCCCTGGACTTACGAAATACCTGTAGATTGGAATACCATAACATAGTAATGCCCAGAGATGGCAGCACATATGTAAAGTTTCAACATAATATAAATATTGCTATGATTGTTACATATTGAGCTATTGTATTTGCTTAAAATTAAATGAAACAAATAACTTTGTTTACACCACTATATGTATAATCACAATTATCGACATGTTTCGAAACCGATGGTTTCTTTGTCAGGATAATAAGAATATGATATAACAAAAGAAAACAAACAAGTATAGACTAATAAGAACAAAAGACAAAAATATTATAGAGAGTGATGATTAATTACTTAAAAATATCATTAAAAAAACAATTATGTAGAACGAAATATAAAAATTATAAAAAAAGCACATTACATTATATATTAAAACAATTGTGATTATTAAGTGGTGTAAACAAAGTAATTTGTTTTATTTAATTAAAAATGACACAAAGTGATTTTGCGAAGATTGTAATGTATTTGCTATTATTGTTGTCTGTTGTTTCATAGTCCTTTCACGCAAACGAAGTATTGAATTCCTTAAGTCTAAACTTAAACTTTATATTGTGGTACTGTTGGAAATAGTTTAGCATTTAAATCATGGATGGCACAAACAAGTTACTCTAATAACCTCAGCAGTATAATCGAAGCATCACCTAACCAATAGGAAGATTTAAGCTTTTGCACGGAAGTCAGAATTGTGCGAAAGATGAAAATTCACCTATTAATTGGAATCGAAACTCACATGACTAGTACGAATGAAGTACCTTTGAGTTATTCCAGGGTAATTATGGCATTGATGGCCAACCTCTCATAGAATAGGAGGTATGCAAAAGAAGAAAGGGACAATAAAAAATACTCTCAGTATCGGTCTGGTCAATCGACCAACACGCAGAAAGAAGACATTTCTAAGCAGTTCTACCCCGGTAAATTCCAGCTAACTATCCCTGCCCTTTAAAGCCCGGAAAAATCTCGGCCATCAAAAGAACCACGACATTAAAAAACGATTTCTTCAATCACAAGTGATTAGATGTTTTGTGACTTGAAATCTAATAACGCCCTACAATATCAGAAATCAGTTTCAAAAGCAACGATTGCAAATTAATTATCTTTAATACATTGAAAATAATTCATTATTATTGCGTAAAAGAATTGCAAAACATAAGTACCTTATATTTTATCTTTAACCAAGAATACAATACAAACGGGTACGCGAGAATAATATTATCAACGGAGGTATTAAAAGTTATTAATTGAAATTTACTGAAGAAACCGATAAAGAATTTATTGTTTAATGGTTTTGAATATATTTTCCCATGATCTAGTGAGGAATGAAATTAAATTACCTTACAGTAAGTTTCCTTTTTTACACGTGAACCTAAATATAAGCATATTATAAAAAGCTTTATGCGAGTTTAAAATATTTTCATGCGTTAAATTGCATTGAAAATTAATCTGTGGGTGAAATTTTAGTAAAGAGAACAATTATATTATTGAAATGAAATTAATTTAAGATTTATTTTTTTATCGTGGGAACTTAATTTTAACAAATCGATTAAGTTATGGTAGATTCAGACTGGGTCGACGTACGTGCCCATCGCTACGCCTAACAATATCTGGACTGCTTAGCAACCATAGATTTTCAATGAAAATTTATGTTTTAGAATCACATTGGCCACACGCATCGCGACATGCGATGTCTGTGGCCATTTTCATAGAAAATGTATGGGTTGCTAAGCATTGTTTGAGTAGCGATGCGTACGTACGTCGTCCAGTCTGAACCTACCATTATGCTTTAAACATTTGGATACATAATTATTAATGATTTAATTGTTATTTGCATCTTATAAGGTGACAAAGGTGAGAGCCACTCGTTGCTTGCCTGTTACTTTGCTTTACTCGTTGCTGCCTGTTTGTTTTTTTGAGAGATGATCTACTCTTAATAGAAATAAGATGAATTACATAGATAGTGAAAAAGTTTAGGAAATGCAGAGTAGAGCGTTCCCTACGATTGCCTGCCTTCTTAAGGCAATACACATACGCCCCTTTCTACCTGCATTCTCTTCTGTGTCTAATGCTTAATCCACACTCATCAAGAAATCAAACTAAAGTTTGCCACGAAGTAAAAAGATCCAGAACATGGGCAGAATAAAAATTTATTATCACCCAAATTAAACACCCCTTTGTAAAAGTGTTAGATACTTTAAAACTATTAAGCCGCAGTGGATCAAACCATAAAAATAATGACCAGACTCCACGTTGATAGCGATTTAGTTACCTGTGGCAACATTTTGGAAACCGTGTGAAAAAGGTAATTTGAAACGTTCGGCTATCTATTATTATTGGAGAATCTATCGATTTTGCTTACATTGTGCCCATTTCGATTCTCGAATATTCTAGTAAATATTCGTTTTTCAGGATCTCTTATTTTGTGGAACACTCCATAGTAGGTAAGTACCTATTGTGAGGCCAATTGATAAGTTTTATGTTGGGTATAAAGAAGGGTTTCATATTATGTAGGAATTGGGGTAGGAGTTTTTATAGAGCAATCTACTTTGATTGACTTCTAAAATAAATGCACATATATTATTATCCTTCAAGGTCTTCTTAATTAATCTATTTTGAATACAACAGAATATAAAGTAGTTATGAACCAAATCAAAATACAATAATTTATATGTATTTAGTAATAATATAGATAAGTAAACAAAAAACAGGTTATTCAAAATAACTGTATGGATATAGGGTTAGATAGCGCGATTTCGTACGTACCTGCATGGTAGGCCTATTGACTCCTTAGTTTCAGACAGGCCAATTAAGATGATTTTATGTTAAAGAAAGAATTTTGGTATCTGAAATGTTTGATTATTTTTACTCAAAGTAAGGAAAAAATTAACCTTATTTAGGTACATGGACAAGCCCACAAAACATTTCTATCGATTTATCTCTTCAGTGGTTTCAATAGTTATCTAATATTCAAAATGAGTTTTTTATTAAAACTTTAGAATTGAAAAGTGAGCTTTTCTAAAACGAATATATTTGACTGGCCTCCGCTCTCATATGAATGAGTACCTCAACTATTAAGTACAAGTAAGTTGGTACTAGGATTTCGTCACGAATGCCCAAAACAGGTCGTGAACGATCTAATCATTTTTTACTCACAAAAGGCATCGTAAATATTGTAAACGACTAGTTCGATTCGTACAGTGTATCCATTACAGGCGTTCGGAAAAAAATATTCCAAATTGTTCGAATAAGGCGAAGATGTAATCAGTTCTCAGATAATGTAATTAAACAGAAGAATTTGATTGAATAACGGCAACCTCCGATTAACGACCGGCCAGTGGGCAGCGTATTACTTCTAATGCCTCAGCGGCGGCGTATATTGTATTATTATTTATCATTCATATATATATTATTTTTTTACAGAGATATTTATTTACTTGCCATAAAATTTTGTTCTGGAAAATTAGTTACTGCTGAATCATTTCCTGGGGCGTATTAAATACTGAAGGAAAGTATAATAATTAATTGTAAAATTAACTTCTTTTCTTTTTGCCTTTCAACTGATCTCTCTAATCTTAGAGGTTGGCTGTTGTTGTTGTATTTTAAACCCTTACCGGACCAATTCAGAAAGTATTTACGCAATTCTAAGAGAAGTTGCTACTTCCTCTATTTAATCCATCACTTTTCCCCTGAATTATCACTTTACACATCATGTTGTTTTCGCTACGGTAATCCGACAATTGATCCTCCGACAGTTGGTTCTCCGAAATCTTATTTGTATGCATTATTTACCAATTTCAAACTTAAAAATTACAATAAAAATTATTTTATTAATAATTTGATATGGATATCACACGAATTTATTTACAGCGTCATTTTTTTTGTACTTATACGCTGGCATATATATATATCTTACTAATATTATAAACGCGAAAGTTTGTATGGATGTATGTATGTTTGTTACTCTTTCACGCAAAATTTACTGACTGAGTGGATTTTAATTAAACTTTACAATAATATGGCCCATACATCAGAATAACATATAGGATATAATTTATAAAGCTAGCTATTAATTTTCAATATATTGAAAATAATAATTATTGTTTAATAGAAAATGTCAAAATTGGAGAACGACATTTTGCAAAACAATGATTGTTAGTTAAATCAAAATTCTATTTTAGAAATACGAAAATATTTATTGTTTAATGGTTTTGAATATATTTTCCCATGATCTAGTGAGGAATGAAATTAAATTACCTTACAGTAAGTTTCCTTTTTTACACGTGAACCTAAATATAAGCATATTATAAAAAGCTTTATGCGAGTTTAAAATATTTTCATGCGTTAAATTGCATTAAAAATTAATCTGTGGGCGAAATTTTAGTAAAGAGAACAATTATATTATTGAAATGAAATTAATTTAAGATTTATTTTTTTATTGTGGGAACTTAATTTATTATAGATATTTTAAATAAATAGGTTAAGAATTTTGGTATAAACGTAGATGGAACCTAGGAAAAGAAAATAGATTACGCGAACTATGAATCGTATGCAGACGAAGTCGCGGGCTGAAGCTAGTATATTATATAGACAAGTAGTTTTATCTTTGATACATTTAAATGAAAACGTTTCTATACTATTGTTATTCGGCGTTACATCCTTTCTGCACATCCTTTTGTAAACGCTTAATTATATTTTGTGTTATTAATTAGTTATATTACCGTATTTTCCATTAACATACTTCATATTGTATATAAGTATGCCAGGGGCCAAATGTCAGAGGATTAACTGTCATAGAATACTTCGCTATTTGATGAATAATATTCGCTAAATTGATGAAGAATCTCTAAATAAGTCAGCAAACCTATAATAATTGTTTTTGTTCCGCGCATTGATGTATCACGTTCGGTATTCGACAACACAACAGTTAGTCCGCGAATGCAATAAATAATCAATGCAACTTATTCACCTACGTCTAGACTTCATGTTAACACAAAATACAAATTGCAACAATGAAACATCGACAACGTGAGCGTCTACGATGGAAAATAATGTTTGTCCATTGTTGAACTTCGACGAAAATGTTACGCAAAGTAATAAATCTCAAACCAATGCGCGGCAGTGATTCTGCTCGTAAGCAGGTGAAATTGATGATTACTGCAAAAAATGGTTCACGTACAATAGTAATAGCTTGTAGGTAGAGGTTAGGTGCTGGGTGTGTTGGTGTGAGTGTGGCTGAGCGATGAACCATCAATCTCGCTCATGTAAGATGTTCTGTTCGATGTGCTCATTAATACATCTCACGAAGATGCGACTGGGTAAAAAACACTACTTCTTGCCTAATGGGTAAAATCAGTACTAGCTAGGTATATAGACATCCGAGTGAGATGTCTCTCGATTGAGATTCCTCGCTGTAGCTCTGTCGATGGTTGTAGATCTGCGCTTTGGGCAGATCGGGCACCAGGCTCATTGTTCCGGCACTGTCGATTATCCTTCGTCGCCACAATCAATCAATAAATCTGCAAATATGTTTTTCAATTAATAACGATATTATATTGGCACCGGTCCCGGCGAAGTACAAGACGGGTCCGGGTAGTGTCGACTTTTAATTATAGTGTTTTAAGTTTATTTTGATTATCCGCCATCTTAATTTAGTTGAATATTTGAGCACGGTGCTCGGGTATCGGTGGGTGCTGGTGATTGCCAGGTTTCCTCGGTGCAGAGCTCTATGTTTAATTATTACGAGGGTTTGTTTGATCGAACTTAAGAAAGTAATAATCGCCGGCAGTAGCGGGTAAGGAGCAAGGGGGAGAGGTTGCGCAGAAGCGCACTGCGCACATTGCGCTCATCCAAAATTCGTTACGAGACGAGCGACGCCCACTTGCGCGTATAAATAATAATCTTTTAAATTTATCTATTTAATTATACGGCAGAGGGCCGGGAGGGAAGGGGCGCAGAGCGGGCGGGCCTCGGACACGACTGGAGACTGGATCGTACCGGCCGGGCATCTACCTACCTCTGCCTCCTGCCTACTAGGTACCGGGTAGAGAGCGTCGTGAGATAAATTTGCATTTTTTAATTATTTTTACCGGAGCTGGGAGTCGTCATTTGAATATTCATACACGGCTCGGCGCAGGGGAGGGGCGGGATCCCCGAATCATTCCAGCCAGCGATCCGTTGTTGTTTATATCGCAATGATTCCGTACTCGGTCTCTACTCCACTCTGTTGGGAGGAACCAATGAACCAACCTTACTGTTCCTCGTGAAGGCGCTGCTGGGCTACTCCCGAGGCCTTGCCGTGCACTGTTACTGTAGGTACACTGTACACGGGGCTGTGTGCAGTGTGCACTCAGTACCGCGACAACCAATGCTGGTCAAATCATCCCCACATTTCACTTGCTTTCATACCTACCTTCAACGATATCTTTGTTCTATATAAACATATTCAGAAGATCTATCAGCTTTCCACTTACCTACTTATTTGTGTATTGTGTTGTGTTGTGTTGTGTTGTGTTGTGTTGTGTTGTGTTGTGTTGTGTTGTGTTGTGTTGTGTTGTGTTGTGTTGTGTTGTGTTGTGTTGTGTTGTGTTGTGTTGTGTTGTATTGTATTGTATTGCGTTGATTGCATTGCATTGCATTGTAATGTATTGGAGTGCAATGGATTGTTTTGGATTGTATATTGGATTGTTTTGGATTGTACTCATTGTATTGGATTGTATGGGATTGTATTGGATTGTATTAGAATTCTATTGCATTACATTGGATTGTACACGGGCTTTGAGTTTGTTATTGCGAGGAATTCTCATAAATAATAATTACTTATGTAGCTTTCTTAATGACATGCCTAACAGTCTAACAGTAACAGCCGATTACTCAACTCAATTATTACATTTCCGGGCTACTTTTTTGGCGCTTTACTGATGCGCTTTGCATAACTCGGATCCAAGTTGTCACTCTGTACAGAAGTGATTAATGTATCTAAATAAATCTGTGAGAACTACACACCTACTCCTCTGAGACAAGATAGTAGGTACCTATCAACCCCCTGCAGTTTAAAAAATGAATCAAGTTCAAAATTCATCTACCTGCCTATTTCACTACTTTCTTGTTGAATTTTTAAATCCGCGTGTTAAAACCTTCGAAATTAATCTTATTGGGATTATCGTAAGATCTTTACACAGTGTTGTCATTCGTGAAATTTATTAGTTCTTGTATTTCGTAGAGTAAAATTGCTACGCACTCACTCCCACATACGCAAGCTGAATCATTAGCAGCGACCATCTGAAAAACAAGACCAACAAATCAATGTAGCGGACCGTATTCGACAAGGCTGACACTGTATTTTAGATACTGAATTGTAAAAATTCTCTCAGTTGCACTAACGCAGGTATTCACGTTGTCTGCCATAACTCGAAAATGATAAAGCAGGAGTTATTTAAAAATCGTTACGCATTCGCACAAAGATCGACTCCGGTGCTTATCATTTTTAAGGAGAGTAACATCAACGCGCGGGCCAATGCAGATGCGTTTTGCATAGACATCGGCCGACCAAGCCGATTTGTGTTCCTGGCTTACGGAGGAATTCACAGAATAAGGTAGTAGAACAGAAAGCCTTATTCGAGCAACTATTATGGAACGAGATAGAGTTTACATGTCTCATCGGGAGCAAGTATGGAACTGGTAGGAGCGCGATGCTCAAACAGGATTAAGTACTTTTATGATAGAAGTGCAGCGGTGAAATAAAATCTGTCGGCCTTTTGAACGTAATTAAAAAGTCATTGATAATGTTCGCTAATGCATTTGTAATATTCAATACGTTGCATACTGGCATCGCATTGAGCTTGTACATTTGCAGCCAAGCGCAGCGTTCGACTTAATATCTGTAAAACAGTAATAATTACATATTGACCACAGTGAAGTTAAAGCTTTTACAGTCCCGACCAGAATTCCTTGAAATGAACTCTGTGTGTTGGAAACTTCTCATTTATTTAACATTTTGAGGGCAATGCAGCAATACTTCAAGCGATTTTGGCAGACAACATTCGTGGACGTCGACGAATGTGTAGGTGACTACTCTAATAAATATACCTATTAAATTTTTTATTACAAAAACTCTCTTTTTAAGTTTTTGAGGGTTATTCACATCAATGTAATATATCATTGAAGAAGAAGATATTAATAATAATCTAAATTAGAATATGAAAATGAACAAGACAGAAAAATAGAGATAACATAACACACCATAATATTATAACAGTTGCGACCCTTATCGTTTATTATTTTTCTGCGTCGTGTTCATTTTCATATTTAGATTATTATTGTTATCTTCTTCTTCAATGATATACCTATTAGTTTATTTTTTATTAACGCACTTTTTAGAGGCTTTTACATATAAGTATGAATAGTAAAAAAATGCTGTATTTATTATACATAACTTAACTGCCTCAGTAACAACATGTTGTATGTGTTTAGTGATAAATTAAGATGTCCACTGACTTGAAATAATTATTTCCCTTCAATAGTGTTCTAGACAAAGAAGAATACATATTATGTAGTTAGTCTCAGAATCTGTTACTGAAATAAATCCGGACTGTATTGTATATTGGTGGTAAGAATGTGAGATAGATTCAGTATCTTCGTGAAATTGATTCTTTAATGTCTAAACTCTAATATTTGCGTTACGCTCAACTTTGTTTAGTGACAATATGTGAATAAGCTTGCTCTCTTAGTTTCCTCATTCCCATCTAACCATTTCTGCCACCTTATTTTCCATTATTGGGGGTACCGAGTAGCAGTGGCTACGGGAATTCGGAACTCTGTGGTTAAAAAATAAAATGAAAAAAAATCTCGGTGGCAATAATGTGGTCAGCGGTAAATATTGAAGTAAGCTCGCTGAGATTTCAATTTTCTGCGAAAGAATAAGGAAAAATAGATTGAAAGTACCTTCCTACCTGCTTATATCGCCTATTGTGTCAGCCCCGGGCTACAACGTCATTATTTATAGGGCGAAATTATTCCAGAGGTTGCCATTTTTTAGGTCCTACACATCAACCATTTTGCACTCACTCAAAATGGTTCTTGATCTAAATATAATGACTATGATAAAAGAAGAGGTTTCGGAATTGTTCGTAGAAGGATATAAACCTAATAAAAATTCAATTATGTAATGGATTTATATTTGCTATCAAAAAATAATATAACATTTTTTAATGAATTTTATAAAAATTCTTTCAAATTGGGAGGCCGGTAAGGGGTACCGTCGCCCAGGCAACGATTTATTGGATAACCAACGCCCCTGCCTTAGACCACACCAAGTGGTTCGCAACGTTTGGAGACTTAGCGGAGGTGCCCGGGTTCATTGGATGAGGTTTGTCTAGGTCTTGGCGGCGGATGCGTTTGCCCACCTACTGCATGGTGGACCGTCGGAACATCGCCTAGCACCGCAGTGCAAGGGATGGTTTCATAGTTTTATTCACTTCTGGACATACTGTCTCTCAGATTCTTACCCACCTCTTGTACCCAGACCTTTCTTTCCTAAAAATACTATACACAGAGCGTTTCCAAAGAAGACATAAGCCCTGAAGGGAATTACTCCTATTTTTTTCAGAGCTTCCAGTGTGGAGCTAGTTTAATAAAAAGAGATAGATCTGCTTGATTTAAAAATAAATCAATCTCAAATTATCAAAAAGAATTATTAGCATCTTTATTAATTTGTATTCATTTAGAAAAAAATTAAGACTATAGATAAGATCTGTTTCATCCGATTAATACCCTTTAATAACGAGACACACGAAATTATGTTCAAAGTAATTAAATTAGAAGCCACAAGGCATGTAATGATTCAATTGAAGAGTTTCCAAATACATAAATAACATCTATTAACGTTTTGAGTAAAACATCCGTGACCTCGTGGCGGCAAAGCAAGGGAATTAATTTACTTGGAACGATTTCACTGTAATATGATTAAGTACTTCTTAGTACCTACCTACTGCCCAGTTTGAAGGCAAAACGCTTTAAGTGAATTCAGTTATTAGTGCACATTAACCTATTCCTTTCTATTCTCCTGGTAGGATGAATCATTATGATTGTCTATTGGTTCAAATGTTCCTGTTTCGATTTCAATTAACGATATCAAAATGTATGAATATGGGTAAGTTCAACAGCTAAGCTCATGCTTAATTTTTTGAAGGAAAAAATTCCTTACGGCCAATGTCATCTTTAGGGATGATGTATGGTGGGTATTTTTAGGGTAAGGAAGAAGAGAAGGTTTTGGAAAGGAAAAGGGTATGGGGTGTGTGTAGAAATCTGTCAAATATATAGGTTTCAGTGTGTCCAGGAGTGACGGGTGTATGTATCCATCTCTCCCACTGCGATGCAAGACGATGGTTCGAAATAGTCCGGCTGAAGAATTCAAAAAGTCTTCCTCAAGCAGTCTCTCCTGATGGGCAAAGGCATCCGCCGCAAGTTCCCGACAAACCTTACCCCATGAACCCGGGCACTCCTGCTAAGTCATAAACTTAGCGAACCTCTTCGTTGACCTATGGAAGGAGTGTTGGTTATCTAATAAATTGGTACCGCAATCATCCTCCCAAATAAATGGAACGAATGAAAAGGACCTTCTGTAATCATACGAAAAATTTTAGATGAAGAGTGTTTTTTCATGTTTTCCAATTATCCGAATCCTACCTTTTACACCAATTTTAGAAATGATCTGAGCCTAAAGTGGGAATAAGGCAGAAGATGAGATGTAGAACTACTACACTACAGTACCTGGCAATTAATAGCAATTACAGTACCAGTAATTCACATCTTGTCACTAAATACAGTATTATAAAGCCTTTTCAAGCAACACTTCGATTGTTAATAACGGCATCTCACCAGGACGACTGATGTTTCACTCTGAAACCTGATGTCATGTTTAATTTGTACATGTTAATGAATCCATACAAGCATAATGCCTTTAAATTTGCCCTTACCGAGCCAAGGACTCTGTCACGGAGGTCGTCGGAGGAAAATTCGCACAAAATTGGCAGTTGGCGAGGTTCGATATAAAGGGTTAGTGTTAACAACATTACGGACCGTGAAAAGGGTTGTGAATTAGTTAAAAAGAAAAAATATGAAATAAACCTAACCTTTTCATATTAACAATAATTCGTCGCTCATAATATAATGTGGAAGTCTGTGGGTATAATTCAGTTACCCTTCCGTAATAGGGAACGAATCCGTGATCATTATTTGATTGCTGCTAAAAGTGTACACATACGAAATAATAAAGGTACCCACACAACATTCCTTTATTTACACTCGCCTAATGTTGCCACCGAGCTATTTTAATGGTCATCATTACAACACATAATGCTCTCTGCTGTTTCTCACCATTGCTCTTAGCTGTTCTTAGCCGCTCCAAAGTCTGTCGAAAGTTTTAACAGGATAATATTGCACTGCATTCGAGATCTGATGCTTATTGTAGATAATGATTTGATGTTGCTAAATTGCATAAACCTAGTGGGAACTGAATGTACGACGAGAACATTCACTTTGATTACTTTTGTCACGCTAATACCATACTACAAAGCGTGTGTACTTTCTATGAGGTGTAATTATGTCGTTAAGCAGAAACAATAACAACAACTGGTAACGTTCAATCTATCAAATTGATAAAATTAATGTAACTTCCCCATGCAACAACAGTTTCACTATTACAGAGCCAGTGGAATTTTAATAACGCGCCGAAGTAAAATATTTTTTAGGTGGAAAAAAGGATATTGAAGAAAGTTGCTAAATGCCAATGTAGTTGTAAGTTTAAATAAATTGCATCTTGGTATTAATATTTGCTTCCTTGTAGATTACTTATATTAAAAACGGATGAAGTTATCAGGCAGGTACAAAACCTGTTATTCATCTACACAAACTTAATCAAAATGTTAGTTATGTAGTTATGTAGGCTTTAAAATCAAGATTCTTAGTTAAAGTAGATTAGTTTTTTAGTCAAAATGCTTTTGGTCATTTAACTACATAATTGTAACAGAGATAAAAATGCTTTACTGGTATTATTTAATATCTAGTTTTCCAGCCACTTCATTTAACGTTTCCATTCTGAAATGTAGCAAAGTCTAATAGAAAAGTAGTAATAATACTGTCATCCCATCTACAGGAGAGGAATGATTTTTATGAATACGTGATGTACCTACAAAAGTAGAAGACATAGAAAATACCAGCTCGCCGCAAGTGTGAATTAAGTCTCTCGTTGACAACCAGATTTCTAAATGATACAGTTATCAGAGGATGGCCAGTTTTTTGGAAGCCGTGTAACTTGAGACCAAGAACCAAACAGGGTCTTGACCGGTGATAATATTATTTTTCAGTTGCTTGCACAATTTTTGTCAGAGTGTCTATATTCATTAAGAGATCTAGCAGTTTGATCACATAAGAATAAAGCATAAGAAATGTAAGACGAACCTGTCTATCGATGACAAAAAACTACAACAGTCTCCAATAGCGAAATGACAAGCAACGGTATTTGTCGCCAGGCACAATATTATTTTTAAAAAAATTACATATAAAACTTTTTAGAAAAATGGTATTCGCAAAAATGTGGTTCGTTCAAAGACATAGTCTAAAACGGCCAACCATTGTCTACGGCGAATTCTGACACCGATGGCGTAAAATAATGCCCTATAAGGGGAACAGGTAGGAATGTCAAGAGCTAGCGTTGGAAATAATTCACAACAGCCAGCGTGTGTACAGAATCAACGGCAGATGGCAAGGAAGTCGTCGAAGTAGAGAGTAGAATCCGCAAATAAACAACGTTTTTAATATAAAACAAGCTACTAGTTTTGTTTTCACATAATTGCTTCGTAAAAAACTACAAGTATGTCGGTACCAACTTAAAAATACTACTTACATATAATACTACTTAATTACAAAAAAGCCACCCTTTGAATGAAATTGTTAGGTTACCCAGAAAACGGCTTACTTCATATTATATTTCAAATATATATTATATATGTATTTTTGACAGATTCTTAAGTATGTATCGAAAACAAAATTAAATACCTAAGTACCTAGAACGGCTATTTTATCAAAGTAGTTTTAATTGTAAAAAATAAATATTACATTCCCAGTCATCCTATCTATGGAACCAGGAGCACAGGAATATAAAGTAGTCACACAATATCTACTATTTACCCGGGGAACAACTTTCCTATATGGTGCGCGAGGGCCCGCAAAGCTCCCTCTGTCCCTTTGTTTTCCTGGCAGGCTATATGTATTCGCAGAACAGATGTAATTAGCACAAGAAAGTGCAAGTTGGCAGGGGATCGAGGGCAATAGAGGCTGGAGAGGTCACCGCAGATCTAAGGAGACTCACGATTCCATCTGAGAGGTAAGCGCCATGGAGTATACTCGACTTATGCTTCACGATTGGCACACTGTATTGTTATGTTCAAACAAATAAAATACGCCAAACCAACTAACAAAATTTTTAGATGGATTAAATTACTATTACTTTCAAAACACAGAGCTTTCTTACACAATCTAAGATTACTTGCAAACGTCCATGTTTGCTCACAAAACATATCAAGCTTTATTTGTGTACTTGGGAGATAGGAAACGATTGGCTACTAGCCCTTAAATCTTCAAGAAATATCATAATTATTTTATTCATTTATTACCTCACATTTCTAGTTTTTTCAATAAAACTTGTGACCATATTGTCTTTCTGAGTTCACGGTATAAAAATAGCCTATATTAATTAAATGATAAATAGAATACCAAGAAAAAATCCCGATCAAAGAATGGTTCTTCGGAAAACGGTTGGCAGTGCAAAATTTTATTCTGATTTGAAACAGAGTATCAATTTGTTTATTTCTAACTAAATGTGAGTCATATATTGAGGTGTAAGCTACAATATTACTGCATTATGCGGTTGATTCAGAAAACTAAATCGCATCGAATCAGAGTATTTATGTTTATAACTCTGGATAAATATAGCGCTCTTAACGTCCGGATCGGAGGCTGCATTGCATACCGAGGACCGAGATCTAGCGGCTGAACACAGCAATAACATACAGGCCGGTGACAATATTGGCACATTACCGCGGGGAGTAGGTAAGTCGCTCGGTCCCAATATGGAGCTGCACGACGCTTCGTCGAGACGGCCAACACACCGCACTACCCGCCACCCGCTACCCGTACAGTGTGCAGTGCGCCCTTCACAAGCGGCGCCGATAGCCACGACGTTTTATGTGCTCCTGGATAAATAAAACTAAAAATATACTCGCTTTGTTCTACTTAATTCAGTTAGTTAATCTGCAATGATAGTGCGCTCAAATGGAACATGCAAATTTAACATATACTCCTACCTAACTTGTTCTCCGTGGATGAATTTCATAACGGAAAGCTTATTATCTTAACTATAGATATTATTAAGATAGGTTATGTAGAGTTAGTATAAAATAGTTTATATGTCAAGGTATGAAAACAGTCATAAAAACCTACTTATTATATACAAGTTTGTTTTAGGATATCAATTTTTTTCAAACCGATAAAAGTGGAATTATATTTAAAATTTGGTTTTATTTTACGTTTTCTTAGTTCAATAGTTTGTTGTTTAATGTTATTGTTTGTCAAGCTAATGTGCATTTCTAAAAGTCAATGGTTCATGAGCAAAATCAATGAACACGCCTCTCGTTGCATGCAATGTTTACTCTAATTACATGAATAAATGAAATGCAAAAATGGAAATAATGTTTTTTATCCATGCTACAAGTGATAGCTGAAGGTTAAATTATCTGGCAATTACTATTTTCAAGTTTTAGCTGGACGGATCTATTTAAGTTTTTTACGAAAGGTTTAATTTTTACTTTTGAATATGTTGAAACTAACACATTAGGTGAAAAACTATGGCTAGCGGGTTGCATAGCTCATGAGACCACACAAATGTCTTATATTAGATAATTCAATAGTGAATCAAAACCAGTTAAATAATGTACGAATTACCTTGGAGTGTTAGAGATATGAATTAATTCAATCGATGTCACAATATGCCACCTACGGAAACGTTGAAATTTATTGAAAAATTATTTTTATTTATCAAATTTTGATAGGGAACCTATGCAAATTCGTATTACTAATGACTTCATTCAAATCGTTGCTCGTTAAACGTGAAGGATCATTGAAAACACTTTTTATTGATGGACATATTTATTAAATTTAGAAATAGGGAGAAACGAAGGTATTTTATATAAATCGTTGAGATTAATTTTGTATTTTTTTTCCATTCAATTAAGCGTAACATGAAATTAGATTGCGATTATTAGGCAAATGCGATGTGGAAATCTCTAAATCCCTCTACGCGAGTAATTAGCGGAGTTTATGATGTTCTCTTTGCCCGCAGCGAGGGACTCAAAGCGGCGATTGTTGCATATATGCAATAGATGCAAAGATGCAATTCTTGGCCAAGTGGTTGGTGGCTACATTTCTCGGTCATTATCGATCACTAATGGTGGTATATTGCATCCGATTATCCGAGTAACTGGAACATTCCACGATAAGACTGCGACACCCAGCTAGGAGGTTTTCGGGGTCACAAGGGGCAATTCTCCCTTCCTTCATTCCCAGCCTTTATATACTGCCTCCAGCCTTCTCCGGTTAGTCTAGGTGCAAGAGGGTCTTATTAAATCCTAGGTATCATTAAACCAGCGCTTGCAGTACTGTGTAACAAAGAAAACTTTGTGCGTAGATGGAAACCGATCTAAATAAAATTTTAAACAATAATATTCCTAAAATCCGTTATCCTTTTGAGGCCCAAATTTGAAGACTATCGTTTTCCCCAATCTCTAAGATGTCAACCAATCTCACTCATTTCAATTTTTCTATCTAACTTTTTTTAAACATTTAAAAGCATGGCTAGCTTTAAACTTTGAAAATTGGTAAAAATTTTGAAAAGGTGAATTAGATTTTTCTATTTTTTCTAACGCATTTTTCATGAGAAAATATGAAGTGGAAGTTTTAGACGAATTTGGGCCCGATAAAATAATACCTTAAAGTTTAGCAACCACAAACTAAAGTATGCGAAGTCAGTACGATAGGCAACACGGTTAGCTGCAGAGAAGCGGCTAATGTTAAAAGACTGTAAGCTATAAAATATCTTCCTGCAGATATAAAGTATACGATTTAATTTGAAATCGATGTCGGCTCCTAGATAAAGGGGTTACGCAAAAGAGCAATAACATTAATCTTACATCCAAATCAGGTCCATAGATATGCTGAAATCCTTTTCAACATGCCATCTTATCGTGTAATATAATGTCTACCTTATTGCAATTTAAACATACGCGCAATATTACATTAACGAACCGTTTTAAATTAAAGTAATAAACATAATGGAATTACGAAGCTTAAGAGGACTTGTTACATTAATCTGGAAATGTGTTAAGGTCTATACAACGATGATTTTCTGAGCTAATCCTCTGATATGGGTTTCATAAAATGTAGGTGTCTCTGTTGTTCTTCGGGCGCATGTTCGGAAATTGTAATAATACGTAGTAATTTAAAGTAATTTATTGCACCCCAGCAATAGTTTTATAAGTTTGTATGCTTCATCCAATGATTTAACACTATAAAAACCACATATTATATTACGCCGGAGTTCAGAATCAAGGATATTATTTATAAATTATTATTGTAAAAAAAAAATGTTTTAAATAACATTTAACACAAAATATTTTAATAAGTAAGGACTTATTATTATTCAGTGTCATACTAAGTTTACTTATATAATTTAGAAAAGCGGGAAAACGTAACAACCCAAATAGAAATGACAGGTAATAGAAGCTGTATTATGATTTTATTGTTAAACAGAGTTCATCAAACCTGTCTCGTTTTTCTCATTTCTCAAATTATTTCTATAATAAAATTTAAGTTTAGATATAAGTATATCAAATTATAAAATATAATTAAAAATAAATAAAATATCACATTTGCAATACCTTTTAATTAAAAAAAATATTATTAAGTTTTTTGGTATTTTGGCCTCAAATCCAAAATAAAGTTCCTCTTCAGTTCAAATATTTAAATTATAATGTCAATCCACAAAGATTTTCTTTTGATAACTAAAATATACAGATAATTAATTCTATGTCAGCTTTAATTTGTCCGAATTTCGACTTTACCATTATTTGGTTTTGGAATTACATGGAAAAATATGAGCAAATTGAATTCCACATGTTATTCACCATATAGTGAAAATTTTACTCACCATTTGGTTATTATTACGAGGCCGGAAGAAATATTGGAGAACCAATATCACCTGTCTATCAGATATAGTAATTTCAGTTGTTTTCAGTCATTTTTAAAACTCTTGCAATGATTCATTCGATTCTGAATGGTGACGATATAAAGCATTTTCCACTCTGTTCAGTAAACTTAATATGCAGATAGATTTATCTTCTCGGCTGCATTTTATTATGAGACAGTAAGGTTTTTTATGCATTAATTTATTACCTCAATTAATTAAAGTAGCCTTAGCAAAATACGTGCATCAATAATTATGCATTGTTTTTATTTCTCTTATTTAAGCGCATGAGAATTTTATTGCATGTCGTGAAACATTTATGAGAATATTTGCATTCCTTCATCATGTTGAATTACTTCAAGTTCAACGAAATAAACGGATTCATTAACTCTTGATATCATGTAGTAGGTATCTATGTACTTGTATTTTATTTACTACTGTAAATAACGATTTAAAAAGGGTGTTAAGAGATGTACTCGACTTAATTAACCTGTGATTCCTGACATTATTTGGAGTAAAAAATGTAAATTAAATTTTCGTTTTTACTATTTTTACGTTCGACTTTTGTCATTTCTTTATTATGTCATCACTGGTCACCCAACCGAGTTACCACCCAATTCCGAATGCCGACCTTAACTGTCGAATACCTACTGAATTTTTTTATGTTTTAAGCTGATAAAAAATACACCAAAAAATCACCGGAGACCAAAATTTTATCATCATTTTTTTTCTCCAAATAATATCAGAAATCACAAGAAGTACCAAGTAACAACAAGTCAAGTAGGTTCCTGTAAATGGTTTTAGGTTTTCGTTGATGTTTGTAATTGAAGTTTATAATTAATTAATTAAACAATCATTTCTTTTTTTAATTCATGAAGAAGAGGTCCCAGATGTATCCGTATCTTTTTCTGATTTTTCTGTTTCGGATTTTCGATTGACTTTCGCTAATATTATCTTAATTAATTAAAATAGTGTAATTTGAGGTTTAACTCATTAAGTTAAAAAAGTTAAAAATAAAAAAATCTAAATTATTTCATTGTTTGAAACACAAAATTTTTTATAGCGAAATTCTGCTTAAAGTTATAGCTAAATTCAAAACTATCATATTCATTGTTTGGAGCATCATAATAAAAGGTGCCTAGGAAATATGTTGAAAAGAAGAATTTCCATATTATTTTTGCATATGAAACGAAAAATATCGTTTCTAAAATTAAATTAAGGAAAAATCAATTTTTGAATTAAGATGTAAAGAGAAGTTTTTTTCTGTTGTAAAATGATTTAAATGGGTCTTACCCTACTAACTTAACAAAGTTAAAGCAAAATATCAGAAAGCAAATGAGATTATTTTGAGCATGTCATATGTAGCCATCTAATAACTCCCTTCCGTATATCGATTCAAATTGCAGTTATCAAAATTACTATTTAAAAAAAAACAGATCCTTCGAATAAAAGAAACAAATTATATTTTATTGAAGAGGAAGATAACAATTATAATCTAATTTTTTTAAATATGAAAATGAACAAGACACAGAAAAATAATAAAAGATAATGGTCGCAACTAAGGCTCGAACCCAGATCTCTCGTCTTACCGGGACGTGCGCTCTACCAATTCAGGCATTGCGTCCTATTATAAAACCGCCGTAATTTCAAATTTCAGAATTAACAATATTATCTTCGACTAATGTTATTTTACATATTATCCGCAGCTACCTCAATTGGAATTTTTAAAATTATTTTTCTGTGTCTTGTTCATTTTCATATTTTAATTTAGATTATAATTGTTGTCTTCTTCTTCGATGACATATTACATTGTTGGGAATAACCTTTAAAAGTTAAAAGGAGAGTTTTTTTTATAAGAAAAATATATTTAATTGCCCGTATTATTTGCGACAATTGTCGACCTGGCTGATCGGTGACGCCCGATACGTCGCAAGATACGAAGATACCCAACAGATATAGGTACAATGGGCTACGGTGCATCTAACACCGCGGCATAACGGGATCTCTCCGTACGAAGGTGCCGGTACAGACCAGATAATTTATATTTCTGATTAGTGAGCACTTACTAGACGTAAGAATGAAGACAGACCTCAACAGGAGAAGGTTGCACAGCGGACAACTCACGGAAAATGTGCTTTTCTTCAAAAGAGCAACACACATACAGATATGAATGGAAAAGAGCTTTTGCTAGAGGTTTTCGAATTTGAGCTTTTACCCTAGACCCGAGAATTGAGCCGCATGCTGTGCAATCCTTTCGTGAAATGTTTCTATTAACACTTCAATATATAATACAAGTACTACTACAAAGCCAGCCACTACGCTTGCATACATTTATAACATATTTTCATTGCCGGAGAAGACGGTAAATAGTACAATTATTGTTGGAGTTAACACTCATGACATTAAACTTTATAGATGTATCTTATTCAGATTTATGGTGAAATGGTTTTATTTCTATGCTAGCTATTTTAAATAATTTAAAATGCCGCTTTTAACCCTCATATATATCTAATTTTAGATAAAATCTTTTTTTTTTAATTTGTCGAAAAAATTGTGTTATTCTTTGAGGAAACATTTATGTCACAATTTTTAAGGATATTTTTGGAAAATAAAATCATTTGAACTCCTTATAGTTGTAAAACTTTTTTATTACGGGTAACACAGAAGCATTAGAGTTAAGGAAAGCCAAAAACATTAGGTAATAGCAAAGTAATCAACAACCAACTTAACCCAAATAAAAGTCCGATAATTAGGTTGTTCCCTATTGACATAGAGACTCTTCCAATCACCTACCTATATCTACTCCTACCTGCACCATATTTTTTAAAATTTATTTAGATTTAAATTAAACAAATTACTTTGGTGTAAACGACTACATTTTAAATATACCTTTGGTGTAAACCACTATATTTTTCAAAAGTAATTTCTTTCATTTAAATAAAATGATGCACAAAACGAATTTCCAGAAGAAGAAATAACGAGTGTTTTAGATTGTTACGTTTTTAGATTTTCCCGGCCAAAAGCAATTTCGTTGTTTGTTTTTGGGGTGTTATGCCGTGTTGTGCTACCTCCTTCTTTAGCCGACGTTTCGGACAGCGTTGCAGTGTCCATCATCAGGGCAGATCCAGCAGATCCATCGATGTCCGAAACGTCGGCTAAAGAAGGAGGCAGCACAACACGGCATAACACCCCAAAAACAAACAACGAAAGTGTTTTAGATTGTTTCAATTGGTAATCAGACTAAAAAGAAGTTTCAATAGCGCATTATATATAATAGACATTGTACTGAAATTAAATTTAAAAAAAAAATAATTTTAAATGTTTATTATATTAAGAAAATGGTAGAACCTGCTGACAAGGTACCACCTTGTGCCAGCTTTGCATGATAAAGTTTTTTCATTGTTACAATTTCATGAATTTCATAAAAGTTAATTAGCTCAACTCAACATGATTTACAAGGGGTCTCCAATACGCAGTCTGCATATAATTAGCAGGCACTTAATGTTACTTCGCATAGTTTATTTTCAATAATTCTCAGAACGCAAACATTAAAATCTCTCACCGTCCTTCGTCCAAAACAGTAAAATGTTTGTCTCTTATCAATGAATGCTAAATTACGAAGGCCCACTTGAATGTGTAAATATGATACGATCGTCAGCCCAGCGCCCCGAGGCTGTAATAGGCTTGGAAGCCGCAACGTTCTGTGCATTCTCTCCGACTTTCCGGTTTGGCAAATGGTCCATGTGAGTTTTATATAACTACCAATAAAGACGCTGTTACGAATGTGAACATTTTGTAATAGAAAGTCAAGCTACGCAATTAGCTTTAAAACAGAGAATAGTCGTACTTGTTTTAATGTTTTTTTTAAATATATTAATATTTGTTAGAGTTTTACCTTATAAGAATCGTTTTAAGTATATTTTTGATAGTAAGTCGCTTACCCATTTGTATAAGTAAGTTGTTTTCTTGATAGCAGTGGAAAGAACATACCTGAAAAAAAGAAGAAAAATAACGTTAATTGACAATTCAATCACTGAGTTGTAAAATAAATCGTATAGTGGATGAGTGAATACCTGATGTACGAGTAATGCGAGTATTGGAATTAAATTATTAGAATTCAAAGTTTTCTAGTGATTTTAAATATTGAAGATCTGACTGGGAGAGTGAATTATGAACCTCCATTAAAATAAGTTTGAAGCGATCACCTTTTCGTACCCTCCAGAAAAGAGCGTTCAAATAATTTTTCAGATTCTCAGATGTAAATGTCACAATCAAACCGCATCCTAAATAACGACCAATTCCATAATGCGTTTTCCAAAAAAAAAGTTTAATCAAAGGATTTGTTTTCTTGGATATACTCGAAGAAATGCAGAATACGCAGAGAGCGGCCATTACTCCGTACTTTCGCCACATAAATCAGATCCCTGAGTTTTGTATGGGGACTTGGCGAGCTAAGGTTGGGTTACATCCACAGTCCGGAAGACCCGAATGACTAAATCAAGCATCGCGTCCCTTTATCCAACGGGAGAAATCATTCAGATGTGTGGAATTGAGCGAGCTAACCCCGAGGCAGGACATTGCCTCGCGGTGCCCGCAAAGTACATGCAGTTTGATAATAATCTCGAGGAGCTGCTAGCCGGGACCAACCGTGCCAAATGTTCGAGGTGTAGAAATTGAATTTGCAAATTGACACTCGGCCAGAAGATATGTGATACTGCTGGCCAGTTACATCGCCCAAAACGGGGACGTAAGCGTGAAATAATACCCAATGTGCCACATACAATTTGGTGAGTATGGCGGTACAAGGGGTATCTTTATATATTTATCAAGCCGGTATTTGCCTGTTTGAGCCTTTCAAATTGGCTTGCCAAAAATTGTTAGTAAAATTTCAATAACGAAAAAAGCGCTAATAAAACATGCATAGTAATAATGTTTAAGAGGGTTAACTCTTTAGGGTCATCATGATGATGTTAAATTATTGTTGACTCAACGAAAATACCGATGAAAAAGTCTTAAAATTTTAACTGAAATAAAATTTGTTCGAAGAACATAAAGCTCTCGGCAAATAAATTACAACATTTATGATCACATTATATTCTAGAACAAAATGACCGGCCTTTCAACAGTCATATAAAATACTGGCGTTTGTACTCGGAGCTTTTGTCCGTTGGATTTATTACTTATGATGAAATTTTTCCATTTGTCCAGCGATGGCTTTATTATTTATTGATATGGAATTGTGCCGCATTTATCACGGCAACGTTCTGCAGGACGTGTCACGGCGACAGTCCGGGGGTGCTCAGACTACCTACCTAATGTCGGTACCTACCAACCTACCCAGCTACCCGGACTCCATGCTCACGTCTCACACCTCCGTAACTCGGCCCAAGGTTTGGAGGAAAAACTTGCGTGATGCTCTGCCGTCACTAAGGAAACTTGTGCAATTCGTACGCCTACTCCTAGATGCTGTGGATCATCTGATTTAGTGCGTTCAATAAAAGCAAATAACATCAACGCGTAAGCAAGTGCCAAAGCCAGAATCCGTGGATATATCTTTATTGGCAGATTAAATAGAAATCCCTAGGTAAGGCGTCCCCTAATAGTCGTAAGAATTATTTATGTTATCCCGAACGTCGATGAATAACTGCGTAAATAATTCAAAAGCCGTATGATACACCGAATACTATGCCCATTACTAGGTAAAAGCCGTAGTTACTTATATAATATAAAGTAGTTTTAAGTAGGATTTTCGATGAATACAGTACAGTGTAGTGTATAGTCTTGATGTGGGCACTGGGTATGGTGCACGGTATCCGGGCGCCGAGGATCGCGGTCCAAGCACCATGTACCAATTTACAGCGCACATGTTTATGCGACTGATGTCAGCCTCGATAAGGATACATTGCAAATAATCAAAATCGAAGATTCGGCCGATTTGCTCGTTTTCTCAGTTTTAAAAAGCGGACGTGTTCCGTGGCGACATCGAATAACACTTCTAAAAATGCCAATTTCAAGACGCATTTAATACGAAACAAAAATATACAACTCTTTTTCGAGTTATTTAGTGAGGTTCGGGAAGGTCGAATTGCAGACCCGTCAGCCACCAAAAACCAAGCAATATTTCAAGGAAGCGACGACAATAAAAGATTCAAAAGACGTTTTTTGGTTACTTTAATGAAATTAAATAACGTTTTCTTAAATTTCGTAGACCTTTACTCGCGATGAACTGTACGCTTTATTCGCCGTTAAAACTTGATTTTCGATCCCAATTCAAAATACAATAAAACGAATAAGAAATGATATGAATAAAACCGTGGAAATCAAAGAAATGTTTATGTGAATTCGGGTAGAATAAAATGAGAAGGTGAAAACAAGGAACTCCGAGACAAGGCATCAGACTGAATGTGAAATAAAGCGGTGGTTCTTAAACCCATCTTTAATATATCTGCTTTCCGCGCTTCTTCGCATTTCTCAAACATAATATGATTTCCTGGCAAACTCATTCTTAAAACTTTAAACAAAATGTCATATCAATCAACATTATTCACCGAGTATTATGGACAAAGTATTATTAAGTAGGTAATGCATGATTTCCTTTCAGAAACTAATTATCATAGCCGCTAAAATAAGAATAGTAATTAAGTACACTTATTTTATTGCAAAAATATCTTATCAGAAATAGAAAGCTACTATTTTCAAATGAGAAAATCTCTTTAAAATGAATTCTTTTCGATGATGGTCACAGTAACGCTGTCCAAAATGTTGGCTAAAGAAGTAGGAACCGCAACATAGCCACGACGGCCGGTGTCGTCCAGGGCTAAGGTTTTGAACTCCCAATTCGAAGGTCGCGGGGTCGAACCCGGCTTGCACAAACAATATATAGTATATTTGCGGCACGTTCCAGAGTGGAAGATACTCTCAGTATCGCCCAGGTGTAAGACCATTATTCAGAATTAAAACGTTGCATGAAATGGCTTTAGCCGTGTTTGGTGACCAGATCTGATTAGCCAGGTACTTCCCCACTTTTCCTTTTCGCCATCTCCTTCCCCTTCCCATTATCTTCAACCTCACAACATCCCCAATTGGGGATACTATAGTCCTACTGGCTCTAGACGGGAGCAGTTAGGACTCATGTGCGGTATTCATAAAAAAATTGGAATAGTAACCTAAAAATACATTACTCTAAAGTATTCTAAGTATAGCACAAATTGCATAGATATTATGTTTTAATATGATAATGAACGCGGTATGTATGAGGGCATTCTTTATGAACATAGTTTATTTGTAGTATAGAGGTCGTTGTATCCTTTAATGTTCCCGATTTAAGTGTCACCTGCGTGATATATAAGCGGCGATTAAAATACCCCCTTATTTTCAAATTGATCCGATGTAAAGTTTGTTTGACTGTTGACCGGTCGCCTTCGAGAGAATCGGAGAATACCAATCCTCGGTCCCGTCGTTAGGGGGACAGCGGCGGCGAACGGACAAAAATGTCACGTAAAAATAGTGGGTATGCTTAAACGAAGATGGAATATATTCGCATATCATCGAGGAGAATTCCCGAAAAATCTGCATGAATCCCGCTCGCATTTCGATCGCAGTTTCTCTGGCGATGTTCGGCTGGCAGTACTAACAGACGCTCGCGGTAAGCGGCGCAACATGAGTTTGCTCACCTGCTGGAGGTGGATTTTTGCTTTGAATCTGAATGTGAGCTCTGTCCTCACTCAAAGAAGGTTCTCTCAAACACTGAGAGAATCTTCGACATTCCGACCGTCTATACTTTCTTTAAAATTTTATTTGGAAAACTAAATCAACATTTATTTCTACACGCCGCAATCATTACTCTATTAAGGTGAATGTCAAAATAATTCATATTCTACGCTTTCGTAGATGGCGCTCGTATAGTATTTTTATTTATTAACGCTTTTTAAAAGTTATGCTTTGAAATATTAAGAAAATTTTATTGTTCGCGAAAGTACACAAGCAATATGAATATTAACAAATAGTTTTGTTAATTAAAAAACTTTAATCTTTTAAGAAAGGCTAACAAATACAATATTGGATTGAATCACCGATGAAATATTGTATTTGTTAGCCATTCTTGAAAGATTAAAGTTTTTTAATTAACAAAACTATTTGTTAATATTCATATTTCTTGTCTACTTTCGCGAACCATAATTTTTTCTTAATATTTCAAAGCATAACTTGTAAAAAGCGTTTATAAGTCAAAATACTATATAAATAGAATATGAATTCTTTTGACATTCACCTTAAAATGTACTTATCACTACAAAATAAAACACTCTTTGTAAACGCATTAACTTCTTGCTTATTCATCCACCTCAATTTACAAGTAAATTTGACTCAAATAATTAACGAAGAGCGTACCTGGAGGACCTGCTGGTGGACATGCGCTGCTCATCATATGCAGACTTCAAAAGAGCCGCACAAGATAGGGAAGAATGGAAGAAAAAAATAAAGGAAATTGCTGCAAACCAATCCCAGGATTGAAACCACAGAGAGAGAATTAACGAATCAGTCTTTTGACATAAATAAAGATTTACAATTAACAAACTTAGAAATTAGAAAAAGTGTTAATAATAAATTAAATATTATTAATAACCAGATGTTTTTTTTAAATAGCCATCTCTTAAATTTAATTTCATATTAATAGTCACATATATAATTTTTTTCTTATTTAAAAACCTGGTTAACATTTGTTAATTTTAAAAATTCTTTTAATATAAAATGTACTGTTTACATATTCTAAAATAATTTTTATATTTCTTTTTATATAATGGTTTTATGATATTTTAAAGTAATCAATCACCACTCTCTATAATATTTTTGTTTTTATATCTATAGTTCTTATTTGTCGATACTTGTTTGTTGTTTTTTTGTTATTTTGTTATTTTTATTCATGTTCTTACCCTGAGGAAGAAACCTTCGGTTTAGAAACATGTCGATAATTATGATTATGGTGTACACAAAGATATTTGTTTTCATTTAAATTTAATTCAATTTATTTTTTTAACGAAGAAGAAGATAACAATAATAATTAAAAAAATTTAAATACGAAAAGGGATAATATCTCATAATGGCTGAATTGGATAAAGCGTATGTCCCAGTTAGACGTGAGGTTCTGGGTTCGAGTCCCAGTTGTGACCATTATCTTTTATTATTTTTCTGGGTCTTGGTCCTTTTCATATTTCAAAAAATTAGATTATAATTGTTATCTTCCTCTTTCTTCTGGGAATAACCTTCGAATGTTTAAAAAATTAGTTTTTCTTATAAAAATTACAATTTATAATTATTTGAAAACACGAAAACAACGTACAGTCCACTTTATAATATAATACTTAGGTTGGAATATATTTCCACGTATTTCTCACTTTATATGATACACTTACTTTGAAAGAGTATGTGCTGTTAAGTCATTTTAAAGAGCACACGTTTAAATGTATTTTGAAAGTAATTTAAACTGATGTGAAACATTATATGACACCCTCCCGCAGTTCATTCTTACCCTGTAGTAGTTCTAAGATACAAAACGCCGCTAATCAAGAAAAAAATCTCTTTAAAATGATTCTACTGGACATAGGGTTATAAATTGGGAAAGTGGTCGCAAACTATAAACAATATTTTTTTCCAAAGAAAACTACCCTGAGTGACCCAGTGAAAAACTATTATATCAAGCTATTACGTCCATTGGTGGAATTTATTGGAATAACTAATTTCAAAGATCTTCTCTTTTTATGTTTTGATTTGTATTGATTTGCTGCAGGTGTTCTGGAAAAAATGTTTCTTAAAAGAATCCTTTTTTCTTCGATTGAGCATAAATTTATATAATATTATAGTTATGTCAAATTAATCGTATATTTGAAGCCATTATCAAAATTAAAAAAGATATCCCATTGCACTCAGATCCGTTTGAAATTCTATTAAAACACACCTTTTATTCATTGGAATTGCAAAAATATCTGGAAACATTATTAAATATTTAATTCAATTCAATATTTTTTAATTTAGCATTTAAAATCTGCGGCAAAGAAGCGCGTCAAAAATATAAGAATGTCAACTTTGTTAATTCTGCACGTTTATTCAAGTATTTCTAAAAGTGTATTATTAATGATGATTCTTTGCTACCTTTCCGGGGCTTTAGTAATGATGTCATAACTTAAAAATAATTTCAATATTATGTTTCTTATTTCTTAGTAAGAAATTTGAGATATGATCACAAAATAGTACATTATTGTTTAATTATGAAAATATTGGAAACTTAGAAAGCTAATTAGGTATATATATTAAAAGGATAAAAGAATTTCATAAAGTTCAATTAACGATTTCTACTTATTTCTAGGAAAAAAAGTAGATATCAATAAAACAAGTTTAATAATGAAAAGCTGTTATCAGTTTGGGCTGAAGATCCGTTAACAAACAGGTTATCTCACAATAAATACATAAATGCAAATAGTAGCGTTGGATATTTCAATAAGACCACTATTTCAGATGAATCACTTCTTAGAACGGATGACAATAATTTCCTCTAAGGAGACAACCAAACGTACATCATGATGTTTTACTATTTATTGCGTACGCATATATAAAGATTTATGGCAGATTTAAGAGATTAGTTTTGTATTTATAAGAACTTCGGCTCGATTAGACCGCATTTTTTATGCCGCCTTGCATGTGTAACCTACGCGATTTGAAGCGGGTCAGTGACCTCGAAGGCGGCGAGGACCGCAGCCGGGCTTCGAACAAGAGACTATTGTCGAGGCGTGCTGTGCGGAAACTGTAATCACTGGGCCACGGGAAACTAATTAATCATCATAGCCACGAAACCTAGCGCCTTTCTGCTTACAGTGAGTTCTGCTTACATCTGCTCGTTCCTGTAATCCTGGTACACGATATTTTTACGACACCAGGCCTGTGCTTCTATGTAACCCCTAGTGAGATGTAATGTTTTGAAACAGGCAATGGGAGGAAAAGCGGAATATCAGGAAGGATTCTGGATGATTCTAGATATTTTACTCCTTTTCTTCTTGATTGGATCACGGCCGTTTTATTACAATTCATATTTTTTCACTTATGAAAACAATAAACCGTAGCAATGTGTAATTCTTTATTTATTATTATTATACTAAGTGAAATATAGTGATTACAACTATGGCTACGTAGGCGTTATAATAAAATGTATCCGATATAAAATATAAATGATTGTATAAAGTATTTAGCAAAGATTGAAGAAATAAGATTATATAAAGTTTGACCGGAATGAGCGCAGTTTAAAAGGTTTTTTTAAAGATTCAAATGTTTAACGAAAGAAACAATGAACAAAGTTAAGGAATGGGGGAATACAGAGACGGCAGTATTCGGGTCCTTATTTACATATCTAAATTGCGAGCAAGCCGTTTACATGTTGAATGAATAAATTTCAATGGGAAAACGTTGACTGTATTTATTCCCTCCGGACTCATCGATTGTCAAACATTATTCGAGTGCTAATTTATTTTTCGCGATCTGCAATAAATAAGCGCGAGTTCACATTTTTAAAACCCTTTTCATTCCTCGGCCGCAGTTATCGGATAAGGACAAAAGAGTTCCTACGCGGACCAGATAAACAACAAATCAATGGCTTAATTAATTGGACATTTCGATTCTTCCCCATTCAAAAGTCTGTAACATTACTCCTCGGGCGCACAGGAGAGGCGGGGGGCGGGAAGCAAATTCGGAGGAGGGAAGTGGTAGTCGTCGATATCGCAATAAATTAAATTAAAGAACCAAAATAAAAGGCAGCCCGATGGCGGCGCGCGCTGTTCGCGATATTATACTCCTATGGAGCCCTGACTTGATCCTATAGACACAGTGCACACCATACAGGCGTATACCTACTGTAACTGCTGTAGGCTGACTGCGACTGCGACTGCCACATCGGTAATAGGTAGATGCACACTGCACACTGAGCACTGCGCGGTGACGAGGATCCACCTTACCCTCTCGGTACCACCAGGGACACAGTCTCCCGCTACACTACCACTCCACTACACTAGACAGCGCAGTAGGCACTAGCTACTATTACTACATCTACCTACTTCTTATGCTAAATAGGATTTGGCAAAACTGACTTGACGATAAAAGACCAAATCGCCAGCATTATGTGGTAGCATAATGACAATGTGTAGACGAATTAAAACATTCCTAAGCGATAACTATAAAAATATGGTAAATTTCCTAACGCGCCTCGCTATATCAAAAATGACATTATTGGAATTATCTCTTAGTTTTTCGTTTTATGAACTCCATAATTACCGTCAGTCAACTGAAAATGATTATTAATCGAAACCTGTTTTTAAATAGTCGATAATTCCTCAGCGGTGTCGAGAATCCGACTGCGGGAGAAAATATCCGAGTTTTGATTTAAGTAAGTTCGTCATAAAGGACACACCAGTCTCTCGGCATTCCTTTCATAAGAGCGTCGCAAAAAACATAAACAATCGCCCAAAAAAATATCCCGATACTCAAAATGATAATAGAAGTCGAAATAAAAACAAAGAATGCGGTACACAGCAAGTCGGCGAGACAAGGGAAGGCCTTAAGGGCTTCCACATTGTCACCGGGGATTTCGATATTTATTTCAAAAGGTCCGCTCTCCGCCATCTCCTGTACGGGAAGAGGGGGGGGAGGAAGCGCAAGTCGAAGGAGGGAAAGGGGGATAAAAATGTACAAAAACGTCCTCTGAAAAAGCTCCCGCGCCCGACAATCCGATCTCATTCCGGCGGACAGCCCAGGGTGACAGCACACACACACGCCCGCGAACGTCCCCGCTCACACATACCACGGACACTCGGGCACCGGGCACCAGGCATTGGGCACCGGGCTCCGGGCAACGGGCACCAACGGACCAACAAACCAAACAACCCACTACGTTCTGCCATCAGTTTGGAGAAATAAATAGAATCAATTGGGAGCATAGCAATGGAAACAGTTCGGCTGCACACAACGGAGAGGACATCCCCACATGTATGTCCACTGAGGTAAGAATGGCTGTGATGCTGTGATCACTGTCAGCAAACGGGAGATGCGTAGATTACAGATATTTAAAGCAGCGCTCCATTGTAATAAGGAATTTCCAAAGTTATGTTCGCAGACATGAACATTGAACAAGGCGACTGAAGCTTAAAGTCATTTAATGAGATGTTGAATAAGATTGTGTAATACCTATGTACGGTTTCAACTCCGATAATATAAACTACGGTCTAATAATCAGATTTTATTATCGAAAATGACTATTATAGAATCATTACTTTAGCACCACTTAAGAAACAGTAAATTAAAAACAATCAATCGAAAAATTAATTATTTTTAATTTCTTTGTATTTATTATTTGTTTTACCAAAACTTAGAGGAAATCAATAAGCAGATATTCAGTAGTCAATTCTCTAGACTCCTTCATTTGGGCATTCTATCAGATAAAATTAAAATGTTGGCAGTTATTTTCGAAAAGAAGATATGTAAATGCTGACAATTTATTTGGTATAATTGTGACGTTCCGTAGTATCTTTAATGATTCGGAATCTCGAGGAGCCGAATTAAAAAAAAATAAGTTTAAAGGGGTCGTTTTACGCTGTTTTCCAGTAGGAACGATAACGAGGCGGAATGTAATGTCAAGGAAGTTATTGTGAGATAAGAACAGCGACGATGTGTTGTATTATTATTTTTGGACTAAAGTTACGTCACCTTCTGCGGCTGAGGAACATAAATTGAAATATTTAATAGCTGACATTTTCCAGGTGGCCGCTCAAATTTGGCAACAGATCTTTTCACTCAGTATCGAAGGCGCATTGAGGTTAATATCCGGGCACATCCTTTTTATTAATACAAAATTAATCATATCTCCGCAGGGGTAAGCTAAGAGAATCCGACGTCATATTGGGCTCACTTCCCTCGATTCATTTACTTTTAAACATCGTCTCACGTATGCTTTTCTGATAAACTGACTAAAAACCTGAATTTTGCTTCATAATAGGGGTGTCCGACTAAAAATAACAAAGTGCCAAACAAACAAAAGTTATTATGTTTTAAACTTTAATATTTTTTTATTTTTAGTTTTCTTATTTTCTTATTTTTTTAATATTTTATTTCCTTCATATCTTTTTGTTTTGTACTAAACATGTTCTGTATATTTCATATATCATAGTAATTTGACTGCCCTAAAACGGGATTCCTCCTAGTTGGGCAGTCAAAACACTTAAATAATTTAAAATATAATATGTATAATCTTTTACCAAATAAATAAATAAAAAAAAAACAAATAAAAAATAAAAAATAATAAGAATATATTTTTTAGAAGTTCTATCAGCGGTGTGAGAAATGCATTTACGTTCAAAGAGCTTAAATTTAAAAAATATATATAAACAAAAACAAAAAGTATGTATTTGAAAAACGATTAACGATTACGACCGTGGGCTTATTTTCCATCAGACGATTATATTCCGTTTCTAAGATACTCAAAACTTTATTGATACATACTAAGTTCTAGCAATTACAAAACATGGGGACAAACCAGTATTCAGCATTGGTTTATTATCTTTGTGGTTATCAAAGGCCTCGCTTTTTTTCAAACTTCATATGTTTTATTAAAACTATAATCATTCATTCCTTTAGTCATTTCGCAGGGTCCATTGCAGGATCCGTAAATCTCCGAATGAAACCGCAAACGCATCATCAACGAGGCCGGATATTTTGTTGTAAATTATTATGAACCGAAAAGGAAATTGCCGAGGCAAAGCTTAAAATATTACATGTTCTCAAATATTTGTGGCCCAATCAGGAGCGACTGCAGAGAACAATCGGAAAATTTGAATACGCCGGAGACATTCACGGATTACCATCTCGCGGTCTCTTATCGGACTCTTTAACTTGAATCGTCGCACTGGTCGCCGCCGACTGCCTTTGCTTCCACTTTTGTGCTTCTACTCTTGTGCCTGGGCCTGTGCCTGTGCGTGTATCGCAGTTCCTTTCAATGCGTATTTTGTATTTCTGTACTTTTGTACCCTATAAATTGTTTATCTTGGTATTCTTGCTTCAAAAAGCACATGATGCTGAGGTGAATGTAATATTTTTGCAGTGGCAATATTTATGAAACGGAAATCAACGCTGTGGAAATTCATTACCTTGGATTCAACTGAACCATTTATGGGTATTATACATTGTCCTCTATATTTGACGGTAATGCTGCTAACGTGACATTAATGGTCATAGATTCAATTTTTTAAACGGTAGTAGTGGAAAATAATAAGCATACAAATCACCAACACAACATGGAAGGTTTTTAGTATTCAGATTTAAGTTTTTAGCTGCGGTTTGTCATTTTGTTTTTTTTTCTTGGCGATAAATCTATAGGACAAGTCAAATCCCCACTTGGAGATTTTTAATAACGAAAAATCCTGAATACAGATGAATATGACTGTTGTATCTAAGATCAGACAGATCCAATGTTTTAAAGATAATTTTGTGATTGTGATTTCAAAAACTTTATGATCAATTTTTCCAAGTACCTTCCGTAGTACTTTTGTGTGTATTCGTAATACCGCACGCTTTTTTGTACCTACGATAAGATTCCGACTCACAATGGCTCGCAAACCGAACCATCGCCAGCCGCCAATAAACCTAAAAATTTGTTATGGCTGACCGCAATGAAAATTGGCTGGTCAATTCTACAGTTCCGGTTGGGGATCGAAGGCACTTTGGAAGGGAGAAGGATTTTCTTCCTGTATCATTTTAATAAATTCATTATGTTATCTTCATCAATCAACGTTTTGAGAAAACTGTAATTTATTATTAAACCCAAAAACTTTGTGAACTTTCTGATTTGTTTATTTTCTTGAAAAGTAAGAATTAAAGTTGTCCTATCTTAACACATAAATGCGTGGTTTTCCTTGGTAAAGAGCCTCACACATTTTTGCCGAAATAAAATGTCATCATTCGTTGTTTATTCAAACTTGAACGATCTATTCTAGTCACATATCGTCTAAAATCTGTATAAATTCTGAACGAATATGTGAAAATAACGACAAAAATGTGAAAATATCGTATGTTCTTTGAACATAGAAAGGACATCTTCAACTAGGGAATTCACATACAATTTTTGAATTGTGTCAAGGGGCAAATTGTTAAAAAGTATAGTAAACTTGCTTGTAAACACGTTTGCCATTAGTTCTTAACTCCTTTCTTCTTAGTGCCATTCATCCCAAAATTAGTTTCGTAACGTGAATCGTAATTTTGAAATTGACTCTTGTGGTTTACTCTTAACTTGAGGTCCGCAGTTAAATTACGATTGCACCATTGGTTATATACGTGTAATTTCAAAAGGTACTTAACTATAGGTATACAAATTCTCATAAAAATAAATAATTAAAAATGGTGTGGTGTTGTACATCGTATCGATTTTTTGTGTGCTTGTTAAATCGTGACAAAGAACAAATTAGTTGTATTGTAGAAGTGATTATATATTCTATTGAAAACATTGTATCAAATACACCACCAACATCAAAGACATATCAGGATATCACTAAGAAATTAAATTATTCCTTATCTCTTATTTGCATTCCATTTGCATACTTCATACAAATCGTAAAATGCTGTTGCGGATTTTCCTGATGCTAATCTCCAGCATTTATCCTAAACGAATGTCGGTACATTCTTTATACTCTATCGCTGCGAATCTCTATGGGTTCGTGTATTTATAAATAAAACTTTTAATAAAACAACTCTCAAGTGTGCACTCAGATAAGAGTGGAATAAAACCATAAATTGTGGGTAGGTTCTTTTTAACACTTTATGGTGTTTGTTTTCAAAATCCTGTAGTTTCGCTTCTGTACCCCAATGCTTACCGGTGACAGCTCCTTTGTAAACTCTCCTCCCTTCTCGTAAATGACATTTGTAACAGAAAAAGACGTAACAACGAAGGTTTCAGTGGCAGGGCTCATAGATAAGTACAAAATTTTGTGACGTGAATCATTGTAGATATTTCGGTACATTATTTTCCATAATCTCCCGTAGTATTTACAATGGGGGAAGAAGACAAACTAATGTATTTACTTTTCTACTAGGTTTTCGTTCGGAAAGACAGACAGACAGTAACCCCATAATATATTTTTTTTTAAATATTTATTTTAACTTGTTTAAGGTTATCTTTGTGTTAATAATTCTTTCTCTTTATTATTTATGGTTTTCTGTGAAAAATACCTATTATTTCTGTATCATCGATCAACTTCAGTAGCGAGGAAAATATCAAACAATCATTCGTGCAATAACCATATTTTTTACGATAGTGTTAGGCGTATAATACTGCTGTAATCGCTACTACCGATGCAAAAATTTCAAAGTATTTTAATCTGACAATTGTACGAGGATTGTACTCACACTAGCCACTCTTGTAAAACTGACGGTTTTCGAAGCCCCGAAGATTTTAAAACACTGCTCAAAAATTATTATCTGGATATGTTATTTTGTGTGTCTACCCAATATAACTTTATCGTATCTATAAAATTAACGTTGGATTCCAAAAACAAGGAACATTTAATAATATTTTGAAATCTTTTTTTGTATAAGCTATAAGTTAGTAATAATATATAATTTTAATAATTTAATTTAAATTTAATTTAAAATTTAATTTTAAATTAAATTTGTGAATTGTGTCGTTATTTTCACATACTCGTTCAGAATGTATACAGATTTTAGACGATATGTGACTAGAATAGTTCAATTTAATTTTAAATTTGTTCTAAGAAGAGGGGAATTGAGGGGAAAAGAATTAATGTATTCACAAAACCTAAACAATATTCATAGCAGTAACGTCATTATTAAACAATTAAGAACACATTAACAGATTTCAAAATACCCCTGGGGGAGATCCCATTATTTTTATTATTATTTTTCCCAGGAAATCGGTTTAACCGATAATAAATCAATTTACTCACCATCAAAATTGACATTTAAAATCGTATAAATATATCGTCTAATTATGGAACAACGACAGTTTAAAAATGGCCGTGTAAGCCGAAACAGCTGTCACAATAATAAAACGCTTAAACTCTTGCAAAACTTAATAATAACATTATTAAATTATTATTTTTTTAAATTAAAAGGACATCTACGAATTAAACGCAAAAACAATAAATAAATAATGATAATAATTGGATAATTTATAGAGCGCCGTTTTTGTGAGAAATCACCTCAAGCCCTGTACAAATTAATATGAATTATTAGGCTCTATCTAAGTGTATTATTTACAAATAGATACAGAAACATACTTAACTGGCAGGTCACTTCCGATAATTTTGTATCCATTTTAATTTTAAAAAAAATTATAATTAGGTTATAACCCAATAACTAATGTTCATATCACGCAAAAATAACGAACAAAATATCTTGTTAGAAAATATGTAAATACGATACAAAGAATTTTATGAAAAGTGATTATTCATAATTTCTCATAATAATACATTGATTTCGAAGCTCACTCTATTTTTGCGGAGCTACCCTCTATTTATGTTGCCAGGTCAACAAATCAATGGTGTATATTAATCGCTTTGTCTATAAATACTCTAAATTTAAATATCTTTCCCTTTTTACTCGGTTATTCTATATTGCTTATTCGTGATTCTACTCGATCTCTTGGATCCATCACTCTAAGCCTTCTGCATCAGATTTCATTGAGTTGGTTGAATAAAGCTAGGGTATCAAGTTCGCATGGAATAATGGTAACCGCTGACGGCGACACATATCGGGCGAAAATATAATTGCGGTGAATGGGCGAAAATAAAACATAGTAAGCCAATGCTTTTGTGAAGGCAGGACGGGTGTGAAACCCGGACGCCTTCTTTAGTGCGGACCGGACCAATTCTTCTAAACAAATCTTTTCCAGAAATCCCCTTTCAATTGATCTTCGAGTGTAAATGGGACAAAGATTGGGAGAATTCCGACACGCCACGCCACATGTTAATAACTCCGTGATGTTTGTTTAGAGGCATTTCGTATTCACGAAAAGTTGTCGGTAATAAAAATCTTGGCCCCTACATGTTTTAACTAAGAAAAAAAAACTGTTGGTGTTAACGTCCTACAGGTGTCCAATATTTGCGGCTCTAAAAATGCATACATTGGATACTTTTATTTTTTTTACATCTTAACGTTATTACAAAAAGATTCGCACGCAGTAAACTCATGTTATTAATGTTGTAATTTTCACATATTTTTCTGTCTGGAATTTCTAGGTTGATGAAACCATGTTCAACTCATTACATCTTTTCTTTAATGATCTAGAGCTAAAACCTCCATTTAATTGTCCAAAACAAAACCAGACGCCATTGTTTGTTACGTTTTTTGTCATAAAAATATTTTTGAAAAGTTAACTGATTTTCGATTACCAAAGGCACATGCGAGCATTATCTTAACTAAAAAAGATTTCATTATAATTGATACACAGGCGAAACTGGGTAGGAAAGAATACGGTTGAATTGTGAAAAAGGCAATTAACGGTGTATAAGACATATTGCTTGTCAGAGTAATTTGATAAAATAAAATAAAAAATATCCTTTTTATTTACCTCATTTCTTAGATTTTTAAAGAAATGTATAATTCTTGTGAGTTTTTTTTTCATAATACCTTTGATTTGTAGGTCCCATCTAAGATTTTCATCAATTTCACTGCGAGATATTTTATGTTTTGTTTTTTCTTTTCTATAACACAATGAGACCCGTCTCAAGGAGCGATTTTATTAATGATATAAGATGATTGGTAATCGCGGTCAGCCTGCGAGTGGTGTTAACCAGAGAGATCGACAGCACATTCTAAGCATCTAAGCAACGAATATGGTATGGACATTGGACATAGGAGCGAACGGGCAAAAACATCTCAAACGAAAGCTGCAGATTGATTAGCTTATAATTGCTCCGTACATAACAGCACAAGAACGGGCGCGTGATTATTTACCATATTCGGTTTGTATCCGTATTTGTTTTGCATCTATACAGCACTCATGTCTACAATTACACGTTCTGCCCACACTAAGATATTATAGTAACGTTTTCAAACATGAATGATTCGAGTGAACGGTCCATTTTGTTTTATGATATACTTGCAGTTACTACCCGGCAATGCTCGAGATTCAACGCTCTTCTTTGGACTATATTCTTAAACAATACAAAAATTTGGAACACACAACACTGACAAAGTCTTGCCTTAGAATTTGACAGTTTATTGAAACTTTTAAAGCTCCATAGCTTATGGCGGAAATGAGGATAATCGAATAGTTGCGTGGACTTAGACATTGCTACCCACATGGAATACTGTGCAAATTTCATGAAGTAGAACTCACTCTTTATGAGAGTCTTCTTATATCTATCTATTTGTTAATCTCCGTCACATTTGAAAGATGATGCTATTTTGATTTTTTGACATGAACAACGTTCGTAGGATGCAGGCTCAGTCCATTTCTTATTTTGCTCAAAATATTATCTGTTTTCAAGCATAACAGAATGACCATTGTGCTTGATGGCTCATTAAATTTTGCTCAAAGCCGAAATACATCGAGTATCGGCATTAAACGGGGACCATTCAAATCAAAAACCAAATGGCGCCAACTTCATTGTAAATCAAATGTGATGGAGGTTGAAACAATCCATCCTAAGTGATGGAACTTGGAAAGAGTCCAAATTAAATTTCTAGGAAGTTTTCCTAGGCGTGGTTACGTGGCTGGATCTTCGGCGCCTCATAGTGGAATGTATTTATAATAGATTATTTGGTTCAATATTATCGATACATTACATAGCATACAATACAAATTGAATGAATAATTAATTGCACAACGGTAAAATGAGCCAGTCGTCAAAATTCAGCAGTCAGAAGATTATCGGTAATCACCACCGAAACTTCACACTTTTGTGCAACAAAGTAACGGCAACCAGTTGCAAAAAAAACCTTTGCAAGAACACGCGAGCCACGGATGCTGTCACGAGGACAAGTGGTTTGCACTTCTGAACAACAATCAATTATTAATAATAATAAAATATAAGAGGAGTAATTTATTTCCGCAACTTTGTGGAAAATAACTTGGAAGAGAGCTAGAAAGATTAAGACGTTATTAAGCCCATATTAAACTAGGCGTTTTAAAATAATCAGACGCTTGTTTATGCATATTTACACAGATATCTTAAGATGTTTCTTTCTTTCTGTTTCAAATTTATTTTTGTTTTTGTAGTAGGTGGTTGTTTTGATAATCAGATCTGATTGCTTTTGCTTGGTCATTTAGTTTAGTTTTGAGGTATTGACTCATATTGAGATTTATACTTCATTCCTAACCAATATTTGCTCATCCTTGCAGTTATTAATGCAATATACGGGTTAGTTGGACTTCAGCGGCACTTTGTATTAGCAAATAATCTCTATTAATTTTAAAAACCCCAACAATCAGAAAAATCGTAAAGCTGTTGCAATGTGGGGTTGGTAATTCTGTCGAAATCAAACTGTATAATTACTATATACTTAGTTCAAGCTTTAGGCTAGGTAGAGAGCGCTATCCGGGGTGAATTTTTGTTCCTGTGACCGATACTTGAAGTTACTATATAAACCTGATACAGCCAACATAATACTTGTTGGCTGTGAAGCTTTTAAATCACGTCAGAATCATAGTACATTAGACTACTCCAGTTTTGAATCAGTATTATTTTAGTATTTATCTTTGAGAAGTTCCCTCGTCGCAGCCTTCAGTAGAATACCACCGACTAGTTATGTTAAGTAGACTAATCCGGCGTCCAGAGCAAACAAGTGAAACAATGAATAGGCCAAAGCGGGACAATGGTGCAGTGTTGACATTCGGCGCGGGCTGGGGCTCCCGGCCTCCTACGCAGCCTTTCATATGCTAATGCTTGCAACACTGGATCCTACTTGCTTACTTATATTTCTTGGGTGCCGGATACCTACCTGCTTGTGGTATCTACCTAGCTGGGGTGCGCAGGCAGCCCAGTGGAGATATGGTAAATTGTATAAACTTGTTAAGATGAATTACTATTCAGATTAACGCTAAATTACTACATATTTAGATGAATAAGAAAAAATATGATATGGATACATCGAAGCTTTTCCTATCTTCTCTATTTATTGGAATTAAAATAAAAGTATTAATTAAGTCACAAAAAATATAAGCGTAAAGTACAAAATAATTTGTGTTTTCATTACATAAACATGAAATTATATAAGAAATAACTTTTTTTAAATACCCCTTTACGGCAAAGATTATTTATGACTATTTCCATTGACTAACCTTTTTCATTCTTGTAAAATCATTCATAAAAATAAATTTGGCGCTACTTTCCTCGTGCAGATAATACCAAAAACTCGCGGAGTGCTAAAGGGGTAAGAAGTCAAATCGGGGAAGGGGTAAAAGTCTGGCATTTCGTTGCTCTAGTTCATTTTTGTCCCACAGACCATTTTTTTGAAATTGAGTTAAGTATACAGTTGTTCTCAAAAAGCCTTTATTTATACGATACTCGTTCAATTTAATGTATTATCAATTAGTTAAGGGGTTTTCAAAACGTACTTTAACTTACATCCTCCAAAATGTATGTGCTTTTTTTCGTAAAAAACTTTAAAGCACCTTTTCTCCCGATTAGTCTGTTGGAAAAAACCAACTGGAGCGACGATTTATATTACTCTTAATTCCCATATTGATCATTGCCCGTACTCTATTTTCCATGGTATCCTAAAATATGTGTCAATTTTGCAACGCCTCTTAAAGATTCACCTCTAAACCGTTCGGTTGTCTGCTTTTAAAAAGGCCAATGTCACTTTTTCAAATTTCACAAGGCCTATATAGAATTTGATCTTTTTAGCAAGTTTTAATTGAAAAACAATTTTCAAGTGTAAAATTAGTCCTAAATAAAAAAAGATCCTTTCTCCAAATCGAAAGGTTCTTTTAGAATTCGGAAGACAACTCAGTTTTTCAGCGAAATCGCAAAAATATACGAGTGCCTTTATATATACCGGAATTCTAATATTGGCCTTTTTAGAAGCAAGCGACAGAATTTATTAGTTGTTGCTGACATTTATTAGTCATTGACCAAAGGCGTTCAATAAAATAACAATTAAAACATATATCTACAAGTTTTTATACAGCGGAAAGCTAACCAGTGTAGCAATAATAATTAACAATCATCTATTATGGGGAGTCTCCTGTTGTAGTTCCTTATAGGTAAAACCAACTGACTTGTTTTGCACTTCACGCACCACACGACAAATTTGTCATTGGAATAAAAAAATTGCAACCTCTACAAAAAAAAATCTAATTTTCGGAATGAAATTCAATATGTTGCGTTCATTTTCCATTGTAAATAACTTTTTTTAATAGAATTAAAAGCTTCACCTCTACCCGAGGCGCGATGCTTATTTTTTAAAAATGGTTTTCTGGCAATTAATCCATCTTCTCTGGGATAAGGTGTGATATCTGTGTGCAATCGTTATCAGCAAATACTTTTGATTGAAGCTACTTTTTTGCGGTTTTGTACACGTATTTCTCATCTCAGTGAAAAATTTAACCGCTCGTAATTGATTTTGTGAAGTATTGGATCCTGACTATTTTCATAAGTTGTTTTTAACGACAATTTTAGTTCGCAACTCAAATAATATATAATACGATAATCCATAACACGACAAAAATAAGATAAACTGTCAAAAAACTATTTCTTACTTTTCATTGAACCCTTTGTTAACCCGTTTTAAGCAAGTGAATTAGAGCAGATTTTTAGCACCAATCGAATTATTTTTTGCATTATTTATAAATTCTAAATTGGTTTAAGACCACATATCCACTGGGCAATGAAATCTCCGCCTGTGAAAAGGAACCGAGACCCGCTATTAAAAGAAACCAACAAAAGAAAACACGGCTGTTAAGGTGCGTCTGCACCACATCAAATTGTCCTGTTAAACTTCGCCAACTCACCAAAAGGGGCGCACTCAACCCTTACCATAATAAAATTGATATCATTTTATAGTTCATTTTTTACTCCCGCGGGGCGCCTTATCAAAAATTTTCAGCGCGACTTTAAAAGATATATAAAAGCTGTTAAATTATTCCCGCCAAATTTTACCCACTAACCAACGGGGATAATGCCTTCGCTAACATTATAACATTATTTCATATTTTATGGTGAATTTTTTTACTACTTTTGGGAGTCCTATCATCATTTTTCAGCGCACTGTGGAAGTTAATCCACGGCGTATGCAATTGAGTAAACAAACCGAAAACGCCACATTTTGTTAGAGGGGCAATAAAATGAACGTGATGAAAATATTAAAGTGATAAACATCTTACCCAATTTAATATTATTAAGGCGCCCTTATCCCCTTTTACAGAAACACGTTCGCGGGAATCATTGAATTCTTCTTAGACGTGTAATGAGAACCCTTTTTCCAGTAACTTTTTGTGAAAATTATTTTTTTTTTCTTTTCTTCCTTCCATTTAATTTAATAACAATTCTGGCCATTTTATTTACATTAAGTATCGGATAATGATAGTCAAAGTTAGAGAATGATTTTAAATTACTTTGATTGATGTGTCCGTCAATTTATGTATGCATTTCTATGCTCGTATATATATATAGGTTACAAGTTTATAGATGATATGTGCAAAGAATACAAAAAAAATCTCTTGATATAGATTATGGTAGGTAGTAGAGTGTAAAGTAATTAGCACCTGTACGTAAACGGTTAAAACTTAAGTAGTGATGTTTTGTGAACACCTCACTAGAAGAATCTGTGCTGAGGTGCTCTCATTTTTATAAAGGTGTTATTCTGCTGTCACAAGTAGAAGCACAGTAGTATATTTGACACTCTCAAGGAGGACGCTGTGTTTGGTATTTATTGTACGTAAATATAATGTTAGTTTAGTGACTGTGTTGAGATAATCATCATTATATCAAATAGACATAATAAGCCCAGGGGTGCTGGCATCGTCGATCGATAAGGATCGGTAGGATAATTGTCGGTAACTTCTCATCGTTCTTTAGGACAACTGCAGATCGCAAACGAATAGGTGACAGTTCACAATGACTAAGTGTCTTTAATATATTCGATATCAACTGTTGTTTGTACGTTAGCCTAGTTAGTTAGTCCTAGGGAACGACGAGAAGTTACCGACAATTATCCTACCGATCCTTATCGATCGACAACGCTAGCACCCTTGGTGAGAGAACACCTAATAATATAAGATTTCTTGAAATAGATTTAGCTATGTTTTGTGACCAGATTTGAAAAGCCACTTTCTAACTTTCCTCTTTCCCATATCTTTCCACTCCCCTTTTCTTTTTTTATCGTACATTGCGAATGACGTAGTTCTAGTGTCTCGGTAGTGTGTGGTATCACATAAAAACCGGAAAACTATTTTTTATACGTTGCTTTTATAGCTCCTTAGGTTCAAATCCGGTCACGGTTATACTTTTTTGTGTATTTTTAAAATGCGTGTAATTTAATAACATAAATAATATATTGTTGTAATGTTTGATATAATATGTGTAAGGTACGTTTCTTCATACATACGCTCGCCTTAAAGAAGAATAAATTATATGCAGCTTTATTATAAATATAAGCAATGCTAAAATGATCACCGTGGACGGGAATGTTTGCAACTCGTAATAATATGTAAGTTATGTGTACCAACTCGCTGGCTGTATGTGAATATAACCCCACCTACTCACATATCTCACATTCGAAGATGAAATTGCTTGCTCATTCCGGCTGCGAGCTTTAAGCGCTTTTTAAATAATACGCGTATAATATATATCGCTTATTAATGAAGGATTAACATGCGTTTATTTAACCCTTTCGTCGCGGTCTTACGCTTGTCCTGTCTCCTACAACTTGTAATCCAGTAAACGCTTTAAATCATTTAACAATATCTCCGTCAAACCGTGAACATCCAAAAATAATCTCATTTACATCTTTGTTCCCTATTCCAATAAACTTCCTCATAATAAGACCCGTTTAAGAATGATTTATACGATCACAATATGAATATTAAAAAAAAGCAAATAAAAATGCTATCGTAGAATCTCAGTAACAAGTGTACTACGAGATTCCATTGTTATAGCTGTCACGCCCTTGACTATTTTACGATTGGAATGGATTCATAAAATAACAAATAACACTCGAAAAGGTAAAACCGAGTGCTAGGGAGGTACATAACACAAATAAAGTTTTTTTATTCAATAGGCTAATCTGAGCTGTTCGGTGCTTTTGTACGGAATCAATAAAGTTTCTTGGAGAGCCCTCCCAGTCCTTTATCAATTCAATCGAAGTGTATCAAACAAAATCGAAGTATTGTGAAGGGAGGAGGTCGAAGCGTTGTTTGGAAGTCATGCCGGTTCGTCTCGGGATGTCAGATTGAAACGGTTCGGGTTATTCGGGCTGTTTGGGCCGGGCCGGGCCGGGCCGGTCACGCGGTGTCATGATGAGGAGAGATCAGCTTAGTCATGCTGGAGACATTTGCCGCTATGTTCGGGCCAATCCACACGTTTTTTTCTCGCCGCTCCCGTACGCCAAGAATTCAGAATGCCCCGATTTATATTGTGCTGCTGAGATGTCCTGCAGTCCGGGGTGGTTTTGTTATGCGATTAAGATTTTGGTTCGTAGAGATTCAATTGATAAATATAAATACGATCATTTTCTTTCCCTCTGTCTCGTGGCTGTTTGGTGACTAGTAGAAGAACTGTTTGTATTGTATAATTAAATATTTTTAATAAGTACTACGATTCTTTTGGTTAAAATATTTTAAAATTTCCCTTGTATCCGTCTCCAATTTTCCCATACTGGCAGTTAAATTATCAAAATAATATTAAATCACAAATATTTTTCGGTTTTCTTAACAACTATAGTATGTTTCCGAAACAAAAACATTGAATTCCCTCACATTGGTAAAAATACTGGTTTCATGTTATACAAAAATCTAATTATTGTAACCATGGATTTATAAGATATTTTATAATTTGACCTGAATTAGGTATTTTAAACATTAAAAAAGGGAACACAATGCAAAGATGTGTGAAAAAACATTATATTTTTTTTATTAAATTATATCTAATTGAAACATGAAACAGAACAATTAACAGAAAAATGGTGGCAACTGGAAATCGAACCCAGGATCTCTTGTCTTACCGAGACGCAGCGCCTCAACTCAATCATTGGGGCCTATTCATTTTACGTCATTTTTGTCGATCTTGGTTCGATTCCCAATTGCAATTGTTACTTTTTTATTTATCTGTGTCTTGTTCTGTTATGTGTTTTGTTAAGATTTATAAGTATTATTTTCTTCTTCAATTGTGTACAAAGGTATTACATTAATTAAAATTGATTCATTTTTTGTTTTAAGAAAGATATCATGTCACTTTTCTTTTGTTTTGATCGACAAATCATTAAAACTCGTAGATTGCTTCTGGAATGTCGTTTATGAAGGACTTGAGTGAGTTATAGGAATCCAGCGAGTAATTGTTGTAAGTCATAAGTGGCGCGCCTATACTTACAAGGGAAATATTCCACAGATTTAATTCCGGCTGATATTCTTTGGAATGTCGACGTGCATAGCTCAGTAAGTCATGCGTAAATGTTAATTGAAAGTGCGATCTTTTACACAAACAGATCGCGTTTGAACCTAAATATATATTCCGTTTTTTGCAATGAAAATTAAGTACTGAACTTTCACAATCTCAAATGTGTGGATAAAAACGAACGTCATTAAAAAATATATTCAGATCATTCTTAACAACACGAACATATGTTTTTATAACAAGATATGTTAAATTAACATTTAATATGTCGGAAAACATTTGACTATAAGTCGTGAGGTTGTGGGTTGGATTCCCGTCATAGTGTAAAAGTATTTTTTGTTTTCATTTAATCTTGGTCAATCTATCGAAAGTTATGGGCTTTGAGAGTGTTTAGTAAATGAGAATATGCTTAGTTCCTACAGGGATGTCATTTATCACACTCCTACGTCTCCCTAATCTCATGCCGGAAAAGTATTTGAAATTCGGGACAACAGCAAGAAAAGTAGTGCAAATTTGAGTGTATTTGTTTTGAAAATAGAAGAAGTTTTGGATCGATATTGGAAGAAATTTGTTGGTGTATTTTGTGTATTAATTCTTAATTAAAATGAAGGAATGTGACCCCATCGGAAATACATAATATCGTTTTGGTGTTGCGATAACCTCGAGGAAACGCGGTGGAACCATAAAACAATATTGTGGTTGTATCGTTTACTCCTTCGCAGAGAACAGTTGCAATTGGTTATTCCTTTTCCTTGCTTACCTTAGTTTTCCTACACATACTATCATCTAATTCCAGCAAAAACCAATTCGTCTTGTTTCGTTTTAAGTATTTACAGTCCATTTCCAAGTGCATCTGAAGCTGTAATTCGTAAGCTATTTTGGATGCAACAGGCAGTGTGATTAGGCTTGCAAAAATTTTTCAACCACAATTGGCAAATTTAAAAAAAAAATTATTGAAAAGTAAAGGAAAATAATAATTTATCATCAAACTCATGACTTATGTTGATAATCGGAATTAAGAGTACTTGAATTTTTCTGGCAGCAAATGATAAATTGACGGTAATAACAACATAAAATAATGAAGCAATCACACCGCTAAGCGTCACGCCCAGAAAGAAATAAAGTGTATCACGAATATCCTGATACACGTACGTCATATTAATGTTCTGTCGTTAAATCCAACAAGAATATCCCATAAGAGGGAACATGTTTACTCGGAAACAAAACCTCGCGCTGCTAAGCGTTATTCGTGTATATTATTAATCCTAAGGGCGATGCGTGATAGCAAGGGCGCCACCCTACGGAATGTTAAAGCTTTTCCGTAATAGACAACATGCAATACCTACCTTTTTACTAGTTATAGATGATTCCATACCTAAGTTTTTCAATAATAAATAACTTACAGTTTGTGAAAGATATAATTATATAGATACCTACGTATATAAAGCGTGTTCGTAATATAACCCACATAAGGTTAAGATGTCTAAAAAAAGCTTTTTCGTAATATACGACCCACATTAGACAAGCTTTAGATAGTACCTGCAAATCTAAGCTTTTCGTAATATAAAACCTGCATTACCTACAGATGCCTCCATACTAGAACTTTTCCGTATTTTTTATTTTTATTTATAGTATAAATATGTAAGATATTAGTTATTTAACATGCGAGAGCTCCTTCGTAATGTACGACTCACAGTATTTTACTTTTATAGTACTTGCATATCTAAGCTTTTCCATAAAATTTAAAATATCGTTCTATTAAGATCTTTGTATCGGGCTACGGATTTCATTGAACAAGCTTTTCCTTTAGACAAACCTACAGTATTGTCGTATACGGATCTAATTAAGTACGTACCAGGCGGAATTTTCTTGGTTTCTTTTTAATGCTTCTTATTTATCACCGCTCGTCAGGAAGGAAGTAGTGAAAATAATAAATATGTAAGTACATTGATTTTATGTGTTGTTTTGAACATGTGAAAGAGTGTTTCATTTCAAAGTATCCGCATAATACACAACAGTTATCTCCAGACATACTAACATTCTAAGGTGCGATCTGCATCGATTAAATGTATATGGGTATTTTATTTAAGTATTAGAAACCTACGTGATGGACTTTCATTTACAGCCATAATTGAAATTGAGCTGTTTGTGGACATGGTAACGTAAAGGATTATATAAACGTTTCTTTAATAGATTGAAATTTGAATGTATACGTGATGCTGTTTAAATTTATTCGGAATTAAGTCAACCGAAGAGAAAATCAGTTTTAAAATATATTGTATTTTTTTGGCTAGAGACATTTTTATCGCGGTCATTTATTAAGTTGTGAACGTTTAACTGATATCTATTTGGTAGGAAGTAATTAAAGGAGCCTATTAACAAGTAACCCTTTCTTATATACTGAAGCGGTTTGTTGTGTTATCTTAAAGTTAACTTCCGTAAGAAATTAAATCTGACTAAATACTGAAATATTACCTTCATTGGCTACAAATTTGCTAGACGAATATGCCACATTTCATGCAAGAATTTTAAAATACGAAAGAAAATTAGCAGATAAAAAAAAATTGAGCCATAAATTTTCATGTACACAATTTACTATTAAGCTTATATCCTTATATCCCGAATAGGTAATTTCATAATTTCCGTGGATTCAAAAACCAAAGTCCCGAATATAAAAAATAACATAAGAAAAATAGGGAAGCCCATTTTCTAAAGCAATTTAAATGAACTAACTGGTTTTGTATTTTCAACGCAATTTAATTTTAGAATCATAATGAAATGTTTGTGATTTCAAAAATTTTACGTATTTTTTCAGAGGCGAAAAATATTTCCGCTTTGCAATAAAATCCAAAAAAATTGTTAACATTTCCAAAAACTAAAAACTGTTTTCGAAAGGTGATGAAACAGGCTTTCAAATTTTATTACCATGTAATTTTTTAAATCTAATCTAACAAAAATTACTGATAATGAAAAAAAATAAAAACACATCAATATTTCATTTGACCAATGAATTATAAACGTTACTGTCACCTCACTTTTTGTCATTTTATGTTAAAAAAATCTTAAAAAATTCACAAAGTTTCATAATTTTTTTTCAAGTTGCGATCGGAAACTTTAATTTCATAAAGGTGTACATTTTAATTTTTTGTGGCTAACTTTTAGATTTGAACGTATAGCATGTTGTATTTTCTTTCCAATACTGTTTAGATCATACTTCTCACTATGATAGTGAGGGAGATACAACGATTTCTATGAGACCTATGTGAGCTGGGACAAATATGGTCTCCTGTGATTAAACGGGTTAAGATTGTATGGACAGAAAAAATGTTATTCAGGCTAAAAAATACATTAAAATGAAAAGTAGGAATAAGATAACAAGATTTCTCACTTAGTCTAATAGGAATATGATGAAATATCAAATGTTGAAATGAGGGTATTTTGGTCACAAACGCCTCGAATTTCCCCAGCGTGAAGTTTGATTCGTATTAAAATTCCAGTCACGGTATTTACATTAAAGGAGTGTTTGAAATTCTTCACATTGCATTCAACCATACGGAATCTGTAGGTATGTCCATAAAGAGAATCGATTTCGTTCTATCTAGCTATCTTCATCCTTCAAACAAAACTCGTACATTCAAAACTAACTCTAAATAAGCTTCCGCAATTACTTTTAACAAAAGCTCTATCACAATTCGCATTATGATCTGGGGTAAAGATTTCGTATTAAAAACAACAATAACAATGATGTTTTTTGCTCTTGATTTAAAATGCAAATACATTTACAATCATCAAAAACAATGAGATCGTATTTTACAAGTGTGATCATTCGGTTAGAGAAAGTCAAATAGAAGGCGAATCATTAATATCGGTTGTACACTCATATTACTTTTTTACTTTTCTACAAGATATTGATTAACTTTCGAACCATACACAAAAAAAGTAATTATAACTTACAACGATATTTAAAAATATTATGAAGATTTCTATTTTTAAAGCAAAACATAATTCAGACTTATCTTTTCCTAATTATAAGCACTATCCTTTATAGGGGATATATATACATATTTTTTAAATGGAAATGTTTTATTTAAAAATTTGAACAGAAATGGAAATTCTCAGTACGTTAAACTTTATAAATATGAACATGTGAAAAATGTGGACATCAGAAAAGAATACAAATCTGATGTAAGTGCAATGAATAATATTAAGAAAGGGACGCTAAGATGGTGCAGGCATGTAGAACGGATGCACAAAGAAAAAAGCGTAAAGAGAACACATGAGGTGGAAGTTAATTTTTTTTCTTTTTTTACATTAGCTTCACAAAGGAGCCCTGAAGAAAATAATTTCCCACGTAGGTCTACGACATTTTTGAGGATGCTTTGTGATGCTTTATAGGAAAATAACGTGATTAAGTTCTGAGAAGGAAAAGGGTATAACGGGTGGGTAGGAATTTGGGGGACAGTGTGTCCATGAGTGACAGATGTATGAATCCATCCCTCCCACTGGGAGGTCAAACAAACTCACTCAAAAATTCTATCCCGATCTGGCCTGCCATGCAGCTAGAGACCCAGACAAATCTCACCCCGTGAACCCAGAACCCTTTTTAGTCACCAAACGTAGCGAACCACTTGACCTAGCGTGACCTATGGCAGAAGTGTTGGTTATCGAATAATTGGTTCCCTATACTCGCCTCCCAAATTTAAAAATGGTAGAAGAAGACTGACACGATCAATGAATCAAATACTTCGAGTCGGGCCATTTCAAAAGTCAGAATAACAGATGTACGAGACTGTGAATGAAAGAGATTTAAGAAAGGAGTGTTTGCCAAGACAAAGTACGACGAAACGGTGTGATGGTTATTTAGTTGCTTAATATTTATTTTGCGAATAAGTTTTGATATTCGGTGTATTCGTCATCAGTCATCATTTACTGACTGCTCGTATAAGCCAGCTTAGGAAAAAACTATAACTTTAATTATAACCTGAAGAACGCCTGCCGGTTCATACTTTTAAGCCAAGATGCAATTATAATTTCGCGCTTAATAAAGTTGATAAAAAACATGTTCAAAAATATTTTTATATCTCAACGTTAACTACAGATAAAAATGTGTACATATGTGTCGATTATATAGCTTTGTACAAACTGGTTTAACGCCATTTTTTTCCTTAAGCAATAATTAATTAATAATGATAAAAAGTTTTTCTATTGGAGAAACAATAATTTATTGCCATGAATTTATAAATAAGGAAGTTGAAATCTTTTGTAATAGAAGGAGTGTATACATAATTTTATTCTATTCCCGATTTTTCCCGAATCAACAGAAATATTGTATAGTTTTAAACAACGGTTAACCCCTACGGGCTGGAGCCCTGCAATTGCAGTGTTAAAGATTCGTGCCTATGCAGGATACGGAGCACTGCAATTGCAGTGTCGATATTTATAAACAAAAGTTTGACCGGTCAGTGGTTGAGTGGATATCGCGTTTGGTTCCCACCCAGGCGTTCCGTGTTCGATTCCTCGACTGGCTAAGTCCTCCCTCACAACACAAGCAACATCTTCCGCTTAGTGTGGTGGTAGTATGAGCTTTTCAAATGTTGTTGGGTTATTCGTAACCCGGGAATGTTTGTCTTTCTTTTAAAAAAGTAATAATTAAAAATTCATTTTTCATAACCTCCACTGGGCTAGTTAAAACAAAAAGAAAAATATCACTTTTTCAAGAATGACGTTGTTTACATGTTGGATTAAATAAAAAAAAATGTATTATCCCACCCAGGCGTTCCGTGTTCGATTCCTCGACTGGCTAAGTCCTCCATCACAACACAAGCAACATCTTCCGCTTAGTGTGGTGGTAGAGCTTTTCAAATGTTGTTGGGTTATTCGTAACCCGGGAATGTTTGTCTTTCTTTTAAAAAAGTAATAATTAAAAATTCATTTTTCATAACCTCCACTGGGCTAGTTAAAACAAAAAGAAAAATATCACTTTTTCAAGAATGACGTTGTTTACATGTTGGATTAAATAAAAAAAATGTATTTATTCATTGATTTTTCTTGAGGTCCCCTATGGGAGATTGATAAATTATGATAGTTGCAAATATCTTAATCAGATTATTCTGCACCTAACAGACAATCTATGTAAGTTTAAAGAAGATTGAAAACTGTGTTCACAAACAGTTTTTTGTCTGGAATTTCTAAGACAAAACTGTATTCTTCAGATTGTTTATGTCCATTATAAGCTACAAATAAACACAAAACAGTTAAAAATTAGAGTAAAATATTTGTTCTATATTTTTTAAACTATTAATGTTATTAAAACATTACCATCAATGTAATTTTATTTATCTTTGTTGATAATTATATCTATTATTATATAAATTACACGAACAGAATTTTATGAATTTATTACATACTTAGCGGTAATTTACGGTGAAAGGTGGTCAATATTAACATTATTTATGTCCTCTAATAGCCTCGATAATGCTGTCATTCAAAAACTAGGTACCTACTACTTGTAGATACAGAAAGTCGCGATACAAAACTTGGAGAAAGGGCATGGAGTCAAACTATGGGTTTATTATCATACCTGTACTAACTGAAACAAAGCAAGAGAAATATATGCGCTGTACTATAGCGTTTCGCTTTGTTTTAATCACCGGGATGATAAGGCAATAACCCGCTTATACTGAGAGGTCAATACGTTTTAATAATATAGAAGCATCATAAATATAATTGCGCAGTTTACCCTGGAGCCGGTTTTGCAGGATTTAAGTCCCATCTCGCGGAAAGCAGGAGTGTAATGGGAACGCTGATGAAAAAGTAGAAAGTGTTTGCTTTCAGGGAATTTTGATTCAAGCGAGCGAGAATAGCTTTTCCCTAAAGTGCCGAAGCAAAGTGGTGTAGTTACAACGCTAAGGCTTTGTAAATTTCTGGATTAAATAATAAATTGACACTTTGACAAGGATAACGCCATTAAATGCATATTGATTACGTATACGTATTGTATATATTTAAAACTAAACTCATATGAAGATATTATGGCTGATGGATGAGGGCGTCCGTTTTTTAATGCAGGTATGTAGCTTTGCATAATTCAACATTTTTGCAGCTTTGCAAATCCTCCAGGATACTATTAAATTAAATGCAAATTTTTCCATTATATCAGAAAAAAGAAGAAAGCTCCACAATAATGTTGATACAGTGTTGATACACTTTTTGTAGGAGAAAATTTTAACACTACTTGTTTACGTTAAACATATCTAGCCATCGTGTTTAATAAAAACCCCCTTTTCCTGATTACCCCCTTATTATTTCTTTATAATTAAATCATTATCATCCCTGTTGGCCTTTTATGTGATTTTAACATTTTACTTTATTTACAGAGAAAAAGTTTTTATTTCGATAACAACAAATAACAGCATACATAATTTATAATTATGCCATACGAAGGGTTAAACCTAGAGGGTAACAATGTACTGATATTAGTTCGTGAGCGAAAATTAAAATTTCCCTGTTACCTAATGATATTAATGTTATGAGTTTTTTTTCTTTTGATTATGAATGAATGAACTTCGTTTAAAAGGCTTAGAAGCATTCAGAAGTGTTTGTTATGTTATGAATTTTCTATTTCTGAATTAATGATATGTTTCGTTAGAGTTATTGATTCTTGTAAAGGCAAAAACTTCCCATATCACTCATGCAATATAGTAATAAATTTTAGGTATTAATTAAAAATGACAGCGTATTTGAAGTACGAAACTATTAAAGTTTATATAATTTGCAAAGGCGTCGACAGTAGGTATTACGCGGGGCTCCAGCGGTAGGCAAAATAATAAATATCACCTACTAATTCATCCATCATGTTTGGGACAGCAAAATATTCCAAGTTGAATGAGTAATTGCTGTAATTTATGTCCTCATAAAGCATCAAGTAAGATTAATATTTAATTATTAGATAATAATTAGCCTCAATACTAGCTCGATAATATGCAAGGTATACAAATAGTTAAAAAGGTTGGTAGTACAAGTATAAAAATTTATTCCACAGAAATTAAACGCTTGAGAGAAGAACCGTCAAATTTGTCTTTTTATTGTTCTAGTAACAGACTAGCCTTGACTAGCAATTAATCATCCTCAGGATTGTAAAAATATTTATTATAATTACCCAAGTTGTTACAAATTTTTAAATTATCAACATATTTTGAAACCAATTGTATCTTCGTCAGGATACAAGGAAAAGTATAACACTGGAAAAACATATTTGTCTATACTGATTTGTGTGTTGTTATTTTTAAAATTTTATTTACTCTGACGCTGAAGACACGTAGGTACATTGTGTAAAAAATTGTTTTCATTTAATTAAAAGTGAATTTCCGATTGTTAAAAAAAATTTTTTTTTACCATTACCAAACCATTTTATATGACAAATTCTCGTTGATTAATAATTGTTACATCAAATCTGCTACTTACGGTTTATATAGTTATTTCGCAGATTTTGCTCCTCCAAAAAAGGGTTTGTTGAAGATTTGTTTTGATCGTACATACCTGAAACAAAAAGAAAACAATCATTGTGAGAATGATATTTACAAACGACAAAAGCATAGAGAGGTATACAATATCATGTAAAACATTTACAATACCCATCATTCCCACTTTTTACTCCACAATAAATTATATTATCATGTAAATATATAGGATATTAAGGGACGTCCTTGACTTACACAGTGACTTGTCACTGGAGGCCAAAATTTTTACTCCAAATTATTTATTTCGATTTTTTACTCAAAATAAAGCAACGTTTCGATTCTGAATGGTTGTCTATCACTGAGAGTAGGTAGATATCTACTACTCAGGATAACATACTTGTTACCTTTTGGTTATATATTTTTCATTACATTTTTATAGATAATTATTTCAACGTAATCGTTTTACGTCAAGCCACAATATAACTAGCTTTTAAGTTGGCGTGTAGTGGTAATTTTGACTTTCGAACAGATACAGAAAAATATTTAATTCCATGCTGGTCATCAGTTCAACAACATTGGGCATGAGCAATTCATTGTTTGTAAGGCTATTTCTTCGAAGAGAGATCAACGTATTTCAGAACGATACCCTGTTAACTGTTAGCCTACTGGCGCGTACCCTGCTCGTTGTATGGGTCGAGTCGGCAAAGGCGGCAAATCATTTATCATACCGAACTGTTTCTGTCCGAACTGAATTGAAGAATGACCACGAATGTACCTACCGTTTTAACTTTTGAAGGCGAAGGCAAATTATTAATACATAACTGCCTAGCAGTACCCACTATGCCTTTGTACTGCTACTTTTGTGAATTTTGTGCGCACGTATGGACTACATTATTTGCTGAGCAATTCTATGATGATATAAAAACAGAAATACCTACATATGTAAGTACTTCTTATAAAATCTTGTAACTATTGTGCAGAAATCTGTGTCAGTCCTGGTTTTTGTGATTTTATTCTCACACTTGAGACAATGAGGAAATAAAATTCCCTCAGGGCCTCTGTCAACTTTGGGAATGCTGTGTGGAATGTCTTTCTAGGGAAAGGAAGTATAGGATGTTCTGGGAAGGAAAACTGCATAAGGGGTGGATAGGAATCTGGGGGTCAATGAATCCAGGAGCGGCGAATGTATGAATCCATCCCTCCCACTGCGATGCAAGGCGATGGGTCGAGAGTTCGGCTGGAGAGGCTAGGTTAGGTCTACCTCAACCAGTCTCTCCCTTTTATGCCCGCCACATGGTAGGTAGGCAAACACATTCGTCGCCAAGACTTAGACAAACCTCACCCGATAAACCCGGGCTAAGTCACCAAACGTAGCGAACCCTAGGGATGACCTATGGCCAGTGATGTTGATTATCAGCAGTACCCACACTGGCCCCCTAAGTTGAAATAAGTTTTATAAACATGAACATTTCAATGGCCAGTAAGAATACTGTTAAATGTGTTCTTATGATTCATCCTGTCTATGTAATTTTATGGTTGCATCAAAAAGTATTAATGTTTAACGTCAACATTGAAAAGGTAAAACAAAACGCCGTTTAATTGAGCACGTCATATTTAATGACAACACTAAAATATTGCTTTAGCACCTTCGAGAATAATAGAGACTTCCAGACATTTTATTGCCACTCAACAGGGCATAAAAACCGTCAATTCAGAAGTAATATCCATGAGCTTATGTAAATAAAACCACTCATTCACGACCCCGGTCTATGCATTATTTGACTTTGAGTACGTTGTGTGTTCGCTTTGCACCCAGCGTAATCTAATAAAAGTGTATGTATTTATCACAGTGATATGGCAAAGAGTTATATCTGTTGTTGATACAATTTTGCAGGTCAGCAAAAGTTTGGAAATCGATTATACACATTTACATGGTGCAATTAAATATAATTTCAATCAAAATATGTGAAAAGATAAGTAGTTAGCAATGTTAGCATCCCAACACAGTTTTGTTTTTATTTTTCTTAATTATTTTGATGTCTTCTTGTTTTTTGACATATTAAGTAGATACAACTTTTTGCCATATCTAACTTTTTCACCAATCGGCAATTTTTTTTCCACTGATTGTAACTATTGGTCACACTAATAAAAAATAAAAAAATTTTGAATTGGCAAAGTGTTATTATTTTTGTGGTAGTTTTTAATGAAACATTGTTATTGAGATACGGCAGAACGTATTACTGTCATAATCCATGAACCATGTAGAATATCTGTTATGGCGAAAAGCAACTTACTTTTGTTCTTTTTGACATATCATTTTGAATGCATTTTTCAGATGGAAAATATTAAAATTGTATGTCTATACTTTTGATACATTAAAAAATATTCGGTTTGGAACATTTTTATGCAAAAAAAAACGTAAAATGTACCAAAATAGCACCTAAAACATTTTGCCACCTCACCGAAACAATAAACTACTCAACACTTGCACTTTTGCACTTTATTTGCCCTTTTGGCAGTTTTGTTGTTATTATTAAGGAAATAACAGATATAATAAAATAACTAACTACAGCACTATTTAAACAAAATTATCAACATGTTTAAAACTAATGGTTTCTTCATTGGTACGTAAAGTATGTAGGTACTCAAATTAGTAATTTTTTTTAATTAAAATAATGCCTCACTGTACTTTTTCTATACTGTACTTTGTGTGCAATGTATTTGTACTTTTTTCATTATTAATATTGTTTATCTCAACACAGCTCCTAACCTAATATGTGTACAATACTTCCGCCATGTGTCCTCCTTAAGAGTCTCAAAGAGGATACTGTGATTCTACTTGTGACGGAAGAATAACACTTAAAATACGCGAACACCTCAGGTTTTCCTAGTGAGGTGTTCACAAAACAAAACTACTTGAGTTTAAACCATTTACATACAATTGCTAATTATATTACTCTCTACTACCTACCATGTTTTATATTGTGAACATTTTTTGTGTTACTTGAACTTATCATAGATAATACTAGTAAAATGAGTGTACAAGCGTAGAAATAAATAAATAACTATAAATAATTAGAAATTATCTCCTTACACATCTATTTAAAATAATCAAGAATTGAGAAGTTGAGTAACAGTATCAATGAAGCATGATAAAGTTGACATAAAGCTCCTACGTACGATTTTAAGACGCGGGGAGCAAATGTAGTAACATCGCATACGATTATAACGTAGGGAGAACTAAAACATGACATCATTCTTATTTTATATGCGAAGTTGTATGTCTGATAGTGGACAAGCTCTCGTACACGGCTCAGAGTCCGCAATACCAGCACCAGCACCACTAAATCAGCATGCAAAGCATTAAACCAATTCAAACAATCGTCGGATTATAAAAAGTTCCATCGAGATGTTTAACATTTGAGAATCATTTGTATGCGTTGTTCACTGCCGGCGTTGGGTTCGGTGCGACTTCATACATCTCGTGAACTACGTATTATGTTATTTTACTGTACTCGTATATGTAGTGTACTACCTTATTATGTTATTGTATTGCAGACGTCTTCTATGACTTGACGCCAATGAGTCCGTAACATGTGAAATAATGATGATTGTCGGCACGCTTCACACGAATAGATGTCGACAAATTATATTTGTTCCTCTCCTTAGGAATTATATCATTGGATCATACCCACATTCCACGTTCGTATGTCAATATTACTCTACAATGAGGTACCTCCAGTTTTCAATACTTTTTTCTACATTAGCTTCATACAGGAGGCCATGAGGAAAAAATCCTCAGGGCTTATTTCATCTTTGGGGATGGTGTGCGGCAGTGACGGTCCGTGAGTTTTCAGTGAGCTAGAGTGCTAAGATTGAAAAAAAACGACGTTACTGATGTTGTTGTAGCTGAAAATGATTTTTTTTTTTTCAAAATTTCAACTTTTTGTATGAAGATCTTCAGGAGTCATTCAGTTTGGGGATGCGCCGCATCCATAAACTGAAAAATCTTCATACAAAAGTTGAAATTTTGAAAAAAATAAAATTCATTTTCAGCTACAACAACATCAGTAACGTCAATTTTTCAATCTTGGCACTCTAGCTTACTAAAAACTCACGGACCGCCCCTGCTGTATGAATGGTATTTTTAGGGAAATTAAGGATATGAAGTTCTGGGAAGGAAAGTGACGGACGTATTAATCTATCTCTTCCACTAGGTGCAAGGTGATCGGTCGCGAGAGACCGGGTGGAGAGGTCTAGATTAGGTTTTCCTCTACCAGTCACTCCCGATCGTGGCCGGATATGCAGCAAATGGGAAAACGCATTCGCTGCCAAGACCTAGAAAAACATCACCGCATGAAACCAGGCATCCCTGTTAAGGTTCCCGGGGCGGAGGTACCCATACCCACCTCCCAAAATAGAAAAAATAATATAAAATCGTGTTCGCCATCATCCGCTAATTAACAAGTTAATAATATTCAGCTCACTTTCAGACATCTTATTGTGTTCTTAATTGTAAAGTGAATTAATGTTCTAGACTGGCCGCCCCCACCACGGAAAGGATTAATAAATAATTTCGTGTAAACTTCCCGCTGGAGTATTTTGTTGATCTTGAAATATGGTTACCTATATACGCCTATATTTGAGGTATCGCTACTCCAAATATCTCGCGGTGCCGCGGGCGGGTGCGAGCGAGACAAGATGCGCCCCGTCCCGGTCGCACTCGCGGTGAAGCCTCCATCCGGAGGAGGTCAATCATACGGCGAGTTCCACCGCTCCAAGCCGCGCTGCTTTCCTATTCGCATTCCGATGTATTTTAAGTAATAAAATTTTTGTTTCTTTTGTATCAGTGGCACAAATTTATCTCCTCTTCAGCGCGTATTTGTTCCTACTTCTCTCTGAACCTTAAACCTACCACAAAGTCGAAGCCTAGCACGCGGCCTGTTCTGCGGCGTTGCCACTCCTCTACCGCTGCCTCTTCTAACGGAGCAGGGTTGCCAGTTCGGGAATAAATAGATAATTAAGGGAATATTTTCGCTTCGAACAAATTGAATTGCTTGAGGGCACGAAATGCCATTAACGTTGTTTTTGAAGATAATTAGATGGATGCATAATCTCTTTACAATAATTATTCTAGCACGTAAAGCTAAACTCGTAACAGTAGAGTGGATGAAATTACCAAATCAATGGAGTAAGAAGGTATGTATTTATTAAAACCCTTTTTAGGAGCGTTTACAAATGGATAGTAAAAATTATACAGTTTTTATTGTACGTAATTGAATTGCTTCAGTAAAAACATGTTGTATTGTTTAGTGAAAAATTGAAGATGTCCACTGAATTAGTATAATTATTTCCCTCCATTAGTAATCTGGGCAAAGAGATACATATATATATGGTAATTAGTCCAAGAATTTCTAAATAAGAAATAAATCCCGACTTCTAGTATTACGTAATAGAATCCGAAAGTTAATCAATGCAAGCAATTCTGTACACTAACTACATAATTTAATATTTTATCAAGTCAGTGAAAAACTATAAATATACCTTAAGGTTTATATTTTTATTTTTTAACTTTTTAACTTAATGAGTTAAACCTCAAATTTAATATTTTAATTAATGAAGATAATATTAGCGAAAGTCAATCGAAAATACGAAACAGAAAATTCAAAAAAGATACGGATACATCTGGGACTCGAACCCAATTGGCCCGGATTGCCAGAGGTGCTGGGTTCGAGTCCCAGATGTATCCGTATCTTTTTCTGTTTCGGATTTTCGATTGACTTTCATTAATATTATCTTCATTAATTAAAATACCTTTAGGTATTTTAAGAAACTCTCATTTTTTTGTTCAATTAACATTCAATTAATTTGTAATCGCAGAAAATAAAAATAAAATCATTTTAGGTAAAAAAAACTTAAATATCTCACATTGCTGCCTTAACACTACTTTGACAACATGGGAAAGCTTTCAAAAATTGTTTTTGACTGCAAAAAAATCACTTAAAAATATCAAAGCGGTTATTTAATTTGAACGCACTAAAGTTACATTACTTTTGCGCATAAAAAATGATGAGTACTAAATCATTTTTAAGACTTTCCTTTTTCTTAAGAAACTGTACATATTTGCAATATAACGAAGGTTATAACCTTAACGGTATCCAATATTACTCAACAATGCAAAATAATATATGTAAAGGCACTTGAAACAATAAAAGCCGAGGTATACATTTATTTTCTTTCCAATTATCCACAGAAAAAAAATTATGAGATTTATTTACTAAAAAAATTATTAAAAAAATCATATCCTATATATATTCCTTTATAATACAAGATAAAGTAGGATGGACACTAAAACTTAATTTTTCATGAACATCATTCAATAACGAAAATAAACTTTTTCAAGCCTTAATTTGGAAAATTAAGGAAGTCTTCTTTTCTTTTCGTGTTTTTTTATCCTGTATTTATACTGTTCAAATCTTCAAATAAAGACATCATCTTAATGCTCACATAAATTGATCGTGTGCTATTAATTCTCAACATACCTAATTGCTTAAAATTACTCAGAGAATAATATTTATGCACATCATTTACGAGTACGAAGCAAGTTCTCCTCTGAGTTTGGGGAAAAGGGATTTTTTCCCCCTTTCCGGCATGCAAAACCTCAGGCGACGGAGATGAGATATTGAAAGTTCTATGTCGGTAAAAAGGAGCTTTCTTCTGCAGTAATAATGCAACGATTCATTTACGAGCAGAAATTAAGAAAAGCTTCAGTATTGTTACATTGAGAGAGAAATGTTTTCCTAATTTATAAATGTATGAAATAATTTCAGGAAAGTTTATTATGAAAAAACTTTATTTAATTAAGAAAGTGAATTAAAAATAAAAGTTTCAAATAGCACATTTTTATTATGTTATGGCATATCTGGGAAGGCCGTTGTTTGAGTTTCCTTAAAACGAATTGGACCAAAAATATTTCGAAATATTTTCTTTAATTTCCATTCTAACTAACTGAACTGAAATAACTGACACTTGAAACTCTTTCAAAAATATGTATAATTACGACTGGATACCTATTTATATCGATGACTACTCTATCAAGATTTAAATTAATAAAATACAGCATTTCAAATATTATGGAAAAAACAAAATAAAAAGCTCGTCTTTTTTATGTCTACTGAGATAAGCGGATAATTGCGAGAAGATGAAAGACACACAAAATTCATGTTTTATCCGTTTGCAGTAAAAAATTAAATTAACGAATTATTTGAGGAACATGTATTTGGCGTTGGCTAATAAGAGTGCGCGTTTATTAATTGAATATGTGAACAGTACATCAATCAAAGGCCGATGAAACGGTGACGAATATTTAAACATAAGGCTTCGCGCATAGAAAAATCAGGAGGCTTCATGGATATAAAAACTACTATTACGCATTACACGGTTATACAGAAAGTTGTTGAAAGCAATAGGTTTACTAACTGAAACAACGCCCACTGGATATTAATTGGCTTGCAAAAAGAATTCATCAGTATTGATACAAGAATTATACCAATATACAATGCCTCCAAAATACCTCATCATGCCATTAATAGCCAAGTTGCTGATAGCTGTCGGTCTTGTTGAAAATAATGTATTTACCTAAAAAAATATTCCTGACAAGCTGGCAGCCAAGTGTGAATACAAGTAAAATAATCATAGTGCTGCAAAATAAAACTATGTATTACAATATGTAAACCCAAATGTAGGAATGCATGAAGGGTACTATCAACGTATACGTGCGTATTTAAATAACAAGGTGTTGATCAGGCAAAAAAACCTCGTGGTGTGAACATTAAATATTTGATTGCTCTATATATGAAAATATTAAATTAACACATTATTTCGCAAGAAACAAATCGTGAACTTTTATACAAACCAATCAACTCTTTTAACACCTCCAGAATTTAGCTATAAAATAATCATTTCTATACAAATCGTATTTTTACACAGCCGGGTGCAGTTCTGCCGAAGCAGAACCAACGTTGATAGTGCGCATTGTTGACCAATAAGCCTCGTGATTGGCAAGAATAGTTGTTTTATGGCCGCAGCTTTACACACGTCTACGCTTGGTGCCTTTTTCCCCAACTACAAAAAAAAATCGTCACGATAAATATTATACATGAAATCGAATCAACGTATTTACTTCTGTTTTGTTCTCTCACCACGTGGGGATCGATTTTCTGCCAATTATTATTTGTTCAACCAAAAGCTAAATGTGAAGTGTGAGAATCATTATTACAGAAGTCAAACCTCAAATTAACTCATTTCTTTAATATATTTTTTTTTAAACTCAGTTATCAAATATTTTTAATAAAGTCACACACTTTTAGATTTGATATTTTTTTTCTAGACATTGACGAGAAATAATATTCACATATATAGGTACGTCGTTCACTCTAGATTGCTCTACAAGTCTACAATATAATCGATGCAAAGAGTACCTATTAAGTATTGAAAGAAAAGTTGAAACAACGGTAATGTTAGATAATGTAACGTAATTATTAAGAAGAATTAGAACGCTCGAAGACGTCGTGCATATGAAGATCGGCCCCGAAATCGTGAAATAAAAATATTTTATTACTTACCGATCAATTGGTGAGAGCAGAGATTTTAATAAGACGTGAAAGCTTAGGAAGTTGGGAGATAAGTTCTTGCTGCCAGTAGGTAACAATAATAATTAGTGGTTTCCCTACTGCGGGACGGAGCGCCCAGTCAAGAGATTGTATCTCGGAAGAATTCTCCACTTTAATAGTAAAAACTGACGGGAAACAGAGAAAACCATAATCATTTTATTATTATAACGTCACGACGATGAATAGCTCATGTGATGGAGCGGGAATGGCCGATCGGCTTGTAAAAATATAAAAATAAACTACGCCACTGTTTTACGAGCCCCGTATATACTTTGTAGAATAGAAATTCGATATACCTAGTGGCTCAAATTCTGGTTTCGGGGGTCGAAAACCGAGGAACCTCAACAGAACAGACAACTCGAGACTGTCAGACCACAAGTACAAGAGGAAAAACTTACCAAATTCTACGAATCTAAATTTTTCTGATGAAAAAACGATTGACTGCTAAAATGAATTCTGCTTTTTTCATTAACATTCTTTAAGAATCAAATATTTATTTTGCATAATTTTAGTACTCACTGTTTATTTATTCAAAGCCGGCTATTTATTGCACAATTTCGACATCCTCCTACTACCAATTAACACCTGCAGTACCCCAGTCGGTTGTGAACTTAGTTATTGTGAAAATAGCAACCAGAACGGCCAGTATTCTTGCATCGCATTATGTCGTGTGAACTCATTCACTCATAATGAATTAGGTACCCTTATTGTTAAATCACGTTATGATTCTTAGAGACTTATAGTTATAATTTGATGAAAATAACCAACTTTGTTCATATCACTATTTTTAATTAAAAAATTATCATATTTCAAAGCCAAAGGTTTCTTTATCAGGATACATAGCTTACTGAAAATTAAGCCATAATAATGGATGAAATACGAACGGGACTGTTTTTTTTATTTAGCCGTAAGAGATAGTTTTTAATTATTTCTTATTGTACGAATTATTTACATAAAACAAATAAAATGATTTTATATAAATAACAAAAAGTTTTATAAATTAAATCAGCAGGTAAATATAACGCAATGATGTGATTAAGATTTTTGGGTTAAAATATAAATGCAATTAGGTAATTAGTTTCATATTTGGGTGGCTCCGCTAGCCTAAAATAATAACGATTGAATTCAATAAAAGATGAACATACAAAAATGATTTTAAGTCGCGACGAAACGCCATCAACCACTAAGAAATAAAATAAACTATACATCAAATCTAAGTGCCATGTACCTACCTACATTTAGAAAGGAGGTAATCATCGTAAAGTTTAATAATTCGTTTCAAAATTTGGGTTCATTCATCAGTCAATTGCTATTAACTTTCTTTACATCTAGATATTCACTCCAAACGTATCTACCTATTAGACAAATATTTTTATCACTTATCGCAGTCGTACAAAACTGCACGGAAAAAAATGGTATTCGAAAAAACGATAATATTAATAGTAAAAACGGTTAAAAACGGTACTGATGTTCTCACGAACAAATTAACAGGGTTTCAATGTTTATTGGCGGGAAAATGTAAGAACAATTTTTTGGTATAGGTACTTAATTTCGTACGTATACCAACAAATTATTATTTCATTTTCTCGCCAAAAAACAATAAAGCCCTGTTAATTTGTTCGTAAGAACTTCAGTCCCGTTTTTAACGGTTTTTACTATTAAAATTATCGTTTTTTCGAATAAAATTTTTCTCCGTGTGAGCTCCATTTAATACGTGTTGAGTATATTCTAATAGATTTTACGGTATACATTTATTTTTCGAGAATCGGTGGTTAGACATAGAAAAATAATTTATTTTAAAGAGAGATCTATTACAATACACGGCTAGAACAATGAAGAAGACTCTAAATCTCAAAAGATTTCTCCGCCCTACTAACTAATAAGTAGATACAAATTACAAAACGAATAATTGGACTCGCTCATCTTTATGGATAACATAACACGAGTATAAACACTAAATATTAATGGGATTATCTTATCAAATTAACAATCGGTTTAACCAGATCGTTTCCCCAAATTAATTGCCCATTGATCCGTTTATTATAAATCAAATAATCTTTGAATATACCAGCTACGTCAAAATAATATGTTTGGAAGCACGTAGCACCGTGTTTCGTTTTGTCAAAGTGCTGGCACAACCTCAAAAAATGCCAGAAAGTATTTATTAAATCAATTATTTCTGAACGTATTCTATTAGCTCGATGCCAAATGACCATAAAAAAACAATAAAAGTTAATTAGACATAATTTAATTTTATGCATTAATGATATATTTGTTTGTGAAAGTAAAGTCACCCACGGATGAAATGTTAAAGTATATATTTAAGGTGCATTAAGATGATACCCGGTGGTGCAGAAATAGATTTTACTAAAATATTGCTGTCACTGTTGCTCTTACTCCACCGGATATTGAGCGAAAGGGACAATGCACTTACACCTAACTAAAATTGAGGTTTTGTATTCCCCACTTTTCTCCTCCAAAAGTGGACTGATTTTCAATTTTTTTTACCAACTACATAAGAAAAAACTATTCTATGTCTGTACGTTTTGTTTTTTTTTTTTAAACATTATCTGGTTTGTATACTGAACATCTTTTGACGGCGTTTAAACCAGTCAATTTTATTGATTTTTGGAAGGTCATAACTTCTATAAAAATTAACTTTTCAAAAAAAACAAAAAGTACCGACACGCTAGTAGTTGATATCTATTTTATGCAAAAACAATATTTTCTCTAGGGTTAAAATCCAGAGAGATAAATAGGGAATACGTTTGTATGGAAAAATCACCGACGGGTATCCTCTTAAGTTAATTAATCCCCGCCCCGGCGATTCTACATTGTTAGATTGACACTGATTCTAGTTTAGTGACGAGACCAGCTATTCAGGTTTCCCCCAATAGGTAAATTGTTAAATTCTAGATGTGTCCATTGCAAGTGTAAATTCGCCCGATGTCTGTTGCCTGGTGGAATGACCGAAACCACTGTTAAATACGAGCATTCTCATCTCGATAGTAGAATATACAAACAAAAAAACTAGATCAAACCACCAGATAAAAGAGTCGGACATAGAAATAATCTGACGGATATGTCATTCGGCACCCACGTGTGAATGCAGTCAGATCCACGGAGATTAAATTGTTAAATGAATTAAACCATTGTGTAGGAAAGGTGGGCGCATTGTGTTCGTAATCCGAAGCACACCTTCGGCAGAAAGCCTCATTTTTACTATAAACACTTTTCATTTCAAGAAGAATCGCACATAAAAATAAACCTGGGGTCATCCGGAGTGCTAGAGACAGCGCGTGAAAGAGAAAAGAGGCTCCCAGTAAAACTACACTTATTATTCCAAGGAAGCACTCGATTATTTGTTTTTTTCTGCTCTATCATTTATTTTTATTTCCTATTGTTTCTGTATCTCATTCGAAGAAAAGTCATGCCATAGATGCCGGTTGCTGATGAAAGCCACAAGTGCCCGGTACTAACATCGTGACGAGTTAAATTAAACAAAAAAATTGATCATTAGGTGTCGGTGTTAGGCAACGGCAAGGACACCGACTATATGTGTCTCTCTTCACCAATAAAACCCACGAAAGATGAGTTAAGATAGACCATTCTAAAAAAAGAACGTCTCCACATCTTCAGCCTGCTCTGATTCACGAGTTCAAGTTTAACCCTTTCGATTGGTAGGAATTTTACTATAATTTCACGTAGCTCGATGTGCATGGCCTTAATGGATATCAAATTATATGAGAACTGGACGAAGGAAAAATAAAAGGTGGGAGATTTGAAACGTACAGCGTGTTTTTTCTCCGGGATTATAAAGTGATTTCTTCGGCATGCAGGTCGCACTGCTTTTAAGTAAAAGCTCGCGCAGAAGCTTTTTTCACAAACAACAAATTAAACCGAATTCATTCGACGATTTATATGCCTGATCAAACCAAAATACGTCAATTTAAAACAACGCAAATGAATTAATTGCCTGTCACTTTATGAAAAATGTGGAAACAATTTCAATAGTTTAGCAATCATTGATTGCAATAATTATGAAAGAAATAATTGCACATGATGCGGAGCTGTCTGGTAGATTACTCCAATTAATTAGATCAGAAGTATTACAAGAAATGGAGCTAATGCCAGATTAGTTTTAATTAGTTAAGGCTGATAATTAATTGATGCCACGGAACCTGTATATAGATAGGCATGTGCAGACTATAAAGTGCAATTCAAGAAATATAAGGATAAAAAATTAAGGAGTGATTTTGAGTTTTACATGTGCGTGAAAAAAACGATATTTTGGGTGATTGCCATCTAATTACATATATTGTCAATAAGATTGACATCATTATTGTTTCAAAAAAATTGGCCACCACTTTTGTTACGCCAGTTTTATTCAAAGTGTCACATAGATGCAATGAGTTATTGAAACTTCAGTGTAAGCTGTTTTGCTAATCCCTTTCGAACTTTCTGAAAATAATTTATGTCACGTTATTGTGTTTTCAACATTTTAAAATAAAGTAAATCTCTTAATAATTAATTCATCTTCTCATTTAACTCACGTGACACACATAGGAGTGTTTTGGTAATTTGACACGCATCCAATTATAGTAAATAAACAAAGGCCCTAGAGTGGATAATACTCTTAGTATTACCCTGGTGAGAGACAACCATTCACAATCGAAATGTTAATTACACAGCGGTTGACGGATATCTAGAAAAACACCGGTTAATGGTTTTTTTACTAAATTTTCCTTGCGCGTAATAGATTTAATTTAAGTAATAGGAGGAAAAAGTGAACAAATTTGCTTTACGACATGCTTTCAATAAGCAAAAGGCTTTAAAACACAAGGTTGCGTATTATGTTTTCCGTTGGAGTGAGGGTCACCCTTTGGCTGGTTCAGAAGTTGGTCGGGCAGCCGCAGCCGGTCGGGAATTACGTCCGTCGAATTATATTTCGGAATCAAATTTTGATTATTATCATTGCCTAACTATAGGGCACATCTTCCAATCTTGGATTATTATTGCCGTGGTTGGGGCATTACTGCGGCCATGATTGGTAGTGAATCGGCGGCCAAAATGGCGGCGGACTTACCATTATTCCAACATGTGTTTATTCCTCGGCAATTATCATTTTTATATTCGCTTCGTGGGGTTTATTAGCCGATTTTTTGGAAGAATGTTATTGTATGGCGAGCGGGTTCGTTTCTACGGCTGTAACTATTTTTATTGCTACGATTTGGTATTTTTTAAACTATTCCGTGAAACGGGAGAGTTGCTTTGGTGAAGTTGATTTGTGAAGACAGTAAATGTTAAAAAGGTTAAATTGGAGTTTCACAAATTACTAAATAATACCTGTGGCTCCAAAGAAGTTCCAAAAATTTAGGTTTGTGTTAGAAGTTTTTACCCTCGAAATTAATGTGTCATTCGTAAAATTTTATTACTATTACAAAAAAACTAAAAAAAAAATATTTTCACGTGGTACAAGTGTTTCGACATCCCGATCAGACTGAAATTATGAAAGGGAGGAAAATAAAAGGGATGAGGATATTCAGAAATAATCTCGCACTTGAAATATTTTTCTTAAAAATAGCTAAAGCCATATCGAGTAAATGTTTGATTATCACTGCTCAGCTCATATCCAACTAAAAAAAATATTGTTCCTTATATTATTTTTACATTAACTCCACACAGGAGGCCCTGAGAGAATTTATTTTCCTATGTCATCTTTGGGGATGCTGATACTTATTTTAAGTAGTGAACATTAGTCTTGAAGAGACCCATTATGTAGGAGTAAGGAAACATAGAAGCCGGCAAATCGTTCCACAGCCGAGCTGCTGAACTGAAGAACGAACGCAGAAATGACCCATTCTCAAAAAATTCGACTATACATGTCATTTTAAACGGATAAAATTTTTAATCCATTTAAGCAAATTATATAATAATAAAGTAACAATGCTCCGTACAAAATAATTCCCTATCGACTCCGGGTCTCCGTCGGCGGTGCAGTATTATCGTGATAGATTTGATTGTGACCGACCCTCGGGCTGCGCTACTGTTTCTGAGCCCCGTCTCCCTCTAACCCGTTGGATTCCCCGGCCGCCGCACGCCGCCATCCCGCTCCCGCTACGGCGCAAGGTGAAAAATAAAGCGCTCCAATAAGGCGAAGAAAGGTAATCTGCGATGAAATTTATTTATTCGTTAAGCGAGGGGAAGTTTAAATATGATAAGGAAATACGGCCGAGATTGTTGTGATTCACTTACTCGGTGCGAATTGATATCTTTCAAATCAGGTTGTTTTACACAGTAACTGCACATATAAATTTTCAGATAATTTTACACAGAAAATAATAGTATCATTCTTCTACCATATTCAAAATCAGAATGTTTTACTGAGACTACAGCTATGGAAATACCATCGTTAAATGTCAGATTATTTTACACAGAAATGACATAGGTATAAGGAAAATCTATAATAATTTATTTGTTTTATATGTTATATTATTACAGATAAAGTCATAGGGAAGAAATCCTTACTATTTTTATTGTACAGGTTATTAACGAGGGTAAGGTTTAAAAGGCGAAAAAGGGCATATTTTAATGATTTTTTTGGAGATATGAATAATGTTGGTTTATTTATTTATATACACGTTATAGTTTAATATTTGAAGTATCTTTTAAAATATTTTCAATTAAAAATATCTATAAATAAGTTCGTGAGAGCGACTCTCCAGAGGTGCCTCCAAAAAAAGTTTTTTTGAGGTGAACATCATAACTCGTTAGCGGATCATCCGAAACAAAAAAAAATTAATGCGTTTAAAAGGTGATATGTTTTCTCGCGTAATCTGGGGGAGGTTTTTTTTTGCAGCACTTTGAAGTGAAAAACGTGATTGTTATTAAAAATGGAATGGAAAAAATTGGAAAAAATGGTAAACAAAAAAAACCCTTTCTCGCTACCTGTTGATTTATGTGTAGAAAGAAATATGTACAAAATTTCAAAAGGATCGGTCAAGCAGATTTTGAGTTATGATGTTCACGAACTTCAAAAATCCGGTTGAAAATCGAAAAGGGCTAGTCGCTTAAAACGCTGTATCTTCGTTGTTTCTCCGATTTACTTGAAATTTCGAAAAAATACTCTCGACATATTTTACATTCTGAAATACTTGAAAAAAGGTTTCAGAAGCTTACCCCCCCCCCCCCCCCCCACTTTAAAACCAATTTTTCTTCCACTTCGGTCAATGAGTAAAAATTTTAGTCTCCCGTAGCTTTTAATGATGTTTTTTTCACTTTAAAAACAATTTTTCTTCCACTTGGCTCACTCAGCTCAGAAACCGTCTAAACCCTTCACCCGACCCTAACTATCCAATATTTACTGACTTTTTAAATGTTTTAAGTTGAAAAAAAAACATCAAAATGTCAGCGAAGTTCAAAATTTCATGAACATTTTTAACTCCAAATAATGTCTAGAATCGCTAATTAAAGTTGATCAAGTGCGTTTCTTAACACCCTTTATGTCTACTACACATCATCTAAAAACTGGGGTACGTAAACTGACGATTTTCCGAAAATGAATAAATCAAAAATATACCAGGTATTTAACAAACAAATTACAATTAGCTTCGGTCAAAATAGTATTGAAAAACTTTTGATAGAAAAGATTGATTGAATAAATTTTTTTATACGGCTGGACGAAAATGTACAAATTCACCATTTGGATTTTAGCTACTACTTTAGGCGGTAGCCATTTTTATATTTTAATAAGTGGTTTTTGTGTTTAATCTTGACAGAATTCTTTCTCCTGATTTTTTATGGTACATTTACAAAATTCAAAGACAATGAGAAAGCGAGATATAAAGTTGTTTCTGTGTGATTACTCACAACTTGCAAATCAACACTACATTGATATATTGCTATGGTCAGAATCAAAGCCACAACCACCTGACCTTAAGCCAATTGAGTAGACCATTTCGCTACAGAGTTTAATGAAAGTCTAAGTAATGCCCAATAAGTGATAAACAATACAGCCTTTCTAAGAGTTCAACAGTCTGTGTCGGTTATGGGTAACCTTTTAAAGGCCGACACAATCTGTGGTGTTGTGGTGTTGTGGTATTGTGGTGTTGTGCGTGTGATCGATAGCAATCCGAGCAATCACACGGATTAATCGCAAGTGCATGAATTGCGCCGCCTCATGTAGAACAATAAATGTGTCGACAACAAAAATTACAATAAACGTGAAATTTACGAGCGACGTTAAAATGCAATCCACCTGACCGTGAAACAACGCCTGTGCTTAAATCGGACGAACAAATGAATGGATGCCATTAAAAAGTGTTTATTTAAAGATCTGTACAAAAAGAACATGATAAAAAAGGTTTAAGCTGTGATATGACGATTTGATAATGCGACCAATTGTCAATAGATGTCTCCGTTGGTCGCTTTGATTTATCAATAGAACCATGTCAGTAATTTCCTGTTTTCAAATTAAACCGTTTTCTTTTGTTTGTGACACAGAATGGAATTCTTTCTTTAAGTTCTCGAACTCTAGAAAACGATGATTTGCTACCGAGGCGTCCAATTGTTATATTATTATTAAATAAATAAATTTATTAAAATAAACTGTTTAAGCAGTGCCTTCTTTTAACACCTACTATTGATTTTTAAAGGTTTCTTATAAAATTTATATTTGTGGACTAAAAATATTATCGAGGCTGGGTTTTAGTCTTTAGAAATGTTTGATCGCAAGAAAGACTGATAGAAGAGATTTTCTTAGAAAATCAATTATTGAGACGGTCAAGAGAGGTTGTTTATAAAATAGTTATGATCGGTGGTTACTTGGCGCAAGTGGATCAGTTTGTATATTTTATTTGTTATTTTAGAATTGTGAATGCAGAAAAATCAATCACTGTACGTACTACACGTAGTAAATGCTAGTAAAACTTTGTCAAACGTTGTGACGTTAGTAGGCCGCCGTCCATTTCTGATACCAAATCTGAGTTATTTATTTATTATCGGGCTTTCGTCCAATTTACGAAATAATGATAAAATTTATATAAAAAGGTAAATTGTAAGAGTAGAGGATGGTATATGGAAGCAGAATGAAAAGAAGAAGCAAATGGCAGACATAAACATAAGAAAATAGAATTCAAGTCAAGATCTTAGCTAAAAGTCAAAATATTTATAATATTTCTTCACTTGTTTAGTGACCGACAAAAATCATTTAGACTTATACCCAAAAAATCAAGATCTTGAGTTGAGTGGACCAGTCTACATATTCTGGATAATGGTGAATAAAATCCATTATTATTTGAGTATTGATTGAAGAAGAGCAGTTAATTATTTCTGAATTTACGGGAAGGTATATTGAAGGTATAATATTATCAAGACGGGAAACTGCAGATAAATTTCTCAATTAGACTAAATGCAATTGAAATCATTTTTAAGTGTGAATGGATCAATTTTGTTTTTCAGGATAATCTGAGATCTAGTGCGTGTTACCTCGTCATCATCAATCAATCTACGAACTTTTAAAATTTTCATTAAAGATACATTTTTTTTTGTAAAATACAGTGGTCGTTTCTTATAAATCCCTACCTAAAAGCTTGCAGTACGTAAGTACTTATTAGCAGTGGCGGCTCGTGACTTTTGGTGAGCTAGAGTGCTAATTTTAACAAAAATGGCATTATTGATGTCGTTGTAGCCGAAAAATTTTTTTTATTTTTTTTTCAAATTTTTTTTTTTTTGTATGAAGATTTTCAGGAAATCGGTGCGGCGCACAGCAAAACTGAAATTTCCTGAAAATCTTCATCCAAAAAAAAATTTTTTCAAAAAAAAATAAAAAATATTTTTCGGCTACAACGACATCAATAATGCCATTTTTGTTAAAATTAGCACTCTAGCTCACCAAAAGTCACGAGCCGCCACTGCTTATTAGCCTTAGTAAATCAGTCGTTATAAATTTGAATCCTTATTTTTGCATAAAATGAACCTATTAGTGAGGTATTTCACACGAGCGAATACCATGGTACTGTTCCTCCTTGTAAAACTCACAGCTTCGAGTGCTCTGGAATTATTATAACATACCGATCGTAAGCGATTTTACGAGAATTGTTTCAAAAATGCACTAAACAGTCCATTCGTTGAGCTTTCAATTAACGTTTTTGACACTTATAACATATTACGAATTACGACGATGAAACCTATTGTTTTTAAATGGAAAAAAAAACTGAATGCGTAATGGCTAAGATATGGATATTATTAGTAAATTATGGCGAGCCACAAAGTTAATGCTTATTACGAATATGTGATATTATTAGTTTGTTTATTTTTTAAATTAAACCTTTTTACTAATATAATATAGATATCTCAACAAATAAAACAATTTGTTTTCCTTCTGTGATGTACTTCTAGAAATAAAACAAATTAAATTCTGATTACAAAAGAAAATTTGATTCTGTTGTTCATTATATAGATCATTACAAAGAATAGTAAATAGTTGGATATATTATTATTGCCTTATTCTGATTTATAGTTAAAAAGCTCTAAAAGTCTTTTTCTAGCCAATAATAAACAGCCTCCAAATATTATCGCCAAGGGACTCCGTAATCGCCACAGTATTTTCATCGGGAGTTTTTTACTACCAAAATAAACACCTCAAAGTTTAAAATGCGAAATAAAACCTTTTCGCACGGTTTTTTTTTATCAATTAAGTCTTGAATCTTGTCTTTGTAATGCCTTAAAATAGCATTCCGATGGTGACGGTTCCTCAAAAGCGTATTTTATTAATTTTTCAGACTTAAATTTTAAATTACTTTCAGTGTTAAAAATTAATAAACCACGATTTATGTTTACTGACGCAGGTCTTTTAGTGTTCAGGCGGCTACAAAATCCGGAGTTATGTTGTTTGTGGTGATTTGAGGTCCAATTTGCACCTGAGTGCACCTCGGCATTCAAGGGGAAATAAACACAGACCTATTAGATCCCCCGTCTTAATGGAAAACTCTTTCAAAATTATCTTGGTGCAGGGCCGTGGGCGTAAAGGGAAAAAACATATTTATAATGAATCTAACAGAAGTCGCTTCAAGATATTTACTGTAGGTACTGAAACAATGAAGACGGTTACATACCCGTTTTTCTAATTCTTAAAAAAAGGATTTTATGTTTATTATTTTTTTTTTTTTTTGTCAACGGTAACTTTGGAGGCACTTAAAAAATCTGATAATACTATCATAAAAGTAACCTTTTGTAGTTATATAAATATGTTGTTATTGTCAATAATTGACTAGATTATGAATTTTATAAACACTCCTAACCTGCCAAATTGAAATATTAAAAAAACGAAAGCGTTTATAATCAATTGTTTAGGTGTATATATTTTTAAAATCTAAAAGTATTAATTCTATCGTTTATAAAAATGTATAAAGCAATCATGGTTAAGTTATAAAAAGGTAAATCGTGAATGAATTGTATGACCAAAGTATGGCTTACAATGGAAAATCAATGTAAGTACACTTCGAGGGTGTTTTGGTAATCAATTATTCTATCGCTCAGGCGCACATCAACATTCAGCAGGTAGAGGAGTAATTGTACCGATGACCGAGAGAGGAATTCCAACATCCCTAACGCAATACCATCCAACCCTTAGGACAGCAAAATGAACCACCCAGTAAAAAGAACACTCTATTTCTACAATGTAAAACATTGTGATCTTGGGAAGGCGGAAGAATTTTTTTCAGGTGCCTAGGTACTTTTTTATTTTTTGATGACGTGTGGATTAGGTTCCTCGGAAATCTCGGAGGCTGCATGTCCTATCTAGCCGAGGAGAGCTGGCAACCGCGCGGTCCAAACGTCAAGGATTGAGATTGCAAACACTTTCTTACTATTTTCCTCCATACTTCACAGGACTTTTAGAACTTGACAGGTTAAATTAGTATTTATCTGACTTATAACACTAAAAATGCTAAAAAAAGGAAAACTACGAAATAAAAAGAAAAAGTTATAAATATTTTTCCAGTATCTAATATAAAGCAACTACCTACTTACAAATGGATTATTTGCGCTGCATTGTTTTTTTTGTGGAACCCAAAAAGTTATATAAAAATCAATAAGTTTTTGCCAACAGTGTTTTGTTTTTAATAAAAGAATGAAAATGATTTTTACTTTTCTTGCATTGTAATTATTTACTGTAAAAAAGGAGGTTAAAATGATCATTAGGCTTCAAAAATAAGAGTAGTGACTTTTATTTAGAGTTGTACTATGGCAACGGCCGCGAGCACCCACCCCCTCCTACTTCCCCCTACTGCACAGTTCCTTAGTACCACAGAGTTCTAACTCCACTATAATCTCACGCACTACCTACATTTTCAACCTACCGTATTCAAATAAGCCCATGTTTTTCTCCACATCATCGGGAGTCCCGATTCGGTATCTAGTATCCCTTTCTTACTCTTAATATCATTATATCCCCCATCTCTCTCGGGATTGAGGAAAAAAGAGTGAAAAGACTCGCGGCACGCGGTGTCTCCCTCGCACCAAGGAGAATGTTAATAGGGCCTCCTGTTCGCACCTGACAAATGTAGTCGGATTCCTGAAGTACCATCCGGACCCGTCAAATAACCATTTCGAAGTATTGATTCGAAAGAAAAATACCGATTTCATCAAAGACTGTCGATCGATAAGAAGCAAACGAAGGCATCTTTTTGAGTAGTGGTCGTATTTTACTTTCCGTATCGTGAGTAACTTGTTGGTTTGTAATACGAGCTTGGCTCCGGCTTCCTACAGAAAGCATGATAGAAAGACGCGCGTAAAAGCTCATTAGAAGGCATAGAGTGAACCACTCGGCAGTTAAATCATTACACTTGGACGAAAAGCATAAACCAATCCCACACAAAAATTACATTTCAATAGAATAGTGAAGACTTTTTTACAAATTCATTACGAACTCGTTGAAAGAATCTTGAATCGACTGTATATTAGCCACTATTATTTCACGTGGCGGCTTTCGTCATTGCTTTTCATCTAGCATTTGTCACGTGAATTATAGGTTCATTTGTTTATTTGAGAAATGAATCACCAGTGGTTGACAAAGTGATAAATCAATATTGACGTCGACTACAAACAGGCGACAAACTAATAAATACGTATTTCTTATCAAAGCTCGACTTTTATGAGTAATGTTAAGGCAAACCAACATTGAAACAGTTACAAATCGGCTAAATAGATACTGTGATATGTTATTGAACAAGTTTTGTATCAAAATAAAACATTGTTAATATTTCAAATCAATTTCATTGAATTACAAGTTTATGAGAAATGTATAAATTTATTTTTAATTTTCGTTATAACCTTAAATAAGAGTTATCTTTTTTTATGTTTTAACCCCAGGAATTCAGGAAATTATGGAGTAAATTTAAACTGTATCTCTATCAGCAGCTTTGGATTGTCTTAATGTAATAAGTGCCTGAAGAAAAATTACAGAAATTCAATAATAAAATTAAATTGTCCTCGTCATTAGTCCTTCTTTGGTTCTTCGACACCTCCGATATTAAACGGGTTTGGTCTGTTACCGGGCGTCGATGTCTTTTAAAATATTTCAGATTGTCTAAGTGGCTACCGAAAAATCGTACGTTCATAAAAAAGCGTTTTGTGAATCTTAAATCCTTCTGACTCATATAAGAAGTAGGCAGTTGGTTTTCAATGTTAATTTATTATTCAAAGGAATAAGTAAATAGAGACTTTATTAGGTATGTTCCGGTGGACAGATGGTAATAGAATAAAAATAATGCGCTGTCTCTGTATAGATAAAATAACTTTTAAGAACTCTAAATACATATACCTACTCGAACTAGGCAGGTATTTTTATTAAACGAACCTAAATGACCACAAGACGAGATGGCAGATCAGGGGTATCAACTTCTTGAGTAATGAATAATCTCACTCGAATTGAGAAATCAGCAAGGGTGTTGATTGAGTTTTATGACATTACTATGAAAATTGTCGGACATAATGTCATTATTTAAACAATGGACGAAAAAGTATAGATAATCCAAAAATGTCGAGAAAAGAAATGCTATAAGTATACTCAACTCTAAATAAAACGTGATTCAACCAGACCAAACTAATTTCCTTGCAATTGTAGCAATGCAGCTACGTTTACAATAACTACGAATTGATTATCATATTCACATTGGGTAACTGATTTTCACATAGGTTCTTTAATAACTGAGGTCCGGGGCATACGTCATTCCTATGTCTACCTATGTTAAATTGTCGTGAAAACAAGCTTATGTGCGGTTAAAATGCGTAAATGTTAAAATGTTAAACCATGCAGTTAAAGTTGAAACGACCCCCCCTAAATCACACTAAACTTATTCATAATCTAGTTTATTCAAATTGGGACTTTGTTACCTTTGCATTGAATGGAAATTAAAGCACAAAAAGCGCAACTTACTTTGGTCTTTTTAGCGTCCAGTTTGTCCAAAAACGTCTCCGGTGCATTGGAAGAGGCCGCTGGCTTCTGGGTGCAACAGTTACAGATAATATGCAAATGTGCAAGTCAACACGCAAGGCGCATGCGCGGTGCATTACCATACCATCGGTGACCACTCCGCAGTCGCGCAGATATCAACCCATAACACCTCTTTACGGCACCATCTCTTTCAGACTGGACATTAAACTCCAAGATAAGCATTATTTTTGTTAATACTCATATTTGATCTAAATTGTATTTCACAAGTAAAACAAGTCCTTGTTTAATTTTTGATAAAACTGTAATAGGTATATTGGATAATTAAGAATATGTATAATACCTACTATACAAATTCTGTAGTTAAATTAATAGTCATTTTCTTTCATTGTGACGTAGATATTTATAATTAGGTTCATTTATATATTACGCACTATCCATCAAAATCTATCTGAAAACGAAATACCGAAAATCTGCTTTTCAAACAATTGCATCTGGTTAATAAATTATATTATAATAATTATTGTATAATAGTTAAATTCTTTGCAGTTATTTACACAGATCGAACACTTTTTACAGCTATAATTTTTAGTAATAATACTCTTGTAATTTTTTCATAAATGGTGCCATAAATAGATAATTGCCAAGTATTGAATTAATATTCTCGTTGACTTTAAAATAATACACGTTCAGAATGTAATTTTTTATTTTTAAATACTATTACACTGTCGCCAATCATTAATTGAATTAATCTAACCGCATATCACTAATTTAATTATATAGTGAGTTAAAACAGAATCTGTCGCACCGATGTTTTTTAACGTACATATTAACATTGCGAAGGTGATTAGAATATTCTCACAATAAATCCCAAGAGACGGGGAGCATTAACATAAACGAGTGTTTATAGATCTATAAATGTCTGTTAGCCATCTTCCTGATTGCGAAAATAAATTGGATTTTTCTCAATAACTTCTAAAATTTTCTAATCCATCTATCCAAATTGAATTAATTATAGGTGATGAATAGATTTATCTCATTAAAATACTTATCAATGCAATAATATTTCTATTTTTGAAACTGATAATTCGTAATGGAATTCCATTATAATAGTATAATCATACTATTACAATGCAATAAACTGCGAAAGGGAATAAATATAATAATCCATTTTATTTGCGTTGTTATTTAATAAAAACCTAAAAAAAGCTTTAAAAATAATATTTGACTTGAAGCCTGCAACACAATGATCTAATTACAAAAGAAAGCAACTCGAAGTAGATAAATGTAATCATTTCTTTGGAATGCAGGGTAAAGCATAACTTAAAAGAAAATCACATTTTACAATTTATTATTTAATTTTATTTTAAATAATTTCAAATTTGCAGCATCATTCATTTGACATTTCACAAACATTTGGTTCCTTAGAACAGGCAATCTGCCTTGCTAGTAACCAATGTCGATCTAACAAAACGTTATAACACTTTTTAAATATATTATATTATTATGCAATATTATGACTATTATTTTTGCTTTAAAAAATAAAAGTATCCAATGTAAAAAATAAATAAATAATAGTTTGTATATAAACAGTGATAGAAATGTATTGAAAGGTGATCCATATGAGAGTTGGCACTTGAACAGGTTGCCGATCTTTAACAAAATTGCTTGAAATGGTTTTACTGTGTTAGGTGATCAGATCTGAATATTCAAGTAGATACCTAGCACCGATCTCCCAATTTCCCATCTCCTTTCCTTTCCCACACGCTTCAGCCTCATAAAATACACATATTTAGGATGCTGGGGACGTTAATACTAGTGGTTCAATTTAATAAATATCCTAGCTCGTAGGACCAATGATGGTGGCGCTTGTTTAACAATTACTTCGATAGCAGTGTGATGTAAATTACACATTAAATTAATTAAAATACATTTGCCTTTAATGCATAGGAAAGGTTGGGAGCCCAAAGACTTACCTAATCTACTGCAAATGTCTCTTCAATAATCCACTGTTGGTCAGTTCAATGCCGCTGGTTTTTCTTCTCATTTCTTTTACATATAAAACACAATAGTTCTATTATTCTATAATACAACCAGAAATATATCCTTCGCGGCGATTCAAAACAGTGTTTTGGCGGGGTACAACAAAATACGACGAATTACAGCGGATAATTTGATTATTATCAAATAAAACAAGAATGTTTGCGGTGCGATTAACAGTAATCCATATTGCGACTTTTCTCGGCGTGGAACGAAACGGAGTTCATTTGTTTTCGAAGTGTTCAATTTTCAAAAGTCTCTGGACAAAATAAAGGGAAGGGAGATATGGAGCATTAAAAGGCTATTTGAATTACTCTGATTAATAGCAATCGAAAGTACTTACTCAACCAGCGCAAACAAATACTCTTGTGCGAAATTTACATTAAAAAATATATATTATGTATATTAAAGTGACACTTACTGATGTTTTTTTAATTTGCGGATGAATAAAAAAATGTGGTCACCCGGTTGCGGCTCCCCCCCCCCCCCTACCGCGGGTTAAGACCCCTCGGGTAATGATGGTCGCGAGGAGAAACCGGGCGAATAAGGCTACCGGACATTTACCCGTTCTGGCACAATATTTTTGTCATTGGCCGGTCGATAGCTGCATGGAGTATTGATAAAAAGTCAATGACTCGTGGGGATGATGGCTGAATAAATTTATATCAAATCCATTAAAATATACCACTTACCTTAAAATAACTAAATAATCGATTCCGGTTATTGAGTTTTTTGTGATATATATTTAGATATGAAAAATGTTTGCGAATTTTATTTTTTATTTAAAAAGTGTAGATTTATTTATGAAGAAACATCCCAAAGTAATAGATCGTTCTATAAGATACAAAACGTATACGTAGATAGTAACGGAGTACAAAATTGTCACGTTAAAAAAGTTTAATTGTTCATTTTTTTTAGACTCGACAGCAAAAATGTGTATATTTTGGGTATTAAGTTCAATAATGAAAATGTATTTTCCTCTAATTATATTTTTTTATTCAGTCTTATTTTCTTTTATAATCAATTATGAGTTAGTTAACCTTATCGTCCTTCGAAACTATTATCATTCTTAGAATTAACTTATTGATGTTTAAACCTCATTGTTAAATTTAATAACTGAAAAGAAAAGTTTTTAACAACTCTCAATGGAAATAGATAATAATAAGACATCGAAAATATTTTTTAAAATGCAATGTTCGCGACTGAAACTGGAACCTAGATCAACACTCTATCAATTTTTTTATTTATTTATTATTTGATATAAATTTCACAATACAAAGTTCATTTGCATGATCACGACCGTCATGCTAGGCCAATGCCCTTACCATGGCGATCGTAACAATTAGAATAGTAAATGTAGACTAAAAAATAAAAATAATATTTCATAAATATGCACAGACAGCAACAAAAATCAAACTCAATGATAAAATAGACATTTCAAATAAAAATCTCTCAATAATTAAAATACTCAAAAAAGTATTAATAGTCCTCCCTATTATAAGAAGACAAAAAATCACAGAAAAAATAGAGCGATGGCGAGGTCCCACAAAATACCGACCAATTCAAAGGATTAATAAAATATATTAAAAATTTTAATGAGATATGTGAAGCGTAATTTTCAATTCATGTAATCATTAAAAAAAGCCCAACCTTTCAAATATCCAATGTTGTACACGGTTGGTAAAAAAGTATATAGATTTATTTGACTTTATATCGGTGCTCAATTCATTGTATATTTTAGAAACGATGAACCAAAATTGTCGTTCAGTGAATGTGGTTTTAGTTTTACGGACCACGCAACCCAGGTTTGATAAAAAGTAAGAGTGTGCAGGATATTGTGGAACCACCATTATTTTAAATGATTAAATAAATAAGAAATAAGAAATTTTCGGCCAAGTATTGTGACCTTTTTTTGATACTAGAACTTAAGAGCCATTCAAAATACAAAAAAAGTTTAATTGCAAAAATTTTAAAAAAAGAATCAAAATTAAACAGAGTTTAATTAAAAATACATTTTATAACCTCGGTCACCAGCAGGTATTAATACGGTTTGGAGTTTTATGGCAAATCTAAAGTTGAAACAAATTTATAAGTAATTAAAGTCGCAACCCAGATCATAAGATTACAATAATTATGCATTCAAAATAATAATTATGAATTTGGTGAAATAAATTGAGATAAGACCTGCGACTGGTCTCTGCCCCGATATAATATTATGTTATCTTCAGGAAGTTATATAATCTAATAACAGGTTATAAAATCTACTAGAACGTGGTAGGAATACCAAGCAACGTAGTAGGTAGATAATATTAAAAATAATACGCTCATAAATATATTCTGTGATGATGATGAACTCTTGCTAAAATTAACACTCGTATAAAGTTGCTTAGTTCCTTTTCACTTTACCCATAATGTTGCTCAATTGCGGAATGAGCTGTGCTACGCAATTTTATGCTTTTATAACTGCTGTATACCTACATCCCTTAATTAAGTTTAAAACCATCTAATCGGGAACTCGCGAAGTTTTTAATAATTATCTTACGAAACTCATTATGAGCTTTAAGAAATGTGTAACGATTTGAAATAGTAGTCTTTCATCGTACTATTACAAAAGTTGATGTTCTACAATATTTCTTTAATACGATCAATATATTATTATTTTTAAATTTAACAAATTGTTCAAGAGAAATCAAGAGATTTATTAGTCTCCTATCAAATATATCATATATAGCTCATAGAGCACAAACTCAGTAGATTTTTTCAATGGTCGAATACTTCGAAGTTCTGTAAGAGTGTGTGTTAAAAATTGATACATGTATTCAAAATACATACCTACGCTGTAATATAATACCAACACAAGTAATACAGCATCAGCATGAAAGTCAAATGTTGAAGGCATATCTCGGCGTATTAGCGGGTCTGTCAGCTAAGATGATTCGTTACGATAGCAAACACAAGCGAGGCTGTTTCTCTGGATATTTCCCTTTGTCATTGGTTGTTATGGACCCAGTAATGGATAGGTAATTACATTCCCACCGCTGGGTCATTACAGTTGGCTTAAAGTGATTTTGGATGCCTCTAAAAGGCCAGACTGCGTATGTAGGTACCCCCGTAAGCATTCGAAAAGCGGTGGTTTTTTCTCGAAGCAAGTCGTTCCAGTACCGGCCTCTCGGTAATTTTAAATTAGAAACGATGAAATTATTGGACTACACGTACTGAACTGCCGAGCTGAAATTCTCAAGCGTAGATTTCAACAGGAAAACAAGTGCGCTACAGTCATAGAATTGCTTATTTTATGGCTACAGTTATGAAAATGAAAATTAAACGAAATAATTAATACGAAACATGAAATCATGTGTCGTTAAGATTTATCAATAATATGTTAATCTTCAATGATATATTACATTAGGTAATCTTCAAAAATTATTCCAATAAAAATTAAAATACAACTGTTCTATTTGATCAGTTGATTCAAACTTCAAACTTTCATGAAACTTGCTTGAACCTGATTGAATATTACTTGATTTTAGTGACTAAACAGCCAGGTTCTAAATACGTGTGTTTCCCATCTTCTTCTCCTCGCAATTTTACTTCAAGCTCACAGCATTACAAAAAACATTCAAGATACCATAGTCCCAGTGATTTAGGGCACTTGGGACTTTTACGCGGAATTCAAATTGAAATAAAAATGTTTTTATTTTCTTCAGATTCTCGCAAAACTTTGTATGTAACACGGTGGCATATCCCAGTTAGAGTTCAGTACGTGTGCTTACCGTTCAGTACATAAAGCTCGCATGTGTTGGTCATGTAGGGACCTTGTTCACCGTTCACTGTTCGGGCTGTTCAGGGCTCGGGACGAGGTTCACCGGAGTTAGATTATCAGTCTCGGAAGGCACGTTACCCGCCACTGAATTTGTAATGTGCGCGCAAATTGACAAGGACTATACGGTATACAGTTACCCGCCGGTCGATAGATGCAGACACGCTGATAGAACGTCATCGTTACTCCCACTGATTCAGGAATGAACAAACTCGACAAAACGGCTAAATAAAAGCTAACAACACAGCTGGAAAGTATCGGAAATTGCTATCTTTATGCTACGTCAAATAATCGTGTCCCTAAGTATCAGTAACTACTGCATTTTGCAAACGTTTATTAACAAGCTTCCAGCTTCCTTGATTCATCCACTTATTTATTGGTACACTTCAAAATAAATGTTTTTGTCGTTAAAACTATTGAAAATGAATTGCAATTTTAGATTTTCTTATCATTTTGTTTTGAAGAGTTTTACTTTCCATGTACATTTGTTTTTCTGCTACCGGTTTTGACACATCTGTATCATTCACTAGAAATCTTTAAACTAACTTAAAATTATAAAAACTTATATTCAGTAAAGAAGAAACTAAGTTTAAACATTCAAATTAAATAATTGCTTTAATTTGTGCGTTTTAGAAACCTTAGAAATAAACAAAAAAATAAAATAAAAAATTAATTTAGTTAACAAAATAATAGCTTCCTGTAAATCACCCCTTTTGACAACTTTCCCATACCATGTTGACTCCTCCCACTGTTCTCCCTCTCCCCCAAAATCACCCCTCCTACTCCCCTTACCTAATAAGTAATCATTTCTGTACTTGTACAAAATTTAAATTTGCTAGTGAATGAAACCGGTATCAGAAAAATTAAAATTGAAGTAACAAATGTTTATGGAGAGTAAAATCTTCAAAACAAAATGTCTAAAAATTGTTACATACTTAATGCCCAAAAAATAAAAAAATAAAAAAATCTTATTTTTCTGTGAATACCGCAAAAGATTTCCATCAATTTTGTTATGTTGCGACAATGAAGTGGGGGGAGGGAGATAATAAAGGTGGAGGTTGGGCTATTCAGATCTGTCACTAAATCGATACTTAAATGTTGATCTTTCTTCACAAAGGCGTTATAGAGAATATCTGCCCTACAGCTATTATCTATCTACACTAAATAACAATTTCACGTTTAAATGTAAATCCTGGAAATAATTGAAATAACATTTTTTGTAGCATTAAGTAAGTAGATGCACTTTAACTGTTTATATTAGTTATATTTTTATTCAGTTTTTTATCTTAAATTTAAATATCTGAATTAATAAAGTCTGTTGATAACGCAAAAAATACGTTTTCATAATATTCTATCGATAATGTTTAATGCTTCTTTCAAAGTTCTTTCCCACAAAAATTAATTGGTCTGTTGAAAATCGATCGTTTGTTTTCTTCACAGGAAGGCCGGTGTTGTAATTCGTAAGTAGAGCCTTATCAGCAATCAATAATTGATTAGATATACACAACTCTCATTTAGTCACTCAATCAGAACCCGAAATTAACGATTACATATTAAAATATTGGCATTTGAATAACTCACGAAAGTTATCATTAAAGTTTGAAATCTGAAGGTACCGTCAATCGACCGGTGTCCGAAAACTAAGTTGTAAAAGCGAATGTAGGTAATCATTTATAAAACGAATTGTGCAACTTTTTATAAACTTGTTTTACAGGATGGTTTGACGTTACTGTCGTAATTGTTTTGTGTACCGGACATATTGAACTTTAGAAAAGATATTAGACAAATCTATTTTACATACACGGGAATTCTATTCCTTTAATAAACGAAACTCGTAGAATAATAATACTATAAAAAAATTCTTAGAGATTTTGAAAATTATACTAAGAGTCCGCATCAGAACTCCTACATACTATGTTTTTAAAGCCCCGAATTTAATGTCTCGGAAATAATTCTCAGTCTCAAAACCAGGATAACTGTACACATACAAACTCGGACCGAGTCACAAGATCCTCATTACAACATACTTCCCAACAACCTACAACTAAAACGACTTTTGGACAAAGAAAACCATTTAAAAAATAACCGAGTTAAAAAAAAATCATTAAGGCACGGATTGTAGAAGAATATAGATTTAATTTTGCAACCTATCGGAGATCAAAGCTTTTATTGCGTTTTCTTCCAGATATCGCTTTATAATTATTGTCCTCTGGTAATATTTTAACATAGATATTTACTTATATTTCGTACACAAAACCATGTAAAATGTGACCTTAAGGTCATTCACGTTATTTTCATTTCAACTACTTAAAAAAGTTATAAAAAATAAATTATAAAATGTGCTTCTTATGTTATAAAAATATAAATAAATTAAACTTGTTCGTCAAGACATGCCTAACACGATTTAATACGATGTAAATGTAGAGATATAATACTTTATGTTGTTATAAAGTTAATAATGTCCTTTATAGTTCAAATAACGGCGTAAATGAGATAACTGGACTGTTAACAACTATTTTAGTGTCTTCGCAGGAAACTGGCAAATTAATATCATTTTAATGGCAACATATTACAAGACCTGTAAATAACAATTAATGTCAAACAAGACCTGTTGCACTGATCCTGCATCTGCTAATCAATATATGGTAATGGATACACGCCACAGAAATATCTTTCCTTTCTCAACCAGAGTCATTTTTAAATTACGTGAATTTAAAATATTATTTGTTTACTTTGTTACTGATCCTTCTTACTAGTGGCTTTTCACAAAAGATTTAATAAATCTTGCGTAGAAACAATATTTTTTGTGTTTGACCCACTGAAACTATGATAAATAACTTATCCAAAAAACTACACTCCCAAATGTATCGATTGAAATTTGAATTAGAATTTGTCTTTGTAAATTGTCCTTATTTTTAAACTACATTTTCAAGCAGCTTCCAAATACAACATTTCAAGTACTTTTTTTTAAAGAGTCCTTTAGAAATACTCTGATTCGATCGCGCTGTTTCCTAACAAGCTCACAAGGTTATTATTGTATAATTTAATATTTAAAACCTATTTTTGATTATTTAAATTTATAGAAAAATTAACATTCTTTAGTCGCAATTTTACTCAAATAATTGGTTGAAAAAAGGTTTACACTCGTAAACAATTCGATTATATAACAAAATAATCGTTACGAAAAAATCTATTTCTGAACCTGAACAGTTAACAGTTTGGAACAATTTGTGTAATGGTTCGATATATTTCCTTACAGTATCCACCTTTCCTATTTTGAAAGGATGATGATTAAGAGATAACAGGTTGCGTTAACACGGCGCAGGCGTCTTTCTGATCTCTATCGTTCCTCTGGGTGCAACCGTTAGTTACTCTGTGTTGAAATATCAGTAAAGGACGTGTTAAATTCATTCAACAGTTTCCTGCATAAAAAACTGATGTATTCGGATGTGAATGAAATAATTTTATTTTTTTAGAAAAAACCATCTTTGAAGAACTTTACAAAACTTTAAAATTAACTTTGAAATTTGTGGTGAATTGTTAAAATTTTGTGAAACAACCAATTGAAAACAAACCAACCTTAATGCCAATGTTTTCACGACCATATTTCTTGAATTGATAATATATGAAGAAAAAACCGACTCTTCAAAATAATATGCATCTTTTTCTTGAGAAGGTCGCAGAAAATAAATCATGGTAACATAGAGTTTATCACATTTGGCCAGAAAGGTAAGAGAGTTAATCAGATGACCTTTGAATGTGGAGACTCTACGGAAAGTAGATACTCCCGAAGAGACATATTCATTAACTCCAATAATGTACGATTTTGGCTCGGAACCGACCAGTCACTCAAGTTATTCCTCCAATAACACGGATCTCTTCGGGACTTCAAGATCTTCAACACTCTCCAAAATTACTCCTTCCTTTAAATAGCATATGCCGGATTTCCAGCAGAGAGAAACAGATTTGTCAAATGCGTGAAATTACGACTTTTTTTATAAAAATTGCATACTTGAAGGTAAGTGTTCGTAGTTACGCTGCATCTCAAGTTATATAATCTAAGTAACAACTGCGGTCCCTAAGGTCTCTCTTGTACGAACACAATGTCCTAGAACAATGATGCCTTCCTTTGAAATTTCCATAAACACAACGCGGGGATTGTCAAGCAGCGTTTCCGCAAACCAGTCGCAGTTGCAACAGTGCAACAGTGGCCGAGCGAATGCACAATGCTATCCGAGATATTCCCTAGGATCGAAGGAGCTGAATCGTGAAGTTCACGAACGAGGTGAGAACAAATCTCAGTATCTTTAACGATTCGGAATAATAAGGATCCGATACCGCTAATGGTATTCATCTCTATTCTCCATGCTGCTTGTTTAGCGACCGCGTAGCACGTACTGTTCATTCACACGATAACCCAGGACCTTAGCTAAACCACGTATACATAAAGACATATTTTCATTTCTTCAATAATAGCAAATTCACTTTTTGGCATATAAATAAATCAAAAATAACAAATTATGTTACAAAGTATACTTTGTATCCTGATAAAAAAAAACCTTTGTTTTTTGAACCTGTTGAAAATTTTAATTACAAATAGTGGTTTAAACAAAGTTTGTTATTTTTATTTAGGTGTCAAAATATTTTTGTATCCATGTTTCTGGGTTGCAGCAAAAATAGTGAAGCCGTATTTTGATGTTAGACTTTAGACAGGTCACAAATTCTTCAAAGATTCTGATAACTACTGACCACATATTTCAATTTACTAAAATGTGACACAGAAGCTTAGGCATTAATCCCGACATATTAAATTCTCATCAATTTTCACCAAAATCTAAAACAAATGTTGCGATTTCCAATATCAATACAACATGTTTCTCGTTTTAAGTAATATAAAAAAAATGTACCTTTGTAATTGTTCTTAAAAAAATGTCGCTCAGTGCTTTGCAAATTACTGATATTTTATTCATTATCAATTACATGACAGATTTTATCTTTTTACTACCGTAAAACACTTTACCTTTGCCTGACAAAGCTCTCTGCGAATTCAATAATTTACCTACAGGCAATAAAACTGAGTTGAAAGCGCATTGTGTTTGGTGCACTTTAATTTTGCAATGTCACTTAATTCTTTTGTCAACAATCCTGCCAGTCGGCAAGAACCGACAAAATACTCGTATTATATATCTGTTTTTAAAAAGAATGTGGCTAGAGTTAATTTTTCTATTTACGTTCGTAGGTAGATACTCAGCATTATGATCGTATAAGACTAATCAATTACTTGAAAGTATATTACAAGATAGAGTTAAAGTAAGTGATATCGACGAGTCTTTGTGGAGTGATCGTTTATTAAATTAATACAAAAACGGAATTCATTCTATTCAATTTCTCCCAAACGCATTGGTTGGTAGGTACTAAAATACTTGGTTACTATGATCAGATGGCTTATCGATGACAAAAATCATTATAATATATTACATACATACAGTAAGTTTGTAGCAACGCAGACGTACCAAAGCGTCGGTTTATAATACATATTTTTTTTAAATAATAATAATAATGTTTTATTCCAGGGTGTGGGAAAGACAATGCAATCCCAAACTTTCCATATAGTTATACATATTTATACAGAAGATTAAAGTAAAGAAACAAGTACATAATATAGAGAAATAAATAATAATTCAAAAAAAAAATTTATTTTTATTTAGGGATCGAGTTCATTTCATAAAAATAATCTATTTTGCTCGGGCCCAGCGCTCAATCAGAAGCAGCGCTTTTTCAGGTTGTCTTGGTTTTTCGGAATAAAACATAATAAACAAAAAATAAAATGTAGGTTTGAAAATATTAAAACTTTAGTACTGCCCTAGATATTGGCTATAAATAAATGTTCCTTAATTTTACCTTTTTTATTTATTTGTAATATGAACTTCTATCATATTAATTATTATAGTGTATAACAATTGTTGGCGGAAAATTGGAAATTGGATATAATATAATATGAATAAGATTTTAATATTCAAGTAATCGCTTTATACTACGTTGCTTACTTTATACCAATGTGGATTAATAAAAGTTTGAAGTAAGAATAACTCTTCTGAATTGGATAAGGGATCATCGTGTGAAGAGTACTGTGAGAAAATATCTCAAATTAAGGTGAAGCACTACGAAGTAGTTCCAAATTACTTGTTTTAGGTTTGAAAATATGTTAGATGATTTAATTGAATACTGTGAGTAGAATACATCTTGGACTTTGAAATAATCAGGTATGTTTATAAGCCCAGAAAAGGTATTGTATCAGACCTATAAAAACTGCTTTACTATTCAAAATCTACTACTTGCAAATCCCTTTTGGGTTATAGTTTTAATGTACACGGAGAAAAGTGTTATTCTAAAATACGATCATTTTATTCGTAAAAATGGTTAAAAACGGGACTGAAGTTCTTACGAACAAATTAACAGTGTTTCAATGTTTATTGGCGGGAACACGTAAGAATAATTTGTTGGTATACATAATTTCGTACGTACACCAACAAATTATTCTTACATTTTCCCGCCGATAAACATTGAAACACTGTTAATTTGTTTGTAAGAACTTCAGTCCCGTTTTTAACCGTTTTTACGAATAAAATTATGGTATTTTAGGATAACATTTTTCTCCGTGAACAATGTGAAAAATTAAGAGCTTTATAAAAAAATATAAAACGTAATATATGTGTATTTTATTTTATTACAAAATAAAATAAAATACGCTTTTTGGCAATGTTTTTTCTAGTGCAAGCTGAAACAGGCGGCTGGTTCTAAATGGGAATTTAAATCTTATCGCCATCTACATAAGAAGTGTTATTGTTATTAGCCCGATTTCGAATTTTACACGGCGTAATGAATCGCAATTTTTTTAATATAAAATCGGTATATATTGGGTAGTGATTCGCTACTGTTGCTAAATACAATGCTTTCTTGCCAAAATGACACCTCCATTGTTATAAAAAGCAATAATGATACTGCAAGACTATTGCATCAAAACAAACACGCAAACTGTGTGTTTTTGTCATGCGATAACAGTAAGGTAACATACACAATTGTTTGCCATCATTTCCACGTTCGTTTAAGCACACAGTCATGCAAGAAAATGGCGAAATTGCCAATTGTAATACTTTTTTGTAGGAGTTTGTTTTCCCATGCGAATATACCCTGTGAAAAGATTTTTTGCCGCGTGTTGCATTCACAAAACCAACAGATTTAAATACCTGCACCTATTTAAATAAATCTGAGATCCCACCAATTTACCTACCTGGAAGAATGCATATATTTCGTTATTGAAAATAACTAACTAACCATCACGCCGACTTTTCGTTTATTAGACGTTTCCCCGCAGTAGAACTCGGTTTGGGCACACGCTCTTAGCCTCATTCACAATCATACGTCATCTCATAAATACTTTTCTATTATTCTGACTCTTGAAACTTGACTTACTTGACTACTTGATCGTGTCATGTTTTCGTCGGGCGTCCCCGACTTTTTTTACCATTGACATTTGCGTCACATATTCTTCTTACACTCCTTTCTTCGGTCATTCGCTCTATTTGCCAAAACCATCTGAGGGTCCCTTTCTTACTCATTACGCTTACATCAGCATCATCATTACGCTTACATCAACAAAATTATAAACCCGCATTAACAAGAGGAAAAAAATTTGATGTTTTCAAATATTTGAAAATAATTTGAATCACTGTGTAGGTATAGGTATACATATAAGTATACACATTAGTATCATACAAATTATTTCAAATAGCATTTATACATATTGTGAAAGTTAGGGGTAAGACCACTTTTACTCTAGTGGTCTAATATGAATTTCGTTACTTTGAGTTTACACGTTTTGCTGACTGAATTTTTAATAAAGTATGAATCGTGATTCAAAACTTGTTTTTAATTTGTTTTGATTGTGATATGTAGGTACAACTGTGCAGATAGAATTACATGTTACAAAATAGCGCCATATCGCTTTCCCTCATCAAATACCTAATTAGCTATCGATTTTTTGTTGAAAGATAAATATTTCATATAAGATAATGTGTTTGGTTCCTCGGTGCGAGCGATTATTCGGTTCCAACCGATTTCTAACATTCCATATAAAGAGAATCTCATTTAATGCGCTGGCAGACCGTTTGATTGACCAAACCAATTGTAAACACCATTAATCATGGAGGCTAAAGCGTCAAGAAATTTTATAAAAACAAAAGTTGAGTTCCCCGTACCGTGTTCAGGGGGCTTTGTTCGTCTCTCAGATACCCAAACACCGAGGTTCAAATTTATTATTATTTCTGAGATGTGTAAGAGTTATGAATAGACTAGGAAATGTATAATCTATGAGTTCATTAACTTCCAAACAAAAAATGAAATGTTCGATGATAGAAGTGACGGGTAAGAAAAACACATTTATTTCACTCTGTAAGGTACCTACCCGCGTAGGATATGAAATAATAATAAATAACCACGTATTAAACAATTTTGATCCACGTTATAAATGTCACAGGGGTGACTTTTATAATAAAAATTCAATAATATTAATTAAACTAGATTAAAATTATTTCTCTATAAGTGGTTAGTTTCAGATTTTAATGAAAATTTGACAACTCTGGTTAAAAAGATTGTTTTTTTTTGTTAAGAAAAGCTCCAACCTTATAATTATCGATAAGTGAAAGATTTTACTTGTGCAAAAAGGTAGGACTCATGAATATGACCTACAACACCGACACCTGAAGAGTGAAGACCAGAGAGAGACCAAGACCAAACTGAATAGTGGGGACCAGAGGAATTCATTTGTAAACTCAGCAACTAACTAGTCAATTTTCTTAACTAAATTAATTTTCAATTTGTTGCTAGTGGATTAATTAGGTAGGTACCTACCTATCAGTGTGAAAAACTGCTTAAGCTGACGGATCAAATAAAAGTAATTGGATTTTGAATACATACATTTGGGTCACCAATTATGGTTCGGTGTTCTGTGCATTTGAATTTGGCAAATGGAAATTTCTCATTAAAATCAGGTAGCTCGAGAGGTCGTGGGGCAATCTCATAAGCGGGCGTCACGAAGCTTCGATTTCAATTAATTTCTTTATTACCTAGTGTGAAGTTTAGAAGCAGAAAATAACTCTTCATCACAGTCAAACTTTTGACAGAATGATTGCTCCTCTTGCGGTAGCTCTGGACCCCTGTACCAGATCTTACGGTAAATGTATTATACTTATACCTACTTTCTTCATAGTATAATACATCAAATTATCTACCGAGCAAAATGAAAACTAAATAACATGCAGATACATCACCTCTGACCTACGCGTGTTCCGGATTTTGTAGTGAAATTCAAACTATCGGTCTTCAAATAGGCATGAATAAATTGTAAATTATTGTCGACAACAAAGCGATTCTGATAGTTTAACTTACTCTGAACGAAACATTACGGTAAAAGAGAAGTAATTTCCTAACTAAAGCAGCTGTAGAAAAATGTACGCTTACAATTTTCGTGAATCGAAAAATATATTATAAAAAAAAGTTTTATAAGGTAATTAAAAATATTAAATGGTAACGGTACAAAACTTATTTAAGATATTAGAAACACTACAGCTATAGTGAGATGAAACTGACATACTTTTAGGATGTAAAACACTAAGTGAAAAATAATTAAACGGAAGATTCGCTGTAATCGAATATTAAGAGTAATGACTCGACGAATTCGGTACAACTTGTTCCGAAGCTACTATATACTAATCCGCTCGAATTAATAGTGCCAATATGAAAAACAAAAAGGGGGTGAGCTTTTTCTGCTTTCTAATGGAGCTGCCATGTTAAAAATATAGACATTCCAAACCTGTATAAAGCTCAAAAAATGTAACTCCTTCCGTTATATTTCCTCGCACAAAAAAAGTCACCTACATTTAGCAGTTGTACACATCGTTTCTCTAACTTTATCCAATTTCTCTGTATTTGTTAGAACATTTCTATAAATCCAATACATAACTACCTATACTATTCCGATCAATTTCTCAACGAATTATATATTTAAATCTTCGACTCCTGCTTTGCCGACGAACCAGCGTGTATTAAAATCAAATGACATTGCAGATACTCCCAGCTCCTAAGGTCAGTTCACTGGAAGTGGAGCGCTCTAGATGGAGGACAATAGCTATCTGATATCTTCTGCAATTGAAGACAGTTATATTTATATTTAATACACGTTAGTGGATAGGATACATTCCATAATGTAGCTTAGCGTTCGGGGCATCGTGATAAATCACCGAGGAACATGTTCATTGTTTATTCCTTGTCAGAACACAGTGTATCTACACTTCTTCCTATCATAAAACATCAACTCAAAAAGTATTATTACTTATGGGAGACTTTTGCTACTAGATCAAAACCGGAATACTCAAATGTTAACTATAGATTCGTATTTATTAAACTGTTTTTCGTAAGCTGCCAATAAATAGCCTGTCGATAACAGAGACGTTTTTTTGTTATCTCATTTGGCTGGTGTAAGTAGGTATGTTATTTCGGCGGTAATATAAATAAAGACTTTGAAGTCGTTGTGAGGTGACCAGACCCGTGAGACGATTAAAAAATTAGGAATTATAGTAAAATTGGTGCTGTGTAGTCACCAATAGTTTTATCATAACATTCGTTTCGCATGGACTATCTATTAAAATATTCAATAGTCAGAAGAAATATACAACGAACAAAAACTAACGAACTTTTCACGTCTTAATTCATAATCTGTGTTCATAAAAAGGCGTGAGTTTTTTATCATCACAAAATTGGGTTTAGTTGTATTTTTAAAAACATTTAACAAATACCCAGCTCATTCAAAGTCATATCAACGTTATCGTTGGTTTCATAATGGGTACAATTATTTCGAACAGTAATAATATTGTATGCTATCTAGGAATATAATATCACTTGAGGCAAACGGCGTGGATTCCCGGATACAGAAATACCGTATTTGGTGAGTGGGCATTCTAGGAGTTAAGAGAATAGATCACCCCTGGCCATTGCAGGTGAAGTGCCTATCTTGCATCTGCTTTGGGCCAACATTAGAGGATCACGGATTATTGAAAAGGTTGTACCACATCTTGCACTCAAATCTAGATACACGGTATCGCGGGATAATTAAATCCATTTATCTTTAAATGATTCCGTCTCTCTACATGCCCGACATATAATGAATGACATTTCACCATTTCGATAGGGGCCTTCAAAAGCAAAGTTGCCGATGATGGCTTAATCCACTTTATCGCTCTAACAGCTATTAGAATAAACTACCTTCGAACACTTATTAATCAATAAGACACGTTTTCTCCCAACAGGCAACAGGTGTAACTAATAGATTCCTTTGAGAGTCGCTTCAGTACTCTCGGAGTGGCCAGCATAATTCTAGAGATAAAGAACCTCACAAAAAACATCATTAATGAGGGTGTAGCCGAGAACAAGGATGTGTCCAGCAAGTAATCTCTTCATTTTTGCACCAACAAATGCCAAATATGTAAAGAGATACATAAAATTAAACGACGGTTAAATATGAATTTATTCAACATGTTAGCATTAAGATACGGAATAATTTCGCCCATATCAGATAATGTAATAAGAAAACAGCCAACAATTGGTAGAACATCTTTTTTGCTCATTTTGTTGTGGCATTTCTTCATTGGATCACTTTCGTTGTTGTTTTTGTACGGGTTATTAATGTTGATTTTATTTCTTCGGCGAGGTTCTCGTATACTTCTGTAGTAATTAATGAATCCCCTCGAAGTACAAACCAATTAACCATAAATTTCTAGGAGTGATATCGTATGGGAGAGAGTAGGTAATAGAGTTGGTAGGTACTCGTACCTTGCGCAAGGCGGAAAGACTCCATCTAGGGAGGTTTCGCTAACAGCATGTTCTGCGCGTATCAATGCTACCAATGTTTCATTATTACTTTTGTAAATTAAATCAGATGCGTTGTCTAAGCTTTTTACTGTCTTAAATCAATTAATGTCAATCATGTGAACCCGTTTTCAGCAATTACTTTCACTGATTAAAAGACTTCCTTATTGGTAGACAGGAGCAATCGATAACCTACAACGATAAGATGTCAACATGTAAACGTTGGTAGAGATACAATCTGGCCAGATTGCATATTCATTCAACTGAAGCGATTATCCTCAGTAAACAGTGGCCATTTAAAACAATAGCTTAATGCGATTAAACAACAAGAATTATTCCAATTTTATAAATTATTCCTCCATTAATTTTCAAAAATTCAGTTGGTGGTGTCATTTTAATTAAATGAAAACAAATCAATTTTTAAAACATCATTTATTAAATCAATTTGTAAAACATCATTTATTAAATCAAAATTGTCAAAATGTTTCAAAACCAATGCTTTCTTCGTCAGGATAAAACTAAAATTAACAAAACCCAAACAAGTATAGACAAATAAGTACCTAATTAAAATATTAATCACCACTCTTTATAATGTTTCTTGTCTACGGGTACTTATTTATCCACAGTTGTTTGTCTTTTGTAATTTTTGTTAATTTAAATTTTATCCTGACAAAGAAACCATTGGTTATGAAAAATGTTGATATTTTTGATTAAATATGTGGGGTTTTACAAAGTTATTTGTGCTTTCATTTAATTATTGTCAACTTTTTGTAGACTTTTCATGAAAAAACGTGTTTCTATTTTCCGATACTAAAAGGACCAGAAATGGTGAATACCACTATTTACCTAGATCAAGTTCTGATATTGTGCATTGCACTACCTACATCTGATTTACGTTATTGCCAATTTAGGTTAAGAAATGAGTGTATCGTAAATATTATTGATAAATACCCATCGTAGGAATCAGATAAAGGCAACCTGTCCAGGGTTCAATACACTCACATCCAACATCCAATATCTCACAGTAGATAACGGATGGATCGAGCCTATTCAGTGCTTGAAGAGGTACCGGATTGATGTTGCATGGTTGTATGTATAACTTCGTCCGCTGTTGAAGTTTCACTCGTCTATAAGCCAGATAGATAATAATTTATGAAATGGAGTGTACGAAAGTTGTCGCATTGCCAGGTAGGTGCTCCACTCCTCACTCTGCGGCTTGTACGTACAGTCAGCATAATGTACACGGGATACAAGATACAACATTCATACGATATGACCTGTAAACCACGCAACGTATAACTCAACACACGATAACAAATTACCTCGCGATGTAATGTTGAATAGTTTTCATTTAATCATATTGTATTTCATAAAAAAAATAGTTAAGTCCCACTCGGACTAAAACTCAAAACGAACGACAACCTTTTTGTTAGATTTAAGTCTGAGTATGAAGCTTTTATGATACACTGAGGCACTCGATTACAGAATAAACAAAACAATCAATTCAACCGTTTTTTTGATTCACCAAATCGATGTCGGCTCTTTTACATTTTACATAATCTTTTTCATTCATTCAACCTTACGTAATTAACATATTCATAAACAGTGGCATTCATAATAATTCTTTTGAAGCGCCTTGAATTGAAAACTATAAATAAATTAAACGACTTGAAAAAACTCATACGATAGAAATGTTTTATCGCGCTTTATATCAGTCAATTATTAATATTTCAATTAAGCATTACTTCAACGTGAAATATCAATTCATGGATGAATGTTGAAGGCATTGAAGAATGCGATATAAAAAAATCATGCATGTGCCATCTGGGCCGCAGAAGCTACCTCGCAAAAACCGCCCGACGAGTTGTTCATCCGTAAGGTAGCCATGAAACGAGAATCCTTTTTGTAGAGCCTAATAATTAGTTTATCAAGAATGAATAACCAATAACAACCAGTTTCGCATTGAACCCAATATTGCGACCAAGATATACCCTGAGAAGTTAACTCACTAAAGCGATATGGACGTCACACAGGCACTAGAACATAGGATCACACTTAAAATCATTCATTATCCTTTCATGGTGGAGAGGAGCCCGCACTGCGGTACACCAGGAGATAAAAATGCCCTCAGTGTCGTGCTTTATCTGCGGACTCTGCTGGTTTCAGTGTCTTACTAGTTTCACTCTGTCACCGGCAATTTCTTATATCTAATAATGTACGTCAGAACTGATAAACTGCCCATGTCCAGTCCGCGCACGGGATAACCGGCCTTCTGCGCTTTGTGGCAGAGCGCAGAATGCCGCACGCTCTGCAGATAAAATAGAGCCTTGGATAAATTACTCGAGTTGAAGCGAGGGAATTGTTGTTAATTACAGCAGTGTAACCGTTACATCCCAGAAAATGTTTATTATTATATTTCTCAGAGTATAAGGTAAATATGTCGGTATTCTTAATTCGATGCTAAGTATTGTTGACATATTTTTACACCTTATATTATTTACTCGTGATGTCCAAGTTTCTAGCTGTCTTGTAGGGTGAATGGAATTCAGACGTTCCTTAACTACTCCGAATAACTACAATGACGAGAGCGAGAAGCTTTAATTGAAATATTTAACGAAAGAAAAATGCAAGATATGCACTTAAATAATTAAGATAATTAGTGCTACTGGCACAGTGAGAGAAATCCTCCTATGTTTCTTGCGAAAGTAATTTCATAGAACCAATTGAAGAATGCCTAACAGATTGAATATCTAACTTTCTATGACCTTTGAAAAAGTTTTAAAAAATTCAGCAGCAGTATTAAAAAATATATAATTGCCACCGGATAATATACGAATGATGATTTTGAAATTCATGATCACGTTTTAATAATGTTTTTTTATGTAGAAGTGATACGAAGTTGTTCGTGAATTGAAATTTTTAGTTACGTCCGGCTATATTTGATGTAATAATATATTTAATCATTAAAGACAATTTTAGCTAATGTCAAACGAAAATTTAAAAAAAAGATTCGTTCGCATCTAGGAATTGAACCCAGGACTTTAGCCTTACCGGGGCTCTGCTCTAACCACTGAGCCAAATCGACCCTATCTGCTTCGGTCATATTTAACTGTATTACTTCGACTAAGAAAAACTAATAGTATCTTCATTTTTTAACGCATATTCTTAATGACTACTTTATATTTGTTTGCATTATTTTTTCCCGAATTAAACGAAATCTAGAGTTCGATAAATATGTCAATTTTTTTATGTGTAGTGTATTTTATACAAGTCAAGGATGAATATTTTTTTTTTGTAGAATAATTTACTGAGTAAAACCTCAAACTGTAATATTTAGCCATTGAATACAATATTAGTGACTCAAACGAAAATTTTAAACAGAAAAATCAGAAAATGATTTAGTCGCCTCTAGAAATCGAATCCAGGACCTTAGTGCTTTCGGGGATTGGATCGAATTAGTTAGAGCAGGGCCCAAGGTCCTGGGATTTATTTTTCTGTTTCTAATTTTTGTTTGAGAGTCATTAATATTGTTTTCAGTGATTAAATATTACATTTTATAGTTTAACTCATTAAGTTATTCTAAAAATAAAAATAATATAATATATTACTAGTAAAAATTGATTTCAGCATTCCTCTTTGACGATAATTAACTGTGGTTGTAAAATAATACATCGAAAAGCTTCGCTTCAACGGCGAGTCCATCCATTACCTCTCCGGCATGCCCACACGACGCCTCACTAACAAAATATTCTACTGTTAGAACATTAGCGATATTCATTAAAATTATTTCTTGTCAACAATATTAACGGAATATCGCAGCGAGATCAATTCCACTTTGCTCGAACTCAAATTTGTTAACTGTCAGTGATATACAAGTGATTAGGACGGTGCTCGCTGAAAGCGTTTCGATGAACCGACGCTTTGAGTCATTCAATAAAAACGGCAATAAAAAAACCTTGTGAAATTTTAAAATTTCAGACGGCATTGAGCTTAATGGGCATAAAAAGGTGTGCGATCGAATAAAAAGCTGAGCCCATTGGTACGATAAATAATTACACAAATACACATGAATATTAATGTTTTGTGTATTTTAATTTTCTACGAAATGCTATCCTGCGCCTGCCTACGCTAGACGAAATATAATAATATTAGAAAACGCCCACAATTTTAATTAATTCCGGTGCGTGCCTGCACCGCGCACTGTGCACTCCGCACTGCCGCCGGTATAACGATTTTTCACGTAAAAGGTTTTTAAGTTATTTCTTTGTCCAAGGCATATTAATCAAACTCTCTAAATTTGTTTTGTTCCCATAGACAGAAGCTATTGTTGTGAGAGTCCGGGCTCAAAATGTGCCCGTCCAGTCATGAACACACTCGACCCAACAAACCCCTCGCAACAACTGTGTTTATGCGTGTCCCTTGGGAGAGTTCCTAGAATATTCAGAGATTTTACGAACACGCTCGCTTTTATGTCATGATGAAATGATGATATAATTTGTTCGGCTCTTTGACTGTCGGATATAAATCTAAATAATTTACTTTCAACAATAGCAAAGCGTTTAACGACAAAAACACAGTGCATAACATGCCTATTACACGAGGTAAAAGTAGATAAATATTCTCCGTTGACATTTTTAAAGAGCTCTTGAATGTTGTTCATTGATTCATGTCGTAAAAAAAATCATAATTTCATGTCTATTATATAAAACGGTAGTAAAAAATAGAAAGCTTTACACGGTAATTTGATACTTCAATTTCAAGCTCGCCAATACAAATATAAAATGTCAATAAACAGTACATTGAACTGAACATATCAATTTAAAAAACAATGATTTTACGTTTTATTTTACACTAGATGCCCACCGCCCGGAGCCAGGGAGACTATAGCACATTTTAGTGCGAAATGAGAGGCATAGTAGTAAGAAATTAAAATTATTTCAAGCAACGTTTTCTTTGTATTTTGAATGGTGCTCTGTCATAAAAGATATGTCTACTAGTTGAGCGTACTTAAATTTCACGTTGGAACCAAGAGTGAATATTCAATTATTCGTTGTAATTGAACCAGTTGATTAAAATTTTCGATGTTAAAGTTTCGATGCTCTTAATTTTATAAAATTGTTTATAATCTTCACTGAACTTGAAAAATTAATTTGAAATTTTATGAATTGTTCAAATTCTGTTAGACAACTGTCGTAAGTATGCGCTTTTACAAAGCTGGCTATATAAAAGTTCAATTTGATTTATGTCAATTTGAATCACGTCATTTGCACGCATCGTCTCTTAAATTGACACAGAAATGCAATTCTTCACTGTTTACCATTAAAGTAAAAACCGCAATACATCCGATCGGAATGAAGAACAACATTACGACCTGTTTTCCCATAGTTCCATAAATAGTTAATTCCTGAGATTTATATATGAGATCTCGATTACAAGGCTGATTATGTTGTACTCTTGAAAATTTCCAGCATCATCATTTTTGTATTTGCGAGGTACGGCGATGATTACGACGAAATTAAAACAGTGGATATCGATGGAGTATTTTACAAGTCGGCAAGTATTTTATTGCAAGGCCACTAAAGACTACACGCAGTGTGAATTTTATATCAGCGATTCATTTACTAACCATGATATTATATGCAGAGAAAATGTTTCTGAATATATGCGGAAATTAAATTATAGATTAAAAAGCTTCTAGCGTGGTATGAAGTGATGAGCCTATCTGATTAATTCACTTGATAGATAATTACAAGAGGTAAACATAATTATTATTGCTACTGAATCAGAAAATGGACCGAATGGAGTTAAAGTGAAAACATTATTGAAATAATTTTATTCACAGAGTAAAACCATATTTATTGTGAAGACTTTTCACAAGTATCTCAATTTCTTACACCGGGAAGCTATTGTTAGAAAAATTAATTGGTAAAATAGGAAGTATAGAGGAATTTTGATAGAACCCATGTATTCCTAATCATCCACTAAATTCAATATAAATAATAATAATCATAAACAAAGTCATATCGACTTATACCTATCTTCTTCTAACAAATCTTGCTTAACGATTCTATTCTTGTGTAGTGATGGAGAACAAAATAAGATACGAATACTATCTTGAGAAAACAGAGCAATGAGAATAATACTTTGGTAAATCAATTTTCAAAAGTAACTAAAATGTTTGCATATAATAATAAACAACTTGCTGCCAAAATTAATACATTTCTAACAAAGTTATATAAAATAACATAGTAATTATGGTGTCTACTCGTTTAGAGATAATGAACTGATCACCAAATAAATTTATATTTTACGAAGGGTAATTAAATTTAAAAAAAAAATTTAAATTGATTAACTAAGGTTTAAGACAAGATTTTTATGCATAGCACAAAGGGTAACAATTATTATAAATTAATGGAATTAAAACAAAGTATTATTGTGTTTATTATAATTATGTATTCCCACAAAGTGTTTGCTACATGTGAAAATTTAATTGTTATAAGCAATAATTTAACTCAAAATGACGCCACAAAGTGATTTTGCGAAGTTTGAAGAAATAATAATTTATTAGCCTGAAACACTCATCCACATTGAAAAATATCTCCAGAGAAAAGATACATGCCGCCGACGAAAAAAAATGTAATAAGCAGTAATGTTGAATGAAATACTAGTATATATTGAATTATTTGGCGGGTAAGAGATAAGCCGACGTAGCTCTGTGGATAGAGCAGTTAACCGAAAATCAGAAGGATACGGGTTCGAGTCCCGTCGGTGGCATGTATCATTTCTCGGGAGATTTTTTCAATGTGGATGAGTGTTTCAGGCTAATAATTATTGCGTATAATAATTAATAAATTCTCTTATGGGTAGACTTATACTATTATAACAAGTTAATATTTCGGAAGGCAATGACTATAGAAGACGAGAGACAAAGCAGACATGCCTATTGATACTTTCTGCATAATACACGAACGTCTCTGTCATACAATTAAATGCACAAATAACTAAAATAAAACTAATAAATAAAATGAAAATTATACGTAAGTACCAATTTTATTGCAATAATGAATTGAAAATAATTATAATGAGGAGATCACGCTTCGACAAGCCTAAGAAAACCATTCGTTATCGCAAGGAACTTTCTGTCGCTATATCCGCAGAAGCTCTATCAATCAAACGCCCTTATTTTTAACTTGCTGATTTCGAGCGGAAATCGTCACAAAATCCAAATGCGGGGAGCTTTGAAAGCTGCGATGTCAGTACCTTGGGCGTTCTGCAAGTAGATAATAATTCCGTACGTATTGACATTCGATCGTTTCGATCTTCAAGTCGCATTCTGGTTTGACTACCCTTTGGCAAGTCCGAGGACGTCGGGATAACAAGTGAGTAATGTTGTCAGTCATGTAGGATATAGGGAGCATGCACGACCACTGTTTTTATTTACAATATTCAATTACTAATAGGTACAGCGAGTATACAGCGAGTTACTTTTATTCACGGTGAGACTTTTTTCGTTCGTATTTAAGAATATAATTGCTATTCAGGGCCTCCTAAACAGTGTAGAACAACGAGCCACTTTTAAAAATTAAAAAAAGCATAGTATTCTTTACATTAGTATTATTGTGAATATTTTAGAATTTTATTCACTGCTACATGTGATCCGCCGTGATGTAAAAATTATACCACCGTCCTTACATAAAAATTTTAAATCAATGTACATTTTGTTTCCCAGCCTAAATTAGGAAAGAATTTACAATATTGCACACAATTATAAAATGTTTACTAGCTTCTGCCCGTGACTTCATCTGCGTACGATTAGTACTTCGAGTTATCTATTTTCTTTTCCTAGGTCCCATCTACGTTTATACCAAAATTCTTAACCTATTTATTTAAAATATGTATAATTCTTGATTCCATTCAAAGTATTAGGCAAGTACTTCAAACAAAGTCACTAATTTAAATATTTTATTAATTTAATAATTAATTTAATAATTTTGATTTAACAATCATTGTTTTGCAAAATGTCATTCTGAAAATTTTGATATTTTCTATTAAACAATAATAATTATTTTCAATATATTGAAAATTAATAGCTAGCTTTATAAATTATAGCCTGTATGTTATTCTGATGTGTGAACTATATTATTTTAAAGTTTCATTAAAATCCATTCAGTAAATTTTGCGTGAAAGAGTAACAAACACACATACATCCATATAAACTTTCGCGTTTATAATATTAGTAAGATTTCAAAAACAGTTCTTCGCGTAGAAGATGTTACTGTACTAAATAAATTTAAATAACAAAATCTTATAATCGTATCACAACCCATATATTCTAATGGAATGATTCTGATTTATGATCAAACCTAACCTCTTAAAATTAATGTTAAGATATTTTATGACCTGCATCAAACTAAAAAATAAATATTCGCAATTGCTAGACCGAATGTTTAATGAATTTAACAAAATCTCGGAATCAATAATCTAGCCAGCATACTTACAAACGAAGGTCGCCATTTTCCACTACATTGACTTATGCATTAATATTATGCATCATGTTAAATAATCAAAGCAGGTGATTAAGGCATCAAATGTCAAATATAAACTCCAGAATAAAAGAAACTGTGCTATGCGTATTTTAATTTATTTCCCACGTAAACTCTCCCTTCAAGTATGTCTACTTAATAAGATTTTTAATTACCTAGTATAATTGCATAATGGCATAACTTGACGATCAAGGCACTTCTTGCGAGCTTCGCAGGTACCTTCTAGGGACGGAATATATCATCACGTCTGGCCCATGTTCAATTACTAGATAACGTGTAACGTGTAATGTGTTGAATTATGGCCGGAAAGCATCAGATATGCGCGCGTATATAATTTTCACCACCCGAGCCCTATATATAATCTTATAATGAAAATAAAAATAACGTATCGAACTAAAAGAACATGGTGTTATTAATATTGATCTCATCGTGAACATATTCTGCAACTCTTCATTTAAATTTGTTAAATTAAAATCTTAGGCGTGGTTTATAAGCAAGTTGCGAGTGGCGGAGCCGTGGTGCGGATGGACTTGTGTGGCGTAAATTATACACAGGCGACATGGCGCGGGCTAGAGCTTTCAATCCCGGGATCTCGAGAACTGGGGTCCCGGGAATCTCGAACTTTTATAATAATCCCGAAATATATTTCCCACTGTCGGAATCATACCTAGAATCTGTGGTGAAGTCGATTTAAATCTGTCTCCACTAGAAAAGCTTTATAGAGCTTTTTGATCGTGGACTTAATTAAAAAATCTCTTAAAAATGAGAACATAAATAAAATACTATTATACATAATTATATTAATTATATTATACATTATTATACATAAAATATTATTATACATAAAATATTATTATACATAAAATATAATAATATTTTATATATGTTCTCATTTTTAAGAGATATATTTTATATTTATATAAAACGACTTTTTTCGATATGTGGAAAACAGTATCTAAAATAAGATCATCACTAAATGATGAAACAGGTACTTTGATCTTATTGAGGTCACAGTTCAATTTTCAAAATATTTAATGATTTTTTAGAAATCTGTTATTGATTTTTTTCTTTTGTGCAGCTGTTTTTATATAACTGGATTTTAGTTAATAATCAACATTACCTATTCTGTGTATAATACCCGAAAAATATAAATAAAGCACTCGTTGCAAATCCTATTTTTTAAATAATTTAAACATAAATTCCCGCTGCCAGCACCGGTATCCCGGGATTGACAAATGCCAGCACCGTAATCTCAATACTAAAAAAAAATCCCGGGATCGAAAGCCCTAGCGCGGGCACAAACTCTACGGGGAAACATCGCCTCTCGTCTCCGTGTATAAAGCATGTATTATATTATGCAAGTCTATCAAATTCATTTAACATTGGAACACGATGACAGTATAATAAATATTAATTAGTAGTTAGATCTAGCAAATCTTAATACATTTTTGAATTCATTTCCCTCCCAAAACAAAGCATTTATCTCCTGTTTTTTTCTCTCACTCCCTGGCATATGATAGAATAATTAATACTTTAACTTTATAATTTTGTTATATATTAGACCTACAAAGAGCACAATAAGGAAGTTGAGTTTTAAAATTTTTTTTAAAGATCGTTTTTATATTAAAATTAATTCTACTATTTGAATTTTATTAAGCCCGCCAAAACGCCCGGTATATAATGAGTGGCGTCATCTGTACGCTTGTTTGTATGAAAAATAACGGTAAATATTTACAAAACCGGGATACGCTTAATATGGACTAAAAAAATAAATTAAAAAATTATACTAGTTCGATATTAATTAGTACTAATCACTTTACTACCCAACTTCTAATTGTGTTTAAATGTTTAAAATGTTTAATTAATATTTTCGGTAAAATACCTATTTACTTAGAAAATCGCTCGTGTTTTTACTGTAAGTGGAAAATCTTCATTTTATTCATAGCACGGTTTCTGGCATTCGTAGTGTTAAGCGTTTCATTGTAAACATGCATTGGAAATACTTTCTGAACATGATAAATTCGTTAAAATTTAATTTACTTTAATTTTTTTTTAAATTAATGGTAGCTATACGAATTAATTAAAAGCTATAACAATAGATAAGATCATTCATTTCGTTTTACCAAAAGCACTGCTAATTTCAATTAAACTGAAATGTGACCATTTATTACCAATTTCCGTAATTAATCATGAATACGTTTTTTTTTTAAATATCATTTTCTTAGAGAATTTTTTTATTGTGTAAAAATAAGTTAGTTTTAATAAGTCCACATTTAAAAAATGTAGTCATTACAAAAGCAAAGTAGTAACCCAATAATATTATTGTGCAGTGAAATGTCACTATTATTAGCCTATTCCTTGCAAGTTTCCCACAAAACTAGTCACGACAACATGAAAAATAAGCGCAGTGTTCGCGTTGCCAGTGTTGAAATATTAAGTACGTACACATTATTTTACAATGTCAAAAATACATTCCTGCCATAAATTGTGAGTAAATAAGGCAATAAACTGGTACCTACTCAGAGAAAATATTTAATTAACAAAATAATATAACAAAATTTCTTTTTTTTTTTAAACATAATAAGCATAAATGGGGGTAGTTTTTGTTTGGTTCAGATTTCGCAGACATTGTATTACATTCCTGCCAAAATATCCGAACTTACACATTTTATTTTTTGATAAGGTTACAAACTAACTTTAAAGTCTTTAGTTCCTCTCAACACTAATACGCTTTCTCTAAATATTTATGTCCACAACATTCCGAAATAAGTTACCAAAATTATGCAGTCGATTTATAGGTGTGTGAGCCTGATAGTTTGATTTAACATTGTCACTGAAAACAATAGCATTTATGGGAAACTACATCTTCGGGCTTTTATATTATGCGAATGACAAAACTTGTATCAGAGGTTAAATTGAAAACTTTATTGATCAGTAAATTGCTGATGGTTGAAAAGATTCAGGATTTCGAGTATAGAAATATTTTACTGCACGAGATATTTGCATTAAGCGTACGAAATAAACAATATTATATGCTTTGAAGGAATAATAAAGATTCTTAATTTTTTTAATGGCCAGCAGGCGCTTATACGAATGAAGGCATTTAATTCTGTCATTAAACAAAGGAAAAAAATCATCTCATACTTCCTTTATTAAGTTAAATAAATACACACCGTCAACATCACAGATAATCTCTCTTTGTTCAGTAATTCGATAAAACCTCGGAAATCCTTTGATAATATATTTAGAACTACCCACGTAATTTTCATGTGAATGTAAGTATTTTTTATAGAAAAACTATAAATAATTTAATTTCGCTGGGAAGCGTATAGCTATCATTATTAGCATTTCTTACAGATTCGTCACACTATTATAAGATCTTTGTTTTGAATACAAAAGACGGATAAAAAACTAAATTATAAAACGGATATTGAAAAAAAATTATAAGAGGAATGATTTAAACAAATTCCCTGTGTGAAAATTCTATACAACAAAATAGAAAATACCTACAACTAATTTGTATTTATGGTATTTATTGTAGAAAGTTTGGGGTGTTTGTTTTATGTTTTTTATCCTAGTGGTAAGTAAGGTGTACTAATGTTGGTGTATTTCGTTTACAGGGTTCACTAGTGTGTGTCTTGTCCAACTATTGGGAACCTCATCTCGACCGGCTAATAACTGATTCGAGATAATGAAGTATAATAGATAGCATTAATCATCGTGAGGCTGTAAACGGTCCGGGAGAAAGATGAGATCTGCTGCTGCTGTGTTGCTATGGTGATGTTAAATCCCATATATCTAAGAGTCGAGGCTTTGACGGTATTTGGACTGCATCTCTTGGCGTGATACTTCTCAGGGTATGCAAACTAACTTAACCTATTTCACGCAACAAAACCTTCTTGAACATTTTTTGCTTTTAATTATGATCCGCATTATATCTTTTGTATCACAGTGGTATATTGTGGCTTCGACTTTAGATTTTTCGATTATCGTGATTTCGTGTCACATTTAGCATCATCACTTATGTGGCTTCGTCAGCGGCAATTTAAAGGCAGATTCTCGGCCGGTTGATGAACGTTGTGATTGACATCTGATCAAATAACTCCATGTAGAATTTTTACCTAATGGCCGCAAATCGGCGGTTACTTGGAGTGGCAGTAGGCAGATGTAAAAATTGGGTAAAAAATTGGGTAAAATTGGGCTGATTGGGTAAAAACTAGACCTTTTTTATGTGGCCACCCGAATGCGCTGAGTTGTGAAACGGGTTAAGGTAAGGGCTGTGAGAATAGATTTTTTAATGTGGGTCTTGAAGAGTGCCGGTATCTCGTTCCACATATGAGCCGACTCACACAAAAAGGAGTCGAAGAAATTACTCGTTCTCACGAAGCCAATGTCAACTGTGAACTTAGAGTGTTGTGTTTATGAAAATATTTATTTCACTAAGTTTTTGGTAAAATGGTGTTTTTAAGAGTTACAAATCACAAATTAAAAATATCAGTCTATTTCCAAATTGTATTATATGGGAGTGGTAAAATCATATTACACCTATCTCCCTTGTATTTATTTTCATTGCATCTCTCGACAAAACATAATGTTTCCCCATTTGACCGCTACAATTCAACTGTACTTAAAGGTCAAAATTGTAAAACCGTAATCATGTTTACCGTAGGCATAGAAAAACCCACGATTATCTCCCTTTTTACTATGAGCGTGATGTTCGTTGGTAATTCAATGTATCATTCGTTTGGTCTAAAGTCAAAAGAAAGGTGAAGATTTGTACAAACGCAAAACTGTTCAAACCATCACCAAAACGAAGCATCAGAGTGAAAAGGTCTTAGCCACAATAAGAAATGTGGTCTGTGTGAATATGTGACTAATTTTCATTTTTTACTATGTGGTCCACAGCTTCTCTTGCTCTATGAGAAGAGCGAGATGATCCGAACAAAAGATAAAGTTATTCCTCGTCAGGTCATAAGTTCCTACGGCAATCAATCCATACAATGGCGCTGGGCGGACAGCATAACGCATATCCACTGGGCTTTTATTTGAGCCCAGTGGACATGCTCTACGGAAACAAAACACGCTTTGTTTGTTTAATTGTGAAATATTTCGCCATGGAAATACTATTTATGACGAGGAGCTTTAATGTATCCTAAAAATTGTACTATTTTTGTTTGATTTATTAATTGAAAAGGCGTAGATTTCACAGAGTTTGAAAATGTGTTTAATGTAAATAATTAGACATAAAGTGTCATCTACCATACAAAAATAGAGGAGAACTGTTTCTTGGCTCGGTGTAAAAATGGTTTCTAAGTGAAAAATGACTTTTATATTAAAACAATAGAAGAGTGAATAAGACGAAAGATGGATAGGGCTAAAAATTGACAGAGTGAAAAATGGACTAAACTTAAAAATAATTCGATTTGAAAGTGGTCTTGGATTTTTACTGCCGCTCCGGGAACCATTTATTGGATAACCAGCACCTTTGCCATAAAAGGTCACCTCGAGTGATTCGGATGCGTGGTAGGCCGGATCGGGAGAGACTGATGCAGGAAGCCTTTTGACGTATTTAGCAGGACACTCTTAGAAAGTCGACTTGCACCGCAGAGGGGGTAATGGATTCACACATCCGTATCTCCTGGTGACACTGACCCCCAGATTCCTACTCACCCCTCATACCTTTATCTTCCCAGAAATTACTATTATTCCTTTCCTCAAAAATATCCTCCACATAGCACGGAGAAAAATGTTATTCTAAAATACGATCATTTTATTCGAAAAACGGTTAAAAACGGGACTCAAGTTTTTACGGACAAATTAACAGGGTTTCAATGTTTATTGGCGGGAACATGTAAGAATAATTGGTTGGTATACGTAATTTCGTACGTATACCAACAAATTATTCTTACATTTTCCCGCCAATAAACATTGAAACCCTGTTAATTTGTTCGTAAGAACTTCAGTACCGTTTTCAACCGTTTTTACGAATAAAATGATCGTATTTTAGAATAACATTTTTCTCCGTGCGAGTAGTTTTCTGAAGGACCCCTGTGGGGAGCTCATATATAAAAAAGTTCAATTGTAAAAACTGAAAAATGATACGGTTGAAAAGTAGGAAGAAAAGTTATTTGAACATTTAAAAAAAGTATATCTCCTCATTTTTTATACCCACTCAAAGCTTCCTAGTACAGGTTTTAAATCCATAAAATACCATTATTTTTTATATTGATCGAGCTATTTTTTTATGATTTAGCTAGGTTTATAATGTGTTTTGGATTTTCTCTACGACACGCAGTATTTTTTATGGAATTAGATATTTTTATATCTCCGATCAATATAATTGGTGCATTTCATGTTTTCTACTGTAATCGGTTTAGATGTGAAAGTTGTTAGAAAGAATAATGATCTAAAATCAGTTGTGCGCAGATACTGAACGCTCAATATTAGATAATTACTTAGTACCTGTGTACCAGTGGCTTATCAATCATCCTTTGAGAGGGCAGCCGTTGAGAGTCCGGGTATGAAAGTGCAAAATATATATTTTTTTAATGTTTTACATGAAAACAATAGTATTCTCTAGAAAACATTTCTTTACAAACCTATTATTTTATTTTGTTTATATCTTAATATATAAAACAAAGTCGGGTTAGTTACACCATTTATAACTCAAGAACGGCTGGACCGATTATCATGATCTTTGATTTGTTGGATTCGTCTCCGTCCCGATTAACAAAATAACTATTAAAATATCGGAAAAAATTCACGGGAAAAATAATTATGAAGACATAAAAAAATTCCATATATTTTGTATGAAACGGCTTTTCAAATAGTCTGCGTTGGTCGACATAATTTGAATCAATTCGAACAGCTGATAAATTCAACACAACATTTATTGATTCTGAGGCGGTACGAAGGTTGCCGGGTCAGCTAGTATTATATAAAGTATCATGCCATTTTTCAATGCTGACTTAGACGTAGAAGTACATAAATGTATACAAACATAGTTACATGGATAGTTAAATACAGTTAAATTTCAATACAATCAAAAAGAAAAATAATTGGACGTGTAGATTAATCCTATAAAGAGTGTGATCTTACAAATGAAGGAAAAGTTCATGTAAAATAGATATTAAATTAATAATTATGAACCTACGTTATATTTTACAGGATTCTATTATTTTATTTGGGTTAGGTCATATCTAAATTGCTATTCTTGTCTATGTGCAATTTGTTTTACAGGTGTTTGCAATAGTGGGACTTCATAATTAGCTTTATTAAGGTAGATACCTAATTAGCTTTACTTACCGGCTTCGCCCGAGTCTCAACACACTATTTTCTGTTTCACTTTTCTTTAAAAAAAATGTCGTCTCTCATCTTTCATTTTACGGTAAAAATGAATGCACAATTTGACATTTTTAAATCTGCACCACACTCCTTAAAGTCACACAGGCGATCTCTCGATACTTTACTATAACTACATACATTCTTTACATACCTACACGCTACTAACTAACTAACTAACTAAGTAACTAACCATCACGCCGTTTCCTCGCAGGGGTAGGCAGAGAGGACGGACCCCAAACAACTCGTTCTTGGCACACACTCTTTGCCTCATACATCGTCTCGCATACAAACTCTTCTATTTTTCTAACTCTTGACATGGCCCGACTCAAGTATCTGATTCACTTGATCGTGCCATATCTTCCTCAGATGAAACTAATTACACAGAATAACATCAGCTAATATTAAACTTTTTTTATTATTTTCACTAAATAATTAAAGTATTTCGGTGAAAACCTATTATTGGTTAAATAATTTACACATATTTTATCACACATTATAAAGTATTATAATAGTTGGTTTTCTAAATAAAATAAGGTATAGTTATTAGTAGTCATATTTTAGTTCGCCCATATAAATTTAACTGGCAACATGAAATTTCGCCTCGTTAAAGTAACATTTTTAGCAATCAACAGAAGTCATATCTCTGCCCTCTGACCTGACGGTAATTTATGAAGCACTTTACAGTTAAAGCTATCAATTTTTCTACTGGCTCTATTAATCTTACTTCGACTTATATTCAGTAATTTATGCGTAGGTTACCTTTATGAACATACAACATTCCTGCAAGGTACACGCATTAAAAATGGCCGCTAGATGCGCAGGAGCTGTTCGTTTGCGTGAGAGAAGGGATTAAAGATAATTTAGTCGATTGCTATAAATAATACAATGAATTAGTTGACTGAACTGAACGAACTGGATGAACCCAATTAAGTAAATGAACTGAATTAACTTAATTAACTAAATGAACTGAATGAACTGAATTAATTGAATTAACTGAATTAACTGAATTAACTGAATTAACTGAAATAACTGATTTAACTGAATTAACTGAATTAACTGAATTAACTGAAATAACTGATTTAACTGAATTAACCGAATTAACTGAATTATCTAAATTAACTGAATGAACCGAATCAATTGAATCAACTGAATCAACTGAATTAATTGAATTAACTGAATTAACTGAATTAACTGAATTAACTGAATTAACTGAATTAACTGAATTAACTGAATTAACTGAATTAACTGAATTAACTGAATTAACTGAATTAACTGAATTAACTGAATTAACTGAATTAACTGAATTAACTGAATTAACTGAATTAACTGAATTAACTGAATTAACTGAATTAACTGAATTAACTAAATGAACTGTTTAACTCAATGAACTGATTTAGCTGAATGAACTTAATGAACCGAGTGAGACAGTAATACATATTTTTAAAACGCCCGAACAAGTGGACCTTTCCCAATTGCAGGGAATGTTGTGCATGAAGTTCGAATGGAAAGTAAATTATGATGAAAATACTAGACAGTCAGATCTAGTCACTAAACATGGCTGCAGTCAATTTTAGTACCTTTTCGATTCGTAATTGTGGCCCTTAAGACAGGATACTAAAAGGATGTATGACTCTGGAACACGGTGCAAAATTAACCGTAGACATAATAATATATCTATGGCAAATCGGTACTCAATGTTATAATTGAATACAGAAAATTTCATGTGCCCTCTTACGAAACTGAGCAAGCATTATATGGGCCAAGTCAACGATTTCACTGCTCTCTATTACGAGTATGTTTTGGTTTTTAATTTGTTTTATAAATAACGTTACATAGGTGAAGTTTAGTGCCTGTCTCACTGGGAAATCCTGATATGATGAGAACAGGCGCAGTTTATAGTTTATAACACAATTAGTTTACATTAAAAAAATGACAAAATAAAAGACAGTCCACAGGTCTAAATTATGTTTTTTCATTGGCAATTTCTTTCAAAACACCCAGGATATCAAATGTGAAAAAATTAGTGTTTCAGTGACTAGATAAATTCAATCCATCTTCTTTACTCCTAAATTATTTTCACTATACATTACATCCCTCGTAGTTAGCATTTCATTAAGGTCAGGAATTTCGATTTTCCACCGATTTAAAACATAATATGTCCCTTGAACACTGTAAGTTTCTGAGTTCTTCAAAAATATATATGTTATTTATGAAGATAATATCTGAAGATTTGTAGAGCCTAAACGTTAATTACATAAAATTCCGTCGATAGAAAAAAATCGCAAAGTATGCTCCGAAAATTATTATTTATACTTTTGTTTCTGTTATTTTACAAGTTATATGTATATATATATGAAAATATTCAGTGTTTCTTGAAGTGCTACTTAAGATGTTGAAGCGAGATTTTTGCTCTATTGTAAACGAGTTCTGTTTTATTAAACATTTACCCAAATTTCATTTTAATTTTATCGTTTTTAATATTAGCGCGCTCGCTTCAACATTCGTAATGTCGTATCTCTCATTCCTCTTCTTTTTTAGCGGGTACTACCGGCCCTTAAAGGTAAGCCCTTAGCCCAGTGCTTGTGCTTCAGATGTCAACTGGGTTCATGCAACTTCAAAGAACAAAGCCTTGATCATTGGCCTGGGTGGATCTGTGCGATGATGGACGAAGAAAATGTTCAGAACGACACGGCCGCTGATAAAATGTCACTCAGTCGGCCAAAGCTCGTAGAAAGCTGAGTTATTAGCACAGAAGACACGCCGCCTAACACTTTCAGTGAGCTCTACCACCGACCAGGCGCAGCACAGGGTTGAAGATTTATTTACTGCCATTTTATTTATTTCATTGAAGAAGAAGTTAATTAACAATCTAAACGAAAATATGAAAAAGAACAAGAACCATAAAAATTAAAGATAAATGGAAAAAAAGTAGTCAAATATTGTTAATTATGAAATATAAGTATTTCAAAGGCAAATATGTGTTCTACTCGCAGTATTATAGAGCGTCTAAAATATTTCTAAGCGATTTAATTTTCAAACCAAAATCACACGATTTTGCATTGCTTGGTAGCGCTTAAAGATATCCTTGGTGTTGTTCAAAGCCTTTTTGGAGGCATTTGTTTAGCGGTAGTAAAATTTCTAATCCGCAGATGCCCTAACGAGTGTCGTTAACGTCGTGTCTAACGTTAATTTCTCTCGACAGATAATGATGGATGTGTCACTGGTAATCTCTGGTTGTATGTTTGACCGGTAGTTATTAGTTAGTTCGCGAGACTCGTGATACTTCTGCCTCCCTGTCACAGGTACATGCTCAATTAACAACGTGGATTTCCGCCGCTGCTCTGAATTGTCTCAATCACATTATAATAATCGCGCGGAAATGATACCCATCAAGATGGCGTCGGAGAATATACCAAAAATACAACAAATAATGCGATTAACCAGTTCTGATTGACGTAGGACGTTTATCACCCTCGGAATGTACTCGTACCAACTGGTTTTAATGGAAAATGTGATAACTTGATAACTTGATCATTTATTTGACTTGCAAATTTATAAACGTGAATGGTTACAGAAAGAATTTAACAATATATCAATGACATTAGATGAGCTCAGTGGCAAAGAGTTGAAGGCTTTGAATGTGGAATCAAAAAACTCGGTTTCTAAACTAATCAGAACACCAAAATAATATAATGTAATGTACATTCTGTGCAAGTATACTGACGTATTGCTTCGATAATAAAATTTGTTTGGATAGACTAGAGACTAGCCAGTAACTAGCTTACCTAACATTTTTCCTCAGCCTTCCACAGTACCTATCCCTGGCTCCAGGCTTTGGGACGTTTGTGCTGTGTTCAGAAAACAAAACCAGAAAATGTATAGTCGTGTTCGTATTGTAAATATATTTATTACCTACTTGACCGGACCGGGGGTCTTTTTTATCCCTATTTGTACTGAAAAAACTAAAAATTTCTTTTAAAGTTGTCAGATATACTAATAATTACACATTCATGATTCGTTTAAAAGTATTCGCATTGTTACATCATTTTTTATCTCACTCCAAGACCGATCATCCGAAGACATCCATTAACATTTTTTCTTAACTCGTTCAATTCTTGCAACCGTAATATCTTTATTTCGAATGAAGCCTTAAAAACAATCACGTCGATTTGTTTTTTAAAAGGTATAATTTATCACTTTACGAGACAAAATCGATAACTTTTCCAAATCTTAATACTTACTTAAGTACGTCACGAAAATAAAGCATCCCACATATTGAGAAAATAGACGAGTTATTAACGACTTCTTACCATACATTTTTTTTGTAGTCACTCCCGGGTTAGATACTATTACAACATCTATGGCAGAGCGATAAAACATTGGCTCGGGGTCTAGAGGTTGCGGGTTTGAAACAAGAACCTAAACATTGCTTTAAATGATCTCGGCTACTTTTAGTGACCACATTTCAATAGCTGGGAACTTGGTACGCAATTGAAGAAGTGCGGTAACAAATAAAAAAAAAAAAATTTCGTATGAAGCAGTTACTTTGTGATGTGACATTATAATTTAAAATAACACAATAACTGTGTATACACCACTTTTATTTTTTTATACTTAATGCCGACACATTTTTATTTATATTTTTAAAGATTATACTGCCCTGAAGAAGCTACGGTTGTAGCGAAACCCGGTCGGCATAAAGTATAAAAAAATAAAAGTGGTGTATACAAAGTTATTGTTTTATTTTAAAAAATAAAAAGTGGTTTTTACCTCATTATTGGTTTGTTTAAGTCAAAATGAAAGAGCGATTAATGCATCGTTAGTCATTAGTCCTCATTGTATGTAAGTGTTTGTAGGATTCACATAAATGAAAGAATTCTACCAGCACCCAGCAATTCTCTAACCCTAAATCAATCACAAGCATGATTTCGTGAAAATATAACCAGTTAGTAACAACTATTACTTATTCCTAGAGGTTGCATAAGTACTAAGAATGATTTTCTTATAGCCTTAGCATGTGACTAAACAACAATTTCTGAAATGAGAATACAGCTTAGTACTTAAAGTTAATTGAATAACATTCGTTTGCTTCCCCGAGAGTCAAGTCACCTGGCCCTGAGTGATCAATTAACCACCTTTGCAAACTTAACCGAATAAACACATGTGAGATTTCATATCCGCAGTCAATTCAATGATTTATTCCTAGTGTTACGCCTAGCCTGATATTCTCGTTTGAATCCTGTGCATAAGGACGCCGAATGATTTTATCTCGCAAAGTAAGCTCCACGCGTTGACCCATACTTACTCCGACTTATTCATCATGATTTGATAAAGCAGTAAAGGCGTGGGGGTATATCACCGATCTAGACATAATGGCAACTATAATTCATATTAAACCTTGTTCCGTACTTAAGAGCAAATAATCAAGATAAGTTTCCAGTAAAAAATCAAACGCTAGTTATTCAATTTTATAGATCGTTAAATTTTATACGATTTTATTTCGTAGGTTAAATTATTTGTACCTACAAATTAAGTATCTTCAAATGCTTTAAAATTAATCCAATAAAAGTCCTATGCATCTTGAAAATTTATAGTGCATTTTGATGAGTTGAGTTTTTCACATAAAACGCTTATCGGGTTTTATTTTCTGTTTTTAAGTTTACATAAAATACTTAATAGCCAAACGTTTAAAACTTTACTCATAAATATTTTCTATCAGATCTCGACTACATTTAATGGGTAGGAAGCTTTTAAGAAACAATGACCTAGTTATTTTATTACTAAAGTATTTAATGCACGTCGTAGGATTTCAACACAAATTAGGAAACCTCAAAATCCGATTGAAAAAATAAGAGTTACATACCCATAAAAAAAATTATTTCGTTTAGATCAGAGAACGATTTAAAAGGTCAAATCAATGAAATAAAAAAGGAGATACTTGAAATGTACGTTTAGAGAAATGTGCAAACGAGGAAGAAGTATAAAGCACTTAGTGAATAGAAGCTAGATTAGATCCGAGTATGCGCGGTATGGCAGTATCTATAGACAGAGATGGTCCTTAACTGGGAAGTCAGCCCACAGCCTCCAGCCCATACATCTGCATACCTGTCCTAGAACTAAAGCCGCTAAAACAGTGGCACAACATCGCAAGTCTGTGGAATCCATTCCTGCTGAAAACTGGTTCCCGGTGACGAGCCACCTCTTCCAAGGAAGTGCGCTGGAATTCCCTTCGCCGTCAGCCTGCTGGTCTCGCGCAGACAGGCCATAACGGTTGTTCAATCTATATATAAATGATTATCCGCTTGTACCAATTCAACCCGAGATACACACCGAGATTACTTGCCTTGATTTCCATTGCGCAATATAACAGTAAGTTTATGAAAGAAATAATGAAATGCGTCTATTATCTCGAACGTGTGAGCATTGATTCAAATGTCAAAAATAAAAGCCCGGCACAATTCAATATTCGAGATTCAAAACAACGCTTACTACCTAACTCGAACACTACTGACTACAATGTTGTGGAATTCTATGAGCAATTTTATTACTGGCAACTTTTAATATCTACTGACTTAATACGTATTTGTATCGCGAACATTGCCGGTTACTCTCGCCATGTTGTAATAGTTTTTTTACACTCGCTTTATTCAAATCTCTCAACGTTTCGTTCATAAAATAATATACTTGCGTCAGCTTAATCAAATTATTAATTAATTCTTTTCTATTCTATCAAATTATTCACTCGATTAGAATAACTTTTATAGCAACACCGACATACAAATCTGATCTCAACTCGAAGTGATAGGTATACACTCGTTCTTGGGTGCAGATTCCGGTCGAAAACCAAATGATATTAATTTTCGTAATCTCCGATCAAGTGAGATAATATGTAAATCGGGTAAGCCACGTTGTGTTGCGTATCGCTTGTCAAAAACTATTTGTTATTTCGTAATGATCTTTTTGGTTCATCAGGCATCGCCAGCAGAAATGGAATACGGGATCTAGATTAGTCGAACGTGTAGGCTCGGTCGATCCCACAGTAAAGGCAGCTACAGCAAAATCCGAACTGGTCATCGAGATTGTAAATTTAATTGAGTATTCTTCCTTGAGACTCGTGAACCAAGGCTCAACCTGCCCTATCGGACATGTTCTGGCCATTTACATTGTATTATTTTCTTAGTAAATACATAAACGCCCACGCCCTACGTGAATGTTATGTGACAAGAAAATTACTGAGTGCTTATTTATTCGTTTTGCGCACTTTTCAAACAGAAAAAACAATATCCTCGTAAAATATAATGAATGAACGCTTACACATTCTGAGATGTCCATTAGTTCAAAGATAATGCAAAGTTATAAATTATATTATATTTAAAAGGAAGATGAAACCACTGAACAGTTGATTTTACTGTAGGGGAGACCTGTACAAAACCGTATACCGGGGTAAAACCGTATTTCTCTAAAAAAGCTTTATTACTTACAATATTCACACCACCCCGTGTACGCCTTCGAAACCAACGCAAGTCAGCAGAAACTTGTCGGTGCAAGTTTTAAGTGTTTCGATGTCCTGATATAATTTTTACGGAAATTGAGGTAGTTAAGAATTTTATTTTAATTTACTAAACTACATAGCCTCTACCTTCGGTATACGGTTTTGGACAGGTCTCCCCTATAAAGGTATAAAAATCTATCCAGGAAACCAAAACAGACAAAAATTACACTTGTAGTCTCTGCTAGTGTAGTTTATTCAATGTACTTGAAATAATGATATCTACAGTTATTAATTTTTCCATTAAATCAAAACTCATCTTCAAATGCATAGATCCCAATATAATGGTATGGTTGTATTATTTCTCAGTGAATTTTGTTTGTGGATCGAGAGATGTTATGCACTACACTCATAACAATTATGTGTCCTTACACAATAAAGCTCATTATTGCAAAGTAAAATGGATTTCAAAAATCAATTAAATGAACGACGGGGGCTGCAATAAAGTACTAGACATAACATTACTACCAAAGAAGAAGCGGTACACTTAAGTTGACCACTGAGATTGATTGAAACTCTGAATAGAGTAGCAAAAAACGCGAGCTTTTGCCAGTCACCGCTCTCAGACGAGTGTGCTTTTTTCGTGCAGCAGTACCTACGCACATTGCATGTTTCTTTGTTCAGTTTTTGCAACTAATTCAGCTTTATAACAATGACAAAAAGTTCTGGTTTAGCCATCAGATTAACACCGAGATAATCACACTTTTAATGACGGTAACTGCACGATTTTAGACAATTAATTGAATTAGATAACAGTGAAATAAGGTTTGACCATCACTCTGAAAACCAAAAGGGCGCAATGTATATAATATATATTATATTATAGTATGTGAACTTTATAATAATATGTGTGAACCGAAGATTATTGTGTTATATTTATTCTCACGATATACACTAATCACTGTAGTACAACATACGTAGTTATGTAAATGATTTATATTAGAGCGAGGAAAAACGTAATAGATATTCTAGGCTTTAATCTCAATGTCAAAGTAAAGATAATTGTAGGCAAGGCGGCTTTCAATAACGATATTGTAATTTGTAATGTTTCCAAAATTATATTAATTTCCCAGTGGTCATTCAGCCACACCGCCAGAGACCAGCAAGAAACTGGTAGGTAGAGCATCTGTCATGGTCAGTTAGGAGACCAGAAATAGATGAGAGATGAAATGAGATGATTGAAGCGTTGCGTTGATGATGACTGTCATAATGATTTATCCCGCGAAACCGCCGCAAATGCCATGAGCTCATAGCAATAATAAACCACCGTAACTGAGTCGTTGTTATTTTGCATGGGATAGGAGAAAGACTATAAGCGTAATACAATCGCCCCTATACCCTTTAAATAACGAAACGCTCGGTGGCTGCTTGTTTTATATCTTATCCAGTGCCTTTAATAATTGTGTGTTAGTCATTTGATAAGAATCGTTAGAGGGGTAAATTGAAGGAGTCAGCAGCGTCGATATTTACTTTATTGGTAGATGGTCAGTTGATTTGGCGTTCCTACTCTTTATGTTAATGTTTCCATATAAGCTCGCGAACATCTATATGGCGTTGTCCATCTTAGAAGCAGACTATCAGCGTAAGCGGTTGGGGCAGTATCGCAGTACCTTGCTCGTCTTTTAAATGACTATCGCGCTGCTGGGGTTAACGAGTTTAGAAGGCGATTTCTCCGTCCACAATAACTCTTTGCTCTGTTGGTAGGTATACGACTAAATAATATACTACAAAAGGGTACAAGAATTCTGTTTAATGTATGTAATTGGGCTAAAACTTTTAAGACTGTTGAAACTGAAAAGATCGTTATACCCAGTAAGCTCAATGGATTGATCACGTAACTCCGCCTAGTGCCTAAAGCCTCAGTTTTGGTGCAAATAAACTAGATTTTAGAGCTTGCTAAATCCAAAGTCCCGCAAAATGATCAAGGGTAAATCCACAGCGAGCTCAGTGCGTGGTCACTTTTGACAAACCGGCTGCGCGATTTTTAATTCGATCCAATGGCCTACGGAGCGACTCTCACGCGGAAACAGATGCTGTGGAATGCACTGATGATAATGTAAGAATTATGCCGAAGTTACGATGTCCAAATATTAATATGTCGGAGTTTAGCTGGTCGGCCGCGATAACCCGGGCTATTGCTGCAATAAATCTGGGTGTTTAGATCCTCAGCCGGCTCGGTGGGTACCGGACTAATGAGACGCGCATCGAGCACCACCACCGGACTGACGAACACTGGCCAATGGCCAATGGCCTGATCGCACTGCTCTAGCCCGAGCCGAGGATTCACCATTAACTTTTAATGGATTATTTTAACATTTTTACCGGTCTCTCGTGTAACATTCCGTATCGGTATTCTGGCGTATTAAATATTGAAACAATCATTGGTACAGTTTTTAAAACGTTTGCACAATATAGCATAAGGCAACAAACATCCTTTGTGAAGAGCTTCTATGGGTAATTTAAAACAATTAATTTATATCTAGTATTCTTCAAAGAAAACCGATCGTCACGATAACGATTTTAAAACTAAAAATTAACGTTTAGTATTCCAAAAACACGTTTAATCAATGCAAATTATTCGCTTCCAATGACTTGAAGAAAGAGCAAAACTAAAGAAAAAGTGCATTCTTGTAGAACCAATAAATAAAATAAACGTTGTGCATTTTCTTATGATTCCACGGTCCTCGAAGCAAGTTCTGTCTAGGCTGGACTGCACCGATGTTACTACTCAAGACCTTCGTGGAAAGTATTTATTTCTGAGATGAGTCATGGGAAGTACACGAGTTAACAACGATTAACTTTCTTTTCGGTGGCTTCCCTTTGCCGTTCACCATTATGTCTAAACGCGGCGCGGATCATGCGAAATGATTGTCTTTCACAGCTTAATCGGAAAACATCGGGATGATAAGTAAAGAACCGCATTGCGAGCGGACTACGAGGTAAATAGATTAAAGCGTGTCTCTGGAATTTTGATTCAGGTTCACGATTTTACTTTCATGCCTGCGTGGTGGAGACTGGCTGTTGAAGGAGAACATTCCAGATCCACAAATAGGGAAGATGCAACCAGTTTGTCATAAATCTACGCGCGCAGTGTGCAGTGTGTAGGTACTGCTGCGGATAATGTGGACACGAGTACCGCCCGCAATATGGAAAAACAACTCGCGTCATATCTGAGACACGATCTTATTCAACTTTGTATATCTCGAAACACTTTACTATTTTGTTAACACGCTGCCATCATGAAACGGAAACCTTTTACTTTAGTCTCGAAAACGCAAACAAATCATCAGTCTCGAAGTCTCGGAGGTCTCTTTGGTTAGTGGAGCCTTCGTAATATAGAGCCTACGCTTTCATCTCGAGCCGTTCATCTCTCGGTTGGCTGTGTGTTGGAAGTTCTTTCGGTTTCACCATATAAATTTCCTTTGGTTGGGCGAATTAATCACGGGATGCTTTCTTGACATGATTGGTTTATGCATACTACAATTTTATTCTTGCTTTGGTACAACCCCGCTATAAAAATATCATAATTTATCCACTTCGTGGTCGCGTGAATATAGCACTTTTTGACATACTGAAGGCCTTAATCGATTCTCGTGATTTAAAGCATTTCATTTGTATTGCTAGTAGCTACGAACCTACAGCGAAAAATGAACAAATAATATTGTACATATAACACTCAGAAAATAAAGTTTTCTGCCTACTCACAACTCACAACCCACAATCTCTGCTTATATAAGTATTATTTTGGAAATTAATATATGTTTTATGTGACACCGATTAGTGTACCATCAACTCGAAGTCAATAACACTATGAAGCTTCTCTTCAAGGAAAGTTATGAGACTTATGAGGCTGAAAGAATTGGGCATAGAAACGAAATGGGGAGGATAAAAATTTAAAATAACTGTAATTAAATATAGACATAACAACTTCAGCAAAGTTTTGATTCTGACGGTAAATCTCTCACTTTTTATTTTTTATAGTGAACACCTCACAAGAGTCCCAACTGCTCCCGTCTGAAGCCAGTGAGACTATGGCATCCCCAACTTTGGGTATGTTGTGAGGCTGAAGGTAAGCAGGGAAGGGAGGGAGATAGGAAAGAGGAATCTGGGCTATTCAGATCTAGTCACTAAATACAGCTAAAGCCATTTTCAATTCTGAATGGTTGTCTCACACCAGGGCTATACTGAGAGTATCTTCCACTCTGGAACGTGCCGCAAATATAGTATATATATTATTTTTAATTAATTAATTGTGAAATAAATCAAATAAAATTTATTTATGGACGCCGGGTTCGAATCACTAGATCAATGTGGAGAGTTTTCAAAAAGTTTAGGTGAATAACGCTTGTGAATGGTTCCAAAGGCGTGGGCAAGATATGTTGGTAATATTCAGAGACTGCACGTCTTTACGGTCATGCTATCTACTAAATATTTCATATTCTATGCAATGCGGCAGATAGGTACCGGTTGAAACCCTTTATTTTTATATATTGTTACAAACTTGTAAACCATGGAGAGACTTTCAAGACATCATAAATTCTTTCAAACTGCTGAGAAGAAAAACACTGAAATACCGTGGCCATAACCACTTGGTTTCTGATCGGCAGGCAAAATCACCTATTAGATAAATTCACAAAGCAGTTGTTGGCAATACCCAGCCTCCAGGATCCAGAATCCTGCACCACATGATGTGATAGTTCCAGCCAACTGCATCTGTGTAAGCTGTCTACGGAGGCGTCCCAAAGCCGAACATTGGATTCGAATCTCAGAGAATCTACTGCCGGCGTGCCTGAACATCGCCTCGAATCACCCTATTTGCATATCTATTACGCATAAGTAATGCAATCTAAATATATGTAAGTTCTCCTGACTCTACAAACCCGGCTGGATGTAGGGAAATGTCCTAGAGCTGGCTATAGACATACATTCAGCAACATGCTCCAATCTTGAGCACGCAATGTCGAACTACCAATTATTGAGGCTGTTTTTCTTTGCACAGGTTGCACATCGGGTTTACAGATGCACGATAAATAACTTAAACAGCTGGAAATTGATGCAAAGTTACCACACAGTTCTAATTTAATTTTCTACACTTTCTTGAAATTTTCCTCTATTAACTTACCAGTTTTACCTTCCCATTTCGCTAAGGAATTTAATTTTTCCCTTAGTAGATTTTACTCTTTTCATTATCGTGCTGAACAACTGAAAAATATAAACAAAAAATTGGAGCGTTAACTTTAATACCTAAATAGTATACTATACAAAAGACTTTTGGATAGTTTTATATGTACCTGCATTGTTCTGTAAATTTTAGATTAAAAACTATGCAATTCTCATTAGTTGCTTTAGATATCTCACAAAGAGACAAATATCTCTATGTTTAATTTTAAGAAACTTAAATTGATAATAACCAACATTTTTTTTATTAAATTGATTCGAGGTAAGGCCACCCTTTCTGTAGAGTTATTAATTTGAACAACGGATAGTTTGAAAAGCAATAATTACGTTTCGATACGGTGTAATAGTTTTGACTCCTACATAGTTATTATTAAGTATAAAACATAAAGCGGTTCTTTGTTTCAGAGTGATCGAACCAACATAATACTCCGGTATTACTTCCTATATTGCTGGGAATAACAGAAATTAAGCATTAACTCTAACATCCGATAGACTCGTAAGAGCATCGTGTCACTGAAATAAATTGAAAACCCCGTAATTATATAATTTCACAAAAGCGGCAGCGCAAATTTTTAAATGCGATCAAAAAATATTAAAGACCAGTGATATACTTTATTCAATCTGAAATAATATAGTAAAGAGGCATAGAGGAAGCTGAGTGTGTATTATGTATCAATCGTGGAGAAAATGATGAATCAGTTATAACAAAAGTAAATACGTGAATAGAAACGGCTTGAAAGCGTATAATCGTTAATCACTATTCTCGCTCTAGGGCCTAGAATTGTGCCAATTATGCCTTCTGATCGCGGCCTCATCGTCACTAGTGGCCAAGTAAATAAATACGGAAGAAAATGGCTGTTACCTGCTACGGTTATAGGTAATATGGGGACCTGTTGCACTGCGCGTTCATGCCATTTACGTCTCTCGAGACCCGTATTCTCTACACTTTGTGGCCGATCAATAAACATTTAATTCAATTTCTACGCAATGTGGAGTCGGAATTGTTCTGAATCAGTTTCAGATATTTGAATTGATTTTATACAAAGTTCGACCAGTAAAAGATTGCACTTAAAAATTTGTGTAAGAAACAAGAAGTGTATATTATTATCTATCCTATTTGCTGTAGTCAATAAGATTGTGTTTATCTATCCTTTTTTGAAGTAAGACTTCTTTAGGATCATTACGACGAGTAACTCAAATCTTTTTTGGACGGAAGTAACATTTACTGTAATGACGTTTGATTTATATTTCATCATATTAACGTCATAGGTATGGCAACAATGAATCCAAAGCCTAGCAACGAATAACAAAATGTCAAAGCAGACTCAAACGTCAGATGTCACCCATTTATTTTTGTTTACTAATGTACAAGGTAAATTCAACAGGTTTTTTTAATGTTACGTTTTCACTAAAGATTTTAGTTGAACCTTTTGATTTGTATTATTTTTTACGACGAATATATTCTTTTTTCTCTCTGATTCTTGTAAATCCTAGCTATTGAAGTAAAAAGTAGCAGTAATGTGACAATAGAAATAATGTTTAGAATTCAAATTGCTGAATCGTAGAAAAATTTTACCCCTTCGTCTATAAATAATTATAAAAGAAAAATCAACAACCTAATCATGTTCCGCCGCATAAAAAATGTAAGTTTTTAATAGTTTTTAGTCAAAGAAGTTGTACTTAATTTTGACGCACTCAATTTTTTTTTATTTTGAAAGAACAATCTGATTAAAATAAATCCATGTTTTAATTTTAATTACAAGATTTTTGGTAAGATAAATTTAATAATAAATAATAATCGTTATTTGATTATTATGAACACGAGCCGATTAATGGGTTTCCAATGTAAAATACTGTATGTATTTGTTATTTCAATTTATATTCAGGTTTGGCTCGTATCCCATTACAAAAAAGGTGGTACCACGGCGGAATCACCTTTTACGAAGATTAACAAATCTTATGGAAACTACCTTCACAACTTGCGCATATTTACGAATAAAAATTTTCTGTGTAATAAGTACTCTTCGTTGTCGAGGAAAGGACATAAATTTTTTTACAAGCATTAATTATTGCCGACCTACGTTCAATTTTCACAACATTTTATGGAATATTTGTTATTATTGTACGCGTACAAATCCATGATAAACTTAGAATCACCACCGATGCTATTTAAAAGCTCTATAGATCTTGGTGAAATTGTCTTTATGATTTAAATATATTGCGTTTTTTTCTTCTACATTAGCTCCGCACTAAGAGCCCTGAGAAATATAATTCCCCACATAGTCTATCTTTTGGGATGCTGTTTGGAGGGTCTTTTGGGGGAAAAGAAGGATATAAAATTCTAGAAAGGAAAAAGGTATAAGAAACGGGTAGGAATCTGGGGGTCAGTCTCCAGGTGAGACGGACGTACGAATCCATCCCTCCCACTGCGGTGCTAGGCGAAGTTCTAATAGAGCCCAGCTGGAAGGATCAAAAGGTCTCCCTCAACCCGGTGGGTAGCGGACAAACCTCGCCCCATGAACCCGGGAACCCCTGCTAAGTCACCAAACGTAGCGAACCACTTGGGGTGACCTACGGCAGAGATGTTCGTTAACGAATAAATGGTTCTCAGAATGACGATACCCATAAACGCCTCCCAAATTAGAACAGATAATGCTATACCTATAGATTGTGCTAGAAAAAACAATCAAATGGTTGTGCATGTTTCAAAAAGGTAGGATTAGCTGTTTTTGAGTTTACATTACCCAAATCATTAATGAAGTCACTAAAAATGAATAAAGTCAATAAAACGCTTTTGAATGATGAAATTGATTTCGAGGTATAAAACCGAACAAGTGCAGTCAAAACAACGAGTAAAAGTAATGGCTTTTAACGTCAAAAGAAAGTGGCCGAGTGTATTTTAGTTAATTGAACATAAACCTTTGGAGTTCCGGATCAAAACAATAATAATAATCAATTTGAGAGTTTACGACTTATTGCTGTGGATGGAGCACGGTACGAGGATTGTTGGAGTACTTCAAAGGGTCATAATGTAATCCGGCCAGTTCCTGTGCTTCCGTGAGAGGCTGTGTCCAAGTAATTTACTGCTGTGCTGAGATTGAATCAGATCCAATAAACGTCCAACAGCTGCAGAACAGATATGTCTGTTGACCTTTTCGCTTAATTGAATCTAAATTCGCTAATATTTTCTATCGATTTTGAAATTGCTGATTAAGAACAAAATGTGGTTGTCAAGGATATTCTCATGGATATCGTTTACCTTGGATGAAGTACAGTGAATCTTAATTCGTAGGTAGTTGTTCGGTTCCTGAATTTTTTCTTTTACTTTACTCGTATTCTGGTTATAAAATAAGTCTACTGTTGTAAGTACCTACGAGTTAATAAATAAATCACCATTCTTTGTATTGTTTTTGTCTATATGTACTTGGTTGTCTTTTATCATTTTGGTTAATTTTAATTTTATCCTGATGAAGGAACCATTGGTTTCGAAACACGTTGATAATTTTGATTAAATTATTGTCTACGAATATACAAAGTGAATTGTTTTCATTTAAATAAATAAATATTTGATATTTAAGGGGAAGAAAAGTGGTCAGTTTGTGTTATTGAAAATATGTTGTTAATACCTTTAGATCTATCATCATATTTATCTAATACATATGCAAAACGTACACATTTTGAGTCTGTTAAACAGGTATTATAGTACAGCCTGTTTAGAGTAACTAGTTTAATCCCTTGCACAGTAAAAGTAGCAAGAAACTACACTGAAAAACAGGAGCAGTACTCTCATTTACACTGAATGTTGTGCTCACCTATAATTAGAAACATCATTACAACCATGTATATGTGTACATTACTGTAAAAATTATGTCATGTATTCTGTTGGCGAGCCAATAAATAAATAAAAAATTAAATCTCACCAACATGAGAATGAATCTCTCTTTCTTTATCAGAGCTATCAAAGAACCAAGCTAACAAAATAAATATCTTCACACAACGCCTTCCGTACACCGTCTCACCACGTCAAATTTGTTTAATTGTTTTTGTTTGTGTTTGAAAATGATTGATATTACTTTATTTATGATTAGTGAAGAACTTCTATAATATTATTACTGTAATTGCACCATTCAACAGATTCAAAGACTTGGCTCATCTGAATAAATATTAACAAGGTGTCACGATTTGACAATCCGCCAATCTTCGTCAAATCATCACATCCATCCAATGAGTCGCTTGTCGGGCGTGATCACCACACAGCCGCCCACTCCAAAGCTCAATTCTATGCTCTTGCAAAACGTTAATAATAAGCACAATTTAATGCAGTTTTGGAATAAGCCTCCTTGAAATTGTGTTTGCATAGATTACCATCTAATGACAAACAGGTGTTGCGTATTACGCAGATCTTTGTTCGAGTAACCAATTGGCACGGATTTGAAAATACAAGGCTTTTATCTCGTAGGTACCAATTAGACATATTATTATCAGCAATCAAATTGGAAATCCAGTTATTGTTGTAAGGAATTTGTGTTTACTTTACTAATGTTATGTAATAAAGTATGAAAATACATAATAATATAAAATGTAATTAATTTAAAATAACGTAATAAACATGTCTTCTTGTAAATAACTTGCTTTTTTCCGTGAAAATGCTCTAGATAATTTTTATTTAAAGAAAATAGTAAAATAAGTTAAGAGTTTGCAAAATACGGCAGCCCTTTTCAAAAAAAATAATAAGCACAGTAGGTAACAACATGCCTTCTACGCAGGAAAAGTTCACAATAGGTACCTCTTACATTCTGGAACACTTGTAGATACTTATATTTTTAATGCAGACACTTCAGTTTACAATCAACCAAAAATCGAAGGAAAATCAAATTTCATTCGTATTTAGGTACCATATTTATTTCACTTTTCTGTCTTTTCATACTTTTTTTGATATTTTTTGTTATAAAAATCATTTTTGTAGTTGAATGGACACAAGTTCGAAGATATCCATTGCAGGGAAAACCGATACAGTGTAAAATAAACACGTGAGACAAATTATCTAGTATGCTTAATCGTATGCACAAAATACCAGGATTCCATAAACTGTCAGTGGAAAATTTCAAATGAACCCCACCACCCAAGCTTACAGATTTAATCTGATACATATCAGATTATTTGATTTTTAATACCGAAGTGACAATAAAATTCAACATTTTATAGGATAAATGCAAAAAGAAATAAAAGTTTCTAAATAAAAGCCTCAGATGAGCAGATCTGATAATATTATTTCGACTAATGGTCAGTATTTTAGTAACGAAAATGCGCGATGGAATACTTAGACAGAAGGTAAAAAATGCTTTTCAGGGAACTTTATTTTATATGCATCATTACGGACATACTTTAGTGAATCGAGTTTGACAGTTTTTTATGTTGACCGCAAAAATTCGACTGTAAAAGTTGTGACTGACCCTAAAAAATATGTTTTAGATTTTCACAATCGCGTTGATTTATAAAATGAACTAATTTAATTTAAACATTATTTTTTACGATATGCTATTCCTTTATTTATTAAATCAAACGATTTAATCAATTTAATAAAAGTGCACTTTGAGAGCTCACGGATTTTGTTAGCAGTGATCGTTTATTAACGATCAAACGTTGGCGTTGGTTAATTAAAGGTGATGGTATTTTTGTACTAACTCGTTTGTGCAATTCCAGACTGTCGTAAAATTTCGAAGCGTAAACTTTACCCCGTAACTTCTTTAGTGTCTTTTTACGTCGGTATCTAAACATAAAAGACATTAGATGTTTTCATCGATTACATCAAAACATGCAAATGTATTATTTAAAATATTTTTACTGCGATTTATTATTCCCTTTATATGATTAGATGCTGTTAGACTTCATTATTAGACTCCATCGAAATGCTTGGAGTAAGTATATTAAACCGGCTACAGTATCGGGGCTGCATAGAAGGCCAAGTAAATCTGAATTTCAAGAAACTAGGCGTCTTGTATAGGACTAGCAGATTCTTCAATAGTGACTAGCTACTAACCAAGTACAAATCTCAAGTACACCCATCAATTGATCTACACCCAAAATATTTATAAACCCACTTGATTCTGTGCAAACTAGAGCGGTCCGTCTGATTGACAATCCGTTGTTGATAGACCGATTGCCATCTGTACCATCTGCACGGATGCAATGTAGACATGCTTAGTCTGTTATACAGGTGTTTTAACGGAGCCTTCTCTAAGGAGCAAGCAACACCAGTGAACGTGCGTCAAACTCGACGGACATGAGCTAAACACCCGTTCACAATTGATCTTGACTTCATAAAAACGGTCCGTTTCTTTAAGTCCCACATTAGTAAATCCTTTCCTACAGTCTCTAACTTAACCCGCCTCACAATGCTGCCCAACCGAGTGGAGACATAGCTCCCTGTCATTACATCTATATAGACAGGGGCGCTTTTGTGAGGTGTCACATAAAAAATAAAAAATTTAAAAAGATGCGTAATTCCGAACAAAGCGTTCAGTGAAATTCTCCCGTGGGTACCTACTTGCAGTATAAAAGTGAAGGGGGTATAAATAAAGGTCCTGTGAAATTATTTTCGGTTTACACGTAATTCTAGAACTCAACAGGTGAATTTTTCGGAATTAAATACCTGCATTTTATGGCAGAAGTCCAGTTAATAGGCCACCGCACCATAAGGTCGTAAACCTCGGTTGCATAATGAATAGACCGGCCAGATATACCTGGTATTTTTTTCTCACTCCCTACCATTCGATTGAAAGCGTCAACACCCTGCTTGAGCGGAAAATCTCAAGAATGATCCCAAAGGGTTATGATTTTATATTCAGATAAGACTATAGTATTCTTCATACAAATGTTTTGATGAAAACATCTTAAATAGAATAGCTGTGTTGAGATATGAATCAGGTACATAAAAACAATAATAAAACAAAAAAACTGTAAAAAAAAGTTAAATATGCAGCCTTTTCATAGTTTTTTCTTCGTGATTTTTATTTCTACGTATCTACACCTATAAAATATAATTCTAAAGAATTATCACGTAGTTAATCTAGGAACTAAAGTTGTATTCTTTATGGGGAATAAAATCGGTATTTGCATAAAAATTATAATATGTTGACATGAGCATTTATTTCTATTAAACATTTAAAACAAGCGCATAAGAACGGAGGTTTGATTTCGCGCTTGATTAGTCTTATCTCTGACGCTTTGTGTCTTAGAAAAAGTTCTTATTACTTTTATCACAATACAACTGTCAAATAAGATCCGCCTATATCACTGATCACCTAAAATACCGAAGGACCCCTGATTATTACCGCGGTGATCTCAGCTCAGGGCGTGAGTTACAATGTTATTCGAGCATCTAGAATAAGTCGGTACGAGCAAATGCAACCCGAGAAGCTGCATAGATCGAATGTGGTCGGTTTTCATCTAATTCTCGATATGCCAAGTGTGAGTAATGGTACTAGGTGTCGCAAACGGCTTTCTCTTGCGGTGGGCGGCTGCAGCTAAATCTTCCGCACTTGCTGATATGAGAATTTACCTCAGTTAACGGCTCCGGGAATATCTCGTGATTATGAACAGCAATATACTTTCAGATAGCCAATCTAACACGGCGCGAATACTCGTACAGGACTTTTAGTGTAGCCGTTGGCTTTCTCCGTTTGTGGGAGGGTCACGCTAATTCTTCCGTGTTCTATGTCACCGAGAATAGGTGTGACAAATGTTGTCTTATTTATCATTAATTTCCATTATTTTAGAACGGACAAGATGAATCGGCTTTTTTGGGTCGTTTCACGATTAATATTTTGAACAGTTGTATGAAATAAGACAAGTACGAAGATTATATACGATTTTGAAGAATAATTTTAGCATGCCGCATTCGGACAGTTGCCAATTAGTTATACACTATATTCGGAGACGCCTTCTAGGACAGCCCTTTTTATTAACTTTTCCAAATGAGTGTTGTGACTAATTGAAAACACTTCTTCAAATTTTGCAAATTCACTTTGTGGAAATGGTAATATGAAATAATCAAAAACACTTTGTTTTTACCACGATAATCTTTATTTAAAAAATCAACATGTTTCGAGAACGATGTTCTTCAACAAAGTGTTTTTAATTATTTCACTAACTTAAAACAACTCATTTTTTTATTTCAGCTTGACTGACATTGAACCTTCATTGAACTAAATTATTCAGTAAGTACTTGTAATATTGGAAGTGACCTGATCCACAGCTAAAGTTTTCTTCTTAAAACTCTGAATTCCTAAAGCAGTGTCTTTGTATGTAAAAAGTATTTATGTAATGTAGAATTATTATACTTGTTTAACTACTGCTTACAAGTCGCATAACAAGTCATAGAATATACGTTCAACAGTATACAGTTACCTAGCAAGCTCGTCAGAATCGAATATGCCTATTCACCGCGCGGGTTACATTAGTTGCAAGCGTCTGCAAGTCATTTGCTATAACATGTCTGGAAGCGATTCCACGCGGCCAACTAAGCCAGGACTGTTTAGCTCCTGCGATGTAGCTCCAGAAATGACAAAGGCAAGTGACACGGGAGAGCTTCCAGTGTGCAGTCTCCAGTAGTAGAGACAAGATCTCCTGGAAGATAAAGGGGAATAGATCCTCGATTCAGATAGTCACCCACACCCCGATACCTACCTGAAATTTGTTCTTGATTTATATGTTGCCAATACTTAAATACGCTCACCGCAGGAACATCAACTATGCCATGCATGAACAACAGTTGAATGTACCATTCCACTACTTTAAAGAACAATTAAACGTAATGGATTTGTGGTTTCCAATCAGTCATTAAATGTGATTTATAATCTTTTGGCAAGTTCATGAAATAAGGAAGTGATCAATTGAAGAGATCATTCGAGGCTTTATCGTCTATTTCATGGTGCAATTAACTCATTTATTTTGATGAATTCGACAATTGTAGTCCTTGGTATACCTAAGGAAGCCATGAACACGCAAAAAATGTCAAGCGTTCTATAAATATTCTAAGTTGATAGGTCTTTAAAAAGTCTTGAAAATAATTGAAAAATAGCAATAAATATGTGAGTTGTCAAAAGGTTTCACACGCATGACTCTGGTAATGAATGTACGGAGCAATACATGTGAAATGTCAGCTGAACAAGTTACTGCGACGTGTGGGGCACGGGCAGGCGAGGCGGCCAGAGGAGGGATGCAGCGAGGAACAGCCACACATCATTTTCAATTAAGATTGTAATTTGCGATCATTCTTTGGTCCGGTGTTCGAATCCACTGCCGCGTCACCGTCCGCACATAGATGGGTGCAATACAGAGCAATTGGAACTGCGGAACTGCTAATACAGGCGAAGATCAAATAGGATCCTTCTTTACTTCATGGAACTAACATGAAAAAAACTGACCCGGATTTTATTCTTACTTACTGTTACTTTTGCTCTTGTTATAAAGCTGTCCTTAGACATTTAAAAAGTTGGCACAATCGCCATTCTAGACACTGCCACTTAGAGATGATCTCTTCACAACTCATTATATGATTTTGCTGCTAGTCTAAATCACGGTTAGCCTACTTATTTAACTGCCTTTCCTGATAAAAATAAAAACAAGGTCATAATTCTAACATGGTAGTCAAATTATAAACAAGATCTCTTTCTAGAATACCTGCAATCAGGTAATTGAAAGTTCCTGAGTGGATGGAGCAGAATAGATGACATGACAAAGTGGAACAAGAGTTGATGATTCTAAAAAATAATCTGTGCTGCACGTTTGTGCGAAGAATGTTTGCACTGACAGTGATAAGACACGAAGTATCCGACAAAAAAGCGGAGCTCTTCGGTAAAAGCTTCTGGATGTTTTTAAAACATCATGCAAGTGGTGGTATTTCAGAATTAATAAAATTAATATATGAAACGTGTAATATGAAATATTACACGACTCGTAGATTGGCACTACCGAAAACTAGCTGCATTCCGGGAGAAATTCTGATTGTATAGCTGAGCCTATTTTTCAATTTGTGAAAATTCAAATAAGATTTATAAATTTGTGAAAATCTATTGACACATAAATGTTTTTATCATTACTACATATATGAATAATACGTACTAAAATGTAGGTAAATCTGATAAATAGCGGAGAGCCTAATGATTAAGAATTTGTTTAGAATTACATTTACCTCGATGTGGTAATCGTTAAAAGCAATTTAGCGGAAGTCATATACATAGATCACTTTATACCGCTTTTACATTCTCCGCCTGATAGTGGGTATACATCACACAGTCTGTGCTGCTCTGTGCAGAGTGCCGAGTACTTATGCGCATTCAGACCCAAGCAATCTCACACTTCTTTCTCCAATCAATTTACCGGGCCAAATGACTCGAATACCGGAAAGAGAATATCAAAGTTTGACAGGTGTGAATAGAAAGTTATGAAGACTTCTAGAAACTAAAGTATTTAATAAAACTTTTTCTTTGTGTTCAAGTTGAAGCATCTCGAGAATTTCTACGTTTCTATGGTTTTCATATGCCTTTTTCAAAGTTGTATTACCTTCACGCGTTGAATCTTCTTGCGTAATAAGCTTTAATGTTAATGCAATTCACACTTGAGTTCTTGCGTTAAATCAAAGGATAAATTGATGCGCATTAATGACACAACAAGTGGGGATTATTTACAGTTTATTTAAATGCAGATAAATTATCGATTGAAATCACCGACAGATAAATGGCTATGAAAGTTGACAGATTTTTACCACTAATTAAGTATATTCTGATTAGCCAAAAAGGTGTGATGGCAGTACCGATTTATATTTTTTTTTTATCTCGCTTGATGGATTTCTCAATTAACATTCTTAAATGTTGTGATTAATGTTGCATTTGATTCTGAACAGTCAAGCTTGCCATGCCTCGAACGCTTGCAAGTTATAAAGGGAATATATCACACTAAAATAAAATATTTTTCATAAAAATCCACAAGCTTTAAGCTTTCTGCTCTTGCCGTCTCAACTATGTACCTAGCTGCGGTGTAAGATTTTATAAATAATAAATTACGGTAAAATGACTCACCTTTAAAATGCAGCGGCCTCTCGCCTCGTTCTCGGGAACAGACACATTGTAGAATGATTGATCGAAGATCGGTTCGTTGTCATTGACGTCGTGGATGGTGACCAGGACGGTGGCCGATGCAGACAGGGGCGGGTGGCCACCATCCCTCGCCACCACGGTGAGGCGCGGGGCCGCCTCCGTCTCGCAGTCCACGCGCTCCCGCGTGCTCAGCAGGCCCGTGCGCGAGTCGATGGTGAACCAGGACACGCCGGGGCCCCCGCCCTCCAGCGAGTAGTGCAGCGCCGAGTTGGCGCCCTCGTCCCGGTCCGCCGCCTGCACTCGCAGCACGGCCGTGCCCGGCTCCGCTAGCTCGGGCACGCTCGCCTCGTACACACTGCGCGAAAACACCGGGGCGTTGTCGTTCACGTCTGTCACTTTCAACACTATCGTCTTGGAGGCGTGCAGGGGTGGCGAGCCCGTATCCGTGGCCACCACGTCTAGCGTGTACTTGGGCTGCTCCTCCCTGTCCAACGGCAGTGACACTATCACCAAGTAGATGATGTTGTCCCGCGTGGTCAAGCCGAACCTGCCGTCTCCGCCGGTCAGGGTGACGTTCACGTTGGAATACTCCGCTTTCGAGTCCGGATCGTTGACCGATATCCGCGCGACAAACTCTCCCGGTTGCGCGGATTCTGAAATTTTAGGGGTAGCGTCATCACTTAGAAAAATCACATTTATTGTCGGTTGGTTATCGTTCACGTCCGTTACTCGAATCGATACGAATGCCGTCGTCTCTAGAGGTTGCAGTCCCCTATCACGAGCTACCACAACCAGCTCGTGCAGTTCCTTGGTTTCGAAGTCTAACACTTTGTTGACCGCGATAAGTCCCGTCTCGGGATCTATGCGGAACATCTCCCCGCGGTCACTTTGACGGCGGTTGATTGCGTATTCGATTTGTCCATTCATGCCTGCGTCTGCGTCAGTCGCGTAAACCCGCAGGACGCTCGTTCCGACGGTTGCATTTTCAGGAATGGTCGCCGAGTAACTGCTTTGATTAAATATGGGTTGGTTGTCGTTCACATCCTGAATGGTGATATTTACGGTCATTCGGCCTCTGAGAGGGGGGCTGCCCCCATCCAGAGCTTCTATGACCAAACTGTATGCAGAAGTTGTCTCTCTATCCAAAAACCCATTTATCTGCAAATCGAGGTAAAGCACGCCATCTCTTTCCCGGTGCGACGAGAGTCTGAATGCGTTATCGGTATTTCCTGAAACTATATTGTACCTCTGCGTGTTGTAGGCACCGAGATCCGCATCCCTCGCAGGGTTCAAAGTTCGCTTCACATCCCTGGGAGTGTTTTCCGGGAACTCGACGTGCATCACCGGAGACGGGAAGGTGGGAGCATTGTCGTTCTCATCCTGAACGCGTACGACCACCTTCACGTTGTCCCCGCTCAGGGGAATGGCAACGAGGGAATAGGACGAGCGCGTCTCTCTGTCGAGGGGCACTTTGGTTTTGATTTCTCCAGTGGTCTGGTCAATAGCCAGGTCGGAGTCCACAGCGCTGCCGGGTACGGGCACGATGAGGTAGGGCGGACCGCTGTGCGCGGCGTGTTCTCCGTCCCCGATGTACCCCACTCGCGTCCCCATGGGCGCTCCCTCGGACACTTCTAGCTCTCGGATGTGTTCCCCGCAGCCCCCGGGCAAAACCAGCAGAGGGGCTATCAGCAGCAAGGCCACCCACCACATGCCTCTACCCCCCATGCTAACCTTCACTATCACCTCTTCTTCTGATCGGCTACCATTTTAAGTCCACGATTCTGAAAGGAGAAAAATAAAATTAGTTCCTTTCCAGGTGAATTCTGAAAAAGTAGAATAAATCTATATTTCAAACACAAATTGCTAAACCAAAAGCCTATTCATGTAACTCGTTTCTCAGTAACGCAACGTTATGAATAAGTCCGCAATAGAATCTAATTACCGGCGTCGCGTCGTTTGTATTTAATTTCGACTTTCAACCAGGACATGTAATAAAATAGCTATCTGCAGAACGCATCTAGTCTAGTCGTATAGGGTTTTATTATCCACAAGCGGTCCCGTCTTAAGCCGGGATACGACGACGGATAAACAGGTAATAATAAAAAAAATAATAAACTCCGGCCGGCTGAGGTGTTTGCAGTGAGAGAAGTTGCCAGTAATAGTTGGGAGATCTATCACGTGTGAACACGTCACGGCTCATCTCGAGACAATTAAAGGACAAGCTGGCAATTAGAACTAAAAAGAACATACATTGTATCACGGCAGATTCACGAAATGGTCTCCGCCATGATATATATCTGTTCAGATATACCTTGTTAAATCTCGAGATAAGTTGGGCAGCCGTGTTAACACGGATAATTGCTCGATCCATGGACTTTCAGTGACAATTTATTCAGAGCATTGATTCGCAATGAGTTTTGATTAAGGAAATAAGTACAAGGTCGTACACGATGCTTAATAATCTGAGCAAATCAGTTGTGTCTAGGGAACAAATAATTTGAAAGATACAGTACCTACCCACAGATCGTAATTGAAATAAATTATTGAGCAAATGGAAAAGTAGGAAATAATTCAATCAACTTCAACCTGAACAATGAGCAACCGTGTCAAATATGGAGTAGGTATTAACTAATTAAAATTAGTTTCACTAACATAGTAATAATAATAACCATACAATTCCCGTGAAAAATTCTTACTTTGGGATCTGCGCGTTAAAACAATTAAAAATTTGTGAAATTAGTTTATATTATTACGTTCCTGAAAATTGTTAGTTATAACCGAGATGACTTAACTACTTTATAAAATTATATAAGAAAGTGGTTTAAAACTAAGTAATTTGTCATTTAAGTTATAATATCAAATCACATAATTAAATTTAATCTAAGGATATTGGCTATTGGATAATAATGAATAATGATTTAAATTGATGCTCCACTGAAGCCCTTGTATTCCAAAATGGAATTCATATTCTAAGGAAATGTAAAAATAATTATTTGTAATACCTCATATACCTACCTCTATATATGAAACTATTGATGTACTTGTTGATTATACTAATTTGTTCACACATTTATTTGCAGATTTTACCTGTTGCACATATTTATTTGTTTATTTATTAATATTCGTTATCGTCTGGATAAGCTATTATAAGGATGGTGAAATTCCCTCTTAAAAATGGTAAATAATCTAGTTGACAGTAACTTATTGAGTAAAATCATGCTAGGCATTAGAGCGAGATGTTCAAGAAATTTTGATTTGTTCCTGAACAGACAATCTCTAATTCACACGGAATATTATAATTTTATACCAATAATCGAGGACTTCAATGTTGAACTGTGAAATAAGTTAACATCACAACTTTGTAATATATATTCTCAAATTTTGGATAATATTATTATATTTTAGGGCCATACTAAAAAGCTTTTTTTGGTATTTTTGCCGTCTACGACACACAGATGGTTGTTTGTCAGATGTCTAAAGTTTGAAACGTAATTGATTAGTAAGGGTGTTATTAATATTGATGTATAGTGTTCAAATTTATTTTTAGAATTCTAGTAGATATCTTTTGATTATGGAATATTATGAATATCTTTTTTTTTTGATAACCACGTAATTTATTTAATTTATTACGACGATCAGGGTACAAAATTAAACTGAAATGTGTGTTGAGCGAAACCGGTCGGTCGGAATAAATTTAATAAATTTCGTGGTATAAAGTAATTGCTTTCTATCAAAATATTATATAATATTTGTGTTGTTATTGATTTATTTGAGTACATTTATGTGATGTATAAATATGCCCGTAAGTATGATTGGGTATGTTATATGGCTTTGAGAATTTTTATATGCCTAAGTTTAAGTAGTCTATGTTAATTCTGCCTATCTATATATTTTATTTGTTGGTATTGTAATCAGTCTAATAATCACTTATAACATTATCCTTCTATAACTGTTTTCCATGTTGTAATTTTTCGTTAATTTATGCTTTAGTATGATCATTATTATTGTAAAATGAATATATATCTTTTTTTGTAGAGCTCAAAGAGTAGATAATATTTAATCATTGAGAACAAAATTAGCGACTCCCAAACTAAAATTTGAAACAAAAAAAACTTTAAAAAGTCGGATTTGGGAATTGAATCCAGGACCCAAGTCTTACCGGGGCTCTGCTCTAATCGCTGAGCTAATTCCTCTATCCTCTTCGACTTATTTAGTTCTATCGTACTTTGACTAACAACAATCAACATTATCTTCAATTCCTTAAAGCATATTTGTATTGTCTTTCATATTTATTTATAAATGCAAGATTCTTCCCTAACTAAATGCAATCTAGGTCGTGTCTTGGATGCACATATCCATTTTTATTTTTAAAGTGCTACATCTATTGCCTTTTCTGCAAGTCTAGGATCAAATTTTAATTATTTTTAGAATGTTTCTTCAAACTTCGCAAAATCACTTTGTGGCATCATTTTGAATTAAATTAAAACAAATAACTTTGTTTAAACCACTAATATAATCACAATTACCTACATGTTTCAAAACCGATGGTTTCTTCGTCAGGGTAGTAATGACATTAATAACAAAATAAACAAACAAGTATAGACTAAAAATAACTATGGACAAAAATATTTTAGAGAGAGGTGATTAATTAATAAAAAATATCGTAAAAAACAATTATTTAAAATTAAATATAAAAATTATTTAAAAAATATGAAAAATTACATTATATAAATTATCAAAACATAATAAAGATGTTTAAACAACAAAAATAAATTATTTTAAATATAATTATTAATAAGAAAATAAATTTAAGAGATGGCTATTTTTAAAAAATATTTGGTTATTAATAATATTTAATTTACTATTAACACTTTTTCTAATTTCTAAAATTTCTAAGTTTGCTAATTGTAAATCTGTTGAGTTTGTGTGTAAAATTTTTTTAACCCTTTATTTATATCAAAAGAATGATTTGTTTCTAAAATGTGATTTGCAAATTCAGAATAATTATTATTATTCAAACACCTTAGATGTTCTTTAATTCTAATATTAAAATTTCTAGAAGTCTTTCCAATATAAAAAAAGTTACAATCATTACAATATTTTTGTCCATAGTTATTTTTAGTCTATACTTGTTTGTTTATTTTGTTATTAATGTCATTACTACCCTGACGAAGAAACCATCGGTTTTGAAACATGTAGGTAATTGTGATTATATTAGTGGTTTAAACAAAGTTATTTGTTTTAATTTAATTTTTAGAATGACTTAATGAGTAAAACCTCAAATTGTAATATTTAATCATTGAAGAAAATATTAGTGACTAATTTTGCGGCTTAGCGGGTGTTTACAATGCAGAATAAAAAATACATTAATTCATTCAAAAATTCCATTAATTTATTAAAAAATTCGTTACAAGAAGCCATAGCTATGATTTTTTTGTTTACCTAATATATAAAAATCTCGTGTCACGGTGTTTGTGGTCGCACTCCTCCGAAACGGCTAGACCGATTTTTATGAAAATTTTCATGAAAATTTTTATGTATATTTATGGTAGGTATGAGAATAGGTTGTAAAGTATATTTCATACCGCTAGTAGGGTGTCCCTATCCAGAATTTTTTTGACAATTTTATAAAAAAATAAATTATTATTAGTTCTCAAAAAATACCTACAACCCCAAACTTTACCCCTCCTTCCCCCACCATCCCATTTTTAATCGCAACCCTCAAATTTTTTAATCTCGATTTTAGTATTTTACATACGGAAAAATTTAACCAACGTTCGTATTTTAAATAGAACGAAATTATTTATGTTGTTGAATGACAGGCGTCGCGTCATTTTGACATTTCATTCGGAATTTGTTATGCATCACAACGCAGTGTGTGCAAAATTATGTACGATTTATTTTAATTATTTATCTATTTGTGTGCGTGCATTACAGTGAACAATGCCAACAAGACGCAAGGGGGCCCATTTGGACATGTTCTCGCGTGGGCTTATTTGTGTTAGCTAAAGACGGACTGACAAAAAATATCGTACACTCAAATGCTTTTAGAAATTAATATTGATTTTATTTATTTCAATTTCCTAACTTAGGATAAAAAATATATTACTTTTTTTTCAATTTACATTTAACTTTAAGATATCAAACATAAATATGTCCGTTACTTTAACGAAATACATTGAATTGAGAAAATGAATGGTATGTGTCTTTTTGTTTTTATCGGCGGTCATCGTCTACAGCGCTCCATTTCTCTTTCTGCCATAGATCCCATCCCCATACACTTAGAATAGATTCTTTATTTTTTATTTAACAAACAAAATATTCCACTAGAAATAATATTAGCAGAACAATGTTTGCCGGGTCAGATAGTAATTATATATAAATCAAATTAATTACCCTTATAAATTTTTTTTGTCATCAATTTATTCTGAACACAGTAATATCTCACTTTATTTGGCCATCATAATATTACTACTATCTTGTGAATGCGCTAAGTTGCAGTAAAAAAAATAACTGTAACTTTTGTAGGTAAATAATTCTTAAGCTTTGCGAACACATTTATTTGAGATATTTACACCCAGATTGCTTATAAAATATTTTGTTTTGGTGGTTTTATGTAGGTACATATTTTTGTTTGTGTTTCTAAGTATATATTTTTAGAGTATTTTATGAGCATAAAAATATAGTAAAGTAAGTATTATATTAATACCCACTTATTTGAAAGATGATAACATTGTTTTTTCTTTGCTATTTCTCACAATGATTCTCATGGAATGCTTTGGGAGCATAACCCTTAGAAGTGGAAGAAAGCCGATGTCAACCATGCGAACGAAGGTTATTGTGTAACGATAAGTTGCGCATGTCAGGTTTATTGTTTTGCAGGTAGTAAAGGTTGCGCAGGTACCTAAAGCCGGAGACTAGCGCCAAAGCTCGCCTCGGGCGCCGAAACTGTATTGAAAGCTCCGCCTAACTTTTCGTAATTTGGAATTTCCGCCGAAAGGTAAGAACGCTACACAAAACACACATGATGATTTAAAAATAATAGCAAAAAAAGGTTTTATTCCTTTTTTTAATGGCGTTCATTCCACATTGACTGAAAATTGCTGATACTAACATTGTATTTTGTACAAACGTGTAAAATTTTTTGATTGTAGCAATTTTATTTATAAGTACATACCTAACGATATTTTATTTAGTCTTGTACTGCTGAAAAATTGGTTAAGAATCTTACTAAACCGAAGTATCTTTTTGTATTTAGAAACAAAAATTTAAAAAGACATCACTGTTATTTATTTTTACGTAACTATTATTAATTTTTATTCTTGTTCGGAAAAATAAAAATACAAATACGAGTAATTGTTAGACATTTTTCTATACACTGACATGTCTTTGAGGGATTTCAAATTATTTGAGACAGGTAATCTTCGGAGGCTGGGCGGTTATTAAAGTACCTACCTACGAACCTGAGCCCAGGTATAGTTGTTTAGGGTCCGGCCGAGATTTTTTTCACTGGACCAAGGCGAGGTCCCGGCAATGGATAAGTTTTTAGATATTTTTGGTTACCTACTCAAAAATGAAATAATAACGATCTGCAAGACAAACTGTTACAAGCTCGGCTAAATTAGCCCAACGGAACCCTACCTGGCCTCGAATATGTTATTTATCTATTTCAGTAAGCCTTTTAGATTAGGACTAATAATTTAATCGATTCAAAAACATAAATAAAACTTTTGGCACCACATTATACCTAATGCAGAAGAATTCAGCGGGAGGCTTTCTTAATGAGGTATTCATTCGTAGGTATAACAAACGTTTACAAAAGTATTTATTGAAGCAACTGTAAATACCAACATAATAACGGGAAAGATATTTATGTCAATAGGTATCCACATAAAATATTTTAAAAATAATCAATATTTTATTGATTTATTAATCATTACAAAGACACGACATTGGCTTTCTTATGACATCAATGATAATCAACTAAATGTTAACTGGAAAAATAAGTGCCAAATTGTCTTATATTTTAATAAAGAGCGTTTATAAAAAGGCCTATAAAATACTCTCAATATTCGAAGGAACAGAATTTGATCTGACCAAATTCGATATACCTAATTGATACCTATATTATGCGAGTATTTGGTGAAAGAACTCTATAGCTGTCCCATTCAATTTGAATTTAATTTGAAACTACTGATTAAGCAAAGGGTTCGTTATTAGATGTTACAATTTATTGTAAATACAAATTTTAGAAGTTTTTGGTAAAGCTATAGTGAGGATACCGTCCAAATAAACATTGTAATGTATAATAAATACCTATTGATTAACGTGAAGCTGTACATTGAAAGAATTAAAAAAATATTGATTTTCAAATCCATATTTCTTCAAAACAATTTTTTTTAAATTAAATAGCCTTGAAACTGCAGGGAAGGTGCCTAGTGTAGTAAGAAGATGTGAATTGTAAGATTTTATTATATTTTATGACATAGCAGCAGAGCGGCTAACATGCTATAAAAATAACAGGCTGGAACTAAATAACGTAGAAAACTGTATTCAATTGTATTCTTATCTATTTAGAATATCTTGAATAATAAATTGAACATTTGAAAGAAGCTTCCAAAAACTGCATTTATAATTTCGATCATAAAGTAGGGAAAAAAATCCTAATTTTTATATTAGTTCAGTTTTCACAAAGTTGAGAGCGAAATGATAACAGAAGATGAATAAAACTTTCATAGAATTTGAACTTTAACTTTTATATTTGATTAAGTGTTCAAATTGTGTATAACAACACGCCCTTGGAGACCCTAGACCTATTACTTCCTCCGTTCAACTTTTATCTCTTTTGCAATGCATTTATCTCCCTAGCTGCTGTATGTACTTATGTAGATTCGCATCAAATTTCTAGACTGTCATCCATAAGCGATGCGCAGGTAAATATGTAGGTATTTAAAGATAATGTTACTCACTAGAGCTATGTTATATACAGAAACTCTTAATGGGTTATCATACCTAACAATAACAGTGGCAAATCAACCAAACGGGATTTCAAACATGTTGTTCTGTCAAAAAGGGGTATATTATTTGTTCGTTGTTGTTTTCGACGGAAATCGAACCCGTGACCTCACAGATGGAAAACAAAAGCATCACCTCCGCGTCAAAGGGCATTCTTCAATACGGCATTTTATCGAATCATTAATCTGATATGTATTTTCTAAAAGGTCTAAACCTGAAAGACATTTTCTATCCGTTGCCTAGCAGGAGCGCAGACGTATCAGGGGGTCGTGGTACATTATTCAGACAACACCGTGAATTAATGGAAAAATCAGCCACAAAGTGTATTTTTTTCAAAAACAAATAGATGCTCGTATATTGTATTACACTCCCTTTTACGTTCTTATTACGTCCTAAATGTCAAGTTAGCATGAAAGACGATAAACAAGTCGTTAGATATATAATTCCAATTGACTTATTGAATTATTTTAGGGAAGGTAATTTGTTGGATTATTTATTTGTAAACATGAATGTGGGTTCTTTTAATTCACATTATTAAATTCCACAATATGATAATCATGTCCATCTCACGTTTATCTGGTTTTGCCAATGAAGGACACCTATCACACCAAGAAGTAATGTGATCCCAGCTGGTCGCCATGTACATTATTATATTAGTATTATATCTCAATTATTTCCCCGTTGAAATATGTGCAAGCCGGACCAGAGGTGATTATGGGTAGAAATATATGAGATTCGGCTAAAAACCGTATTCGATTCCGCCATTTGCATAAAAATCTACTATAAAACAGGATTCAATAACAATAATAATAAATCCGCCGATTGTTTTCGTTTTAATTGTCAAATTATTTCAACAAATTTTAGCTCCATGTTGGATTTCTAGCTGTATTCTGGCTATGTTAGTTGACGCTATAAAATTACGACTGATTTCTAATAGTCATGTGGTTATTTACAAGATGAAAATAGTTATTTGCAAATGAGTCTTTTAAGTTCCCTAATGTGTACGTTTAAAATTAATGATTTGTAGTATTCTAGTTTAAATGTGACGGCCTTTTTAATTGAGTTGGAAGAACGATTGTTGAGTATTTTAATAAAAATGGCACCGGATTTTAGCTAATATAAAAATTCTGGCTTTACTACCTGCTGCGTTCGAGTTTCAACACTTTTTTTGATAGGCATTTTTTTTCTATTGAACAATGAAATGAAAAATGTGGAACTAATCAAATCTATTCTTTTTTGCAATTACATAGATACTTAAAATGTTAAAAGGTCATGAACATTGAAATCGCAAACAGAAAAAGCTGTGCGCGGAACTGAACGTTTTTGTTACCTCACGAACAAATTAACCGATATTCCGTTTAACGAATGATAATATTGGAACCTAATACGGATCGTAATATGGCAATTTGATCTACGGTGTTCTTTAAATGTAATTTCAAGGATAGGTAGAGATATTCTCTTAATTGAAACTTCGATTCAGACACGAAATAATATATTGCACAAAGTCCCATTAATGCTGATATCACACTCTTAACTTTCGCACAATACCTTTAGGGTGTAGTTCATTTGAATGTTTCACACAATCAATGGTCGCACGGGATTCTTTGTTTTTTCAAAGCTTTTGATACGACTCGGCTGCGATAAAACCTCGCCGCGTTGAGCTTTTGCAAAAAAAGGGTGGCAAAGCTTTTATCACGGCAGAGCTTTAATACCAATATATTCATTCATAAGATTGTGTAATTCATATCCATTTGATTTTGAAATCACGAACCAAAGAAATGAAAATCAAACCAATGTAGTTGATCTACAATTTATTATTGTGAATATAGTCTGTGATGTTTCTAAATATTAGATACTAATTTCGTGTGTATGTGTTGAGATTTATAATTCAGTACGCATCTCGGTCCAGCCAGGCATGATTAAGAAATCTTTGAACTAAAGCTCGTTACATTCTCGAGCTTGGTTTCCAACGGCAGCCTGTTCCCGTGGAATGGCCGTCAGAGGAATCTCGAATACATAATGACTTCAAAAGTCTAAGGTCCGAATATTCAACAAGTTTCCTTTAGTCCGCGCTCACCGAACTGAGCCCATTATTGAAAACTCGTACCAAAATCTTCGGGTATTTCTTGGTAACTGATATTTTTTGCGTATTCTAGGCCCTCCTCCGGTGTGAATTTGGTTTTATAATCCAGACCTGTCAAGGAAAAGATTTTTGGATTGTTTATGCTTCGCTCTGATATTTATGAATTGTTTTCAATAAATGAATTGGCAGATTTTTTAAATGAGGTGGTTGATTGCCCGACTAGCAATTGACAGTGGCAACCTGCTAAATACCTATCCTGAACGATGTGTGATTGGTTGAAGATGAGACGATGGTCGTACGTACTATATATCTAAGGGGGTTTCTCACCATCCTCCCAGTAGCTTATCTACCCTAATAACGAATATTTTCGATTTACGATTTACGGTTTATTTATTTATTAAGTTGGAGTTTATAATTCGGTACTCGAACCTACGAATAGTGGCTATATATTAGATAAGTTGGCCGAGTTTTCTAACCACTGCGAGTATTTTATTTTTATTTTTAATAATATTCGTTATTAGGGTAGATAAGCTAACGGGAGGATGGTGAGAAACCCCCTAAGAGTTTATAGTTAATTTAGCTATACGTGTTTTTCGATTTTTGTTGGTAATATTCTTGGAAATCTAACAAAAAGTAGATAGGCTATATAAGATATTTTATTTCCTTGGAAAGGGCTTGAATTATTGACTTATTTATTTATAACTTGCGCATTTTTTACTTTTATCCAGCTAGGTTCTCTCCGCGCAAAAATTATATCTATCAGCCAAGGTACTGCTTATTGTGCATACATTTTTGATCACCCATAGATTGGGAGACATGACTAGACTATTTAATGTATTATTAATGAAATGAAAAGCTGTAAAAATAGCAGCAATAAAATATTACTCTTACATGTGACGGCAATCAAGTTAATTTTAGGTAACTAAGCAATGTAAATTTAGCTACAGAGGGAACTGCTACAGAATATTTCGTTTAGCAAATGTACAAATACCGTAGTGTAATAACAGTGCGTTCGATTTGCATTTCAATCAACGACGATGAGTGATCGTCCTTCGGCATTTGTGGAAATAATATTCAGTATCGGATTAAGTTGTAGTGTGGAGAATACGGATGATACATTCGGAAGGAAGATATGAGAGCGGACCGAGCTTACAGCGGGAGATACAGCGAGGTCTGCCGGTAAGGACGGAGGGGCGGAGAACGGCCGAGCGGGCAGATCGCCGGCCGTGCCCAACTTCGTTTATAAACAGATCAACTCTCTCGCGCCGCGGATTGCTTTTTTTATTGTTCAACCTGTTCTTTTAATTACACATTAGGTATCCGACGGCTATAAAAAATAAGACGATCAATTCGGAGAACGTAACAAAGTAAGCACTAAGGGAACCCTTTGAATATCCTCAAAGTTAAATGGCTTTTGATTAAAATTAACGCTCTCGTTCGTGGGTCGGAGTTTTTGTTGATTGAACCGGGACTGAATTGCGCGAATCTTGCGGAGATCTTCACGCATGTATCGTCTTCAGGGTTTGAACACATGTTTGATCGAGTATCCCAGCCTGGTCCAGCAGGAATGGTCGTGGATCAGGAAGCGGAGGTCGGTCGCTGTCACCAACCTCCGGCCTCCCCTAGAGCTCGCTAAGGGCTGCAGGGATTAGGCCCGCGCCACACCACTCACACGTACCTTTATCAATATCACCACTGGCACTGTCACTAGTTTACAAAACACAAAAATGTCACACCGAGCGTTCACCACTCGTAGGCACTCGCGAGGCATGCGGCGGCTGCGCGCGCGTCCGCCGCCACAAAAACACCGATGTCCCCGGTGCGACGGGCGAAGGCTCTCGCGGAGGATCTGACACACGGAGAGGGACCACTGTGGTCAGTCGGGGGCGCAGCTCGCGGGGCTGTTCACCCCGACACGGCAGTATCGCGCGACGAAGGAAAGGCTGCTCAGGTCCACCGTGCGGTGTGGCTGGTCGCAGTACGCGCACTTTACTCGAGCATTCCAGCGAGACTGAAGACAAGCGGGCGGCCGAGGAGCGGGGGGTGAGGGGCGCGGGGCGGTCAGAACAGGTTCCGCCCCCCCCCCCTGCCCAGGTGAGCTCCCCGCCTCCGCCCCCCGCCCTCCGCCCTCCGCCACCAGACACCTCCCCAGCGCGGGAACTTTGAATTCTCTGTTGCACTTGTCCCGAGCAGGTATGTGGCCGCGCGCAGCGATTTTTTCGCAGAACCCAATCTCAAATATCTGGAAGGTTGCAGTTTTCAGTTAACTCAATGGATATATTTAATTGGAGTAATTAAAGTGGGATGTTATGGTGATACCCTCTGTATTTGGGCTAGAATGGAGTAGTAACTTTTCCCGAGCGGAGACATCAACGCGTCCGCTAGTAAGCCTATACGCCTAATAGCGGCGTACTACGCTCAATTGATCATTTCGACACACCTTTCAGGACATTGTATTGGTAACAATCAGAATAGAACTTATTCGAAAAACAAGAATTGTAATTGTTTAAAGTTTGTTAGGCACCTACGGATGGAAATTTAATTTTATCAATGTTTTTAATAAATTCATCATTCTCACCCGTCATACATATAATTTTATTTCATGTGGAAAAAGCAAATTGATTTTTACAAATAGATAAATAATATTTCAAAAAAATTATACGCGTCAAAAAAACGTATATATAAATATTAACATAACCGTTAAAAAATCTCTTTCCACACAAATACCTATAAGTGTTCTTACTAAAGTATTATTTTTTAAAGCTTTTAAGATGTGTATTTACCTAGTCTAAACTTAGTTGTGAGACATCTAAGTATTAATTAAAGTAAATAGCAGAGAAAACAATTTTAAGAGGAACGGCTGCGCGGCCGCTTTCATACAAAACGTAGTTTTGGATTTGTGCCCGAAATACCCAACCAAACAGAATTTTTTTTTTTTTAATGAAAAGGTGGGTCAAATGTTTATCTCCGACAGGAGCTACATTTTTTTAGCTTTTAAATGATGACGTATAGTTAATTAAAGAAATCGGTTTTGTTTCATTTTGAGTTATTTATAATTATTAAAAAAAAAAAGTCTGCCTAATCCTTGGTTTTAATATAATGAAAAATAAAATAAAAAAAATAATAAATGTTAAAAATGCGTTCCTTTGTGTGGCAATTTTTAATATATAAACGACAAATTTTGTTCCGATGTAAATAGGTAATTTGTAATTTAGATATATACCCATCAAAATTGTTTCTAAAAAAAAAACTATCCATATTTTAAATTTTATATTTCACCATTTTATAAAAAAATATATATTGAAATTATTTTTTTAAATGTTTACATTTACTAGCAAATAATTGTCCTAGTTGCCACTAAAATCATAAAATATAAAAATCTTTAATAGCCTATATTTTATAAATCAAAGAAAAAATAAAAAAAAGTATCTCCTGTCCGAGATCTACATTTGACAAATATTTTGATTTGATTTGAAATTAACCGTGGTACATTCGGATAGAAATATACACCCAGAGACATCAACGCTTGCGAACGAAACCCGAGCGCACTATAAGAAAATTCCTATTATTCAAAGAAATTACAAACTCTACGTAACAATAATTTACTCATTTTTCTTACAGATCGTTATACCAATATTTAATTAGAAAAAAATATAATTAGATTGAAAGCATTACTGAATATTCTTTTATCAAATTCTAAACTCACATAAAATACAAATTCGGAAAACAATTAATAGTTTCAATAATAAATTAATTAAAGATAACAAAAAAAATCAAAAGAAAAAACATTTCAATTGATATTTTGATACCTACATTATATTTAATGCCTTAGAATAGACAAAATGTCTAGTTAGAAATTTATATCGACCATGCAAATATAATGGCAACTAAAACTGTATGTACCTAATACCTACCTCAAATTAATAATATTACATATTATTCATAATCATTACCGGTGAATGAATTGTTTAATAACAACGTAAAAATAAAAATATTACTCATGCAGCACACAGAAAAAAAAGCAGATAAAAGGCACTTATTTTTTCACGTTAGCTCCACACCGGAGACTCTGGGGAAAAATCCTTCAGGACCTACACTATCTTTGGGGATGCTGCTATGAGGATCTTCTTAGGTAAATGAAAGAGAGGACGTTCTGGGAAGGAAAACGGTATGAGAGGTGGGTAGAAACCTAGGGGTCAATGTGTCCAGGACGTATGAATCCATCCCTCACACTGCGAAGCAAGGCGATGAGTCAAGAGAGTCCTGCTGAAGAAGTGTAGGTTAATATCTACCAATTAGTCTTAATCCAATTTAAAACCATGGAAAGCTTTCAAATAATTTACGTAAGTAACGTTTAAGAATATCTAAACTTGTCTCTAGAAAATATTTCCAGAAAAATTCAAATGATAGTCCACACCCTTGTTTTAAATTGCATTAGCTGAGGTGTAAGATTGTACCCAGTTGAAAATCTGGGGTTTTAGACATTCGGAAAATGGCTAAAATGCAATTATTTTCTTAGTATTAAAAATCCCTCTCAATTCATTATCAGAGTATTTAAGTCATGTTTAGAGATGACGAAAATGTTATCTTTAAAAATTCTCATACGGAAGTTATTGAAAAAAGTACCCAGTGACATCCCAGAAAATCAGAGCACAACAAAATTATTCTTATATCGTCCCTGCATTCCTAAGGATCGCGACCTGCACGTCAATTATTGTTCAGGTGAATTATGATAATCGTTCACACATCCAGCTGCTGGGTCGCATGAAAATCTATGGTCACATTATTTGGAGAAATGATAACTTAAGACCTCCTTCTATTCCTTCTACATTCTACTCTGCCGGTGAAAATAACTTCTCAGAATCTTAAGGTTTAGCGATCATTTCGGCGCTTTAACTCAATTCTTCCGAAAGCAATCGATTTGGCTGTTCATAGTTTGTTAGTGATTACTCTTCGGCCCCATGGTTTTTAGTAAGAATCTGTAATTTCAGTCATTTTGTCTCATCGAACCTGAGAAAACGGCTGTCAAGGTTTAACACCAAGGTTCATGTATCCATGAATTCAGAGCATTCTTCAACAATATCACACATCGACGACATCTAGAGAATACACCGGCCTGCAGGGTGAAGAATGCTTTGATAGTTACCTACCTCCGATAAGCAAGATCACTAAAAGAAAAAAACATACGAGAAAAATCCGTTTCGTTACGTATATCATTTTTTGAATTATTTATTTTGACGACATTTTGTTGTTGATATCATTTTTTTAATGGTAATTAATATCGCTGTATGTTTTAAGGCTGAAGAAAGGGGGGGAAATGTGAAAGAGGGAGGTTTGAAAGTATCTGGTTATTCTGATCTGGTCGCTATACACGTCTATAACCTTATTGTGCTTTATTTTTATAATATTATGCTGTGTTGTGCTACCTTCCAATGTTTAGGCTAAAGCCATTTCAAGCAAACGCCTTTGAATTGTGTTCTTCCACCCCACCAGAAGGATTTTGAGAGAATTACCGCTTATGTTGGTGCAAGAAGCATTCTTAGCAGGTAATTCTCGGTGAAAGATAGTAGGTAAATCCAAATTTCCGATCTTTCACTTAGATCTAAAATACTAACTTAGCGTCCGCTGGGAAAGGTTAGTAACCACGGCCATCAATGCGGTTAATAGCTAGCATTTGATTGCACATTACAATAATAGTATTCCTACTAATAAAACCCACGTTTCACGAGCTCTCTCGAAGCAACTTATTTTTTACCACGGTCGTTTTATAGGTTGATAAATCTCGGTTAGGTATTATTATCTACTGTTACAATTTTATATGGAGTGTGTTTATTTGGCCGGCACAATTATTATTTTGGCCGCCATAATGACATTTTATTACATTTGGAATAAAGAAACAATATATTTTCATATTTAATTTGACCAAACTTCACGAGGAAAAAACAGTTGACGCACATTAAATTAAAATTTAATACCTACACGTAGTTCTTAATTACCCATTACAATAAATAATTACGAATTATGATAATACGAATACGAACCAAATTCATTTTTTGAAAATGATTTGTTTTATATACTATTATAAAATTATGCTAACAGATAGATATAGTTTTACGTGACAAAATTTTAAAAAATAACTTATATCGTTGTAGCTATTCCAAATTCCTGTAATATTGAAAAAATCTGTTTCTGAAAAAATAAGAAAATATACAGATTTAGGAAATGAGATTAAAAGAATTTGGCATTCTCGGACAATAAAAATATTTTTATTTGTTATTTCGACTACTGGAATAATATCTAGCTCTATCATTAAACATTTAGACTTATTAGATTTGTCAAAGAATTTATATATAAAAATGCAAAAATCAGTCATTTTAAATACATGTAGGATTACGAAAGATTTTTTAAATGTTTATATTGAGGGATCGATAGGATTTATTGGTCCAGTTAGGAGTTCTACCGAGTCGAACCCTCTGATATGAAAATTCTGGAGTTGGTGAATTATTTTCCCATTTAGTTCTCTGGTTGGTTAACATGTTGTTCTTGTATTGTTTTATATTAATTATACTAATATAGTGCACTTGCATAGTGTGGATTGACTAGATGATCATTTGTGAAAAAGTGTGTGGAAGGGTTTGGTTTTTCCTGTGGGGAAGATTTAACCCGGACATAAAATCTGGTAAAAAAAAAAACATGTTACTAGATTGCTGATTTGCTTTATAAAATATGTTAGATGAAAGACTATTTGTATAGTTTATAGTACCTAATATTCAATAGGTATAACAAATCAATATTAGCATGTATATAATGTTTGTACGATATGCTAGATCAAAAATGCGAAAGCCAACGATCTTTCAACATTTCGTGAACTTGTGTTGGCAAGGTTCAATGTCGAATAGTGGGTATTCAGATAGCTAAATTGTACTAAGAGAATAAATTAACAAAGATATCAATTTTTCTAGCTCTCCTAAAATTTTCATCCCGAATTTATGTTCGTTTACACTTTATTGAAACGCGCAAAAACATCAAAATAATAATTATATTTAATAGTAAATATATTTTTATTATATTTGTCAAAAGTGATACATAACGGATTTATTCATTTTTAATTTAAATTACATTTTACGTCGAATCGATTACGAAAGGGGAATGGAGTTTTCGCGTTTACTTCGGTAAAAGTAAATAACCACAAAATCAAGTGAAACATCACTACAAATTTACAGAAGAAGAAGTTTATTCGTTAGAAGCAATTTTCGAGTTTTATTTTACGGTAAGGTACCTCTACCTCATTAAATATCTACGATTTATGTCTGTTTAATGTATTTCTTCCTTTAACACAAAGCAAAATGTAAAAACTCATTTTAATGAGTATCTCTCAAACCATTATAATTAATTTATTAAATTATTAAAATCAAATCAAATCCTGAAAAAAACGCGACATACAATTAAATTTTTTAATAAATTTTATTTATTAACATGATTTGTTTTTGGGGTCTTATGCCTCCTCCTTATAGGGGCAGATGTATGATGGTCACTTTAACGCTGTCCGAAATGTTGGATAATGAAGGAGATAGCACAATAAGACATACCTACTACCCCATAAACAAATCACGGTAACCCTTTTGGCCGTGAAAATCTCAAATCGGAATTAAATTGTCTCTAGTTTGCATGTAGAGTCTGCCAAGAAATAGTAGACAACATTGAGAAATGTCATTTTTCTTGTCCATTGTCAATTCAGAAGTCAAACATAACCTCACATATTAACTATTATAAATTTTTCTATAATCGATGTTGCTATCGGATTTTTTTTTAGTTCCAATTTGTTAAATATCTACACTTTCTTGACAAACTGTATTTAGTCGCTTTATCTTTTGACTGTCGAAATTTAACAATAAAATGTGTCCATAGGCATCTGAATAGGGTTTCTGTGAAAGTGATTCTGAGTACACATGGATTCGTAAAATTCGGAAGAATCTAAATAATTGGTCGATCCCGAGCAACCCCGGGTGCTCACAACTGTTTCAAATGATCGCTATTCAATAATTATTAGCCTTTTCATACCTGGAACGCGTGTAATGTAGGTATGATTACGGGGCAGTTAGATTCTAAGAAATATTTGATTGAGGAAAAATCTCGGTTACACGCCCGACTTTTGACATCAGCCTACGTCTAAACTTTTTTCGTAGTTGATTCACTTTTAAAATCAAATAATTGAGTTATAGAAATACTACGCATGAATCGTAATATTCATTTAATTACACCAAGTAACTAGTACGAAATTAGTCATTTTTTCCTTCATTTTTAATTATATTTCATTTGTAAGAATCCTTCCAATGAACTTCTAAAAAAGAATTTAAATGGAGAATGTATAGATTATCATTATATGTACATTTATGTATAGTGCAGGCGCTGGGTGGAGTAGTGTGCAAAAACCCAGTGCCACAATCTGAACGTAGTTTTAAATTCAGAAAAGCTTGCAGATTATGATTCTGGATGTTGCCCGGAGTTTTAGTGGTCCAATTTTTTTTTACACCCCATCCCTTTAGCTGTGAAGTAAAAGGACTGAACAAAAGCTTTGGAACCATTTTAATTATTGTTTTAGTGACGATATCCATTTTTTTCTTATGATTAAAGATACTTATAGCTAGTCAGTTGAAAAAAAGTTAAAAATAAAAATAAGAATTGTTGATAAAAAAATGATTTATTACAAAGAAACAAATTTGAACATAAAGTCATCCAAAAAAATTACCAATAAAATCAATCTTTTTTATTTCGACAGTCATTACTAATACATTTGCACAACGAAATACAATTTAGTTGTAATTTTTAGCAAGAATAATTTGACATTTGATGTAAATTTACAGTGGTGGATCAACAGTTCTGGCAATGGTTGCTTTGTCAGTTGCCGTGGGTACAATTTAAAAATTTTAACCCTAAAGGGTTAAAATTTTTACAAACAAACACAATGGTTTTTACAATTTTACAACACATAAGGTTTACAATTAGATAACTTAGAAAATAGAAAGATTGTTAATAGCCTATTCAATAATATTAATAACCCAATATTTCTTTAAAAATAGCTATTTCTTAAATTTATTTTCATAATAAAGATGATTTATTTTTCTTATGTTCTTTTTTATTATGTTTTGTTAATTTATAAAAGTTTTTAATGTATAAATGCAAATATTACCTGTTCTAAAATAATTTTTATATTTTATTTGATATAATTATTTTTAAGATACAATAACTCAGGTACGTCATTCCTATGTCAACCTACATTAAGTGAAAACAAGCTTATGTGTCCAAGCGGTTAACTAACCACCTTTTCCTTTTTTTATCTACTTATAATTTTTAATTTTAATTTTATCCTGACGGAGGAACATGAATTGGTTTCAATGTTTTTTTTTAATTGAATTGGATGACGGTCAGCGTGGTCGAGAGGTAAGGCTATCGACTCCCAATCCGAAAGTCGCGGATTGGAACCCGGCATGCGCAAATAAATTTTATTAGATTAATTTGTGTTTTTTCACAATTAATTAATTAAAAATAATAAATAGTATATTTTCGGCACGTTCCAGAGTGGAATATACTCTCAGTATCGCTCTGGTGTAAGACCACCATTCGGAACTGAAAATTAATTAATTCAAAATAATAAATAGTATCTATATTTTTGGCACGTTCCAGAGTGGAAGATACTCTCAGTATTGCCCGGTGTAAGACCACTATTCAGAACTGAAACTTTGCTTAAAATGGCTTTAGCCGTATTTGGTGACAAGATCTGAATAGCCAGGTACTCCCCACTACCTTCAGCCTCACAACATATCCCAATTGAGGGTGCCACAGTCTCACTGGTTCCAGTTGGGACTCTTGTGCGGTATTCATATAAAAAATAAATGTTGATAAATGAGGTGTGGATACAAAGTGATTTTTTTTAAATTAAATATATTTAAGCATTTATTTGAATACCGCACAATAGACCCAACCACTTCAAAATGTACAGAGTCTGTGAGATACGGCATCCCCAATAATTGGAGTATGTTACGGTGTTGAAGGGAAGGGGAAGAAGGTGAAAAGAGAAAGACTGAGTATTATATTTTATCTTTATTTGCATAAACTTCTGCGGTTCCATCTCCATGAAGATGTGTTTTCCAGGTAGGAAAAGTAGATAAAAATGAATATTCCTATTGTGTTTGCTGGATCCTTAGTTCAGTACTTAGTTGACCACCTCACAGTTGTTGTTGATCATGTGCCTGAAAGACTTCAAAATCAGCCGAGCGCAAACATCGGCGAAAGTGTATTATGTTTAATGGGTTCTTAGCACGGAAATAAGAAGGTTCTTATACATTGTAGGTAGTCTTTTGCATGATTGGATTCTAGACGAATAGAGCTTTTGGTTAAAATTAAGTTAAGTTTTCAGTTTCAAAAGTTTTACGAAGACAATAGATATCCCTTCCCATTAACATTTTAAATGAAAGGTACGTACTTATGCAGTTGTCATGTTTGAGGAATAATATTTTGTTCATAATATCTATCAAATATAAACGCAATTTTTTTTCAAATATAGAATAAAATAAACGGTCTGATAATATATTATGTTATAGGTAGGTACTTTATCGGTTGTATAGATTTGAAAAGTATCTTTTTTAATTTGATAAATTTCGTCCTTTGGTTCCAATTTTAAAGATTACGTATACACAAAGGAAATTATTGTATTAGGAAACGATTTAGTACGTACCTAGGTACTCTAAATGATTATCTTTTAGAATTTCTGTTTTAATTATTGTTACGCCTAGATATTTCTAAAAATTCATATTAGTTTTTTTATTTCTCTTTAAAAAAAAAATTTGATATATTACCGAAAACCAATGCTTCAGACCTCCATGGTCGACATATAATAATAATAGCTTTACGTGTTATTTTTTTATTTTTCTGTGTCATGTTTTTTATCAATTTTTTTTTTTATTATTAGTATTATCTTTTTCTCCAATTAATATAACTGCCTTACAACTAAGATGTGTAATTATAACTAGTGACGACCATCTAACACTTACAGCTAGTGACTCACGACTAAGATTTATAATATTACTGACTCAAAACTAGTGACACACATTTACTGCTTTGACTTAGGAAAATGTGCGATCCTGGATGACTAAGAAAAATCAATAGAGTAAATATTTTAGTTTTATGAAGCAACCGGCATAGACCTTGAATGGAACTTACACAGAAAGTGAAAATTTACTTCAAAATTTTGATGAATTATTCAATTTTTTTTTAATTAATACGTCCATCCCTTTCCGACCGAGAAAAAATTTCCGAAATTTGATGGGCCACACTAGTAAAGCCCATAATTATAATCCCATAGGGCTGGGCGACTTACTGCTCGAAACACGCCAAAAAAAATCATATTCTACGCGCGTATAGTATGTTTTACTTAAATACGTTTTTTACAAGTTATGTTTTGAAGTATTAAGAAAAAAGTTATTCTCATATTATATTATTAAAAAGTTTTGTAAATTAAAAAACTCAAATCTTTAAACTAAGGCTAGCAAATAGCAAATACAATATTTCATCGGTGATTCAATCCAATATTGTATTTGTTTGCCTTTCTTGAAAGATTCGAGTTTTTTAATTGACAAAACTAATTATTAATATTCAAATTGCTTCTGTACTTTCACGAACAATAATTTTTTCTTAATACTTTAAAGCATAACTTGTAAAAAGCGTTTATAGTATTTTTTTTTAAAGAAAGACAAACATTCCCGGGTTTCGAATAACCCAACAACATTTGAATATCTCCTACTACCACCACACTAAGCGGAAGATGTTGCTTGTGTTGTGATGGAGGACTTAGCCAGCCGAAGAATCGAACACGGAACGCCTGGGTGAGACCCAAACGCGATGCCCCACTCAACCACTGACCGGTCATAGTAAAAATACTACACTCGCGCCATCTATGAAAGCGCAGAATATGAATTCTTTCGACATGGCACCTTGTATAAGCAGCTCCCGCACGTTCGATCGACATGGGTTCCTTTCCCAAAAACATATTAATTTTCTGTCAGGACTTTTTTCAACTCAAACTCACGCTCGTATGAAGCCGGTCGGAAAGGGCTAAAGTTAGAGATTTACAACTAACACGGGTATGTATGGTTAAAATGGCCTTAAACTGTAAACCCGGCTTACGGTCGGCATACAATCAGGCGCGTAACAATCTACTAAGTAAGACGGTTAGAAAATTATGTTTTCTGTAGTTCTGAGAATTTCAACATACCACTTCCAAGCAATAAACAAACATGTGTGACAAGCGCAAAGTGCCTACCTCCTAAGAGTTGGAGCTGTCACATTATGTGTTTGACAATAATGCTGTCAGTCGCGAAGTGTGCTGGCAACATTACGCACGTATTAGCACTCCGACATGGCGAATTGACGCCATCTTAAAACATAATAATCAAGATGCAAAATATTATTTGCATTATAATTGATTTTTTGCTGAGATTTTATGAGTAGGTTATTTATACTTGACGAAAATAGTTTCAGAATACTATTTTAGAATATTAATTTTGTGATACTGATGAGTCATGTACAGGTTGGGCCAAATTTTTTTGCAAATAGCAACACTTGATTTCTCAAAAACCGCTAGAGGGAGGTTGAAGGATACAACGTTGAAGGAACAGCAGGACTTGGATGCAACAAGATGGAGCAACATGCCATACGTCAAATGTGACTATACCGGTGGTCAAAGAAATGTTTCCTAACAAATTGATTTCTAGCAGAGGTGATATTCCAACGCCTCCAAGAAGCCCAGACCTTACACTTTGCGATTTTTTCTTGTGGGAATATCTGAAGAGTCGAGTGTACCATAATAAACCAACGATCATATCCCAATTAAAAGAAAACATCCACGAGGAGACAGCCGCGATTCCTCGCAGCATGTGTCAACGAGTTTTCCAAAGTTTACGTAGTCGATTGCAGGAGTGCCAGCGACGAGACGGGGCACATCTCTACGATGTCATTTTTAAAAAATAAGTTGCAATAAATGTTTATTAAGTTAAATTAATAATCAACAAAATAATATTACTAGTTTTATTTTTATTCATGTTTCAAATATGCAAAAAAATTTGGCCCACCCATAAAAGAAAAGGATTTTATAATATGAAGTAAAGTTCCAATAATGCAGACCAACGTGCTCATGTTCGACGCTACTGTAGATTTGTGGGTGCGAAAATTTAGGTATTGATTGAAACTTGGCAATTCTGACTGTAACATTGTCTGTTTAAAGGAATACCTGTATAGCTGTACTATTAAATAAAGTTTATGAAAATTATTGAAATAATGAATACCTGCACTAATATTATTTCATGACTGTTTACATGTTTTGGTCGGTTACGAAAATCCACTAGTACCTGAAAAATTCGAAATCGGATGGGCTACGTCTCTTTTTAGGAGGGATCTAAACATACTTGACAAGACTTGTGAAAACTTTTTAGAAAAGGTTGAAGAAGGTAGGTTCTTGAGAACTGTTTTTTACCAGTTAATGCAAATTTTCAAATTAAAACACAAGATTTTGAATGATTTTGCATTAATTAGCATGGCTTCATCTTAGAGGAGCGGCTGCGCGGCTGGTTTCATACAAAACGTAGTTTTGGATTTTAGGCCGAAATACCCCACTAAACTGAAAGATTATTTTTGTAATAAAAAGGTATGTCTATTAATATAATAATATTTAAAAATAGGAGCTACTTTTTTTGCTTTTGAATGTTGGCGTATAGGTAATTAGAGAAATCAGTTTTGGTTCATTTTGAAATTAATTTTGGAATTTATTTATAATTATAAAATAAAAAATCTCCCTAATCCTTGGTTATAATATAATGAAAAATGAAATAGAAAATATTTTTTTTTTTTAAATGCCTTTCTTTGAGAATAATAATAATAATAATTGGACAATCTGTAGAGCGCCGTTTTGTGAGAAATCACCCTTTCTTTCTTTTACATAAAAACGACAAGTTTTTGTTCCGATGTAAATAGGTATTTTGTAATTTAAATTTACACCCATCAAAATAGTTTCTAAAAAAAAATATATTTTATATTTCATCTTTTTTTTTAAATATAGCAAAATATTTTTTTTAAATGTTTACATCGCTCGTAAAAAAAATTATTTATGTGCATTGCATTCTTATATTTATGTGATTTGTGGAACTTTTGGAACATTTCCATATTCCCACAAAAATCACATATTCATCAAAAGAAAAATATCATAATTTTATCACCTTATCAATAATTATTACTGTTGGTAAATATACAGTTTTTCTAAAGTTACATATATTAAATAATAATATTAATAATGGATTATTTTAGAATTTACCGATTTGTATTGCTACGCAATACATTCCATATTTCGAAATAATCAAAAAACATATTAGACAATTAATAAGAAAATGAAATTAGACAAAATAGCAAAAGATACTTAAAATAAAAACTGAAATGAAGTGAACAAAATAATACTAATAACAGATTTAACCCTAGTACAGAAAGTAGTAATATTTTTTTTTGTGTTTGTAATATTTTTGTTAGTCTTTTAAAATAACGTAAATGTGCCTGATTTAGAAAAAAAAATTCCATAAAAAACTTAAATACAGTATGCTCCTGTTACATCACCAAATGTTGAGAGAAGTTTTTAAATTTCCAAACATATTTTTACCCGTTTACTAACAAAAGGCATAATTTCCTCCTGGAAAACTTTGAAAATTCAGCAAATTCCAAAGTTACTTTTCAATTTCTGTCAAAATGTCATTATTGGCCAGTTGCTTCACATAACTGAAATGTTATAAGAACTTTCGCAGAACTAGAAAATTAACCTTCAAATTTGATGAATGTTCCATCGTTAAAATTGGGCGAAACTACGGGCCCTTAGTCGTTTACTGTTTTTTTTTTTATTATTGTAAGGCAAAATTTATATTAATAAAGGATTGAATTTTATTTTTACTATGTTTTATACCATTAAACTACTTTTAAAAGTGCAACAAATGATTTTTTTAAATTACATTCGCCAAAAAATTTCATAAAGCAATTTCTAACATAAAAATCAATAAATTTAAAAAAAAATTAAAATCTTAATTATGTTTGCAAATCCTACAACTTGTATTTTTTTCTAAACCTTCGCATATATGTCAAGTTTTGGTGCATTTAAATCTTTAAATGCACCAAAATGCGTATATTCCCTCCTTGCAATTTTTCCGCTTCTTACTCTTTTTTATAGTGAACACCTCACAAGAGACCCAACTGCTCCCGTCTAGAACCAGTGAGAATATGGCATCCCCAATTGGGGTATGTTGTAAGGCTAAAGGTAAACGTGGAAGGGAGGGAGATTGGGGTAGAGGAAGGAGGGGATGTACCTGGCTATTTAGATCTAGTCACTAAACACGGCTAAAGCCATTTCAAGCAACGTTTCAATTCTGAATGGTGGTCTTACGCCAGAGCGATACTGTGAGTATCTTCGTCGCAAATATAGTACCTACGTTATATTATTTTTAATAAATTAATTGTGAAATAACACAAAAAAATCAAATAAAATTCATTTGCGCACGCCGGGTTCGAACCGGCGCCCTTCGGAAAAGAAGTCCAAAGCCTTGCCTCTGGACTACGCCGGCCGTGAAAAACTACTCGTATAACTATTCAACGTCAATTTGACACCGACTTGTAACTAATGAATTATAACCTCACAAATTGCAACAATTACCCAACAAAGCAATAATAGAAAATGTATTCTATGTGAGTAGTTGATTAATTATTAAGTGTGAAATTGTAGCACTACGAAACATTATTACTTTATTCGTTGTATATACAATAGATTATTACATAAATAAACTAACAATACAGTAGAATATTTCATATTGAGAGATACCTATTATAAATGCAAGTCAGAAAAAAATTTTAGGACTTTATCAAATTGCAAAGTTCAAGTGTCAGCGAATGTTCTTTTCAAGTTCTGTCATAATCCATGTTCTGTGAAGTAACCGGCCCTTTATAGAACTGGAATAGAACTTGCATTTTAACTTTAACTCATGTTACTGCAGTGGTCCCGTGCACACAGTACACGCCAAAGGGAAAATTGACATTAAACATCATATTTTAATTTTATTTTAATTTTCATAATATTGTTAATTCTGAAATTTGAAATATGAGATTGACAAATATGTTTAAATAATTTGTGGCAATAGCCGAATTGGTGCAGGCGCCCGTCCCGGTAAGACGAGATGTTTTGGGTTCGAGTCCCAGTTGCGACCGTTATGTTTTGTTTTTATGTGTCTTGTTCATTTTCATATTTTCATTTAGATTATTATTGTTATCTTCTTCTTCAAAGATATATTATATTGATGGGAATAACCTTCAAAAGTTATAAAAAGAGAGTTGTCCTTATAAAAATTAAATACAAGAATTTAAACGTTTTAAAAGATACAATAATTATGGTATAAATATTTTAAGAGAAATTTATTGTAATTCCAGTCTCTCCATGGTAATAAAATATTTGATTGCAATAAATTGTGGAATTCTGTGATCTCTATTATTTGTAGAATGATATCATGATCGAAGGGTAAAACAGGTTTAAGTGTAATAGAGAGAGAGAAGTAGAAAAGGAAGATCTGGCTGTTCAGATTTAGTCACTACACACGTCTAATGTCATTAACATTGTCTAATGTTAGAAAAAAAATCTTTGTGAGCTAATAGTTCCAACTGCCTGAAGTTAGTGGAATCATGATATCTTCATTTGTTCGTGTGCTTTTTTCTAGAGGAAGTGAGGTAGGAGAAGTAGAAAAGGAAGGTTGGAAAGTATCTGGTCAATCATGTAAGTATAAAGTCAATACAAATATACAGCTAATGTAAGTATAAAGCCAATACAAGTGTTTAAAGTCAATGCAATTATAAAGTCAATACAAGCATAAAGTCAAAACAAGTATAAAGTCAATTCAAGAATAAAGTCAATACAAGTACAAAGTCAATATAAGTATAAAGTCACTACAAGCATAAAGTCAAAACAAGTATAAAGTCAATTCAAGAATAAATTCAATACAAGTATAAAGTCAAAACAAGTATAAAGTTAATGCTAGTATAAATCTACTACATAAGTATTAAGTATAAACCCAAACAAGCAACTTTTCGATTTAAAAATTTGATCTTTCTTCCCTGAGAGTAAAAATAAGGCAATATGAGGTCGAGTGTGGTAATTTATTTATAACTTAATTTGATCTATCGTCATATTCCTCTCGCAAACAGATTTATGTCGATTAATGATTTATAGTATGGTGTGACTTAAAAATTTGAGCACAAGGAGTCGCATGGTGTTTCTACTTGTCAGAATGTTGACTAACAAATAGACATTTGTTTGGATTTGGGATCTGTAATGCGTTTGGCTAATCCCATCGCGGATTTGATATGATAATCACGGATCTGAAATCTGTATTCAAGTGACGATGTATCGCATTCAGACAGACACTGTCAGACATGACATGCGGGGTATCCGCACCCCGAACGAGAGAGTAACGCACTTCACTCCTCTCATACTACTTGTTCCAATCATCTTATAATATTTGCAGTGGCGCACGAATTTAAAGCTAAGTGATAATAATCGTTGGTAATTTACAATTTTTGTGCAAAATCGCTTGGTAAAGTTTATCCATAGAAATTTACATTTTTATCTCTAAATGATTTTTGTTATTTCACAATTTAATCGTTTTAAAATAATAAAAGGCATATTTGCCTTAAAATACTCTTATTGTCGCCCTGGTGTATGACCACCATTCAGAATTTAAAAGTTTCTTGAAATGTCTTTGGCCGTGTTTAGTGGCCAGATCTGAATAGCGAGGTACTTCTCCACCTTGCTCTTCCTCATCTCCTTTCCCTCCCGACTAACTTTAGCCTCACTACCTAAGAGTATGGATAATAGAGAGACGGCATGTGCAGTGTGCCCGCGCGCTCCAAGTGTGCCTTTTCGAGAAGTTTACTCATACGGCTGACATTGGCTGTCACCATGGAAAATGGCTGCTGTCATAAAAATTTCGGAACGTATTAAACGGCCAAAAACCGTCAACCGTGTGGGTAAATTCTCGAAAAGGCACACTTGGAGCGCGCGGGCACACTACACATGCCGTCTCTCTAATATCCATACTCTTAGCTCACAACATACCAACATTGGGAATGCTATAGTCTCACTGGCTCCATGCGATGTAGAGCAGTTGGAACTCTTGTCCGGTATTTACATAAAAATTAAAGAAATTGTCTTTATATTTGAAAAATAACGTATTACTATATTGAGGTGAGCCACAAATACTTTTTATGAACGTTTAGGTGAAATCAATCTAATTGGAATTTTATTATAATTTTTTATAACTGCATATATATATATATATATATAGCATAGGTATATGCATTTTAACAAATTAAACAAAAAACATACAGACAATATGACCGGTCAGTGACTGAGTTGGCATCGCGTCTGTTTCCCACCAATTTCAATTCCTCGGCCGACTAATACCTCCATTACGACGTAAGCAAAATTTTACGCTTACTGTGAAGGTAGCAGGAAATTTTCAAAAATTATCAGGTTATTCCAACGGTCTATTTCTTTAAAAAAATTACAAATTTTTATTAGTGAGAAAATTTCCATTATTCCATTTTACGATTTTTGTGCGAATCAAGAGCAGACCACCAGTTCCGTCGAAAAAATCATGCCAAATAAATTATTTTTTGTAACAATGAAAATTTCCGCCCTATTAAATTAGGAATTAATTATTAAGTCAGGAATTGAAAATGACAATGTTCAATGTAAGATTTGAGATCAGAAAATAATATCAGAATGAACTTTTAAGCAAAGCATTTATTTACCATTTCAATGCAGTTTTTAAGAAAGCAAACGGCGTATTGTTTTAACTAGATACCCGCGAGAATACTTTTTTAATAAACTTTAAAAATTTCCAACCGGCTCTTTCATAAATTAAAAACATAATCCGAACTATGTTAACCATCCTAAAACACGAAGTCACAAAAATATTTTTAATAACATGATCGCAGACACATCTAACACACATAGTAGGTATGCTAACATTTTTAAGTCATATCAATCTGATACCAAAAAATTTCGTAACAAATTTCTGTTTTGTTTATAAAATTATATTCATCAATGCAATTTTCTTGCACGTCACTGCACCCGGAGGTATTATTACATGTACCCACAACATCAAATCCATAACCCACAATAGATCAGTGCACGGTACGCACCAAACATCACTTTTATTATTATTCATTAATAAACATAAAGTGACTTCAGAGCCTAACCAAATTAGCACAGAGGTAAACAAATAGGAGTAATTTACATACCTGAACAATGCCAACAGAAAGAACAATGCGGCTGCCCCCGTGGTTTAGTACTAAAGCCTTCTGCTTCTGTATTCCGAGATCGACTATACAAATCATTGACTTACATAAATATATCAACTAAATTATTTTCTTATAAAACCCTGTTTTGAATGCTTTGCTTGTTGGTATAATTCAGTTATCTGGGTATCTAGCACGGTAAATCGATAAAGGTTTTATCGATAATGTAACTGTCATCGTTCCTGTGCTTGAGTGAAGATCGCTATATAGTAAATAATAGTTCACATCGACCAAGTGTTCTTAATTTAGTCGACGTGAACTATTTGTACGTTGGTGTTCTACAGACGATGATGCTCGGGAACGGTGACGAGTTACCGTTTTTTTTTTCCAAAGACGTTTTTGTTTTCGTCTCCCCCGACATAAATACTCACTTTTCGTAATAATAAAGCAAAATCTGTTTGAATAAAAAATATTCCGTTTTAACCAGTAGGCGGAGTACGAAACTATTAATGTATTTTCTACTGAGGTATAATACTAGGTGCGATTTCCCATATAGTTTTAAATTAATTTGAGTTCTGTTCCCGTAATTCCGGTTTTGACTGTGGATTGTGTCAAACGCTTTTTCCTTTTAACATTATTGACTGTTTTTATTAGTTAATATTATTAACTATTTTTGGCCCACATACTCGTATACGGGCCAAAATACCTATTACCTTTAGTTACTGTTAGGCTATGTTTTTAATATGAATGTATCTAGTGTTTTTTTTATATTTTGTCCACACAGAAGGCCTTGAGGAAAACAATTTTCCATGTGGCCTATGTCATCTTCCAAGATGCTGTAAGGGGGGTATTTTTGGGGAAAGGAAGGAGAAGAGGATCTGTGAAGGAAAAAGGTGCGGGGGGGTAGTTCTACTAATTAAACACAAAAACAATAAATATCTATCTATATCATGACATGATAACAAAACGCTTTCGTCTTTCCGCCACGGTCCTACGAACGAAATTGGTCCAGCTAATAGCCTATTTCACAGTAATGCGTGTGTGTGCACGGGTGTGTGCGCGAGTGTCACCAAAAGTTGATATAATGCATTGTCATCAACAAAGACAATTTGGGAGGCGGGAATGGGTACCGCCGCCCCGGGAACCATTTATTGGATAACCAACACCTCTGCCATAAGTCACCCCAAGTGGTTCGCTACGTTTGGTGACTTAGCAGGGGTGCCCGGGTTCATGGGGTAAGGTTTATCTAGGTCTTGGCGGCGGATGATCTAGACACACTGAACCCCAGATTCCTACCCAACCCTCATACCCTTTTCCTTCCCAGAACTTCGTCTCCTTCCTTTCTTTAAAAATACCCTCCACACAGCATTCACAAAGAGGACATAGGCCCTGAGGGAAATTATTTTCCTCAGGGCCTCCTGTGTGGACCTAATGTAAAAAAAAAGAATCTATCTGCCGAGAATAATAAACTTCGACTTAATAAACAAATAAACCTTAAATCGTAAATCGAAAATAAACTTTATAGTATCTATGGATAGCAAGGAGGATGGTGAGAAACTCCCTTACCTTGTATTGGTACCTCTATTCCTTGGTATCTATTTTCAAAAAAGCAGTTGAACGTCTTTTTTTTACTTTTCGATCAAAATTCATACAAATCCCCCGTGTACACGCTATGAACGCCATGCCATTTCGAATGTTTGGTGGAGAGGTCCCCACACTTCTAGCTTATTAGAACATGTTCGGCATTCTTTTTAAGTATTTTGGATTCAAGATATTTGCGTGGCCAAACAAGCCCCTTGGTTCAATTAGCCCCGCCCAACCCTACTTGAATTTAGATTTTATTTTCTTGAATGATTGAATAAATGAATGAACGAATGAATGAATGCAAATCTTAGAAGTGGAAATTAACTCGCTTCCCGACATCCGATCGAGCTAAAACTCGGCAGACAGAATCGTTGTCATTGAAATGATAGCGCAACTATGTCATGCTGTTATTTGCATAGAACTCTTGGTGGAAAGTCGAAACGGTTTCACTGCATAATAAAAATAGATGTAGACATGTAATATAGTAAAAAAAATATTATTTTACGGGTTGGTTTTTTAACTCCAAATATGTCCAGGAATCGCTGGTTAAAATCATTTGGGAATATGCTAATACACCCTGTGTGTGCAGAAAACAGACGCCATGTTGATAAAGTGTGATTACCATAAATTTTCAAATTATCTACAATATTTTGGTGGAAAAATATCAGGAGGCTTTTCTTTTAGACAGAAAATAAATTAAAGTTTTCTCGTACACTAAAGTGCTTTTCAAAAAATATGTTATTACAATGTGTACCTACCTATGCAAATATAACGTTTAATATTCAGATAAATCGCTATAATAAAAAAATATGTCACAATACCATATTTTTAAATATAAATGAAAGATTTATCAATTTTCCAGCATTAAAAAAAAAGTATAATAATTACAAAATCTTTTCCACATTGATCCACCACGAAAACGCAACGTTCCAAATCAAAGACAAATGCAGAATTTTTTTTTACCCAAGTACTTTATTTACGCAGGCAGTCTATTAAAGTATTGGGCATCCGCCACATCACTAGTTAAATCACGTGTACAAGTATAATATAGGTAGGTACCTACCGCATTAAACTGAATCTAATGCTGTTTGTAAACTAACTGCGTAACTTTCACAATGATTATTATCAGTGTATTAGACAGTCGTCTGCCTTCTCCCAATTCACACCATTTCTCGTTTTCTTGTAGTCTGGTCGCCCTATTTACATTCATTATAATCTTACTTCTTACCTACATGGGCATAATAAACATAAATCTTCTTCGCTAATGTTTTTTAATAATATACTAGTTTGTACCCGTGAAAAATCTCGGGATGAAACTTTACTAGCGTAGTTCCACTTTTAAAAATGGCCTACAAAAGTAATCCATAACATTTCAAAAATAGAATTGAAACTAGCGCAGACCTGTGAAAAATCACGAATAGTTTGGACAAAACAATTCCGAATTTGAAAAGAGAAAATAAAATAATTTTCTGTTCAAAATATTTTAAAAGTAGATAGGTACTTTATCGCTTTTCTGAATTCTCTAATGTCAATTTTGGAGGCGGGAATGGGTACCATTTATTGGATAACCATCGCCCCTGCCATAGGTCGTCCCAAACGGTTCGCTACGCTTGGTAACTTAGCAGGGGTATTGATAGGGGTGAGTGTTACCAACTGTGTAATAGGCCGGATCGGGAGAGACCGGTTGAGGGAGAGCTTTTTATCTCTCTAGCAAGACTCTCTCGGAACATCGCGTTACACCGCAACGAGAGTATTCATATACGTTCGTCATTCCTTGACACACTGACCCTCAGATTCCAACCTAACCCTCATACTTTTTCCTTTTCTCTTTCCCTTTCTAAAAAGACCCTCCACATAGCATCGCCAGAGATGACGTAGGCCCTGAAAGGAATTATTTTCTTCAGGGCCTCCTGAGTGGAGCTAATTTTAAAAATATATTTTTTTTTTAAACTTGATCCCTTCTCTTCGATTTTGTAATTTCTATGGTTTCGGACTTTTCGGTGCATGGAGTGTTTTCTCTTTATCGACGTAATAATATATTATTCGAAATACCGGTCTATCAATGTTTGGCGACACCTCGCGAAAAGGCCAACGGTCAGATCGATAAGGCCGAAACAATGCAATATCATTTGCGTACATTGCCGTCCGCAACTAATAAAACGGCAGGTGTGGGCGAGTATGGAGAACCCAGTGGAAGCAAGCACCGGACAGGGCACCGAATGCATTCAGGTAGAAATACGTGCAATTCTGATTGCATCTCGAATAGATTATTATGCAATCCTGTAGCAAGCTAGGCTTACCTGCTTCACTAACTTAAGCGGTAACAAACAAACCGTAGTTGGTAGGCCTAGAGTAAGTAGGTTCCAGAAGTGTTTGGTGACTTTACCGCGATTTAAAATAAAACTTTTTTGATATATAGACATCGTTCTCCTGGTGAGGTGTTCGCGAAATCAGTGCACATCATCATACACAATACATCGTCAATCTGTATATTTTTGTTTATCTTATAGCATTTTACAATATTCTTTGAGGAAATAACATAATCAAGGCACAACATACTAGGTACCTACAAAAACACGTGAACACCTCAGCACAGGTTCTCCTAGTGAGTTTCAAAGGTGAGAACTTGTGCTGTAGGTGGGACCACGACTCTGTAAGTGCCTAGGGCCACTGGGACTAAGGCCGGGCCTATTTATATTGATGACTATAGAAGATGTTAAAGGACATTCTTGACTTACTTCAACCAGTGATTCCTGACCTTTTGGAGTGAAAAATGTAAATTAAATTTTGGTCTCCGGTGATTTTTTTTATGTTTTTTTATGAAGACCAAACAAAAAATCTTTCACATGTCATCGTTAGTCGACCACTCACCCCGAAACAAACCGTATAATACCTACTAATTTTATTGTTAAAAAAGTCATAAAAATGTCACCGGAGGCCAAAATTTCGTTTACTTTTTTATTCCAGATAATATCAGTAATCACTTTAGTAAGTCAAGTACGGCCCTTAACACCCTGTAGGTACCTACATACCTTTATAAATTTATAACAGACAGATAATTTTTAAAACTTATAGCAATTTTATTTTGTTATTGAACTTTAGTATATAGATACCTACGTAAATATTAAAACGATATTCAGTGGAAATTACTATTTTTGTAAATAAATATATATCTACACCATACAATAAATAATATTATTATTGTCCACGTGTTGGCAACCCAGCTTCCAAGTTTTATAAATTTGGTGACTACCGCCATCTATGTCTACAACGTAATACTAAAATCAAGCTTTCAATTTGGAATAATAAATAATTTACTGAAATAAAAATACATCGCATTTATAAATAATGCTAAACTATAAGTAAAATGTTAAAAATACCAGCTCACATGGTTAACATAAATTTTCAATTGGGATTATCGAATGCGTCCCAGAATAATACAAATTTAATACATTTTTAGTGGAGTTTATCCCTGAAGGCTAAGTTGGTATACCTATAAAATATTGGACATTATTACAGCAAGATGTCTAGAACAACCTTTTGTACAATGCTAATAAAGTTTCCTAAACTTACATTTTTGACTCAAATATTCCGCAAAACCCTAAAGCCCCTAAGAAATTGTTAAACAAATATTTTTTCATGGTATGTACCTATGGTTATTGTAATTTGTAATATATTGTTTTTATTTCATGCAAATAAAATTGTACAGGTGAATGTCAAAAGAATTTATATTCTACGCTTTCGTAGATGGCGCGTGTAATGTACACTTTGACTCAGGTTATAAGGAAAGAACAAGTAACAACAGACTTCACCGATATCGGCTCGCAACCAGCGTTAACGCGTCTCCCGTCACCGCGGTCAACCGGCCAGTGCCGTTCTCCGCCCCGCGACTCCGCGCGCACGCTGCTCGAGACGACAGAGTTATTTGCAACAATAAATGTCTATACACTACATCCCTCCCTTATTATTGTTTTTGTAAATATAAATAAACTTATAAATTTATTTTTTATTTTTCCATAAGTACCTATATCAAGTACATTCAGCAAGTCCTTATTCAAATCATTTTTAATCACTAATCATCAATAATTTCCTCATTATTGACCATCAATTTATTACTCGAGTTATGATTGATTTACATCGCCATTATCGTTTGTTTGAGCATCACTAGCATTATTCTCATCATCTAGCACCTTCCATTGCCCTTCCACTGATTTTAGGTGTACGACGTTTCGTCTGATTCGCTGACCAATTTTATCATTCCGAAGACTTACGACTTCACCTTTGTTCGCTTCTACGGTATGTGTTTCAGGTTCGTAGTTTAAGCTCAGCTTGTTTCGTCTAGTCATGTTCTTGACGTATACTATATCTCCAACTTCCAATTAACAATCAGTAGCTCTTCTCTTCATGTCCGCATATTCCTTCCCTTTTTCCTTTAGTTCTTTATCTCTACCCCTCTTTTCAAGGTCCTCTGAGAGATGCGTCATGTCCTGAATCATAGGCAGCATGTCTCGAAATTGTAGTCTAAAGAACAGTTCTGCAGGTGTTTTTCCTGTAATTGTGTGTTGTGCATCACCATGTACTCACGAAGGGCCTTTTTCTAGTTCTTTTCCTCTACTTGAGAAATCTTGAGGCGTTTTCGGGTGTCCCCATTCTGGCGCTCTACCTCTCCGTTTTGTTGCGGCCAGTAGGGAATAGTATTATAGAGTCGTATGCTCCTCTCTGCACAGAAATTCTTAAAATCTTTGCTGATAAATTGTTCCCCGTTGTCTGTTGTAAGCGAGACCGGATTGCAAGCCTGCTAAAATTGTCTTTTAAGCATTCCGATTATTTCGGAGCTTGTTATGATTCTGCATGTTTTCACCTCTTTATATCTGGTGTAATAATCCATGACTGCCAGGATGTAATTTCCACTAGTTAAGGGCCCATGAGGTCAATTGCTATGTCAACCCATGGTTCGGAAGGTAAGTCTCTTCTTTTTAATGGGTTTGGGGCGCTGGACCAGGATGCATCCTTTACAGACTTTGCAAATGTTTTCACCATATCTGCCCTTCATCGTGACTATCCCCGGGTGGCCTTCGTGCGCAGTTTCCAGAACTCTTCTGCGTGATTTATTTGGGATTACCATTTTCGTCCCCTGAGGAGAATATCGCCATGAAAGCATAATTCATTTTTGAAAAGTTTATAGGCTTCAACCGTTTCTTCCCAGTTTCCGTATCGTAAAGGCCCTCTCTAACCTTATGTATCTCTGTATCTCCAAGGGAACTTTCAGTGATCTCTTTCAATGGGATGGCTACTGGCCGTGCAGATTCGGTAACCGCTTGTACGTGTCTTCAAGGAAAGCCGTCGGGTTTGTTGTCACTTCACAGAGTCTCGATAGTGGATCGGCTATGTTGGTTTTCCTCCCCAGGCTTTTCACCTTGAAATTGTAGAATAGTTGTAACCTATATTTTGTACCTTCATGAGTGCCGCTTTGAGATAATTAAATGCGTTCTTTTGGGCGTCGCCCCAGTCATATTGAATATCCATGTTTCTTCCCGTTCTTTTCCGCAGCAGTTGCTTGAGGGGTTTTGTTACCGTTGCTAAATGATGTATCCATTTCCCACAAAATTCACTCAGTCGGGGCTCTGAATCCCTTTATAGCCAAGATATACTTGTCTAGTGGTTTACCTCACTGTTCTCACAGTTCATGCCCTAGGAAATGGACTTTTTTAATTTCAAACTGCATTTGTCGTCCCTCAACTTCACGCTGTTTTCCTCTAATACTGTCATAAATTTTTAAAGCCTTAAATCGTGTTTTTATTCGCCTTTGCCAAACGTCAAGATGTCATCTATAAGGTTGATGACTTCTTCACAAGCTAAAAGAATTTATTCTAGTGTTTTCTGGAAAATCTCCTACGCACACGAGATACCAAAGATCTTTGCTCGATGCATATCGACACATAATCGGTTGTCCCCTCCGTCTTTTAGCACTGGGACTATAGGAGAGATCCAGTTAGTAATTTTCAGTAATTCTTCCAGTTTTCTCTGTTGAGTTTGTTTGTCCGACATTGATTCCTAAAGTGTCCAAAGATGCCACATTTAAGGCAAGCCTTTCCTTTTGCCGGGCAGTTTTTTCCAAATGTCTGGAACTTTCACATCTACTACATTCCAATCTGTTATTAGGCTTCCCCTTCATGTTTCTGTACCTACACTGTTGATTGACTGACTTTCCACAGGTTTCGTGCCAAAATTTCCTAATTGACGATCTATGTCTTCCAGTGCATTCGCTTCTACGACTTTTCTCGTTTTCAATATCTTCTTTTGGAGTTCTTCTATCTTACCCTCTTCAGTTATTTGATCCATGATATGCTCGTATTCTTTTTCACCAAACTGACACTTCTTGGCATGTAGTAGAAGTCTGACTAGAAATTTTTCGAACTTCTCATCCTGTTTCTGTTTAAGGAGACGAAACAGATGTCGCTCATTCACTTTGATCTGTTTAGGTGCAAAGTAGTTGTCTAATTTTTCGATCGCGATGTTAAAAAGTTTGCCTTCAGTTGCATTAGCTCCCGGCATGTTGTAGAAGATTTTTTTGTAATTCGGGACCACCGAAATGTAAGACTAGCTCTTTTCCTTGCCTCTGTGTTTCCTTGCCTGCCGCCTCGAGGTAAAAGTGTCCAGACTTTTTTTCCAACGGACGGAGACTGAACCAACCTCTCCTTTACATTCGAACCTCTCTAAGGTGTACTATGCCATTGGAGCTACCTGTTGCCAAGGTAAGTAACTATGTTGCATATATAAATATGCAATTTTTCAGATTTTTGACATGCTATCGCAATTTAATGCTAGTGATAAAGTGTCTACTGTACTTGACTGCACCTTATGTAACTAAATGCCAGGTCGCAATTTAATACAAAGTCGCTATTTAATTGAAAGTCGCAATTTAATGGAAATACGGAATTTAATGCAAATACGCAATTTAATGCCAAGTCGCAATTTAATGCAGGGTCGCAATTAAATGCAAAGTCGCAATTTAATGCAAAGTGGCAATTTAATGCAAAGTCGCAATTTAATGCAAAGTGGCAATTTAATGCAAAGTCGCAATTTAATGCAAAGTCGCAATTTATTGCAGGGTCGCAATTTAATGCATAATCGCAATTTAATGCAAAGTCGCAATTTAATGCAGGGTCGCAATTTAATGCAGGGTCGCAATTTAATGCGAAGTCGAAATTTAATGTAAAGTCGCAATTTAATGCAAAGTCGCAATTTAATGCAAGGTCGCAATTTAATGCAAAGTCGCAATTTAATGCAAAGTTGCAATTTAATGCAGGGTCGCAATTTAATACAAAGTCGCAATCTAATGCAATGTCACAATTTAATGCCAAGTAGCAATTTAATGCAAAGTCGCAATTTAATGCAAAGTCACAATTCAATGCAAAGTCGCAATTTAATGCAAACTCAAAATTTAATGTAAAGTCGCAATTTAATGTAAAGTTGCAATTTAATGCAGGGTTGCAATTTAATGCAAAGTCGCAATCTAATGCAATGTCGCAATTTAATGCCAAGTCGCAATTTAATGCAAAGTCGCAATTTAATGCAAAGTCGCAATTCAATGCAAAGTCGCAATTTAATGCAAAGTCGAAATTCAATGTAAAGTCTCAATTTAATGCAAATTCGCATTTTAATGCAAGTCGCAATTTAATGCAAAGTCGAAATTTAATGTAAAGTCGCAATTTAATGCAAAGTCAAAATTTAATGTAATACGCAATTTAATGCAAAGTCGCATTTTAATGCAGGGTAGCAATTTAATGCAAAGTCGCATTTTAATGCAAGTCGCAATTTAATGCAAAGTCGAAATTTAATGTAAAGTCGCAATTTAATGCATAATCTCAATTTGATGCAAAGTCACAATTCAGTGCCAAGTCGCAATTCAGCGCCCAGCCGCAATCCAATGCAAAGTCGCAATTCAATTCCAAGCTGCAACACAACTCGCTCACCGCTCGATACTTTCGGTGACTATCGAAGATAATTCATTTTAATAAGTAGCCAGGTATGTTTGAAAATATGTAGGTATGTCACTTTCCTGAAACCTAGGTTACGCAAAACGTGAACCAAACAATACCCACGCAACTCATGGTCAAATGAGTTTACTTGCCTAGTCACTTTACATTATCTTCTATTCTCCCCTCTATAATGTCCCTTTTTTATTGTTATTAAATGTTCAAAAAAATACGAGTGTGCTCCAGACCACACGACCGAAGCAAACACCTCCCTATCAATCCAATGCAACTCTCCTCCTGGCATCGAACAAAACCATTCTAATCATCAGTGTATAAGAATCTACACTGAAGATTCGCTTGGAATGTCACCAATTATCTTGACAAATCAGTCGCCTCGATGCATCGAGTTCGCACACTCCAAACGAAAATTCGATCAACTTCATTATGGAAATCACGCTTAGAATGGGATTGCTGATTCAACTCTCACAAAGCACAAAATATTTAATTTTTTTTTGCGGATTCTAGTCAGAGAGCGACGCTTCTCACACTTGCAGCAGGAAATTGAGAAAATTCCAATCGAAAGCGTGCTAGTCATCAGTTAGACTTTAACGTTTAGAATGTGAGAAACAACAACACAATTATAGTCAGCATAGATGCCAGCACCCATTCCAAACGTCACCACTATGGATCCGAGCACTGTCGCTACTATCAGACTGTGAGGAATGAACCTTTAAATCAATTCCAATTAATGATCGTTTTGGCCAGCCCACCCCCAAGTAAAGCGTGCGCAATTACTTCAAAAATCTTAAAAATACTCACAGTTTATCCCGTCGCCACATGTAATGTACACTTTGACTCAGGTTATAAGGAAAGAACAAGTAACAACAGACTTCACCGATATCGGCTCGCAACCAGCGTTAACGCGTCTCCCGTCACCGCGGTCAACCGGCCAGTGCCGTTCTCCGCCCCGCGACTCCGCGCGCACGCTGCTCGAGACGACAGAGTTATTTGCAACAATAAATGTCTATACACTACAGCGCGCGTATAATATTTTTAAGAAATATTAAGAAAAATTTATGGTTCGCGAAAGTACACAAGCAATATGCATATTAACAAATAGTTTCGTAAATTAAAAAACTCAAATCTTTCAAGAAAGGTTAACAAATACAATATTTCACCGGTGATTCAATCCAATGTTGTATTTGTTTGCTTTTCATGAAAGATTTGAGTTTTTTAATTGACAAAACTATTTATTAATATGTATTCATATTGCTTGAGTACTTTCGCGAACAATAAATTTTTGCATAAAAGCATAACTTGTAAAAAGCGTTTATAAGTAAAAATACTTAACGCGCGCCATCAATGAAAGCGTAGAATATGAATTCTTTAGACATTCACCTTAATGCATTATTTAGTATTACATATATATAGTCCTATATACCTACGATGAGTCAACTTGGGTGAAATGTTGAAAACCATTTTCTTAATTATAGATTTAAAATGAAAACCTAGATAATTATTTATTTCGCTTGCTTTGTTGGTCTACGTTTGTTACGCATGACGCGAAATAAATTTTTTTTGTAAGTTTTCATTTTAAAAAGATATTATTAAAAAAATAATTGTCCGTCAACATTTCATTTTCTTTTTTAGTATGGTGTCGGTATAGAAGGGGATATCTAGGTCTGCGAGCCAGTCTAGGGTCTCAGGCGTCGCCCTGTGGACCTCATCAATCCTGCCAGAAAATTAATGTAGCGAGGATCCATTGACCACTTGTTGGGCATTCATTGAACATTTCACCGAAGTGAACTTATCGTACAAAGGAACCATGGAAGTAAGAACTATGGAACGGCAATAGAACCTATATTGCATACTAGAAAATGAATCAGATTTTTAATGTACAGTGTATGTAAGAGGAAACCGGGTAGCGTTTTGTCCATACGGATTCCCTAATTTCTTTGGATTTTTGATAGTAAAAAATAAAAGTTTAATAAATAACACCCTGTGAGGAGCCAAATCAAATAATGATTGAAGATTTATAATGTTATTTAATAAATAAATAAAATAAAAGATTATCTGAATAATATAAGTTTATTTGGTTTTTTAAATAATAAATGCTTTTACTCAACATCTTTAGAGATAATAAATGATTGTGGGAGGAGCATTTACATAATAAGTGGTTGATTATAATAATGAAAACACTATTTTATGTATAAACAACTATGAAATAATATTTTAAAAGTTAAGAAAATAGTAATATTAATAAAGTATAATAAAACCAAACTATGCTTTATTGACCAGTCAAATGCCGATGGGTCTCCGGAGAATATGTGGACATTCTAATATTATCCTTGTAGAATTATTTGCAATGGGATTTTGATCTTTATGCTTTGAAAAATGTGTGAAGAACAAAATCAGAATTACTTGCGCTAAATAAAACCTCAGTTTCCACTTTTATTTTATGAATGGAGCCTCTCTGACTGCAAAAAGAAGTATATTTGTTTTCTGCTCCGGCTTTCAACAGGTAAAAATAAAATAATAAACTATGGGGGTTTCTCAACATCCCCCTAATAGCTTATCGATACTATAAAGTTTATTTTCGATTTACGGTTTATTTATTTATTAATTCAAAGTTTATTATTCAGTACTAGAACCTATGAATAGTGGCAATATTAATTATTATGAGTATTTTATTTTTATTTTCAATAATATTTGTTATAGTATGGATAAGCTATTAGGAGGATGGTGAGAAACCCCCCTTTTCTATTAAATGCTGATTTGAACTAATTTGACTGCAGTCACCTTCGGTTACATACAGATAAGCTTTAAAAAAGATTAACGTTGTATAAAAGTTACACATAAATAAATTTAAACATAAACACTAAAATAATTAAGAAAATAAGCGAGTATTTTTACTTATAAACGCTTTTTACAAGTTACACTTTGAAATATTAGGAAAAAAAAATTGTTTGTGGAAGTGCATAAGCAATATGAATATTGGATTGAATCACCGATGAAATATTGTATTTGTTAGCCTTTCTTAAAAGATTAGAGTTTTTAATTGACAAAACTATTTATTAATATTCATATTGCTCGTGTACTTCCACGAACAAAATTTTTTCTTTATTTATTTATTTTTTTTATTTATAAAAAGAAAGACAAACATTCCCGGATTACGAATAACCCAACAACATTTGAAAATCTCCTACTACCACAACACTAAGCGGAAGATGTTGCTTGTGTTGTGATGGAGGACTTAGCCAGCCGAGGAATCGAACACGGACCGCCTGGGTGGGACCCAAACGCGATGCCCACTCAACCACTGACCGGTCAAGCATAACTTGTAAAAAATGTTTATGAGTAAAAATACTATACGCGCGCCATCTATGAAAGCGTAGAATACAAATTCTTTTGACATTCGCCTTAAATAGATAAATTACGTTGAACACAATTTATTAAAAAAAAATTTCTAAGTTTGCATGTACACATTTATTTTAAAGACACATAGCACCTCCAATATAATAAAATATCATTGACTGCAACACATCACTACCATATTGTCACATCATCAAAAGAGTCACAAAAATCCTATTTGATGACTACAATTAAATAATACACAGGCAGAATTTACAAAAAATATGTTCAGTGAGTGAAAACAAAAACACTTTCACCGTGTATCTCAAATGTCTTTTGTTTGCGTAAAATCTCCACCAATTTTTTTGTTTCTCCTTTAATGGTCAAATTTGATTTCTGACAACGATATTTAAGTAGTTATAAAAATAATAATGTACGTTTAGTAAAAAAATAAAAATGCTAACCAAATTATATATTGAGAGGTATGGTTGGCCACATGTACGGTTTGTGTAAATCTTTATAACAATCGAAATTAAGTTGAAGCTTCGTCTCAAGTCCATTTACTAAGGTAGCAGATTCACCATATAAGCGAAGGCGTTCTTCTAACCTATCCGAATCAACTGGTTTGGATGGAGGCAATGTAAGATCTTGTTGTATTGTGTCATTTTTCGCTTTGTCTCTTTTCATTTTGTGCTGTTCACTAGCTTGCAGAAAATGTAAAAATTCTTCATCCTTTTCAGTATCAACTTCTTGCTCGTCTTCGTAATCTTCGTCATCTTCGCGTACACAATGGCTTTCTTCTGTATTCCCGATATCGTGTGAATTGTTTTGCAAATAAATATTATCAACTATGCTGTGCAATATTTTGTTTTCATAGTTTAAGGCCTCAGCTTTCGACCTCCAATATGCTATTTCATGTTTATATTGCCATTCTTTAATACTTGCAGAAAATTGAGCACAATTAGCAGCCGACGGCCAGTTCCCCATCGGAGGAATTGTTTGTGGAGCAGAAGCAAAATCTTGTTCCGTTGCGTTTTGAGTTTTAGACGTTTTAGACGTTTGACTTTGTTTTCTCTTCCTTTGCAGCACACGTTTCCTTCGATTTTTAAGTTTTTTAGTGCGTTTGTTAACTTTAGAATTCATGTCGAACATATGCTTTACTTTATCTCTTATATCAATTACATAAACCCAAAAAATTCTATTATAAAAGTTTTGTCGCAGGCAGGTTACACAAAAATCAAAACGGAAACAAACTTCGTTCGCAGTCGCACTCGCAGGCGGACGACAAAAGTCACAGATAAAAATAACAAATTTAAACGTCAAGTAGAGATGGAAAATATTAATGCATTCTTGCTGTGTTGCGCGAAATCGAAACTTTTTAATCGTAGGTACATTCCTTTCATCCAGGCGATCTTTGATCATTGAATATCGATGATGATTGATATTCCTGACCCAGTTCGAAAATTGAAAAGAGCCGGTTCTTTTTTTCTCAGAATTTCACGGTAATAATAAAAGCGATCATTGCCTTTAAAGTGTAGTAAGGAGTTCATGTTGCCGTATTAACATTAATTTGGAGGTATGATATTAATTAAATCGAATGGCCGAACCGAAAACCGAACACCCAGAAATCTCCATAACTCAAGTGGTTAAACTGTAGAATGTTTTTTAATTAAGATACGAAGTTCATAAATAGATACGTATATCATTTGAGAGAGGACATTAAAAAAAATATTATTTTAATGAAAATTTTGTAGATGGTTACATTCAAAATAAATCGAGAATCGATAGGTATATAGATAGGGATAGGTAACACTGAAGGATTACAATCTAAGTTAAGTTAAGAAAGTGAAACGTAAATTTCTTTTAACTTAATAAATGAAAAAAAAATCTACTTATAGGGTCATTTTGATTGCAAATGACCCCTCTATCACACCACTTCGCTTGATCCACAGCCCACAGCTTACAGAAAATCCTGTATAAATAAATGCCCATATAATAGGAATATTGTGCTTTTCTAAGCTAACTAACTAACCATCACGCCGTTTCCCCGCAGGAGTAGTCAGAGAGGACGGACCGCCAAAAAACTCGGTCTTGGCACACACTCCTTGCCTCATTCACATTCATACATCTTCTCATACATACTCTGCTATTATTCTGATTCTTGACATGGCCCGACTCAAGTATTTGATTCACTTGATCGTGCCACGTCTTCCTTGGGCGTCCTCGTCTTCTTCTACCATTCACATTCGCGTCATAAATTCTCTTTACACTCCTTTCTTCATCCCTTCGCTCAACATGCCCAAACCATCTAAGCGTGCCTTTCTTAATCTTATTTATTACGCTCACTTCAGCCTTGCATTCTTTTCGGATCTCAACATTCCTCACACGATTATACATGGTTTTACCACGCATACGCCTCAGGGATCTCATTTCTACAGCATTAAATGTATTGAAATTTGTACAGCGCCCTTGAGGTGATTTTTCACAAAAACGGCGCTATACAAGTCATCCAAATATTATTATTATTATTCAGTCTACTTTCATCCCTTCTCTACCATACATCAGGGTAGGTACCAGTACTCCATTGTTTCTGTGGACAGCTTTTTGTTGGCTCCAACGCCGTTCAGCCCTCCATTAATGGAGTTACCTGCATTTACCCTTCTTTCAATATCACTATCAGCCTTCCCATCTCTCGTAAACACATTTCCCAAATATTAAACTCATCCACCTGATCCAAGTATTCATCATTTATAACTATATTACACGCTGTTTTCGTACTCTCTCTTTCAAACACCATGACTTTAGACTTACTTACATTCATTAATAATTCATTATTCATACATACTTCGTTCATCCTAGATATGAGCGACTGCAGATCTTCTATACTGTTAGCAATCAGCACCGCATCATCAGCATACAACAGGCAACGTACTATTGGATTATTCAATTTCACTGCCAAACCGCCTCTTTCAATTCTTGCATACAAGTGTTCATGTATAGATTGAATAATTACGGTGACATTACGCAGCCTTGCTTAACACCATTTATAAACCACCCCGTAAAACCACCGTTTACCTTAATGCAAGCAACGCTTCCCTCCTACAGAGACGCGATTGCCTGTATGAGATTTGTATTCACTCCATACTTGGAAAACACCTTCCATAACTTTTTCCTGTCGACGCGGTCGTATGCTTTTTGTAGATCTACAATGGCACAGAAGAGTTTCTGTTTTTTTTTGTTTCTATTCTTACCCTTTCAATCAATATTCTACCATACAGCTTGCCGACTGAACTTAGCAAGCTAATAGCCCTATGATTCCCACATTCCATGCGTGACCCTTTACCTTTGAATAACGGCATGATCACAGCACTTCTCCAATCTAATGGTGTGTGACCATCCTCTAAACACTGGTTAAAAAGTTTGCACAACCATGTGAGAATTATACGGCTATCTCCTTTAAAGTATTCGGCAGCGATATTGTCGAACCCATAGACATATTATGTATAGACCTGCCCTAAGTGATAAAAGCGTATTATTTCCCCCTCCTTAATTCTGGGTTCCATGGAACCGGCTGGGCCGGCGTATAGGTTCGCATGAATCTAGAAAATGTGACGTCATCATTCTTGTGCGGACTAGCGTCGAGCTCTCCTCGGTACATTTTACGAAATAACACGGCAAAAATGGTAACTTGTGCTATTAAAACGTGTAAAAATAGAAGTGAAAAAGAGTATAAACCCAATTGTCGTATTACCTTCCATAGGTAGGCATTATTTGTCTTTATTTTATGCTGATTCACATCATATAATATGATCAGTTTTATCACACCGAGAATAATGAAGCGTTGGCAACCGAAATTCCCGGTCCCGCCGTGTGCACGTTGCTGTTTACTGGGGTAAGTAAATTATGAAACATTTGTAAAAGTGTCTTAACTGAACACGGTAACAAAATATTCGACTCTCAAAACAAGCGAATCTTTCTTCGCTTTATATGGATTACACAAGTTTGTTCAAACCGGGCAAACAATTCGCGCTCCCATGTAAAAAGGTCTATTCATTCAAAATCAGATTTTACTTTTAAGAACTAAATGGTGATATTATAATGCGAGATGCCTATATACTGTCAGATTGAATCATTAACGAATAACATATCGTTACAGTCAACTCATCCCTCTGCGCCCCGCTACAGTTGGTCTTTACCCCTCTCCCTGATTCTCTGCTCTATGAATATTCATATGTCTATGGTCGAACCCAACAGCCTTACCATTCTTCATATATTTGTACCACTCCGGGATCTTTTGACCTCCATCCAAAACAGTTTAATGTTTTCTCGGAAGTGGTTATGTGGTTCCACGTTTCATCGTCCATTTCCTTCTCATTTAGTCTCATCTCTGCACAATTCTCATACTCGCCTCTGATAATATCGTTTTTCAGTTTTTCTACTTTGACTCTTGTTGGAGTCGTTACCGTTTTCACTTTGGAGAGTCAGCCACGGAAGAGGTTTACTCTCGACAGTACCAGAAAGTAGTCAGTTTCAACCTCAACAAAAGCTCTTGTGTCCTCGGTAACGGTTCTCAACCTAGAGTCAATTACTACAAAGTCAATTATTGATCTATCATATCCTCTTTCCCACGTATATTGGCGGATACCTTTATGATCGAAGAATGTATTCGACACAAATAGGTTCCACTCTAAACATACTTCAAGTATTCTGTTCCCATTGTCATTCGTTCTTTTATCCCCAAACATACCTAAGGCTGAATCAAATACGTCACGTCAGATTTCCACCCACCCATTCAAATCACCTGTCATTATAATCCTTTCATTCATTTTTTTGTCTCATTACATCATTCACTCCAATCCAAAAATCATCTTATACTTCGGCGCTTTCAGATTTAACAGGGCCATAGCAAATAACTAGAAACACCCTTGTCAAACCAATTTTGAATCTGATCCACATTATTGTCGGACTTACACATTCATACTGTAATATACATTCAACCATTCTGGGAGACAGTAGCGCAGGCCCTCTCCGTTTCTGGTCTCCCAGACCAGATGACCAACCTATCATCATGCTGCATTGTACCGCTCTCTTTTTTCATACTTTCTTTACACAAAGTACGACCAAACATTTGCTTTTCATTGTATCACACAATTCATCCATCTTTCCTTCCATTCCTTCTCTGATATTCCACGTACCAATTCGACATTGTTCGCGTTCCGTCCTCCTCTTTGCGCCACCAAAGGGTCTGCGATGTGATGGATAGCGAGCCTCATCGACACACCTAAATTTTCCTAGGCAACAAAAATATGTTCACGATGTAATATTTTTTAATATTACTAAAAACTATTATGATTGAGCTATGTATTAATTATAATATACATTATTGTAACATTATTAGAATTAATCTAGAATTAATTAACCTTAAGAAACGTAGATAAATTGAGTAATCAATTGAATAAAAGTTACCGCCAATACTACAAAATACACGTAAAACGAGACTATTACGCCTTTTTTTCCATGGAGCTTCTTTCAAGTGACGCGATCACCGCTCGTCTGTACCTCCATAGTATTATTAGTGTTTAATAACGCCGCTATGCGCTGCACTAGCAAAATAATATGACAGGTATCGGGTAGCGGCGATTTAGTCGCTTGTAAGTAGCTGCGTGAACGAAGGGCGTTAGCACCATCTCTTATTGAAGTTGACGACTCCAGCGCCATGGAATAGTTTGCGGTCTGAGAGGCGGAACAGTAAGGAACTAAATTAGTCTACACCTTCTCGCTAGAGGCGACACAGGGGGCCAGGAGGCGGGAGTTCAAATACTCGACAGTCTTCACTCACCTTCCAACCGGGAATCTCCTCTCTTTGGAGGGCCACCGTGCCTCTCCGAGTCACAACAGCTTCCGCCGAGGAATCATTAGAATCCTCGGAGTTTACGCCAGTACACTACCCAGTATAGTGAATCCGCCCTTTGGGCTCATCACGACGCCCAGTGACCACTCGCACCCAGCCGAGGGAGCCGTCCTTCGTGACAGTCATCACTGAGTCCCCCCCCCTCCACTCGGGAACTTCTTCCCTGTACACACCGTCCTCTGCCGACCAGCATACTGACCGCCCTTCGGTTCAGTACGCTGCCCAGTCACCACTAGCTTCCCGCCGAGGAAGCCAACCTTTGCGCGCTTCTTCAAGCCACCGTCGAGGCTCTTCCATAACATTCGCGTGACGAGGAAGTAACTCAAAGTCGCCGGCCACCATCCAAAGAAGGATCATCTCACCGCCCCCAATTGAGACGCCCGTGAAGTTACAGCCAAGTAATCGTAGTGATATCAATAATCAGTGACGTAGTGCAATACTAGAGAGTGTGAGAGAACCAGACATCAACAAAGGGAAGTGATTTTATTAGACAATTTTTTTTATACATTAAGGACATTCTAATTAACTTAAGCAATAAGGTAAATGCAGTGAAAACTCGAATATCGTACTTAAAACCCCCCCCAAAAAATTTAATTAATTATTTCACTTACAAAGTTGTGTGCAAATTCAAAGATCAAAAACGAGTCATCATTAACTGACGACATTATGACGTCACACCGCACTATCGAGTCAGAGCTGTTTGGTGTTGAAGGTCTTGTATTTGTACATTTTGGTACTATGCAGTATTTATAAACGGTATTTACGGACATTTTCTTCGACAAACAAATGATCAACTGAAGATTGATTACTGGATTACATTTGGCTCGACTATTGGCATCTGACACGGGGTGCGCAGTCACGTCAAAAGCCAAAACGCGCGAAAAATGGCGTTTTTGTCCTAATTTGAAATGTGAATTTTCAAAACGTTGTTGAAAGACTATTCCTATCTTTAGAAAAAATGGTTTAAATATTGTTCGCTATTGGTCATTCTACATTTAAGTTTTTAATTAATTAAGTAGAATAACCCTAAGTTAAAATTAACCCCTGCTATTTGTAATTATAGAATAAATGTCTAATTAATAACGCTCATAGCTTATTTTAATTTGTTCCTCCTTTTTCTTATTTAATCAGAATAGTAATATTCCTCCCCGGAAATAGAGGACTTCATTCCCGAGTACCCGAATTGAAAAATCGATATAATGAAATAACCGAATTAAAAATCCATTCCTAACATCCCTACAACGAACTACCAACCATGCTACCAACTGAGAAAAATTATTCCCATGACAATATTTTGACATCTCTCCGTGATTCTATTATCAGTATTCTTTGCATTTATATATATAATTTGCCTTGGCTTATTATTTGTCGGGAACGGGGGGAACGGTATATTTATGGTGAATGTCATCGTTGTCATCTGACATTGTGCGACTGACAGCAAAGTTTATGGTTCCAGTAAAATTATGGATTTAGAAAAAGTTTGTCGCTGTTGCTTGACTGAAAAGAGGGAAATAAAAAATATACACTCCTACGTAGAGATTGATGGCAAACAAGAGATTATTTCTAATATTTTCATGACTTGTCTCAACGTTGAGGTTAGTTTATGTATCTTTTCATCTAAAAACTAAACACTGTGTTTGTATTAATTTTATTATTCCACATTACATTACCTTTTGCATTATGGGGCCAACAGACCTAGCTATAAAAGCTCAAGCGTTATTTGGTTTGGCGTATTTCGGCATATCTGTTGCGGTACATTTCCAATGAGAATGTATGACGAGTGATAGGCCAAGCCAAATAACGCTCGAGCTTTTATAGCTAGGTCTGTTGGCCCCATTACCCTTTGTTTTGATGTTTTACAGACTAATTATATATTTTTATAATTTGCAGATGTCCTCAGATGATGGATTTCCACAAAACATTTGCGTATTTTGTATAACAACGCTTCAAATGTCTTTTTCGTTTAAAAAGGTGATGGAGAATTCTACAAATATTTTACTCCAATATTTGGAAACTAATGACTGCAGTGATCCAAATACTAATATCGATTTTCTCTGTGCCTCCGAAACTGAAGATGTAAAAAAATATTGTCCACAAATTGAATGCAATAGTTCTTCTATCAAGAATCATAACTTAGAAAAATCTAATATCTCGAACACACACATTTATATCCCACCTAGAGATAAGCGGAAAAGCCAGCGAAACAAGGAATCTGATAAACATTTCTTTTGCACTGTTTGTAATCACAAATTTTTAGAGCCGATAAAATTATACAAGCATTGCAACTCTCAACATCCTCAAACAGAAATGTCTGGTAGACCGTGCGACTATTGCAATGAACGGTTTCAAGATTTCAAGACGTTATTAGTTCATAGAAGAAAGCACATAACTCCGTATGTTTGCGCAGTGTGCTGGAAAGGTTATATGGAATTATCAGATCTGAACGAGCATAGTATATCTTGTAAAGCAAAGACAGAAAGTACAGATGAGCTGCAAGTTGAAAGTATGCCGAAAAGAATTATGTGTCATATCTGCGGAAAGTCATATCCAACGACATACATCAAAGTACACATGTTGATTCATAGTGAAGGCAATATACAATGCAAATACTGTGGGAAAACTTTCAAACAACCGTGCAGCCTCAGTTCGCATATTCTCTGGAATCATAAAAGGGAGAGGGTACACAATTGCGAGTATTGCGAATTGGTTTTCATAACCTCGAGCGCCAAAAACAGGCATGTGAGGAAGATACACAAAAAGGAGAAAAAATTCACCTGTAATTCTTGCGGTAAGATGTTTTTCTGTTCATCAGAGTTAAAGAGACATATGCTCACACACAGCGGAGTTAAGAACTATGTTTGCGACCATTGTGATAAAGCGTACCAGACTAGGTACGGATTGAATGTTCACCTTAAATCACACGAAGTACAGAGAACAAAGTTGTGATATAACATTATGTAGTTGTAAGAAATGTAAATAAATAATATGATATATATGTAATTATTGTATTTTACTTACACATACGTAGAAGTGGCTAAAAGTATCCTTATTAATCGAGAATCTCTGCAAAAATTCTCTTTATCATGTGACTTTTCAAAGATTACGCACGGGACGTACGCGAAGTTCACATCAAAAGATACTGTGTTATAAAGAATCTTTTCTACCGACACACTACGTTATAAAAGATTTCTTCCTACGGCAGGAGAGGGGGTCAGTTGAATTCGGGAGCGGTAGAGGGAATATCATTTCTTTGTACTAAATATGTCAACTTGACGGTTGACAGCGGTCTCAGTACGGCGCTCCGTGTATTTACAATGATCTCCTCTTCTGTTTATGGCGGAGGGGGGTCGCATAACTTTTCGAATATCGCATCGGGAGCGGTTGCGGCGAATAATGCCGAATAGCGAAGACCCGAACCGAGCTTATAACACATCATCTTTTTACGTGTGGCGGGTCTGCATGGGATTGTATGGCGAGAGCTATTGTGTTATAAGGTATCTTTTGATGTGAACTTTGCATCGGTCGCCCCCATTATGGACAAGTTAAAAAAAAAAACACTATTTAAACGGTACATAAAGTAAGTGTAATAAAATTTTATTTGTATAAAAGTTACAAATATAACGCTTAAATTTAAAATTCTAACAATACTCTTTCATTTAGTAACAAAAATAATAGTGACAAAGCTGACAATTTCGAATGTAAAATTTTTCATTACATACGAATTTTGATTTCACACAGACATGATGATTTATTACATTATTTTATTTATATCATTTAATTTTTCTCAAAAGTAAAAGAATCAATTCTTTAAAAAAAAAAAACTTTGGTTTTCGATAGTACAAATTTTTTAATTGAAAATTGTAATTTTAATTTGATAAAATATTTGACATTTTATGTGGGCATAAAAAAAATCTATATGCAAAAAATCAACTTTGATATATTTTTAAATGTAGTTTTCTAGATAGTATCTGAATACATATTCAAGTAATTTAAACCAAAATATTTAAATGTATATACTATTATTTTATAGAATACTTATTGCTTCACAAATTGCATTAATAACTCTATTATAGTATTCATAACTGAAACTGAATATGCAATAATACATATTCAGATATTTAAAAATTAATATGCATACAAATTGTATTTTTCATTACTCTAAAACATATCTTGTCATGGAAGTTAATGAAAACGATTCTGTTTTTAATGGAAATTTCGATTTATCAACTGTTTATTATATTTGAGGCAGCTTAAATTCGATATGCATTATAAAAACTTTTTTTAAATTCTCTAATTCAGATTTTTAGTTATATTATAAGTGTAAATCTTCACTAAAACACCAGATGGACCGAATTAAATTCTGTTTTTACATGCATACTTAAATTTATTTAGGACTACATATTCACAAATAGGCAATATTCGCTGCCGCTGTGAGCAGCAAAAACTGAGTGGGTATGCAGTAATCTCACTGTTCAAATAAATAAATACATACACTGTAATCGTGTGAGATTGAATTGGAAGCCTGTATCGTAAAATAAGCGAAAGGATACCGCCTACCCGGCTGGTATGGAGGGATTGGCGGGTTTATAGTTATACATGGTTTTTCACTACCCACAGCAGCAGCAAATATCGCTTATATCCGAATAGGCATTTAAGGTGCAGTAGAAATTAAAGTGAATTGTCATTGTAAACTTGGACATCATTCCGCTCTCCAAAATTGGCACACCGTACAATGTACCTTAATACTAAAAATAAACATTAATATCATCCTGTCGTGTCCTGGAAAGGGTAGGCTTTGGGATTCTTCAGAGGTTTTAAGAAAAAATAAATTTGCTTCAGTAATGAAGCAGATTTGCTGATAGAGTACTTTACACAGGGGACATGGATATTCATACAATTTGAGAAAAACATACCAATGAGAGCTTACAATTAAACAATGTTATCTACATAAAAAACATACCAATAATAAAAATTGGTATGTCGCTTTGTCGATAACGTTGTTTTGCTTCAAACCCTCGAATTACTGGTATTTTTTTTTGTAGATATCATTGCTTGACTAATAATCCATAGAGTGCTTTGTATGTTTTTTTGTAGATAACATCGTTTGACATTAAGCTCTCAAATTTAGGCGAAAGCTTCAAGATTAGCTTAAGAATGTCAGCTGCATTACATCAAAATTTTAATCAGGTATTGTTCAACATTTTGTATATGAAAATGGTGTTCTAACCATAGATATAAACAATTAGATACGACCTAAGAGTATTGATATTAGAGAGACGGCATGTGAAGTGTGCCCGCGCGCTCCAAGTGTGCCTTTTCGAGAATTCTACCCACACGGTTGACATTGGCTGTCACCATGTAAAATGGCTGCTGTCGGAACGTATTAAACGACCAAAAACCAGCAGCCAATCTAAGTCGTTTGGGTAAAATTCTCGAAAGGGCACACTTGGAGCGCGCGGGCACACTTCACATGCCGTCTCTCTAATATCCATACTCTTAGGATACGACACTTAGCGCCCAAAGTGGCTCCAACCAAGTGATGTCCATGGGTTTCTCAGCTAGATTCTACTACTTGAGTCCACTGACGATTGTTGACAGTTCATCACATATGAATAACTGAATAAAATATGCAAGAACAACACAGGAAAGTCTGGTTTACATACAACCGCCACAGCAAGGCAGAATACTTGTGTGGCAGTGTCGAGAAAGAACTGAACAAAACCGCACCCATGGTCCCTGCACCACGCAACTTCCCACAACAAAATGGAACAAGCTTTGTATTTGCAGTATGGGCCTGGGCAACTCTATTATTTAATATATCTCCACGTTTCTAACGTAGTTTGTATTTTAAAGATCTTGTTCATTCAATATTACTACATTTACATGCTATATAATACACAATATAAAAAAACGCTCTTCCAGAATAGGAGCACCGCTGAGCATACTAATAGAAAATAGTAATTTTTCCTTAACTACTGGCAATAATCATACAGTTTAACATTCCTTCTTGTGCACTTTCCTAAATCTAAATTAGTTTTCTGTTCAGCACCCTTTGAAGTTGACAACTCAGCGATGCTACTCTCCAAACTGGGACAAGATTTGCAACTTCTGTATACAAACTTGAAGGCTGCTATGAATTTGTAAAAATATAATCTACACAATCATGTGTAAAAATTTACATATAAACCTTTATGTTAGCCTCCTTAAGCTGCCAGTACATGTTGGGCCAACGTGTAAACAATGTCCTATTTTTGGCCCAACGTTTACTGGCAGCTTTTTATCTATCACAACTTAACACAAGTGCAATAATATTTTTTATTGTACGTTAGAGTGATAGAAGAATGATTTTTCTGTAGAAAACTTAAACATTACGCAATAACTATGCGAATCAGGCTTTACCAGAAAACTGGTTTTCGGTGATTTTTCAGCTGCATTGTTTGGATATTTACACACTAGCGGCTGAAATACAAGATTTGAAAGTATAATATGTTTTAAAATTGCATTCATCTGCGAATTTATGGACATTATGTATACCTTACAAAGCACTGCAATGTGTTGTGCTAGGATTTAGACACTTTACAGCAAATATATTCAAAAGTTTTTGTTGTAGAAAAATGTCCAAACCAAAACTTTAATTTACTGCTAGTCCAATCATCTATAAAACGAGATGCCACCATTTTGTGTTTAAAATAATATTCTAATTTGACAACATTATAAACTAAGACAGAGTTTCTACTACATGTATAGATGGGTACAGTTAGTGAAAAAAAGGTGCAAATCACAAAAATACAACTCCATAAATACATCGTACAGCCTAAAATAACATGTAGCATGGACCATTTAACAAATAATACAACTTAAAAAATCATTTCATTAGGCAAGATACGTTACAAATAATTGAAATCTATAGATTTCTGATACGATACTTCATCTTTGTCAGCTTGTAATGAAATTCCATTAGTTGAAGTTTCCGAATCGGTTTTCTTAAGCGAGTCTTTCCTAAGGTTATTATCACTAGTCCCTGTGCTGGCGGAGGGTAGACAGAGGTCTTCATCATCACTGCTGTCGGAGACGGCTACCTGTAGCGGCTCCATGCCTAGAATTATCTTGATGGGATCGGTGAGCTGCGATGATGCTATTACTTGGTGATAGATACCTTCCGCTTTACTCAATATGTATTGCAGTTCGATCTGCATGGATAGATCATTGACATGCTGAAATTAACAAATGATATAAATATTATTTTCTACAACGAAAAGAAAAAGGTGAAACAAACAATATTTTATTACAGGAGTCGAATATTTATGTGAAATATTGCAATCATTATAACAATTAGGTACAGTGCTGACATTTTAATTGTTATAATGATTAATGTAATCTATTCTATCAAGCCGCACTTTTTGACAAATCGTTCATTACAATCCCTTTATGGTATTTGGTTCCATGACAGTTGGTCCCACGGCATACTTATATACAATGCCATCAGTTTAGGGAAAATACAATGTACCTAATTACACAAAAGATAACTAAGGGTGGGCTTTTTCATTTTCCTTTACTTTTTGCAGTTTGCAGTTACTTTAGCAGTACATTTGACATTTACGGCAAAATGAGTTTTTTCATGACGCCAACTGCTAAAGTAAAGGCAAACAGGGATGACAGCATGATAACTAATCTAATTCCCAGTATTGGGAACTGTTCACATATTTTTTTCATGTGGCAACTCACACATTAAATGTCAAACATTTTATGTCTATGATTTCTATGCGCATTGCGTTGTCTATTATTGCATCGTCTTACGATGGTCTTGTGTATGACGTTCGGAAATTTGGCCAATTTGTGAAATTTCACATTATTTTCCAACATTTTTGCGTCACTTCTGGGCTAGGCATTGATATCAAATTTTTGTTGAGTGGCCATTGATACAAAATCTATTTTACACACTGTACTTTTGTGTGTATTTGCAATATCTCAAAATGCTCTGCATGTTTGACAGCATTATTCCTAACAGAGGACAAATTACAGAAGCTACATTTTATTTATGTCTTGTCATTTGAATAAATATTTGTAATTACACTTCATCAACCTGCTATATGTCACTGGGAGTACATATCTGCAATTGATGTATTCAAAAGTCGAGCAGTTTCTTTATGAACGCAAAATCGGCATATGAAAGTACTGCGTATATTATGTCGCGACACGTCGTGTGTCATATAATTAATTACAGGTTCATCTTCAGAACTTGACAAACTGTCACTTGTCGCAAACGTAATGATGATAATATAATAGCAAATGCCGTAAAACAGATAGCAAGAAATTAACCTCTCATCGCTGAACATCTAAAGTGACATTAACAACGGCGGCCATTTTGGTTACCTTTACTTCAGCATTTTACGGCACTATTGCTGGCCTGTAACACTCTAGGTAAAAGTAAATGGTAAATGTCAAATGAAAAAACTCGTTTCTATGAATTTTACCATAAACTTTTACAATTAGCATTGCATTTAGCATTATCGGTAAATGAAAAAACTCACCGAATAACAAAATATAAAACATAATTTCATTCAAATGCGTCAAGGATAATACTAATTTTCTGTATATTATATAACAGCACATAAGTACAAAAAATTGATTATGTACATAAATACATTTGTTAGATATCCATACCAAATGATTATTAAAGGTATTTTTGAAGTCAATAAATTTTAAGTTTGAAATTGGTAAAAAAAACGCACAAAAAATTATAATTCGGTGGGCCAACCGTCGGGGGATCAATTGACAGATCACCATGGTATTGGCAGTCCATTTTGAAAAGAATTTTCTATTTATTTGTGTAGGTCCACAATAATACATTAAATTGTGAAATAAATGAATTGTTTACCTTCAGGATCTCAGTGAAACCATATCCACGACCCATCAAAATGTCCTTTTCCGTGTCTAAGATTGCAACTGATATAAGAAGATGGAAGTTGGCACACGGTAATCCAGTCCACAAAACTTCCCACAACCTAAAAAAGATGGACAAATAAACTGATAATAATTCTAATATGTAAATGCAATCATTATGACATCTCAGTGGCATGATTTTCATCCAGCTCTGAATATTGTCTCCACAAAAGTTCCAACTGTCCAGAACCTGTGAGACTATGGCATCCCCATTTGGGGCATGTTGTGAGACTGAAGGGGTAGGGAAGGAAAAGAGATGGAAAGAAGGTTGAGAAGTAAGTCTCTGTAAAGATGTTAATTTTTGTGAATGAAGCTGAGAACAGTCCAAAATTCTAAAATGTATAAATTTGTTTATTACATAAGACAACATAAATTTTAAGGCATAAATTTGTTGTGTTCGTAAAGTACCTAGTTCTAAAACTTATCTCAGAATGAAAAAAACTAGTCTAAAATTAACAATTTTTCTTTTTCCTGTAAGTTGACAAAATGACATGTCATTAAAAAGTTAAATGTTATGATAACTGCATTAAAAAACTAAATCTTGTGATAACTGCATTAAAAAACTAAATCTTGTGATAACTGCATAAAAAAATGTAAATACTGTTATGATGATAATTGCTGTAAAAAAGATAATTTTATGATAACTGCATTAAAAAAGTTAAATGTTGTTGTATTAACTGCATTCAAAAAGTTAAATGTTCTTGTGATAACTGCATTAAAAAGTTAAATATTGTTGTGATAACTGCATTAAAAAAGTTAAATGTTGTTGTGATAACTGCATTAAAAAAGTAAAATGTTGTTGTGATAACTGCATTAAAAATGTTAAATATTGTTGTGTTAACTGCTTCAAAAAAGTTAAATGTTTTGTGATAACTGCATTAAAAAAGGAGCATGCCATAACTATTGTAAACAAACAGTTAAATGTTGTGATAAACGATAACAAAAAGAAAACTGGATTAATAAAGATAATGTTGTGATAACTGCATTCAAAAAGGAATGATGAGTGTAATGAAAAACCTAAACATATTAGGTTGTGATTTCTGTAATCTAATAAATCATGTATTATTTATTATAATCAGTGAAGCCATGATTTACCTCATTATATCAGATTGGGAGAATTCTCTCTTGAAGAGGACCAGCAGCCACCTAAAGCAGAAGTACATGTTCCCGGAGTCGTGTTGGGTGAGGTAATTGGCCAAGTCCGGATTGGTGAAGGTGAGGAGCTGATGAAGACTCTGCAACTGGTACTTCATGCCGGCTTGGTCGATTTCAAAATTGTTTTGCTGAAATGAAAAAAAAAACAACATAAACAAAAAGAATAATTACCATTTTAATGATTTTTTTTAATAAAACCTACAAACATAAGATAATTGATGAAATATAGGTAAATTATAAAACGACAATAAGTGGTTTATCTGTTTATAAATATTCAGAGGCATGATTTTTATGGATGAGTGTGGGCAAAACCAAAATCAAGAGTGCACTTTTTGTAAACGTCTTGGAGCTTCAGTGGTTAGAGATTGAAATAAACAATTTGAATATCTTTTGAGCGTGATAGGTGGTGTAGAATCTAGGCTGACAAAGTATTTAGGTTTCAGCTTGTGAAAAGCGGTAACAATATCGTCATTGTTAATTTTGTGAATTTGTATAGGTAAATAATTATACGACGAAAAAGCTATAGAGGAAATAAGTTTGGGAATATTGTCACTAAATACTGATTGAAAAAATCTGCAAAACCTGTTATATATAATTTTTGCAACTGTACTGTGGTCAGACGATGTCGACATATTGATGCACACTGTTGAAGAGTGAGGTGATAAAATAATAATTAAGAAAACAGAAATACTTACAACTTTATCCATGAATCCGACAAAGCACCAAAATGCATCAACTTCATTATCCATCAGACACAAGATAGGAGAGAGCAAATCGCTCATACCTTGCACGTAGCCCAAATCAAAATTGTACATTACAAAAGTCATCAGAATGTCAAACAAGGTTGTTAAGTTAGGGTTATTATCTCCGGCGTAATAGGGGTGAGTTCTGTCCGTTCTATTTACATCTTTTTCTACGAGACTCTTCCTCTCATGGAAGTCTGTAAACCTGCTCTCCTGAGCGGGAGTCAGAGATTTCCACTGCTGTTTCATGGTGTAGTACTCTTGAACTTTCTGCTTTTGGAAGACTATTCTTTCCACGTGAGTCATGTCCCACAGGTAATAGTTGAGCAGGTATTTCCACACTTCATATCGGAGTGACGGATGAATTCCCTGTGAAATAAAACACATTATCAATTGTTAATCTTATCTGTGCGGATGCCACATATGTGATCCATCGGCGGCTTTCCCTGTACATGGATGTCGCATTATGATAGCCATGGAGTTTCACTAAAACATTTACATTGTGTTAAATCGGTCAGTGTGACAGAATACATTGCTTTGAAAATGCTAGCGTTGTAAAGGTTAAGATTAGAATGGTCTTTAACAATTATTATTATAACAATTCAAGTAATCAGGGGAGTGAAAAAATGATTGGGTATGATAATATGAAACTTACGCCTCTAAAAATAACATGCTTCACAGCCTCTACTTCTCGAATTCTTCCCTCAATATCTTGGAGAGATTCCCATTGACTGCAATTTAAAGGTGATCCCCTGAAATGTACAAAAACACTGTTAAACCAAAAGCTGCACTTGGAAAACGTCCTTCAACTCTTGGAATGTAGAGCGGCCCACCGTGCACCGACACTATTAAACTATAACTTATTTTTTAAAAAATAAAACTATATTTTTAAAAATTTAACCGTCTTAACAGATAATGTTTTATATATTTATAAAAATTGTGTATATCTATCATATTTAGTTTCCCCAGGAAAGCTACTTAATTTCAGAGAAATGTTTTTTTATCTCTTTACATAATAAAAAAAATTTAGTATAATTTTTTTTATTTTTATTTATTTTATATTACAGAAACAAACAGTACATTTTCGTTGTTTGTTTTTGGGGTGTTATGCCGTGTTGTGCTACCTCCTTCTTTAGCCGACGTTTCGGACAGCGTTGCAGTGTCCATCATCAGGGCAGATCCGGCAGATCCGTCGATGTGAATTTGTAGTGTTAAGTGTGTGCTTATTTAGTTGGAACTAAATAAGCACACACTTAACACTACAAATTCACATTGACGGATCTGCCGGATCTGCCCTGATGATGGACACTGCAACGCTGTCCGAAACGTCGGCTAAAGAAGGAGGTAGCACAACACGGCATAACACCCCAAAAACAAACAACGAAAATGCTTTTGGCCGTGAAAATCTAAAAACGTATCAAACAGTACATTGGTTACAGTGATGAGATAGTTTACATATATTAAATGATATTTCATGGTGGGTACCTATGATATGATTCTTTGAATGTCTTATTTGTAATTATTGGGTGATGTGCGTAGTGTATATGTGCGTGAGTGTATGTGTGAGTAGGTTGGTAGGTGAGAAGTGTATGCGCATTGAATAGTTTTAATTATATAATAATTTTAATGAAGAAATGCCAAAAATTATTGAGTTTTATTATATTTTCCAGCAAAATAAGCATTTTTCACAATAAAATTTTTCTTAATGTGAGGCTTTTGTTTAAATAAACACAGCACTGACTTATGAAAATCGGAATTATGACAGTGGACGCAGAATTTGCGATACAATTTTACAAAAGAAAAATTGATAAACATGTTGATAGCAAGTGACGAAATTACAAGCAAGAAAATAATAAGACACATTGTTTCCTTGTCAAGTGAATAATATTTTTTTAAATTGCTGGGAGCATTAAAGTTCAAATTGCCATAAAATAGAGACAGTGCGGTGTCAGCTATAGATTTGTAATTGAATGTTATTGTCATTAAAATATGCTAGTGACATTACTGTGTAAAAGGAAAAAAAATATATATGTACTCAAAATGTAACCAATACAAGACTATGTAGTGATATGATATTATATATTTATGTTATTTTATTGATGAAATAAACAAATTAAGATTAAATGAGAAAATCTGAATCTGACAAGAGTATCCCTACCTACAAATAATATTTACAAAACTACTACAGGGTCTTTCATTAAATGCTTCCTATCTTTAAATTTAAATAAATAAAGTGTGTGTGAGATTATCATCGAAATTTTTTATTAGTTTGAAAGGCCTATCGATGCCATTATGTATGAAATATAACATCGTTCAAATGTCCCCCGCAGCTTCACTGGGTGGTGCGTATCCGAAATATCCAATTTTCTATGACTCTGGCGCATAAATCAGGCTGAATTTGATTGTTGGTATGGGTTATGTTGCTGCTGTGGTTTGTGGCTTATTCGCATAGACCTGCGACTTAAGAAAACCCCACAAGAAAAAAGTCTAACGTGATCAAATCGCACAATCTCGGTGGCCAGTTCACATCACCTCTATGGCGACCATAAAATGGGCGAAGCGCGCGGAATGTTGCCCAAACAGAACACCCATTTTGATAAAACAATTTTATCATTTGCACGTGTTGTTGAACGCTATATCTGTCCATGGTGATTTGGCAAAACAGACTGAATAAATGACAGTTAATTTGACAGATGTCGCTGCAACAATATGGCCGCTATCAACTGTCAAAGTTCGGAAGCCCTTATTGGAAGACCCTGTATAGAGTCTGGAATTCAGTTTCAGCTAAAATAAGTCAACAATGAAAGAAAAAAAGTTAAAATATATAACAAATATTAAATAAAAATGATTAGAGATATTTGAAATGTATATCAAACTATTTTTATTACTTTTTCCTGATACTTAGTTGATATTCTTTTCAATTATAGTTTTGATTCCAATAAATCAATTTAAAATGTGGTAAACATGAATGTTCATACATGATTTGAGATTTTCACGGCCAAAATAATTAGCATGATTTATTTTTGGGGAATTATGCCTAGTTGAGCTACCTCCTTCTTTAGCCAACATTTTGGACGGCGTTACAGTGTCCATCATCAGCCAATGAAATCCTGTCCGAAAAGTTGAATGAAGAAGGAAGTAGCACAAAGCAGCATAATACCTCAAAAATAAATCACGGTAATAAATATTCATGTTTATTAACCCGTCGCCGGACGCAGTACCCCCGGCGGGTCCGGATTTTTAAAGCGATTTTGTCCCTTATGTATAAATAAATTGTATGAAGAACAAGGTCAGAATCGCTTGGGCCATTCTCGTTCTTGACATAACGAAATACTGAATAGCGTTTAGCCACTCCGAATAATTCAAATTAATTCCCAATGATGCGCCGGGCATCAAAGATGGCGGACAAAATGGCTGCCGCTTGATAATATCAACGGTGTCATATTCGAAGTCTATATTTTTTCATTGTTTTTGATATAAATCCATTGTGGAAAGCATAGATTTGAGTGATTATTAGGAAGTTTGTTTTATCTACATTATTTTAATGTAATTTTTGTAATATATCACAAAAGAAATGTTATAAAAATTGAATTCGTAAGAAAGGTGAGAACTGTCAAATATTTTATGTCGTATTGAAAAAAAATATTTTTCTATGCTGGCTTTCAACAGGTTAAATAAATAATGTAAAGTACTCAAATAAGCTACATTTAATCAATAATTTGTTAATCTAACGGGTGTCCGCCAGCAGATTTTATACTTCAAAAAATAAAATGAAATAAAAATATGAATACGATGAAAGTTATTTATTTATTATGTCACACAAGAATAATGCGGATTTTGGTTTTTAAAAATCATTCCACTCAAACGGCGTCCTTCCAGTCGCAAACATTCTTGCAATCTTTTATAATAAATAAATAACTTTCATTGAATTAATATGAAGTATAAAAGACACCCTGTATAATGTTAAAAAGCATTGTCGACAGAATATAATCGACAGTATGCAAATACATGAGCAATATAAATACATAAGCATAGTACATACGCATTAAGAAACATTGAATTCAAATATTTGGTTAGATTGCATTAGACTGATAAGGAATAGAAAATAATCACCTTGGAATATTGGGTCGAGGGGGCAAGATTGGAAATTTGTTTACAAGTTCATATTCATCATTATTTTGTGTATTTGTATTGGTAGTTGAACTTTCTTCTGAATTGCTCATCGCACTCTTTGACACAATGTTCACAACTTGTTCATTGTCGAATTCAGGAACAGAATAAACTGCAAAGAGATAAACGCAATGTTAAAAATAATGCCTTGTTCATATTGAGTAAATAACTTACAAAGTTTTTTTCACTATTGTTACCATGTCAATTGTAATTGAACAGAAAAATACGACGGTAGCTTATTAACACACTTTAGTGGCGGGTGGAAACAAGGAACCAGTTCGAGAAAATTGAATTTGTATTAAATCTTTAAAAAAAATATGTTCATTACTTGAACGCTTTTTGCCACAATATGGCACTATTTCCAAAACCACGGAATGCTTTGCTGCCAAATATTTCTAAGTTCTTTAAAAAGTTTTTATGTTTACGATTTTAAATATATTTTTTTTATAAATCCTACAAATATGTGATAATTGACAAAAAATAGGTGATTTCATTGGCTACATAGAACTACAATCAGTTTGTATTTCTGCATATTCAAATTCAGAGGTATGATTTTTTTAACGAGGGCAGAAAAATTTCAAAATGATGACCAAAAAATCTTGAGTATCTGAGAAAAAAAGTTTTAAATTGCTCTGTCGCTCCAATGGATAAGAAGGTGGGGAAGACTCGTACCATGTATACATGTATATTATACATATAGATATAGTTGAGACCTCACGAAGAGATTGGTGTACAATATTCAAATAAAAATATTTGACAGCAATGTCTTTCCAAGTAGGACCGGCGTAAAAGGTAGAACTACCCGTCCCGCCCAAAGTGTGTTAACATGCAATATTAACGTGCTTAAGAACATGTTTTATGAATGATTTCAATATCATTCAAAACAGAAGATAGATCAAAAGAAGAAGAAGAAAAACTACTCAACGATAACGATGTATACCTATATCAGATAGTTTAGCAAAAGCTTCTAAAGCAGTCTCATATGGCCGTTGCTTCAAATTGCTGACAATATTGCCTACAGAATTCCACGCAACATAAGCGCTGTGATCCTGAAACAGGTCCAGCTCGTTGAACGACTTATTGATGACCTGCATCTCGGCGTTGGGTTCTACAATCAGAATAGTATTCTTGTCGTATCTGTGCTTCACAGTCTTGCAGTGGGACTTGAGGTGTTGGGCAAACGTGTCGGCATTGGCCCAAGGGAAGTAGAAGGTGCAGGACTCGTTGCCTGTCTTCTTGGTCAAGGTTATCTGACGATTCTTGCTGGAGATCTTGAAGCTGTGAATGTCATTCAGGAAGAACTGGATGATCCGTGAGTTGGATTGCGGATCGTTGTTGAATGTTCCTCCGCTGAGGGTGCGGGAGCGTCTGCCTGAAAAATTTAAGTAAATTATTAATACAGAAAAATTCTTTGAACATAACACAAATTATGAGTTATAAATTTTTGTACATTTTAGTCACAATCTAACTATATATAATATTTATATAAAGAAGAGAATCTGTGGGCGGCTCTTTTAAATACAAATCTGAAGTTTTATTATTTGAGATTGATTAAATTTATCACTTGACTTTCAAAACAAGAAAAAGGTTGCATAAAACGCCCCCATCCCTTTTCTTGATGGAATTTGCGTACTTGGGCATTGGCAACAATAAAAGAAGAATTGCTGTCTACAACTTTACTTATTTCGAAAAACTATGCGTAAAGCCGACAACGCCGGGAACTTCAGCTAGTGATATGATGAGAGAAAATAACAAAGATTCAAAGATAATGGGAGACATTTGTGTAGATTTTCAACATACTGCACATAAAATGATGACGATAACCTTATTTATAGAAATGTATAAGGGATGCAAGAATAATTAATAAATAAGGAAAAAATATCACCTTTTCATAAAATTTTACATCCAGTTCGAGGACAAACTCATTTTATTCAAATTGGGCTGTTCAAAGATAATGAACAAATTTAGCATAATAAATTTAGTTTTATTTTGTTGAACCTAAGCCGTGTTATGCTTCCTTCTAATTTTGGAGACGAGGTAATGGATATAACAGAATATGATAAAATAATAGGTGAGATTTGTCGTTTAATTTTCACTTTTCTTCAATTTTTTGTTTTGTCAGGGAACCGTTATGGATAGCCTTGCAGTTGCAGTGTCAATCATCAGAGCTGATGGATACTGCAAGAACCTTAACAATGTTAATAATGGTTTACCAATTGAATCCACAACTGCCCAGTCTGCGTCCTGTGCATCAGCTTCTATCATGATGAGGTCGTTGGGCCGCCATTCCATGGAGATTTTGTGGTCGAGGTACTCCACTATAGAAAGGCTGCCGCTCGCATTAATATCCGTCACATGGCTGTCCGATGCCAGCTTCAGGAGTACTCCATCTTGGATGAAGAGCTCCTGGAATCAATAAGACAAAAACATAAGGTACAGGGATGAGGAAGCTTTGAACGGTCTACGCACAATATAATCTGCCCCAGCATGCTGGGTTTGGCAATTTGGATTGTGGGGAAGTTAAGCTGTCAGCCAAATTAACATTATTCGGTTGTTATAATAATAATGCGGTTGGCGGCTCAGCATGTTCTGCAAGTTGTTATGCAAATCGGATCATGAGTAGGGCCTATTAGTTGCAGAGATGACTGCAAATGCACACAGCAAAAAGAGAAAATACCCGTGAAAGTGAAAAAAGTTCACTTTAAAAAGAACACACTGTAAAACTAATTGAATAACTTTAAAAACTTTTTAAATATTCAAATTTGATGGTCGTATTCACTGGTCTCCCTTTTCTCACTAATAAGTAGTAAGTGGGCGTAAGAAAGACAAGTTACTGCTTCTCAGTTGCATTTGGTAAGACATCACTATTGGAAGTATAAACATATGCACCAATGTATACAATCCTAAGATTGTGGTGTTTGCTTCAACTCTAATTGTGCGACCTATAAGGATATGTGAAATATTCTAAGAAAAATAATATAAATCAGCCTATTGTTATTTTATACTTCATGGTCGATGAAATTTAAATTGGATGGAATACTCGCCTAATAGGAAAAAAATTACAATTTTATCAAATTCCATTCAGCATGAAAAAGAGCTTAATATCTTATGCGCTCTCTTGCTTGCTCAGGTACTGGGTAGGGATGCATCGATATGCACTTCTGCCGAAACGATACCGATATTGATAAGAAAGTATCTACGATATTGTTGCAGACAGTGAAGATTTCAAAAAGTGTAAAAAGTTGTGATTAGAAACAAACGAAATTACTTCATAACGAGTTTTTAAAATTGTAATTTGACAGAATATTACCTCCAGATTAGAAATTAATAATTAAAATTCACATTTATGAGATTTTTACTCAGGAAACACAACATCCTTAAATTATTCGGTGAAAGCCGATTTCGTAAGTTTAGTATCGTAAGACAGAACTAATTGAAATATTTTTGTGCCATTCTTTCAAATTTGGATATGGAACATCACTGCGCCAGAAAACAATAGGATTAAAAAAAGATTTTTTTTAAGTTTGCCGTGAAAGAGAATGCAATTATAGTAAACTAGCTGACCCGCCCAGGCTTTGCTGTGGCTAACGAAAAACAACGCCGTCTACTGGATGGTTACCTAACGTACATAACCAATTGTTTTGTCAATATATTAATCTATATCTGTCAGAAACTTATGGAACCTACAAATAATTGTCCCATAAAAAACATTTAATTCACAATAATAAATATTGAGGTCAATAATCGAGATAAAAACTATCCTATATTTTAAGTTGGACTAAATTACACACAGTAAGCCAAATTTCATCAAAATCGGTTAAATAGTTTCGGAGTTTACCTTGGACGAACATCGTGATGCGAGATTTTTATATATAAAGAAGAAGAAGATAAAGAATAAAAATGTAAAGATTATCACAAAATATTATTTTTCGATATGGTTGGATGAAATACTCTTTTTATCGATATTTTTAACATCAGTTCTCATAATATTGTAGAATTCCCGCACTTTCCCCACATCTAGGTTCTACTCACAAAATATCAAATATTTTTGAATTCTAAGAAATTCCCAGCAGTTTGGGATATTCTCCACGAATTGGCAACCATGGTCCAACGATAAACCGCTAAGATTTTTGACAGCTAGGACCCAGGCACGGTGGGTCCATATATGCGGTGGAAGCGCCGCATCCCTTTGTTTTCTAGTCAAAAAGCTTAGAATTTATTTATTCTAGCCGTAAACAGCAATAATGTCAATTATTACCAAAAGAGAATGTATCAGGCATAAACACACACATTCAAGCAACAGCTCCTCAGATGCTCTCTGCGTTCAACACACACAACGAACCGACAGGTACGAATAAGGCTCAGAATAGCGTATTACTTTTAAACGAATTGCATAGATTGTATACAAATAAATATGTAAATAATTGATGACTTTATAAAGAAGGAGCGTCGAATTGGTAAATGTAAGCTCTAAACATCAATGATTTTTTGTTTATTTTTCAATGACACATATAAGAAATTTAGGTTCTGTAGTAATTGATGTTTCGGAGAGCTAAGGATTTATAGAGCTAATTTGACTATTTTTGTCAGGAATTGCATCTTGCTCAAGGTGCTAATCTATATATTTGTACTTCTTAAAGTCACCGACCTCCACTACTAGGACCGCTTGCGACCGTTTTCCGTCTATAACTACTCAGTTTACCATTGTTCTGCGTTTACACATAAACAAATTAAGAGGAGGATTATTTGTAGTGCGAATTTCAAAATGTATCAGTGTACCGGCAAATTAATATTGCCGATTCCGATATATCGAAAAACCCACGATATCACCGATATATCGATATCGGTATCAGTATCAGATGCATCCCTAGGGTAGGGTAGGTCCATTAGTGGTATTGACTTTAACCCAGTACAAGCAGTTTATTGGTCAATTTCTAAATATCAATGTGGTTTGTGCTGTCCAACTGAAAGAGCTGAAAGAGCCGAAAAAGCATACTTTAGACTCATATGCGGTGTTGAATTTACATAGACGATATGTTATACTTAAAAACTAATTGATTTGAAATCCTGGTTTAAATAAGTACACTGAAATTTTGGAACATATTTTAAAAATGGGCTGGGTTGATGTGCAACTAATAAGAGGGTAACATTATTTTTTAAAAAATCAGTGCCTACCTGAAACACAAAATAAATTTGTAAGGCGATCCGCTCACTAAGGCAACTGGAAACTGACAACTGGCACCTATCTTTGTATGACAATGTGATGGCCCGCACACTACATAATCACTCAAATATCCATTGACAATGGTAACGCAAGCGGTGACTCGCGACTCGCACTGCTGATTGCCGGGGCCGGCCGTTGCTAGTTGCCAGCTGTCAACTGATCTTCGTCTATGGTTAAACAAGCTTTTGACCAATCAAGACATAGAAACCACCCGGTTTTAGTTTGGTTTCAGTTGCCTCGTCAGCGGAGCACCTAATACATCGGCTAGTTTGCTCGCCCTTTCACAGATTTTTTTTTTTAAATATCCTAAGTAGAAGAGGCAGTTCTATAAAAAAGTACCCAAACAAACCAATTTCTTGAGTAGGTAATTGATTGAAGAAGTGGTGATCATTTCTCGCAAGTCAAGATAAGATAAGATCATTACATATTTCTCAGATTTCAGAAAATTATTTCATGAATAATAATCAACACGTGACAATTTAATAGTTTACAGATAATAAAAGTTATGACTAATTCTATGAGAATATTATAATAAATGAAATATGACATGAATGCGATGTATGTTATGACCGCTATAATAACTTGACACCCATTGACATGACACATTGCGTTTTGTAAACAATTACTTTTGTAAGGTATTCATTAGTTACAGACGGTTAAAAAGCGTGCATTTTGATATACGAACGAATTTTTATAATTCATATGGTTGGTAAGAGGATATAAAGGCTCAAAGACTATTTATTATAAAGGGAAATTCCATGCGAAATCAACTTCGAGCAAGGCTAGCGATGGGCATGTTGTTTACAAATTCATGGAAAAATTACACAATTTCAACAACAGGTAAAATGTTGAAAAGTTATAATAATATTCGTCAAATTCATTTGCAATTTACCTTTCCTTGATCACGCGCCTCATCCATTGTAAAAATTGTATTTATTGTTATGACAAAGTAATGGTCTAGTAGAAAATAGACGCATAGTAGATTAAAACAAATGCATGTGCGTCACGGGATGACTCTACATTATCAACAATAAACTTCCGAATCACAATTAAATAACTTGAACTGTGAAGAAGTCGTAATTCTTCAAAAAGATAAATTCAACGAGGGGTAAACTCGGAAGTAAACAGAAACACGATATTCATTGACAGAAAACAGAAATGACATTCTTATTTTGGTGCGTCATAAATCATAATCATAAAGCAGGTACGCCATCTATACAAAAAATGCGTTAACAGTTGTGCGGAAAGCAGTCGGTAATACAGTTTGCCGTACAAGAACATTACTTCGCGAGTATTATATACATGCAAAAGCTCACGCTACACAACGGTAGATGGCAGGATGAAAACATAGCCTCCCTGATTTGAAGTGTCAGCAACATCTTCGCTGTAAAGTTTTCGAGAATTATGAATGTCATTTAAGGTGAATGTCAAAAGAATTCATATTCTACGCTTTCGTAGATGGCGCTCGTATAGTATTTTTACTTATAAACGCTTTTTAGAAGTTATCCTTTGAAATAATAAGAATATTTTATTGTTCGCGAAAGTACACAAGCAATATGAATATTAACAAATAGTTTTGTTAATTAAAAAACCTTAATCTTTTAAGAACGGCTAACAAATACAACATTGGATTGAATCACCGATGAAATATTGTATTTGTCAGCCTTTCTTGAAAGATTATGGTTTTTTAATTAACAAAACTATTTGTTAATATTCATATTGCTTCTCTACTTTCGCGAACCATAAATTTTTCTTAATATTTCAAAGCACAACTTGTAAAAAGCGTTTATAAGTAAAACTACTATACGAGCGCCATCTACGAAAGCGTAGAATATGAATTCTTTTGACAATCACCTTAATTAGTCATTATATTTTTATTAGATGAACTCCCCGGTTTTGCTCGGGCTTTACGGAGTTTTTCAAAAGCTGACTTGGATGGTGTCGTTCCATTTATTTAATGTCAAGTGTGCCAAATGTCATCAATCTCAGAATAAAACTGTTGATTTCTGTAAAAATCAGTAAAGCAGGCCGCCACAGACAATCTTCTTTATATATTATATATTTATTAAATAGCTGAATGTTATGAATGGTTTGGAGAAAAGTTTTGGGTAATTATTGGATGTCGCTGTCCTTTTTTTGAAAAATTCTTTTGATTCACAAGACAACTTTTTGGATTGGTGGTAGTCAAAAATATTTTATTCTAAAATTCAATTAATTATAAAATTGTGAATAGATAATTGATAAATTGAAAAAAAAAGTGGTTGAGTGGGCATAGCGTTTGGGACCCACCCAGGCGTTCCGTGTTCGATTCCTCGGCTGGCTAAATCCTCCATCACAACACAAGCAACATCTTCCGCTTAGTGTGGTGGTAGTAGGAGATTTTCAAATTCGTCATCCGGGAAAGTTTGTCTTTCTTTTTTTTTTTTTAAGTTCTTTTGGTAAAGTTGTGTAGGTACTCCGCTTCCTTCCTTGGATTTGATATTTGCAACATTTTGTTTCATTCTAAATACTCACGAATTAGGTACTTAGTTTACCCAAGAACCTAATTACCTATTTTGGACACGTAAATAGTTTTTTTCTTGTAGCAATTGAAGTTGTATAAGTCCACTTTGCTTCCTTCTTCTACCATTCACTTCCACGTCATATAATCTCATAACAATCCTTTCTTCGATCATCCACTCTCTTTAAACATCCCTTTCTTAATGTTATTCATTTCGCTCACACCAGCTTCATACAAGCATAATTTGTTTCATGTCTTCCACGTCAATTTTTTTTTTACTTATAAACGCTTTTTACAAGTAATATTAATTACCTTAATTAAATATCCGTATCAGCTAAATCATGGGTCGGCAACCTTTTGTTGTAAAAGGGCCAAATATTTTACGCGGGCCGCACATGGGTCACATGTCATTACAGTATACCTACAATATTTGTGTGCAAATATTTTAGTTTTTAAAAATAAAACTCTCATTGTATATTTTTTATTTATTGAAGTTAATAAAATGTATGCGATTTTTGTGGTTCCATTTGACTTATAAAAATATTTATAATAGCTTCATTTTTGAAGCAGAGACGCATAGATTGCGTCTAAATATGAATCCAATAACCGAGAACAGTGTTTGTTTTTTCGACAATTCAGAACTGAACAAGTTTGCTCACAAATATATGTATAGACACTACCATACATTGTATACAGATAACGCTAGACCACACACTGCACAACAGACGGCTATTAAATTAGAGGAGCTTCAATTGGAATGTCTAAGACATCCACCGTACTCTCCGGACCTAGCCCCAACAGATTACCATTTTTTTCGAAATTTGGATAACTTCTTGCAAGGGAAAAAATTCAACTCCGATGGGGCAGTCCAAACCGCCTTCAAAGATTTTATTGATTCCCGTCCGAATGGTTTTTTTAGTAAAGGGATCGATGATCGCCTATGAGATGGCAAAAGTGCATAGATAGCAATGGTACATACTTTGATTAAATAAATATATTATATTAAAAAAAGTCGACTTAATGTTCCTCCCATACAAAACGCCAATTTCATATGTAAGGACCTAATATATAAAATATGGAAATTGACGGATCATGGCCTTAGAGAGATCGCTCTATCATCTGCATCCATCGCTAATTGACTGGAGAGCTGAACCACGACAAAGACGTTGGCTGACGTTTTGTTTTGAACTTTTTTTAATCTTTGGGCTTTGAGTTTTGAGCGTTGAGCTTTGACTTTGAGTTTGAGCTTTTAGCTTTGTGCATTATTGAATGTTGAGATTTTGTTATTTGTGTGTAAAGCTTTGAAGACGCATAATATTTAGAAGATACCTGTTAATTTATGTTTTAAGAAATTTTTATTTCCCCGGCGTTGTCTCTAAGCTTTACGCAGAGGTTTTCGAATTTAGATGGAAACGGTAATGATCCTCCTATTTTCAATGAAAGTACAAAATTTCATCCCGATGTTTTAAAACTCTGCTTTGATTTGAAAAAAGGGGATAAGGGTAGTTTAGTTAGTACAGTGACCTTCCTCTTGTTTTGAAGGTCATGATTGCAAAATTTCATCAATCGGGAAATAACCCTGTAGATTTGTATAAAAGCAAAGCAACACTGGAATACTTCTTTGTATATTAAGATAGGTATATTGCTGAAGATTCCGGCGTTCCCTGGGCTTTACAGCAAGTTTTTTCAAATTATATACATAGATAGTAATTTTTCTTTTATCTTAAAAGTTTGCAAAATTTCATCTAGTATCTAGTATTAAAAATTTGCTTAGCGGGTTGGAAAAGGGGATGCGGGTAGTTTTTCGCAATAAAACAGTCACATTTTTCTTATTCTTTTCTATTTTCTTATTTTATTATCAATCTCAAAAGAAAGCGGTGCCCATTTGTACAAAAAAGAAAGCCACACCTTGGACTCTTCTTTATACAGGGTGTGACAGCACGTACCCCAAGGATTTTAACTCGCGATTTCTGAGCATATTTTACATCCTGTATAATATGAAGATATTAAAAAAATTATTTATGGCGGACGTCCTCGGCGTAGCCCGGACTTTTGGAAGACTTTTTTGAAATCAGATGTAGATGGTAATTTTCCTCATATTTTGAACGTCAAGTGTGCAAAGTTTTATCAGGCTTAGAATAATACTGTAGATTTGTATAAAAACGAAATCCTCTCCGGCCGCACGCCCGCCTGCCGGCAAAAGACACAAACAGACCACGAGGATTTATACCTACAGAGCCGGACTTACGCGATCGCAATTGGAGCAGACCGTTCCAGGCGCCGAATAACCAAGGTACTGATAATACCTAACACCCAACATCTTCATTATAATCATTTTTCATAAAAACGGCGCTACACAAAAATATAAATCATCTAAATATTATTTATTACAGATATCACCTATCTAGGGCCTCTGCTGGTTTTCACAAGTGAGGGCCAAAATTCCAAGTAGTACCTACCCACTCAATTAATCAGAAACCAATTGTTATTAAAAAAAATCGTGTGTCCAGAGATTCCTTTATAGGTAGGTGATATTCGTATAAACTACCTAACTTTCTGAATATAATATAATAAAGCATACCGATTGTCTTAATAATCAGATCCAATTTAAAAAATGATGCTTAAATTCAAAGCAAAACCGAGTTCTAGAGTTCATTGAACCAGAGTTATAGACAGACCCACAATCGAAATTAGTATTTATGATAAGTTCACCTAATTACACATGTTTTTACTACTACCTCTCAAATGATGTAATTTTTTATACACAAAAATGTAACATGAGCGGCCTCCGCGGTTCGGTGGTTACATTAGGTTCACATCCCGGTGTGAGCAAGTATTTTATTGTTTGTTTAATGTGAGTTTTTTTACAATTCATTTATCAATAATTGTTATTATCAGAGTAGTAGGTACCTAATACTTTCCCTACGGTTCTGGTGAAAGACCGCCAATCAGAATTGAAATGAAATTGCTTGAAATGCTTTATGTGTGTTTATTTATTTATTGTTTGAAACATTTACGGAGTGTTAACAATTATTATACATTAATGATATTGCCGTTGGAGTTTGCACAGATATTAACACTCAAATTAAAAATATTCACATCATGCGTAATCAAGTTTTAGTTGTTACTAAAAAACTGAAATTCTAGTAGTGAAAAATAAGAAATAATAATAATCAAAATGAAATATAAAACATGAGATTTGAAACATAGTATGTTATGGGTTTGGTGACCAGATCTGAATAGCCAGGAACTTCCCCACCTTCCTCTATCCCAATTATTTTCCTTCCCCACTACCTCACAGCATACCTTAATAGGGGAAACCATAGTCATATAGATAGATATACGAGCACTTTGAGCAATTGGAGCAATTGGAACGCTTGTGCACATACAAATTGTACATAATACAGGATCTCTGGGGCTTAGGTGCATTCACTTCGGGAGATGATTCTACACGATAGTATAAGTAAAAAAGATAAATGAGTTTTTACGAAATATAAACTATTAGGGGTACCTTTATGGTAAAAAGATAAAATTAGTTCGGCGTGGGCGGCCAGTACTTTTATTTCCCGCTGTTACGATACGTAACAATCACAACTATCCATCGACGTCCGGGCGCACAGCAAATTTATCGGGTAAGTTTGTACCTTACATTAAGGATTTTTAATAGGTAGGTACCTACGTCTTTTTGAATGTGAAAAAAAAAATTGGAATTTCAAAAAAAGTTGTAAATTTATTTTACTCCTGCCATCGTGTAGAATTACCTGCCGAAGTTAATGCACTTTACCCCCGGACACCTTGTATATTATTTAAAAGCCTCAAGGGCGTAAATAAATACTTTACAAAAAGACTATCGTCAATAAAAAAAATCCTTTGCATTTTTCATCAAAGGCAACAGCGCAAGTTAGAAAATACAGAGTACCTACATCGGTAGCTAAATATTACAATATAAAATTATAAGTTGGTTGAACGCGTGAGAATTTGCGTATCTATCGAGTGTACCTATTCTGTTTTCCATTTTCACACAGAGTATCTAATAGCGATATCCCGGTGGGGTAATATTATTGCTACATGGAAAACATCTCTGTTTGATAGTTCTCCTGATGTTTACTGCAGGCTATACCAACGTGGAGTGGATTTTATAAAGAATGGAAAGAAAGGCTTTTTTATATCCCATTTTTATTTCTATAACATACAGAGCAAGATATCTGAACTGTGGTAAAACTGCCACTGGCGCCAGAAAAAATCTTTTCAATAAGGAATTCCAGTACAATTTTTTTAAAATGAATAATGACCATCTAAATTAAATAACTGCATATTTATTTTTATAGTTAGTTAATAGTTAAAATAATTCTCAAAGTTTTAATTTTTCAATCCCCTGAAAACCACCACATCAAAAACCACAAAATCTTTTCAATAAGGAACTCCAGTACAATTTTTTTTAAGTGAATAATGACCATCTAAATTAAATAACTGCATATTTATTTTTATAGTTAGTTTTAGTTAAAATAATTCTCAAAGTTTTAATTTTTCAATCCCCTGAAAACCACCACATCTGTGGTGTATCTTAAGTTTTATTTATTTTCAACAGGTATTTGTAAATCTGTCAATTTGTATGGAAAATCAAAAGATTAATGATTTTGGATGTTGGAAGTCGACGGGTTTTTTATTCAAGATTAACTACTTTTAATCACGTTTAATTTAGAAAAACATTAGGTAAAATGTCGACATCTCATCACTTCTGTTATTGTATACAAATAGATTATTATTCATTGCAAATACAAATAACATCGTAAGCCGAAACAAAATGTCAACTTTGAGGTTATAGTCAAATCCGACTATAACCTCAAAGCAGCCAAATTTACTGTACATTATCAAATATATTTTTTTGCAGCTAACTACGACTTTCAAAAACAAGTAATACGATAATTTACTTACGAAGTAGCTTTTATTTCACGAAATTCGGCACTTACACGGTTAGTAATATATTTGCAAAACATGACATTTTGGTATTAACTACGAACAAATTATCAGATTGTTCGCAAATTGTCCCTTTTCCGTCATAATTTTAATTGTCAAGGCCTAAATAATGTTTCAATTAACACAACAACTCTTAAATGTCTAAATCTGTATATAAACAGTATGTAAATATACGAATAACATAAATTATTGATCATTTCAATATGCTAGCTTCAAGTGGCTTCAAGCGAATGGGTCACAGTGACGTCAGCACTGTCAAATCCAATAATACCAACTTGACACTGTGTTTTTATGACAGGTATAAAAATGGACTTTTTAATAATTTTTTTAAAATTCTACGTTTAATATTATTTACTAAGACTTATATATTCAGAATCAGCGTTTCTTGGTCTATATTATCATATTTTTTTAAGCCATAATATTTTTCACTGGAGTTCCTTATTATCTAAAATTATATTATTACTTACATGTCGTGTTTTGATTGAGTGTGTAATTAAATTAATGGGTTGAGCGTGTCATTAAAGATTTCCTCTTCTCGAAAAGTGGAAGAATTGATACCTATAATAATATTTTAAAAATCCAAAGAGGGTATTTTTACGTTGATGAATAAATTATCAATAAACGATTTAAAATTTGCGGTTTTCGTTTTGCCGCCAAAACGACGTGTTAGTTTTTAACGGCCGTCTTACCAGCTAGTGGCGTTTTCTTTGTCATAATGACGCTGTAGCTAATTCGATTTTTCAAATCAATAATTATGAATGAAAATATAAAAAAATCCACATATTTAGTGTTATGATTGTATATATATTTTAAAATTGTGTGTGCTTTCGAGATTTTCATCACAATTTTTTTTAAATTTGGATATCTATGGTTTTTATGTATAAAGCGTTCCCGTAGTTCCTACTCGTTAGATATCAACAAATAGTTCGTCCAGTTTATTAGTCAAACATTTCCAAATACTAAGTTTTGAGGTAATAAGTTGAGCAATATTCGAATGCTCACTATTAATAAAAAAAATATTTACATGTGTCTGTTTTTGACATATTAAATATGCCATATATATCTTCTTCTTCTTCCTTGCACTGTCCCAACTCATTGCCTAGGTAGGCTGTTGGGGTCGGCTCTCCTCGTTCTCAGGTTGTAGCTTCTTCGGTTCTGGGTATCGCTCTCTTCCAGGCCGTTTCTACTTAGAATTTTAGAGCATTGAGTCATCCAGGAGTTCTTTGGTCTTCCTCTGGATGACTGTCGATGAAGCTCCATAGACATTGCCTGCTTCACTGTGTGGTCTGGTGGTCTCCGTTTTAATATGCCATATATATATATATATATATATATATATATATATATATATAACACCGGAAAGCATAACGGTCCGGTACATTAGAATTATATTTTGAAATTTCCTACTAGTAATCCGGAAAACATAGTTTTTTTGTGCTTCTGCATTATAATTGATTTCGTGGTGTTTTTGAGTATTGTACCAGATTGATGGTACACTTTTACAAATAACTGCATACTCAACTCAAATTTTGATGTTTCGGAGATTTCAACTGGATATTGAACTACGTAAAATTACAATATTTTTTTTGTTATCCTAGTTAAAATAAATTTTTCAGAAAGTGAACTTTAAGAAGATGGATATTATTAAAAAAAGTAGGTATTTCGATTGCTTAGATAGGTAAGTTCTTCCCGCCTTTAAAACATCCCACGCGTCACATTTGAAAAGCTTCCATCTTCCGCCGCGGAATGCCTCTTACCTTACCTTCTGAAATATGGCGGCCGTTTTTCACCTTTCCCGCCAACCGGTCCGCGGGGATAATAATATCCCACTCGGTCATATATTTCCCTTTTATCGGCAGATTTTATTACCCACTCGGATCCAAGATTGAGGTCCTTCGCATTTGCCAGCCATGAGATGTCCATTTGCAGGGAGAGTCTTTTAAAATATGGTCACACTTGTACTAGGGATGTCATCGGGTATCGAAAAATGGCGGCGCGGTGGAAAAACGTAGCCCTTTTACCTGGGTCGGCACTTTGCGTATAATGTCGCATTTTAATGGGATGTCTCTATGAGAAATGAGTTATCTTCCGAACAGTAAAATCTACATACTCCACACATTTTTATGGAACGCGAGGGATTTGTGGGAATTTTTGGTGATAATATTATTATTGTTGGTACCACATAAAATGTCCACGCACGTTTAAAGTTTTCAACGATTTTCCATATTGTTGGCAGTGGTTTCATCGAATTTGCGATTACCTTTATATAATTTAGAAAATTTGTTCGCATCTTGCAGAAAAAACTCTCGTATTGTGAGCGCTGTCTTCTATTACGCTGTATTGAGCAAAGTAGTTGTTAGCGTAGTAAAAATATAAATATATATATAATATATACTACTAAAAATCTCAACGATAAAGCAGAAAATCTTTTCCCTCCACACATAAGTAACGATCAGCTCTGGTGTCATGAAATTTGCAAAACCTGTTTTAAATAGAATTTATAGGTGACCGCAGCTATTTTCAGCTCACTACACATTTCCATTTTAAGTTATGGAATTTATAAATTACCTACCATTAACTTAACAAAAAATGATAAGAGACATTATTGTGTGTAGGTATGTTCCAAAGCATGTTCTATATTTTTCGATAAAAAAAGATTTCTTGTTAATAGTAAAAAGGTTGATACATTTAAATCTAGAATAAGCTAAAATTTAAATGTTATTAAAGTAGGTAGGTAGGGTTTGTAAATAATTCATATTTGTTTTATCTATGGATTAGACAGATTCGAACGCTGGAAAGAAGGAAAGGCATAAAGAAAATATAAAATCTGAGATTATGGTTTAATGCAGCCAACTTTAAGTCGTTTACGAATCAATCCCGTTATCTGTGGAATAATGGTGATCGATGCGCGGAGATTAGGGCCGTTAAGCGTCACTCCGAGTGTCATATTTTTGAAAATAAAAGTTGATACTCCCCTATTTTTTGAATGTATAATATCGGGTGGTGGAAAAACTATGGGTGTTGTGTTTTATTGGTCCCAGGGGAATCTACTTTTCAGATGTGAAAATGGACGATATTTTGACGACATCCGTGGTGGAGCGGTAAGCTTCTTGGCTTTTGATTCATAATTTTTGTCGAGGGGTAAGGCTCTTGACTAGCAATCCTGAGGTGGCGGATTCTAATCCCGGCGTGCGTAAGTAAATTTAATTATGAATTGAAACGTTGCTTGATATGGCTTTAGCCGTGTTTGGTGGTCATATCTAAATAGGCAGATACTTCCCGGTATTCTTCCTTCCTCTTCCTCATCTCCTTAACCTCCCCACTCCCCGCTTTACAGCATAACCCAATTGGGGATGCAATAGTCCGGCTGCAGACGTTTGGGAACAGCTTGGACTCTTCTGCGATATTCTTGTCGGATTTTCGTGCACACATCAAATGATCTTGGCGCCAACCCGGCAACTGCGTTCACATGTTTGCCTCGTATATCATAGTCATCATCCTTCATCTTCGTTTCCCCATTTTTTTGGTCACCCTTCTTTGGTGAACTTAATATGATAATTAAACACGCTGCATAAAAAAGTTGCCGCGGCTGCGATAGTTTTAAATAGCCAGCGCAGAATTGGCCAAAAGCTGTCCCAACGTGTAAACAGCGTTTTATTTTTGGCCCAGCGCATTATCCCAACTTTGGTCCAACACCTTGGCCCAATGTGAACTGGCATCCTTACAACCTGTGTGTGTGTGTGCTTTTTAAAAAATTATTATCAGCTGATTATGTACCTATTTAAAATAACATCTCGTAATTCCTGAGCGAATCACTAGCTGTTTCCACCACGATCTTCTGACATATCGGTAGCTAATAAGATCATGCTAATTTTTCAAGACTTGCTTGCACCTCTGCAGTTATTTAATCTCAGATAAAATGTGACAGAAACCTTTCGGGGATATGGGCACACATTGTGAGTAGATACTCGTATATTATATCCAACGTATAAAAATATATTCTTTTGGCTTCTTTCCACTCTTTTTTGAGCAATAATTCCACAAAATATGGGCCGTATAACATTCGATAAGCGGGCAATAATCGGCATTAGGCGAAAATATGCTCTTGAATTATTGGGATCACTCTGCTTTATATTTTATATGGAAAGGGCTGAAGATGAGTACCTATGCTATCACGTTACCCTTTGTAAAATGTTTTTTTGAAATATATCAGTAGATTTCTGGTGTTATAATATATTTGGTGAATAATAATATTTTATAAAATTTAAATATATAATTAAATTTTATTATAAATTACGTCACTCTTTTGAATGATCTGAATATGATCGGAAGGATCTTCAACGACTTTGTAATTTCTATGCAGAATTCTAAAAGATGCATTTCATAATCCAGAACTGCTTGCATTGATTGATTTCGGATTCCACTAAGTACGTAATACTGGGACTATCTACTATTAAAAAAACTTTTTTTTGTATTTTTTGGGCATTAGCTATGAAACAATTTCTGAAAATTTTGTTTTGAAGAGTTTTATTTCACATATTTGTAATTAAATTAAGTAACAAGTGTAAATCGTGAAATAAAACTCTTCCAAATAAACTAAAATTAATTTACTTCGGTTATCTGGGATACCATTCCGTTTAATGGGACAAATTCCGATCTGAAGTCATTGCAAAAAGTTTTTATTTTAGTTTTTATATTAACTCCATACAGGAGGCCCTGAGGAAAATAATTTCCCTCGGGGCCTATGTCATCTTTGAAGATGCTGCGTGGAGGGTCTTTTTGAGGAGAGGAAGGAGTGAACATGGGTCTTGTAGAGTACGTGGAGTAAGAGACATGTTGTAGGAAGGAGGAAACACAGAGGCCGGCAAATCGTTCCACAGCCGAGCTGTTGAACTCAAGAACGAGTCGTAAAAACGACCAGTTCTCATGTGACAAATGCCAACCGTGTACATATGTTGGGCGAGCGTTTGGCGTGTTTCCCGACTATGCACCGGTGCAGAGAAGATCAATGACGCTAGTTACTCGGAGCATCTTCCATTGAAATACCGGTATTTCAATGGAAGATGCTCCGAGGAACAAGGATAGCATTCCCACCCGACGCCTGTGCTCTAAAGATTGCAATCCGTTTGTTAAGACGGGAGAATCTATCAAACGGACCGCCCGTTTCTGCACAGAGTCGAGGGTGTTTTTCAGGTACTTTGGGGCTCCAGACCAGAGGTGGCTGCCAATTTCAACCGTGGGGCGCACTTGCGATTTGTACAGGGTTAGCAGTTGTGTGCTATTAAAGTATCTGCGGGCCCTGTACAGTACGCCCAGTTTCTGAGAGGAAACTTAACTCTGGTCTCGATGGAGCCCCCATATCTGAGCTGGTCACTTAGAGTACACCGAGCATATCAATGGAGGACCTGTTCGGAAGAATGCTACCGTTGAAGGAGACTAGATTTTCATTTCGATCCCTTTTGTCTCAGTAAACGAATTTTAGTTGAGCGAATAAGTGTTGCGTGAAGAAAAATCAGAGATATTCAAAAGAAAATGCGGGGAAAAGACCCAGATCGTTGCCCTAGTTCAACTATGACCGTTTTTTTAGCTAAACAGTATATGCTTTCATTTTCTACTTTTTGCTAGCTATTGCTCAATGTAGATATAAAAACATTTTTACAATACATAACGTATAATAAATAAATTAAAAAAACACAACTTTTTATGGCTTTAATTAATTAATTAATTTTAATTCCACAGAGCTGAACCCTCTGATATGAAAATATCTGGAGACGGTGAATTATATTCCCATTTAATAGTTTGGTAGATTAACGTATTGTTCTTGTATTGTTTTGTATTAATTATACTTATATAATACACTTGCATAACGTGGATTTACTAGATGATCATTTATATGGAAAAGTGTATGAAAGGGTTTAGTTTTTTCTATGGGAAAAACTAAACCCGTTCCTGTAAATCTGGTGAATAAAAATATCTTATCTAACTGTCTTAACATTTATTATTTATTGTTATTAAGTTTATTTTATAGAACTCCATTTTAATTTTTTAATTTTTTTTTATAATTTTTTTTTTGCGCATGTTTGATAATGCCTTCAGAGGGCGAAACAAACGAAATAATTACGAAGTAGAACTTGTTTATAATAAACTGTTTTTATACATTAAATAATAAAATTATTGAATAGATATATAAAAGAAATAAAAAATATTTATTATATCTCAATGTCAACATAAAAGTTTTAGCTTCTTTGTAAAAATATTTTTTTCTACAATAAACTTACTTAGGTATTGTTATTTTTTTAAACTAAAACTTCTTTACGCACGCTTGACCTGGGGAGTAAGCTGGCGAATGCGTCACGAGAGCGTTACGAAAAGTGTGATTGGGCGAGGCAAACGATAATACATTTAAATAAATATTTGTAGAAAATTAATACATGTATAGTATATGTATTATACATGCATATATTATATATGCGTTTAAAACCATCTATATAATTTATTTTTTTTATTATAATATTAATGTTAAAAATTTTTAATTTTTACTTCTATCTAGAAAATATTTTTCTTTATTTATTTTTCAGCTCACCTTTATTTTTATATTTGAATTTAGTTTTATTCATCCTTAAACATGTTTTTTCTTTTCTGCTTTCTTGTTTTTTATTATTTATTACCATAGTTTTTATTATCTGTTTCTACAAAATAATATTTTGTAGTTCTTATATGTATTATGTTAGAAGACAGACGTAAAATAAACGACTTGACCTTTCTATTCAAAATACTTAACTCTTAATTCGACTGTTGCGAACTCCTGCAAACTCATAGTCTTACGAATTCCCACAGTAACAACTCAACAAAATACACTATTCTACTGTAGCATTCATAAACGTGACTACATTGCCCACTCTCCGATACAACGATTTCACACAATGGGAAACCAATACTTAGGTGATGTTGAGATATTTAATATCAACTTGGCGAGTTTTGTGAATCATGTAAAGTATTTATTCCAACACTATTCCTAACCTAATCTGTATAATAAACACTATTCCTGTATTTTTGGTAATCTATCTGATCGCTGTATTTTTCAATTTTTGCTCTTGTATTTTTATGACTTGTGTGTAACTATTACTAGCAACAAAATGTATTAAACTATTTTAATTTCAAAAATAATATATAAGCATATATATATACATACATATAGATGGAGCTAAATAAGTTTTATTTCGGTCGTGTGCTCTAAAGCACACTCGTTTTTTTTTTAAAGAAAGACAAACATTCTGTCGTTACGAATAAGCTGACAACAGTTGAAAAATTTCCTACTACATCAAACCATCAAACGCGATGCCAACTCAGCCACTGACCAGTCAATTTGTTTATGGACCAAAACAATTATAGGAATCACTACAAAAGTTTTGTTCGTAAACAGTGAAAAATTTGCGAATAAAATAAAATACGACATTGGTGGTCAGTAGACGCGCAGTACTAAACATTGCGAGTGGCTACCTACGTAGGTGGCAATGAATTGCTACTCGAATCGAATACAGACTGAATCGAATGAATCGAATACAGACTCTTAAGAAGTTCGAAATGTGTAAGTAGGTAGGTACCTATTATCTTTCACAAAAATAAGGCACAGTTTCTTATGCGTTTGTAAGGACTATAGTAAATGGTAATGGTAATAAAATAGTAAAAATTCAGTACTATAAGCCAGCCCATGCTAATGACGCCATATTTTCCATTTCGTTAAGACTAAACGTAACATCTATTCATATTTGCATCTCGTAGCAATCGATTTACTATTTGAGCGAAAATAGGAACACAATCGACCTAAGCTTGGAGTCGGGATGATGAAGAGGGGTGGGAGGTTGGGTTGAGGGTGGTAGGGTGTCTCGGGGAATTATGGGGGTGAATTGTGATAAGGGACAATCCCTTTAGTCCGTATTGATGAAGGGGGCAGTGTGTCATTTTTACGGTATCGTTTGGATATATTATTTCATTGTTGAAAGGATCTTGCATACTTGAGGGATGGATTTCAAAGGTGGACTCGCGCTTTTATTATTATCTTATATTTATTAGGGTAATAATGGCGGAATTTAGAGTGGTATGAATGTGACGGAAGAAAGCTTTTCGGATTTTAAAAGTTTATTGCATCGGCCATCACCATTACTTAGATAGATAGGTACTTGGAAGATAGTTAGGTAGGTATATACTTTCGTCACTTTTAATAAACATAATACTGGTCAAGGAGTTCCATGGACTTCTGGCAGTGAATTTGCGTCAAGGAAAATACTTCATCTGGTGAATTTAAATGTAAGCCTGCAGGCATTAAAACGTGTTGCCTGATGTACATTATTTCGACTGCTTACCATTCTCAGTACAATGTTGGTACGTGCAGGTAGGTACCAGGTGTACATAATTTGTTTTCGCACGTGAAACAAAGTAAATCTTTAAAGAGTTTCCATATTTTAGCATCATTTCCAGTCAGACGGAGACGGGAATGCATATAAAGTAACTCTCGACAACCGTTGAAGGTAAAACATTTTAATGAAGCCGTCTACAGCCAACAGCAACAGCCACAGTCTTTATCATCAAAAGTAATGACCCGTGCACTGCCATTGAATATTTTACCGACTCCTGCAGACTTCACCGCGCTGGCGAAAAATTGCATCTCACGGGACAATAAATGCTGAAAGGTTTCAGGAAGGACGAGAGCGTTCATTTACTGATCCTTTCCCTGCAGACAAAACCTCGGGAAAGTCTCGCCGCGCATTTAGCGTGCAGATTCTTCTGTGAGAAAGGGAGGAAAAAAGAAGGGGTGTTTCTAGGTTGTACAAAGGACTTGTGAACAGAGGGCCGCGCCGCCCGCCACCCATATAATGTCATATGTCGTATGTCCTACCTGCGAGCAACTCGTGGAATAGCGAGTAGCGAGTAGGAAGTAGGCACGTGTCCGCTACTAACTGCCTCCCACCGCATAGAGGCGGAGGCCAGAGGCTGGGGCTGCGGTTACTTCTCTGCACATTATGAAAGGCGCCACTTTTGTCTGCTAAAGTGGGAATATTCCGAGGCAAACGTTTGCCGCTGCCCTCCGCGCGATTGCCGTCCGGCGCTTTGTGATATTTGCGACGGCATCGTTTGATGTAAAAATAATTTTCGCTGAAGAGTGTTTGCGAAATGTAGAAATGGTGGAACTGGAGTTTGTATGCATACTCTTCCGGTTGGCATAGTCAACTTCACACTGGGGGTGTGACCTGACCAAGCGAGAGACAGATTAAAGGCATACAAACTAATGTACATTAACCTGTTTGCTGTCTTCCTCTTTGCATTTCGCTTTGATCGTGTTTCAGGATATGCACGATGTAAAACCGTCTGTAAGAAATTATAATATAGCCGGGAAAAAGTGATATTTGTTAATGTTATAATAACGAATTTCATCAAATTAGCGATTTTTTACGTCACCGACTTAAACATACTCACTAATTCAAATGTTAATTTGTTGGACAAAATAGCATTTCACAAAAATGTGTGGCAGTTCAAAAGAGGAACAAACGACAGTGAAAATACAATCTAACGAACCAATTTATTTTGCACAGGTAACATCAAAATTCATATTAATGTATATATTAGCCACTTACCATACCTACAAACAAGCTATAAATCTGTCTCTAAATTGAAAATGGCATATCATCGATTTATTCAAAACGTAAAAAAAACATTTACAGGTAATCTACCTCACTTTGTGACAAAAACACTACATAAGTACGTACTTACCAACACATACTTACTATCTTCTTTCAAACAAAGCGTTGTTGACACAATACTTTTCACGCATTTAAATTGCGATGGGAAAGCCAGTCAGGTACCAGGGGAGTATGAACAAACCCTGGTATTTGTTTACATCAATTACCTTAAACTTAAAGCATCAAAGGGGTTGATTTGTGAGTAGGTACCCATCTAGACGCCCGTACAATGATGACCTGAACACCTCCGTAGTGTTCCTATTAAGGGTAGGTGCCTATAAACACTCGAGAAATGGAATGGAAAAGGCAAAGGGAATACTTAAACCGGAATGACACAAAGGAGTTAGATTTATCTCAATCGTGATACACCCCAACCCTAAACGACGCCTTCTCATTGAATGGGAAAATTAACCCTTTGCTTCTAAGTGACTTTTCACAACTGGGAGTGTGTGCAGGTTGGCACAATACGAGTATGTATCCAATGACTTACAAAATATATTTAAAAAATATAATTAAATATCTTTGGTCTGCTGAATCATATTAAAAGCATTCTTAAATAATGTAATTTGAATTTGGAATTAGAACAATTTTTATATTATAGAAAATGCGTATCTATTTAGGAAGACCTGGACCCTGGCATGACTGAAGGCCGACAACGAATAAATAACAGTTCACAAATACTAAGTGCTTTTAATATATTCGATGTCAACTGTAGCTTGTATGTTAACGATCTGCAGTTGTTCTAGGAAACGATGAGAAGTTACCGAAAGTTATCTATACAATCAATCTATTATTGGATATTTTCTTGATTCCGCTTATACCGATACCTAAAGTAGTTACACTTACATTCTTTTGTAATTTTCTCTTAAGTTCCTCGTGTTCCATAACGTCATCCTTTGTGGATATTATAAGTCCATATTTTGTCACCCCCGTTTCCTTTGTTCTTGATACTGTTGCAGCGATAGTTGCATAAGACATTTTAGGCGATTGCATTTTTGTCAACTGGATTGCCACGTGCGCCATTAGTTCCATCATGTTTGTCGCTTCTTTGGAGATTCTCGACTTCTGAAGTTCCTTCTTGGTTTTTCCAAACTCTGACAGGATGGCCATTATCTCGTCGATACGAGATTTATGCTAATATAAATATGTGGGTCAAAAGACCCACCAGGTTCGTTCATTTTTGGGGCGATGTTTTTGGTCGCCCCTAATTTTAAACTCGGTTATTAAAATGTAATATTTACTTTATTACTGTTAAACAGATACATTTGTAACACCAATTGACTGAGAATTCTTCTATTTCTAGAAACAAATAAAATTCTGCCTTCTAACCAATATGGATTTAGAACTAATCTAGGAACTCATGATGCCATTGCAAAATTGATTTCTCTAGTTTTGGGAAATTTGGATAGACGACGGAAGTGCCTAGGAATATTTATAGATTTAAAAAAGGCTTTTGATAGTGTGTCGCATTCGAGACTGATCACTAAGGTAGAAAAAATTGGACTGGAAGACAAAGTTGTATCTTGGTTCCAGAGTTACTTAAAAAAAGAGAACAATACCTACGTTAAACTAAATAATTCATTGAGTGAACCCTTGTCTTCTGAATATGGAATTCCACGAGGCACGGTAATCGGGCCTATACTTTTCCTTATATACGTCAATGATATGTTCAGTCTTCCTCTTTGTGGAAGTGTCATCTCAAATGCGGATGATACAGTTCTCGTCATCGAAGGTATAACATGGACAGATGTAACGGTAGCGGCGAATGATGACATTAACATTTTGAAGGAATGGTTTGATGATAATTTACTTAGTCTTAATGTAGAAAAACATCATATATGCCTTTTTAGCTTAATGAACCTCTCCCTGACTCCAATATTGGAGTGATTACACAATCGTTCATGTGAGGGAGGAAAATGTAACGATAAATGTAAATTCCTAAAGAAAACTTCAGATGTCAAATATCTAGGGATCACTATTGAAAGTAACATGAAATTTAAGAAACACGTAGAAAACTGTGTTAAAAGAATTAGAAAACTCACTTATATATTTATACGATTAAGAAATATTCTAAAACTTCCAAGTATTAAAATGGTTTACTTTGCTCTTGTACAATCAGTGTTGCAGTATGGTGTAATCGCATGGGGAAGCATCTGTAAGACTAACTTGTATCCGATAGTAACAGCCCAAAAATGATCATTAAAGTTATTCTTAAAAAACCAAGAGATTTTCCAACTACTGAACTTTTTGATAAATTTACCTAGAACATCTGGTAATATATATGTACCTAGACGCAATATCGCAGTTGCACAACACCATTACGAATACCTTGGCCCTAAGCTATTTAACAATTTACCTGATATAACAAAAAGTGAGAAAAACTATTCCAAATTTAAAAAAAAACTATCCTTACATTTTTATCGAAAATTGACAGATTGACAAATTTTATCGATGATTTTCAGATACATTCTTTATTCTTTTGCTATTTTTATTTGTATCTTTACTTTTTGTCCAATATTTTAATACTTTAGAAATATAAATGTTATTTTTGTAACTATACATACTATTTATTATAAACATTATGTTGTAACTTTATTATTTCCAAATATGCACTAGTATATAGAATAGCTCCCCAGTTAGACCCGAGATTATTTCTCTACTAATTGGGTATTTAAAATAATTAATGAATGTTATGTAACATAGTTTTATTCTGTATATTTACTTTATAATTTACAATAAAAAATCTTTATCGATCGACCGTGCTAGGAGGCCTGAATGGAATCTGCCTGTTAGAGACGTACATCGGAATATAATGTGTAGGGGTAGGTATTTCTGCGAACAGTAGTAGCTTGCATCCAGAATAGTATGAGGCTAATGCACTCTTATTTAATTAAACAAAACCAAAAATTTCCTTTGAAATCATAAGATTTGATAGTAGGTAGACTATATAGAGGATCTTAAATACCCACATACTTAATTATAAGCCAAAAATAAGTTTTTTTTTTTCAAAGAAGGAATTACACAATTTTTCCACAGAAATATCATCATATCGATGACAATTCTTTTTCAAATTTTCTCCAGTGCGGTAGTTAGTTAATATTGATTATTCCGATTTGTTAAGACGAATGGTATTGTTAAACTATGCAAGTATTTTAGTTTTAAATATTATTGCGACAGTTATTCGGCCGAAAATCATGACAACTAAAATACTTGCAGAACTTAAGGAGAACGGATGCGCGGCCTGTTTCATACAAATCTTAATTTTGCTTGATAAACCAACGATGCTGAAAAATTATTTTATAATCAAAAGGTATCTATATCAAATAACTATGGATACGGTCGGCTTAATTAATTTGTGTTTTAAATTATAAAATATAGGCCATTATAGATTTTAATAATTCATGATGTTAGAGGCAATTTGGGAAATTATTTGTGAGTAAACATTTAAAAAGTATTTTTACTATATTTATTATAAAAATATTATGAAACATAAAATTAAAAATTATTTAAAGAAAACCCCTTTGTTGGGTGTAAATTTAAATTACAAATAACCTATTTACCTCGGTACACAAATTTGTTCTATAAATTAAAATGACTACCAAAAAAACTTGACCGGTCAGTGGTTGTGTGGGCATCGCGTTTGGGTCCCACCCAGGCGTTCCGTGTTCGATTCCTCGGCTGGCTAAGTCCTCCATCACAACACAAGCAACATCTTCCGCTTAGTGTGGTGGTAGTAGGAGATTTTCAAATGTTGTTGGATATTCGTAACCCAGGAATGTTTGTCTTTCTTTAAAAAAAAAACAAAAATCCACTTTTAATGATGTTTTATTTATTTTAAATTATATTGTTGAAAACGTTGCATCTGAAATGGAGCAAAAAATATAATAGCACATACTAGATAAAAAATATATTTTTTTATTTAAAATAATCCGAACCCGATATTTTTAACTTTTGATTAAAAATAAATATTATTCTCCGTGATTAAGTATTTTGGCATCAAATCCAAAATTAGGTTTTGTATGAAACGGGTCAAAACGGGCTGCGCAACCGTTCCTCTTAATCTAAATATTATAAAATTTTAATTAAGCACTTATTTAAAAAAAATAAATAGAGTTAAAAGAAAGCTTTTATTATTATTAAATGCGTAACAAATAAGCTTCCGAAACGAAAGTTGTATGGCAGATCTGCACAATTTTTCAATCGAATACGTATGCGTGAACCTGAACGATGATCTGTTTATCAGTCGACTAACATCAGAACACAATATTTGGAAAAGTTATTCTTGCTTATTGAAGGGCTTAAAATTGATTCGGAATATCATTACACCCTCGAGCGCACCGTGTGACATGAGCCTTTTCTCGCTGGGTTGAAAGGGTGGTCGCCCTCCCTAACGTACATTTTAGGATGGACCGTCAAAGATTTTACACTAACCATTCGAATTCATGTAATAATATAAACCGTTCATTGGATAAGCAACACCTGAGTGTTTCTCTGCGTTAGGTTAGGTTAGTTAAAACAGGGGTGCTTGGGTTCATGTTGTGAAGTTTTTCAGGTCTTGTATATTTTTTATGATCTTTGTCGCGGATGCGTCTGCCCCGTCTCTCCCGTCGCGTCGGACTCCCATGACGGCCATGACTCAACGTCTTAGTGGAATGGATGGATTCATACGTCATTCATGGATACGCTGTTTCCAGGTTCCTAAACTAAACTCATAACTTTTTGTTTCCCAGAACATTCGCTCCTTCCTTTACTTAAACACGATCAGTGGGTGAATTGGCATCGCGTTTGAGTCCCTCCCAGGCGTCGTGTATCCAATTACTCTCCTGTCTAGGTCCTCCTTCACGACAACAGCAACATTTTCAGCTTACTGTGGTGGTAGTAGGAGATTTTCAAATATTGTCATGATACACGGAGAAAAATGTTATTCTAAAATACGATAATTTTATTCGTAAAACGGTTAAAAACGGGACTGAAGTTCTGACGAACATAATAAATAAGCTAACAGGGTTTAACAAATTAATAGGGTTTCAATGTATATTGGCGGGAAAATGTATGAATAAATTATTATTATTAATTATTAGAACAAATTTCGTACGTATACCAAAAAATTATTCTTACATTTTCCCGGCAATAAACATTGAAACCCTGTTAATTTGTTCGTAAGAACTTCATTCCCGTTTTTAACCGTTTTACGAATAAAATGATCGTATTTTAGAATCACATTTTTCTCCTTGTATACGTACCACATTCGACTACCATAATACGGACATGTGTCTAGTGTGGTAGTCGACAAGCATGTAAAAAAACTATATCTATACGAAAATACTCGTATTTTATGAATAAAGTTTTATTAAAAAAAATATATTCGTAACCCGGGAATGTTGTCTTCCTAAAAAAAGATCCTCCATACTGCATCCCTAAAGTTAACATTGGCCTCGAGGGGAATTATTTTTCGCAGTTCTTCATGTATAAGATAAAATAACACCACCTTTGATCACGTACCACAGATCTAATTAAAAAATAAGATTTTTTCGTTTTTATGTCCTAAGTTCAATAAATTGAAAACGGTTAAGGTAGTAAAGGTAGTCTAACCCCCAAAACTAGGATGAGTATAAAATACATATATGATGCTTTAGTTATATCTCTTTTGTGTATCTATATCATAATGCTTTAAGTGCAACTTTTGATAATAGTAAGATAACATCATCCAAAAAAAATTGTACCTCATATATTAGGTAACTTAACTTTTTATTAAAAAAAATACACATTGACGGCCCACCCTAACGCACGTGTCTGACGAAGGACGTTTCATAAATAAACACGGAGAAGAAAAATGAATCCTCCATGTGTATTGTGTATTCCGCGGTTTATCTCGCACAAATATAATATTCTCGCGGAAGGATGAATGACTCGGCGGCTGCGGGGCAGACTGCGGAAAAGTGTCAGGGGTAGGCAAAACCAATAATAAATAAAATAGGTTTTTATCAGCGCGCCCCCACGCCCGGTGTCTAGCGGTGATACGCGGGCTTGACGGCTGGAGTGCTTTTTATTGGCACGGGAAGACGACAGAACGTATTGGCACGAGAAGACGACAGAAAGTATAGGACAGAGAGTCGTGCGAATTATCAACTGCCGGAACTCTGGAGGAAGGGGACGCTGATATTTGCCCGTGAGGAGATTATGCTAAACTTGTGGAAAATATGTGCTCCTAACTTGCTCATATGTGGGTAGTGCGTTTATTGGATTCCGTATTATGTATTATATCTAGGTACACGGATTCCAGAAGCTCGTAATACAAACAGGGAACTGGAGAATCCTCATCATATTTGAAGTCGATTTTGAGTGTAACTCTTTTTTGATTTGAGCTTTCGTTTTCGTAAATCGAGTCCATGGATGGAATTTGTGGTGTCAAATTTGACAAAAATCGCTAAGGCGTTAATATCAGCTGTTTTAAAAGACTTTTAAATGCGTCGAAGACGAAGATGCGGCCTGACTACAAAAGTTCTTTTAACCCCTGAGTTGACGATAAAAAGAATGTTCAAATAACATTAAAAAAATGTTTTCTGTATGTGATGGAGTTTCCCCAGTTTTCGAGAGTTGGTTCTTCTTTCTGAAATCATTTGGAAAAAATTATGGGCGTCACCGCTCTGTCCTCCGTTTTTTTAAACATACCTATCTTAAATGACTTTTTGGCACATTCAAAGACGGTACTAATTATTTTTGAGGTATTTATTTAACTATGAGAAAGACAATTTAAATTTAATTTAAGAAGTTCTGGAGATTATTATACTTTACTTTATTATTTCTTCAATATTTTCTACTTTAAATTTTTTTAAATTAATTTTTTCCTTTTTTTTACATACATAATTTTTTTACATAGTTGTAAAATACGGTAATATATAAATAATTTTAAAATAAGTAAAAAGCTTGAATTTTATAAGACAAAATAAGTCACGAGAACCCACAGGAATATTGGTATGTAAAAAGCTTGAATTTTATACGACAAAGTAAGTCATAAGAACCCAAATGAATATTGGTATGTAAAAAGCTTGAATTTTATAAGACAAAATAAGTCATGAGAACCCACAGGAATATTGGTATGTAAAAAGCTTGAATTTTATACGACAAAGTAAGCCATAAGAACCCAAATGAATATTGGTATGTAAAAAGCTTGAATTTTATACGACAAAGTAAGTCATAAGAACCCAAATGAATATTGGTATGTAAAAAGCTTGAATTTTATACGACAAAGTAAGTCATAAGAACCCAGATGAATATTGGTATGTAAAAAGCTTGAATTTTATACGACAAAGTAAGTCATAAGAACCCAGATGAATATTGGTATGTAAAAAGCTTGAATTTTATACGACAAAGTAAGTCTTGCGAACCCACATGAATATTGGTATGTAAAAAGCTTGAATTTTATACGACAAAGTAAGTCTTGCGAACCCACATGAATATTGGTATGTAAAAAGCTTGAATTTTATACGACAAAGTAAGTCATAAGAACCCAGATGAATATTGGTATGTAAAAAGCTTGAATTTTATACGACAAAGTAAGTCATAAGAACCCAAATGAATATTGGTATGTAAAAAGCTTGAATTTTATACGACAAAGTAAGTCATAAGAACCCAGATGAATATTGGTATGTAAAAAGCTTGAATTTTATACGACAAAGTAAGTCTTGCGAACCCACCGAATTTTATACGACAAAGTAAGTCTTGCGAACCCACATGAATATTGGTATGAATGTAAATATTATTGTGAACAAGTAAAACATCAATTTTTCATGATACTTTTTAGTTTTAGTTTAAGAAACAAGTTATTATATCGAAGAATCGCTTATACGAGTATAGTCCGATAAAAATGATCAACTACAAGACTCGGAAGATCTGAAAACCCTCAAAGGTTGACCTCTGGCGTCATAAATTTGCCTAATTTTGCCTATCGGAAATATATAAGTCAACGAACCTTTTTTCAACTAGTAAAATAATTTCTATCTGGAGCTATGGAAATTATCTATAATAACTATTAAAATATCTATTTAACTATCCAACACGTCGAATTTATAATATGAAATACACGTTTCACTCGAAATCTCAGGCGTAGTAAAGTACTAAAGCTGTATAGATAGTTTACCACTATAGCAAAAAAAGTATTGCTTCGAGATGTTTTTTTCATTTGGTGAGGCAGAAAACGAAAGAATTCACATATACAACAAACGATACCCATTTTTAAGCAATACATTTTAAAAATATATAATCTCTAAACGTTTCGGTTCTCGCCATGTTTACCTGCCGAGACCTATTTGTCTCTGATGATGGATCGAAGAGGCGTGGACATATCAGGCACAACAGCTACCAGATACCATTGCCAGTTACTGGTAAAGTTACCCTCGCCTTTCGTACCTTGATCTTGTGATATTTGTGTAATCATCCAGTTCTTTGAATTGAAAATATAAGTCTTTTTAGAATGTACGCTGTTTGTAAAAAATAATTTTTAAGGGCGGTTCAGATTAAAAACAACTTACCTGTCTATTAATAAAATGCTTTGAAGAAGTAGTTCCGTGAACAATAGACCTCGCGTCCAAAACAAATCATTCCTAATTTTCTTTTTTAATAAATCAAAACCAAAATTTCCTCTGAAATCGTAAAATTTGTAAGTAGGTACTTAAATACTTAGCTACTTAATTATCAACCCTAGTATTTTTATGTAATACTTTTATATTTCAAATGTGGAATTACGAGATACAAATTATCCGAAGATTTTCTAAATGACAAGACCTTTTTTAAATTAAAAAAATGCGAATAAGCGCCTCCGCCCACTCAGGCAACTGAAAATTCTCAACTTCCAACTGTCTTTGTATGACAATGTGATGGCCCGCACACTACACAATCACACAAAACCCCGTTGTCAATGGTAACGCAAGCGGTGACTTGCGACCATCTTGCGACCATCTTGCGACTGTCACGGCTGATTGCCCTGGGCGGCCGTTTCTAGTTGCGAACTGTCAGCTGATTGTTCTTCTTCTATGGTTAAACAAGCTTTTTGACTAATCAAGACAGAGAAAACAGCCGGTTTTAGTTGGTTTTCAGTTGCCTCAGTGGGCGGAGCGCCTAAGTGCCTCCGCTGACGAGGCAACTGAAAAAAAACAATGTATGTCAATGTGTTGGCCCGCACAATACACAATTTCTCAAAAACCCGTTGTTACTAAAAAAATTAAAAATTGTATTTGGCACTTCACAAACATTTGGTTTAGGGAACAGGCAATTTGCCTGCTTAGGAACTAATATCGACCTAACACAACGTAATAACAATAGCACTTGTACTCATTTTAAATTTATTCTCTTATTTTGTAATATTATAACTGTTATTTTTGCTTTAAATGTATCCAATGTAAAAAATAATAATAAAAAAAGCTTCATACCTGTCGATGGCTGTAGGAAGGTACTATGAGATGAATGTCATGAGATTACCCAAGAAATTATAAATAGCATAATCTGCAAAAAAAATATTACTCCTAAGTTCCTCGTTTCGAGTCTTGAGCTGGTGCATAATGAGTTTATCATAGATTTAAAAAAATCATCGAAGATAACACTTACCACTGTCAAACGAAAAATGTGGAACAAAAAAGTTTCGGTCGCATCTGGAAATTGAATGTAGAGCCTCTGCCTTACCGGGGAATTGCTCTGACCACTGAACTTATTCAATCTTCCATCATTTTACCTGTAACATTCTTCGATTAAGAACTACCAATATTATCTTCATTTTTTGAACGCAACTTTTTTATCTGTTATCTTTATGAATGACCGTTCTGACTTTTCTGTTTCACATTTTTCGTTTGAGAGTTGTTAATCTTGTCTTCAATGATTATTTTAAATCTATGAAAATATTACAATTTGAGTTTTTACTCAACAAGTTATTCCAATGCAAAAATTGAATATGGATGTTAGTTACGTTTCACCGTATCATGTTTTTCAAATATTCAACTAGAAAATGAAATCGACCAACAATGTTCAATGTTGGGCGAAGCCAAGTAACAGCTACTAGTAAAAATAAACCATTATATATATTTAAAGTATTCAATTGAACCACCTCGTCACTCACAATGTTATATGAAAAAAAAACATTCAAAATTCAGACTACTCGGCACGCGCTGTCATCGCCGATATTGGCGAATATCCCGAATATATCCGTACGAGTACGTGCATTCACTACCCCCGGCATTAGGGTTAGTCGCATTGTCCTTTTGTTGTTACCACGGCGCATCAATCAAACTTACGTCACGGCGTGAATGCGGCGCGGCGTGACTCCAGCCGTGACTTTGGACTCGACTTTTCCCGCGCGAGGCTGAGCTGACGGCGGCAAATATGGCGGGAAGATAGGAATGAGGAAGATTCGTTGAGTTGGGCTTAGAGATTTGATGTCATTGAATATTAAAAAATATTATTTGACCTAACCTTAATATTGATTTCATCCATTGAAATTGTTCTCATTTTTGGCGGGAAAGAGTATATTATAACAAATGTTTACCTTTATGCAGATTTTTACTATTAACAAGTAAATTTGGTTCTATGCCTAGAAAACAAACTTTGCGAACGGTTAACTCTGGCGTCACGAAATTTACATAATTGTTTTCCTTTCTAATTTTTTAGGTTAACGCAACTATATTCACTTAATGCAGTGAACTATGGAGCTTTGAAATATCTATTCAAATGTCAAAATCATGGTCTACTAAAATGGTAAATAATAATACAGGTAAATTTTAAAATTGGAAGTCATCATTGTTCAGTCATTTTTATTTATTTAAATATATATCATGGCTTCTTTGTATAATCCCTATCTTATACCAAACCGAAAAAAAATCAACATTGTAAAAAATACATTATGTAAGTAAATATAACCATAACGATATAACTTAAACATTTTTCGAAAATTAAAAATATTAATCCTTTAAAAATCTTTACCTACTCAACAGATAGAAAAATCTCACTGCCACTCAAACATTTTGTAAGCAATGCCAACAATAAATCTCCACTCCCCAAATAAATAGTTAAATACGCTTTAAAAAATCCCGTTCCCTTTTTGTTAAAACGGGGTTATTTTTCCTATACGAACGATCTCTATTCCATGGTATCGTATTCAAATTTTAATAGTAAAATATGCCGCAACACGGTGTTTGGGTCGTGAAAAAAATGTCGGTGCATTTTTGGCGGACGACATAAATCATAGTTTGACAGCTGTTCCCCTACCCCCCTCGCCCGCTACTCCCCTATTCTGTGACCGCTCTTACCCCGGTCGACTTTCTGCCCCGGTTTCCCCCTTTTACCCCTTTGTTGGGATGCCTTTGACATACACGCTGGGATAATAGTAGAAATGAGTTGTGATTAAGATGTTTCAGAAAGATAATAATCGATAATATAGGATTAAATTGAGATCTTGTTTTTAATAATCGTAATAGAAGAGAAAATCCAAAAAATCTTTTTCCTACCCCAACTAAGTCAGCGGGTATCGCGAAAGTTTTAGTAAGACTAGTTTATTTTCAATTTTTATTGGAATAACTTTTGAAATTTTTTTATACATCAATGCAATTTATAATTGCAGATGAAGATAATGCTACTAAATCTAAAAAAACATGAAACAGAACAAGATAGAGAAAAATAAAATAAAAGGGAACGGTCGCAACTGGGTCTCGAACCCAGGATCTCTTGTCTTACCGGGACACAGCGCCTTAACCAACTCTGCCATTGAGACCTATATTTATTTTTTTGGTTTCATTTTTCAAGTTCAGAATTAACAATATTATCCTCAACTCATAACAGAAAAAATATGTGCCCCAATGACCGAGTTGGTGAATGGGGCGTTTTTTTATGTAATTTTGTTTTACGTGAATACCGCACAAGAGTCCCAACTGCTCCCAATCGCCTTAAACCAAGTGAGACTATGGCATTCCCAATTGGGGTATGTTATGAGGCTGAAGGTAAGTGGGGTGGAAGAAGATGCAGAAAGGAAGGTGGAGAAGTACCTGGCTATTCAGATTTAGTCATCAAACATGGCTCAATCCATTTTAAGTAACGTTTTAATTCTGAATGGTGGTCTGAAAATATCTTCCACTCTGATGTCTTCAGATCCTGGATTCGAGTTCCACTTACGACCGTTACATATTTATTTAATTTTTCTGTGTCTTGTTCTGTTTCATGTTTCTTTTAGGTTTATGAGTATTATCTTCATCTGCAATGATATATTACATTGATGGATATAACTTTTAAAAGTTATTAAAAAGTTATTCCAATAAATTTGAAAACAAACTAGTCTTATGTTTTTCGCAATTCTAGCATCACTTTCGATTTCCAATAAGTTTTCCAGTCGTATTTCGATGGTAGTCAATAGTTTTATATATTTCAAAATTGAACGTTGATTATTTCAGTTTCATTTGTAAAGAGCATCTAGGCATTTTATTATTGGGCTTTAGTTGCCAATGTCATCGGCATTACTTTTGTAGAGGATTAAGTTTGAGCGTCACCCATCCATCATCTTGTCTATTGTAGCTAATGCAATAAAATATTCCGGAATTTCATTTCAGAGATCAATGATTTTAAATACCAAAATAATTTTTTATGTGGGCAAACACTTTGATGCGCCTACATGTTTTACACGAGCAGGATGTCGTGACGTTTAATTTTTTTTTTTCAAGATTCAAGAGGAATTTTAACCAGCGATTCTTAATCACATTTTGAGAAAAAAATATAGATAAAATTTTTCCTTACAACGATATTTTAGCCATATTTTTTTAAATTTATTTTAAATTTTTTTATTATTTAATAAATTTTTACAAGTTACAGTTTTTGGCATTTTTTTTAACTACCATACTAGGCTAATGCCCATGCTGTGTAAAAATAAAAATAAATCCATCACACGTCGCTACTGGGTAGTAGGGAATATCCTAGGGAACATGGGTCGTGTGATGCTTAAGAGAGTATTACCAGATAATATCTGAAATTAGTCATTTTTAAATCAAATTCTAGACGTATTGATTCTTTTTTGCAAAAAAACATAAATTGATTTTGAAAAATAGTTTTTTTATCTGGTACACGGAGTTTTAAAATTTTTATGTTTTTTTAATAATATACTAAGGTTATAATACCGTTGGTCGTTGGCACATTTGTTTAATTTTCAAACGATAGATTCAATTAAACAACACAAATTTCAAATCATATAATCACACAACAAAATAAATCAATACATAATCTAGTCAACACAGTTTTCAGAATTTTATTTTTAATTAAATTAATATCATTAAAAAAAAATACGAGAACGTGTTTTATGACAAAAATACCTCAGTTTTTCTATTTATTTAAGATCTTACAAACCTAAATATTTCAATTTTTCTTTACACACTTATTTTGTTTTGACATTATAAAAAAATCATAAATACTTATGATCAAGCAATACTTACAAGAACTACACGATATTTAATCATTTATCGTCGTGCGTTTTGAGCATTTTTATTGCTTACTTGAATGTAGGTATATATTAAAGCAAGTTTTTAATGAAATAAATCGATATTAAATTTTTTAATTATAAAATCGTTTTTTCCTTTTGGAACCTCCCTGTACAGTTGCAAACATTTGAAAACGTTTATTCTCAGCTGCTGGTCAATCGCTCTTAATCCGCATCCTTCTAGCAGCACGATAACATTCGAGATAGAGCGCGTATCACGCAATTCATTGCGAGCAGTGTGATCAGTGGCGACTGTGCGTGTGAATTTTTTTTTAATTGAAAAAAATTATCAACTGAGAGCAAAATGATATATATCTACGTTTTTTACTTCAAATATGCTTGGGAATCGTTGTTAATCGTCTTTTAATCTCTGTATATAGTGATACTTACTCTTCTATTTATACATATTTAGAAAAATAAGATTATTGGTGTATAAAATGCCAAAAAATAACCTTTTTAGATATTTTATTAGAAGTACAGATAGGTAGTGTAGAAATCAGTAGCAAAACACAAGAAGCAGATAAATGCACCATAAATCGCTGTTTAGGGTCGCAAGTTGCACAATTTCGCACTAGCCTGCAGATCATTGCGTCTATGATGGGAAGAGGAAATCTGGTCTACGACGATACGGAGTGCCGAACCAACGGAACAATGGGAGAGATACTCCTCTGAGAATTAAGTAGTAAGCTTCCATTCAAATTTGTGCAGTGGGCTTTTGTGCGGCTGGGAGCATATTGGGCACTTGCCTTATTATATACACGTAGGTACTTATTAGTGTTGGGTTATTAAACAGGGTTCATCACCCATAAACAGATAGGTAGGTACCTACCTACCGTTCTAATTCTAACTCACGCTGGTGGAAGCTATTTTCGAAAAAACATATTTTTCTAATAATTCTTTCTAACTCAGCAAACTTATTTTGTTGCAAAAATAAACATATTTTAATAATGAAGCACGAATATTAAAAATCTTATCTTCCAAATAGTTTTAAAATATATCTGCTACTAAAGGGATAGTACCTACTTGAATAATAATATAATATTTATAAACAAAAGGATTGCTTAGCAATTGGTTTAAGTACTAGCCTTTTAGTAGGAAATATATATTTTTAAACAATTTGGAAGATAAGATTTTGAACAGTCGTGCTTTATTATTAAACATGTTTATTTTCTGGATAAGATACATTGATGATTTTTTTGCATTTGGACTGGTTCTAATAGACCATTAAAATTTTCCGTAAATTTCATTAATGCACTCCATTAAAAAAAATACCTTATAGAAATTGGAAAAAATTGTAACTCAATTGGATTTGAGTATTTCCTTTGTCAATAATAAATTTGAATTCACAATTTTCGCAAAGAAACATACACCTATGCAGATATTGTTTCACGTAAATTCTCGAACCATCCATTTTCTCATAAATTAGCAGCTTTTCATACCATTGTTAGAAGATTAATTATTAATGTTCCCTTATGCTTAAATAATTTTAACACAAAATTAAATATCACTAAACAAATTGCAATCAGCAACGGTTATAGTAGATACAAAATTAATAGTATATATTTTAAACAAAAAATATAAGAAAAAATTTCTAAGATTTTATGTTTATCTATTAAATAAGTGGTGTATGTAAGACTTCTTTAGGGGCATGACGACGAGTAACTCAAAACTTTTTTGGACGGAAGTAACATTTTAAATTGGAAATGACGTTCGATTTATATTCATCGTATTAACGCCGTAGGTATGGAAACAATGAGTGAGAAGCCTAGCAACGAATAACAAAACGTCAAAGCCAACTCAAAAGTCAGACGTTATCCTTTTTTTTTTACTAATGTACAAGGTAAGTTCAACGGGTTTTTGTTATGTTTTTTTGATTAGTATATGATTTAACTAAAGATTTTAGTTGAACCTTTTGGTTTGTATAATTTTTTTAATATGAATATTAACTCTTTTCTCTCTCTGATTCTTGCGAATTCTAGCTATTGATGTAAAAAGTGGCAGAAGTGTGATAATAACAATAGTGTTGTTTAGAATTCAAATGGCTGAATCACAGGAAAATTTTACTCCTTCGTCTATAAATCAACACCTTAATCATGTTCCGCCGCTTAAAAAATGTAAGTTTTTATTTAGTTTTTAGTCAAAGGAGTTTTACTTCAACCTCGTGTAAAGGTTAGACGCATGCAATTTTTTCATTTAATTTAAGAATAATTAGTTATTAAAATAATTTTGCTGCCTACATTATCGCTTGTCTGATTATGATAAGTAATTCACATTTTGAAAATTAAAAGTTCATATAACTTGAATAATGTTACGCATTATTACGCAGTACCTAGTATATAACATTACGTACTTATCAAAGCTCCAAAAACCGAAATTAGTGTGTTCAATAATTTGGCAGATTTTTTATAAATTACACATGTAACATAAACAATAATAATTTTTCACAGAATATCCTACAGGTACAGATACATTACAAACCTATGAACAATTAACACATAAGTACGAAGGAAAAATTACATGCTAAAAAAGATTTTTACAAATATTTAAGGTTGGAGAGCAGAACAAAAAATCAGGCAGCGCCGTGAAGATTGCGTCAACGAGGAAAGATTCTTTCAAGCTTTCCGTTTTTTCAATATAGGTTCCAACGGAGCTCTCACACATCCAGAGGTATTCAGAGCAGAAAAAATAGATCAAATTCATCAATCACATCAATAAATAATTTTTACCAAGATTGTAACCGGACAACTCAGAATCATGCAACTTCAACACCTGCTTTGAAAGGTAATTAAAAATGATGAAAAAAATATATGGAAGAAATTAGTTAAATACGTTACGTTGGGCAATTTTCCTTTTTTTTCATGACTTTTCTAATAGAAACTACTAACTTAACTTGAAAAAAACATTTTTAACAGCATTTTAAATAATCCAATTTTTGCACTGATCTTATGTCTGGTTCATTACGAAAAACTTTGTAATAAAAATTGTTACAGTACCATCCCAGTAGCCCAGTGCATATACTAACACATCGTATGTTGACGAAAAATTTTATCCGTGTTCATTTATTCAGTGCCGTCGTACAAAATGTCCAGATTGTTCCCCGTCACACGGTGTGCGATGTGCGATGTGCGGCGTGCACCTAGCTAAATAAATGCTCTATGATAGTACCTACTTATTATCTCGTACTTTCCTATCAAATTTTAGTCATACAGCTAGATTCATTTATGTTGGAACACCGACATTTTAATTTTGAAGGAAGTATTAGACCATATTAGACGGAGAATAACAACATATTTAATAATTTTTGTAGAAGATTTTATTTATTTCTTTAAATTTTAAGGCAGGACGGCCTCCGTAGTCGTGGGGACGCGTGTTCGAACCTAATTGAACCCACAATTAATTGATTAAAAATAATATATAGTACCTACCTATATTTGCGGCACGTTCCAGAGTGGAAGATACTCTCAGTGTCGCCCTGGTGTAAGACCGCCATTCAAAATTGAAGCGTTGCTTGAAATGGATTTAGCTGTGTTTGGTGACCAGATCTAAATAGCCAGGAACTTCCTTACCTTCTTCTTCCCTATCTCCTTCCCCTCTCCATTACCTTCAGCCTTACAACATACCCCAATAGATGATGCCATGGTCTCACTGCCCCAGATGGGAGCAGATGGGACTCTTGTGCGGTATTCATGTAAAAAAAGTTTTCAATTTACAATTGTGTGCAATATTATTTATTTATTTTATTTTCGGGAAATCAACAGTTTATAATGTGGTTCATTTATACATGTATAATTTACCTAACTGAGAAACCAATTTTAGACTTCCTCAATATACTATAGAATTATGTATCTAAAAATTTACACACTATACTTAGAACAAAAAAAATTACATTATTTTAACAAGAGGGAGATCAATATAACAGGAAATAGTACATAATATATGTCTTTACTCATTACATCATTATATGTCTTTACTCATTACATTTTATATATCTCATTATATATCATTACATTTTAAGCAGTTTGGTACACTTTTTTATTATTCTTTCTTAATGTGAGCTAATGCTTATGCTTAGGAAAGGTTTGCTCGTTAACATAAAATAATAAACAATCTGTAGAGTGAAATCAAAATATAAAAGAGAAAAAAAAAATCTTCTGAGGATGGAGTAACTGTAAAAATATGATTGACAATTAAAAAATTATAAAAGTACATAAGTAGTTTGTGTTTCCTAGATGCACATTAAATAATATTTATGTGCATGATCATTAAAAAATATCTGAAAATGGCAAGATAAGAGAGCAAGAGGCAAGGGACGTTTAAAAACGATCAAAATATTTTAGCGAAAACTTTATTATGACAATTAATGGTCTAGTTTTTTTTTACATTTATTCCACACGGGAGGCTCTCAGGAAAATAATTTCCCCTAGAGTTTATGTCATCTTTGAAGATGCTGTGTGGAGGGTCTTTCATTTTTTAGGAGGGAGAAAACATAAAATCGTTTCACAGCCGAGCTGTTAAATTCATGAACGAGTCACAGAAGCGACCCGTTCATGTACAAAGATAGGGTCAACCGTCTACATATGTTGGGCGCGCGTTTGGCGTATTTCCGGTGCCGAGGGGATCAATGACGATAATTCCTCGAAGCATCTTCCATTGAAATGTCGATAAAATAATCTAATCTAGGTTAAAGTGGTTTTGATTACCCCAAGTAAATTGGACTACGCAATAAGTACCTACTAGAATTCACTTTGGGACTTCTTTGGGAGCGTTTAGGTTTTTTTAAAGAAAATACTCCACATTTTAGGTGATGGCATTTACATTCGGTGTGCTAGTTCGATTCTGATTAAAATTTTTATATGTACATGGTACGCTACTTTCAGGGGTTCAGTTTTTGGTGTTCATTCATCAATGTAGCTGACTGTAGCAGATTTGTAGTACTGGTCCTTCTCCCCGTGCATCGGTGGGGATAATTTAAAGTGTTCAGTAGAACAAACGCCGTGGACCGCATTGTGTCTTGGATTATGTAGCCGGAGAGGATCAACTCATCTTTATTATGAAGAAAGGCACCTAAAACATTACTTAGGATGTATTGTGTTGAAGAGTAAATCATCATCGTTAGACAAATAAGAGTTAAGTTTTTGAAAAATAATTTCTGAATTTTGATTTTTTTAATTATAAGTAATGTAACAAAACAGACAAGGGTTAAACCATACAAAAATATAATAAATACCAACGGTCCAATAACGGTGTACCTGTAACAATATAATATAAAAATGAAACAATATCTATGTAAAACAACAACAAAATAAGATATAACCAGTATTTACCCATGGCTGTTTCCAACAGCTTTTATTTATTTAATTTCAACGGTATAAACATACCATAAACAATATTTACATGTCACATTAAAAACCAAAAGAAAATATTGGGAATAACAATTGATTGTGGCATTTGATTATGTAATGACATCTGAGATATGAGCAAGAGATACAAGTACATTAAAAAAATATAGTACAAATTTATATCTCCAGCCATAGTTCCAGAAGGGATGACGCACTACTGCTGATGGCTTATAAGCTTCTGAACGGTCTCAACACCAGTCATTCTGGCACAAATAGGATTTCCCTTCCCAGATAATTTCACGCAAGGCCGCCAACACAGGCTTTTAATTCTTCCCTGGTGCAAAACTAACTGGCAATAGTGATGCCCATGGAAAGACTCACTCGCTTAATTAACTGCCTCACAGGAAATGTGGATATTTTCTACATGTCCTACAACAAATTTAAGCGTGAAGCATTATTTAAGTATTAACTGTGTAAACTTTCAAGTAACATATAGACTTTGTGTCCCACATGTAAATGTATTTATTATGCAAAATATTTTTTTTTTAATTTTCTTTACCGTTTTTGCTATGTAGGTACTTTTTTTAATATTGTTTTTGCATATACATAAATAAGTCAAGCCAAAACAAGAATTTTTGTTACATCCTGGGGGCTATCGCTAAATAAGTAGATATAAAATTCCGTGATTGCTTTCAAATACGGAATATTTACCAATTGTGTATTAGTTTTTTTTATCCTGGCTTATGTGGAGAAATAGTCAGGTTATCCACTATATAGATTTATTCACTGATGTGGGGTTAGAAAGTTATGAATATGACTTCGTCAGTATAGAGCGAGGTAGAATAATTTTAGGTATATAAGCAAATCTTCATCTCCCTTTCTCTCATCCAAGCTCTTAGACCGCAAGTATCCGTAATCACTGTTCGCGTTTATTGATAAACTAAATTAATATTATTATACTACCCGTCAGCCTAAACGACACAAAAATATCTGAAAAACCGGAGGTCAAATACTTAGGACATATCGTAACAGCGGAACTCAATGATGATACTGATATTGAGCGACAGAGAAGATCACTGTGTATTAGGGCAAATATGATTTCTCGAAGATTTAATAAGTGTAGCCCAGAAGCAAAAAGGCAACTTTTTAACACATACTGCACGAGCCTATATACCTCGGAGCTGTGGACCAACTACAACAAAGCATCTCTGAAAAGAATGGAAGTACAGTACAACAATTCATACCGAATACTTTTTGGGTTGTCCTGGTACTGCAATGCCACTGAGATGTTTGTAGAAGGGCGTGTTCCTGCATTCCGAGCACTACTCAAAAAACGGATCACCAGCTTTAGAACGCGACTAGCCACGAGTGAAAACGGTCTTGTGATGGCAGCACTGCACTTCTGGCAGGGTCCTATTTACAAGCGATGGAGCCAACTCCTGATGAGTTAAAAAAAACAAAAAACAAAAAACTTTATTTTAATGTTTTTTTTTTTTTCTGTATTATTTTTATTCTGTTTTATCTCACTATAAGTATGTGTAATAAGTATATGTGCAGTATCTCACAATATATATGTATATTTTTAATATTAATTTGATAATATGTTCTATGTATAATATGGAGCTCGTGGGATTGCACCACCCTCCCCGAGATCTGGAATAAACAATAAAAAAAAAAAAAAATATATTAATCATTCAAGATTGCATTAACATAACAGTGGCGCAGCCTAATAAAAAACCACCCTGAAACCTGATTTAGTCAATAAGTGAATATATTATTACCTTAATAAAGCAATGAATTCATACGAAAACACATTAGTATCTACCTACCTGCTACCTTTTCAAGCGTAGTTTTATTTTATTTTTTAACTTAACGCAGGAGGCCATGAGGAAAATAATTTTCCTCAGTGCCTGTGTCATCTTTGGAGATGCTGTGCGGAGGGTCTTTTTGTGGAAAGGAAGGAGTCAAACTGGGTCGTGAAAAGACTCGTGTTATAGGAGGGAGGAAACACAGCCGAGCTGATCGACTCGTTCTTACAATGTTCCACGAGAAATCAAATGTTCTGATCTGAAATTTGGAAAAACCCTTTCTGCAAAAAAAACTCTTAAAGTTGTAAAACCACCGTATCGTCCATTTTTACTTCATCCAAGCTTTGTGTTAGCCTACTGCATATTATACTACGTACATCGTTCTGCAGTGCACTCCGAGTATGACGTACCTGAGCAGTCCGCTCACTGTGTTTGGGGAAGTGTGTTGTACTGTAGCGTGCGCTGTTCAGTAGGTGCACGGCCCATTGTTTCGAGCGTTATTGTTTTGATAATGCTTCATCAACCGGCAGTGACCGCAGAGGCTGCGGTTCGAACGATCGCGCGATAGGGCCTGCCACTTGCCAAATTTATACTCACAGAAAAAAAAGAGTTAAAAAAGTTTTCGATTTTAAATAATTTTCGAACAGTAGCAGTGAAGCTTTAAATAGGGTATTATCACAATTTTTTTTAAATGCTTCTAAAAAAAATACAAAAATTATGGTTTTTAAATTGTATTTTCAAGTAGTTTAATAAATTTTTATTGTATTTTGTTTTGCGTTAAAACGATTTATAATGTGAATATCGCACAATAGTCGAAACTGCTCCCGTCTGGAGTCAGTGAGACTATCGCGTCACCAATTGGGGTATGTTGTGGTGCTGAAGGTAGTAGGGAGGGGAAGGAGATGAGAAGGAGGGGGCGGGGAAGTACCTGGATATTCAGTTCACCAAACACGGCTAAAGCCATTTTAATCACCGACTCAATTCTGAATGGTGGTATTACACGAGGGCAATCTAAAACGTGCTGCAAACACACTATACGTGAAATAACACAAATTAATTTTAAAAAATACTTACCCCACGACTACGAAGCCTTTTATATTGGTTCGTTCGAAGGCGTCTATGTCGTCATACCCGTTGACATTGGTCATTGTGACATTTGGGTTAGTAACCATTAGTACCTTTTTCATCATCAATTCGGACTATTAGGGAGATTTATTTCGATTTACTTTTTTCCAAACAATACATTTTTTTAAATTCAAATGGGAAAAGTTACGTTACGAAATCATCTGTGACTATAGATAATGGTACATTATAATCGGGCTTTACAATATTAAACAGTAGTTATTGGGTTTACAAATTTGATTTTATTAACAGAAAAGAAAATGGAAGAGTATCTCCCATTCCGTAAGAATGTGTACATCGACAATTCGACTCCAAATCCGGTGTTGATTCATTAGACATCGACTGCTTGCAGCAGTTTGTGTTTTTCCAGCTTTAGTGGCAGTTCCTAAACTACAATTTTCCATTATTGGCAGCCCTGTTTGCCGAAATGAATTGACTAGATATACATAATTAGATTGGGCTGCGGACTTCATTTCAGAGGCATTTCGAAGAGCTATTTAACGAGCTTGTCGAGGCAATGTTTGTCGAAGTGGTGCTTTTGACATTTGAAGCATTATAAAAGTTGCCCCGATTTAGGTTAAGCTTTCAAGTCTAATTAAGTTTGTCGTTTGAATAATTAATACATAAATTATACATTTTAATAAAAATAACATTTAATTGTTACTTAAATCTATGATATATAGGAGGCGGGTTAGAATACCATTGCCTCGTAAACCATTTATTGGATAATCAATACCTTTGCCATAGGACGCCCAAAGTGGTTCGCTACGTTTGGGGACTTAGAAGGGGTGCTCGGGTTTATCGGGTGTGGTGTGTTCAGGTCGTGACCATGGTCTGGTCACCAGCTGCGTGGCAGTCCAGACCGGTGGAGATCGGTAGCGCTGTTCCACTGGCACGTGGCAGTTGGGAATCTTGTGCGGTAATCGTTTTTGGCCAATTTGGTGTCATTGGCCAAATGTCATAGGGCCAATTTTTAACCGGTTTGGGGAGACCCTTCGACCTCTCCAACTGGTCTCTCTCGACCCTTCGTCTTTCACCGCAGCAGGAGGACTGGATTCACACGTCCTTCACTCCTGGACCCACTGACGCCTAGATTCTAACCCACCCTCATATTTTATCTTTCCCAGACCTTCCTCTCCTTCATTTCTACAAATGTACCCTCCTCACAGCATCCCCAAAAATTACACATGTCCTGAGGGAAATTATTTCTTCTCGGACCAGGCGTCGCGTGCTTGAAAACTGGCTCGGCTAAAAAAAAATATTAAAAGGAAGTAGGGATTTTAATTTTTTTTATTAACATTTATTCAACTGATATATTGGCTTTTCTTTCCAGAGTGGACGGCAGACGATCAGCATCACAATCATGTAGGCACCTACTCATCCAGTAATTTCCTCATGGTTGGGATTATACGGACCGCTACAAGCAGTCGATATCGGCAGCTTCAACTATTGACTTCAAAGTTCTTATACAAAAAACATTACCAAAATTATTTTCAGCCTTATTTTATGGATTTATATACTTTACACCCTTTATTTATATTATGCCAACCTCTTTGCAGATGTTTAAAATGTACTTAAAATTAATGTTTACACGGCAATGAATTTATTGAAATATTTGCAAGACTTTCTTTTTACGGTGATAGTAGTAATGGAAACCGTCACGTTAATTGAAAAGTTAAATATATTTGCTTTATCCAAAACACAGCGTGCAATTTGCATGTTCGGAATCGCACGTTGTTCGTCCAATAGTTGTTGTGATTATCTCGATTAACGTTTACGTTATTACAGAATAAACGGAATTAGCGCGCGTCTCATTTGCCCCGCTATATTGCAGCGGCCCGATCGCTGAGCAAGTACAGTGGCGTAGCGATACATTCCCAGTCAAATATTAGCGTTGTGTAATTTCACATTTTTTAAAATAATAATAATGTATAATATATTTTACCTTGGAAAGACGACCATTCAGAATCAAAACTCGAAATTACTTTAGCCATGTTTGCTGACCATATATGAATAGTCTGGAACTTTCACACTCTCTTCTTCCCCATTCCTTCCCCTCCCTAAAATTTAGATCAACTTCAACTTCAACCTCACAAAATATACCAATTGGGATTGCTTATTAATTATTGTCTTTCTGGCTCCAGAGGTTTGGGACGCGGTTGGAACTCTTGTGCAGTACTCAACGTAAATATAATCAACGCAAATTGGAGACCGACCAAATGATTTTTCGTCTGAGTGTGAGTACGGTCCGTGTTCCAATAATAAATTGAGATGTCCGTATTTTGTGATATTATTTAGCTATATTTATAAAAAATCTATAACGCGTCATTCTGTAGAACTAAATATATTTTTTTTTAATATTGTAAGTTAGGCCCTAATCAAAGCGATGTTCAATATTAATTTGATTTGAAAATATTTTTCTTAAAAAACCCTTTTTGAAAATATTTATTAAATCGTTCTCGTGCCGAGATGTGCATCATATCTTTTCTTATGTAATACAAATTATTTTTTAAATTAATAAATAAATATAAAAAAGCGGTGTAACTTTCACGCTACAGATATTTCAGATTTATTGTGATATTTTGTTTAAAAATTAGATGAGTTATGGAATTCAACCATAAACTCTGAAACGAAAAAAAGTTAGACAGGTACTAGTTTTCCTCCATGTTAAGTTTCTTTTAGTGATACAACCATCGACTCCAGACAGTGGGTACCAATCTTACGCAGAGTTCCATTTACAAATAAATATACCCTCTGAAGAGATATTAGGTCCTTACATATGAAATTGGCGTTTTGCCGTACTGGAAACTTTGATCTCAAATATCTTCTCTTTGGTTAGGAATTCCAAATTCAAATTTATACAGCTATTTACTCATGTATTTGGGTTTCGAAAATTATAATTCATTTGTTTTTTCCTTAATTGTTTTTTTTCTTTGCGTCACTTAGTTTACAAAATGGAAAACTTGAAATATCGCGTTATTTACGAGTACGAGTTCCACCGTGGCACCAGTGCTGCAGAAACGGCTCGAAGGATTAATGATGTGTATGGCGACGGTGCCGCAAAAGAAAACACAGTGCGTTTTTGGTTCCAATGTTTTCGTTCTGGAAATTTCGACCTGCAGAACAAGCCCCGTGGACGGCCGGAGACCAAAGTTGATAATGAAGAATTGAAGGCTATTGTGGAAGGATCCATGGCAAACCACGTCCGAGTTAGCTTCAGACTGCGGTGTTAGTGATAAAACTGTTTTAATCCACTTGAAGCAAATTGGGAAGGTGAAAAAGCTAGTGCTGGTGTCGTTCACTACAGCTTTCTTAAATCTGGCCAGACGATTACGGCAGATGTCTATTGTCAGCAACTGCAAACCATGATGGAAAAGCTAGCTGCTAAACAACCGAGGCTGGTTAATCGCTCTAGGCCACTGCTGCTTCATGATAACGCTAAACCACACACTGCACAACCCACGGCTACCAAATCAGAGGAGCTTCAATTAGAATGTCTAAGACATCAACCGTACTCTCCGGACCATGCCCCAACAGATTACCATTTTTTTCAAAATTTGGATAACTTCTTGCAAGGGAAAAAAATCAACTCCGATGGGGTAGTCCAAACCGCCTTCAAAGATTTTATTGATTCCCGTCCGAATGGTTTTTTTAGTAAAGGGATCGATGAACTACCTATGAGATGGCAAAAGTGCATAGATAGCAATGGTACATACTTTGATTAAATAAATATATTATATTTAAAAATTCGACTTTATGTTCCTCCCATAAAAAACGCCAATTTCATATATAAGGACCCAATATTAAAAAGTTTTTCCGTTGATTTGCATACTTTTCATAAATATATTTTTTCCGGAATTGTTGCCAGGGCCTACTGGTCGTCTGTTACGCCATTGACACTGCACAATATTCGTTCCCAGATAACGGGACACTTATTATGGAACTGTGAATAGTAATTATGGGTTCGTTTAAATGGGACATTGTCAATGTTGCAACAGCGATACGATTTAGAAATGCATCAGATTAAACAGTGTGAAAGGGCTGATCTAATATGTGGGGAAAATGTTGATACTATACCCTACATCTACCTATTCTGGGGTATCTGGGGGTTCTCCTGCTGTTCTGTGTGGGGTGTATATACCCTTTTCACATAATGCGACGGAAAATAGAAGTCATTTTTGTACGTTAATCAAGGAAAAAGTATTATAAATAAAATTCTTGGTTAAAAAAAATAAAAAATGTAATTTAACAAAATCCTTGCGCTACTGCTCCCTCAAATTGAGTAAGTTAAAATTGGAGGTGGTTATGGGTACCGCCTTCTCGGGAACCATTTATAGGTTAACTTACACCTCCGCCATATGTCACCCCAAGTGGTTCGCTACATTTGGTGAATAAGCAGTGGTGCCTGGGTTCATGGGTTTGTCCTGGTCTGAGCGGCAGATGCGTCTGCCACCAACTGTATGTGAGACTGTTTGAGGGAGACCTTTTGATCTCTCCAAGAGGACTCTTCCGGAATTTGCACCGCAGTGGGAGGTTTGGATTCATACGTCTGTTACTTCTAGACATACTGACTCCTAGATTTCTACCCACTTCTCGTACTTTTTCCTTCCCAGAACTTCCTTTCCTTATTTTTTTAGAAAGATCCTCCACAGAGCTTCCCCAAAAATGACATATGCCATAGGGGGAATTATTTTGCTTTAGTTCACCTGTGTGGAGCTAATGTAAAAAAATAATTTTTACTTCTCAATACACATACAATAAAAAAGTATTAAAAAGCTTTCTAATTTTTGTAGGTACCAAACATTATCTAATAAAAAATATAATAAGTTAAATTCCAATCTACAACTACATACTGTTATTATACTATTTTTTTTGGCTGCATTAACAGCGATTAATATTCATTCAACCGGACATAAAGTCTAATAAAAAATTCCATTTGTATTCATAAATTATTAGCACTTTAAAAACTAATCAAGTTAAAACATTTGTATGCAAATCTCACAAGTGTTATCGATTTGGAATACATTCAATTGATTGTCAATTAATGGCAATGTTTGCCGATTGGGGGATTTTGTATCCCGGTTTGAACCTTTCATTTCACCCCTCTTGTTACTCAGATGCTGGTTTACATTTTAGATAGATAAACCATAAACTTCTTGTGACCTCCTTCATGTCGTGGAACATGAATAAAGTAACAATAAACCTAATATAATTTTAAATAAATTATTCTCCTCTATAAAATGAAATTGCTGGCGATTACATTATGAATCCGGAACTTTGACCTAAACGTCTCCAATCAATTTTGTGAGACTTAAGGACATGTGGAAGGGAATCAAGACAGTAAAGAAATAGGTTGTGAAGTATGTATCTTATCGTTGTCAACAATAATTTTTTAATAATTATTATATCTTTACAATTGTATATTCAAGTATATACATACCATACGTACCTAGGGGAAGGGGGGGCATAGTAGGGTACTTAACGTTTAAACATCCCTAAAAACTAAAATAATGCGATTAAATCAAAAGTTTTAACTTAGAATCATTGCTTAATTCATTGTGAATGCCTATGGATACCTTTATGTCGATAACGTAATTAATCTAAGAGATGTAAATACTTAAATGAAAAAAGGCATTTGCCCCGCTATGCCCCGTGCATAGGGGTAAAGTGGGGTCTCCTATGGGGCATTGTGGGTGGTCATAATAAGGATATAACTTAAACATTTTGGCTTTCGAAAAAACGTTTTTAATCATTATAATCTATAACAAAATTAGTTTTCAATGCACAATGCACATAAATGAGTAATCTCTTCATCTTTTTCATCCTCTCCAGCACAAGAGTAGTGTGCCCATCTTGAATATTTTAGGCAATGTATCCATCCTTCGGTTGACTCTGACCACAAGTAACCCCAATAGATGCATTCAGCATCTTCAGCACCAGCATCTTCTTCTGCAGAGCTTTTGCTGCCATTCTTTTTGACAACCTTTCTCTTCTTCTGTTTGATGGATTTCAATTTTAAATCTTTAGCTGCCCTCTTTTTCTTCATTTTAGTTCTGCGGTCTTTTTTATGACTAGAAGCTCGTTTTTGTACGGTGATTCTGTGATGATTGCTGTTTTCCCTCGTTGCTTACTAACTATTTTGCTCGTTCTGTTATCCTTAGGCACTGGCATTATTTGTTCTGGAGTTGTTGCAAAAATTCGAGGGCCTATCGACCATCCAAGAACAACCAGGTTGTGGAGAAGGTTGCCCAGGTGGGGTTTGAATATTCCTATCCTTTTCTTTTTTTTTTAAAGAAAGACAAACATTCCCGGGTTACGAATAACCCAACAACATTTGAAAATCTCCTAACACTAAGCGGAAGATGTTGCTTGTGTTGTGATGGAGGACTTAGCCAGTCGAGGAATTTGTTGTTGTGCTATTTGCGATGGTGGTGTCTTGTTACCGGTCAAAATTTCTAGGAGTGGTTGTCTGGGTGGCGTCTTGGCACCAAGGTCACCTTCTGGGGTTTCTTGTCTCAGTGAAGTGTTGTCTCTCTGCGAAATGGCTTTGTCAACTAAAGGCACCTCAGCAGGCTCAGGATTGTCTGTAGTGTCCGCGGGTGTAAAATCTACGTCAGTGAAAACATCCTTATTTACAGACCATATACCTGTAGCTCTGAATGCATTAATAGCAGTCGTCATTGTTGCTGCAGATACATATGTTTCATAGCTTCCACATACCATGAATGCTGTTCAGTCTTCCTCTTGTATGTGTGGACCATGTTGGCTAAAAACGTCAAAAATAAACATATTACAACTTAGAAGTCTTTAAAACGGGGCAAAGTGGGGCACTTTTCTATAATCAAAAAGGGGCATAGTGGGGTGCCCCACTTTGCCCCAGGCGTCATACCTCACTTTGCCCCACCGGCTCGTTCAAAATTAAACACAAACTTACGGTATCTTACCTTTGATTCAATGACATTGTGCTTGTTGATTAAGTAATCCGGAAGGGAACTAATTCATAATAAACTATAATACATCACAGTACACAAGTATGTCTTAGAAAGGATTGCTGTTCAATTTCACAAATTTTTTTAAGATAAACACTGGTTTTGATATTTTTGTTTATATCACACAAACGCTTACCGAAATGGCGTGGCTCGCGTATGGAGGTCACACGCCGACTTACGACCAATCAAAGCGAGCCATTTGACAGTTTGCACAGCATTCGTTTCGAGCTGCGTAAGGCTCGCCCCGCTATGCCCCGTGGCCCCGCTATGCCCCCCCTTCCCCTACTACTTAATTCACAAATGGAGTTATTCGGCACGGGGCAACTTCGGTATTTAAGAGGCTAGACTTTGAACGACACGCGGAACACCCGCGACTGTCATTCTGTCCCGCTCACAATAAGCTCACGCACACTTACAATACATGCGAATGCGAAATGTGTGAATGAGACAACGCTCAAATTTACCTACAGAAATCGCTCGAAAAGGGGTTTATGGAGAATACATTTTTCTACACCAAAACTTTCACGAAATTGAAATTTAAAAAAAAAATATTTTTTTAGAAAGAAGAAGCTACGTCGGTAGCTTTTTATAATTTTACAATTCTTTATGAGAGTTGAGTTAGCAGCACTTTTTCCTTAAATAATATTTTTTGATAAATCGTACATGTTTGACAGTGAATGTTTACGTTAATACAAAACGCATCGAAAATTCGAAAACATACCGACATAGTTTTCACCCTCTAGAAGGCAGTATAAAAATATATATTCATTTTGTGCAATTTTCGATGTAGAAAAGTGTTTTTTCCTGGGCGTCTTTTTTATATGGGCCGAAAAGCGAAGTCTATCGTCTTAATATGCTACGCTACCGCGGTTTTTGAAGCTAGGCCCGGTAGGCGGCACTTTATAATAAATAATAGTCCCTGTTTGTCCAGTTTTGCTCCATTGAACGTAACAGCAATGAGAATGTATGCAAAAAAACTACTTGTCACATACCAAGCTACTAATTTCTCTATCAAAATAAAAAAAAACATAGATGTGTATACGCAGGTAACATACCTTGACGTAGGTATACATCCGTTCCTTTGAAATCCACGGGATGCGAGAAATCTAATTTTGGCTAACAAAGTCACATTTACTGATAAATTATCTAGAAATTGAGGATTGTCATCTAAATTGTGCATTTCGACATGATTCGATTTTATCTCCCTCTAACCTCAAAATCGCAAGCTATGTTCCGAAAAATATAAACAAATTTATAGGTATGAAAAAATTCACGATGTTTCTATATTGCTACAATTCGGGATACAAGTATGCAACGCCGCCCCGGGAACCATTTATTGGATACCCAACACCTCTGAAAGATGTCACCGTAAGTGATTCGCTACTTTAGATCTTTAGATGACTCAGTAGTGGTGTCCGGGTGCAGGGGGTGAGATTTTTCCGGATCTGGGCGGCGAATGCGTCTGAAAAGATCTTCTGGCTTCGTTTTCTAAAAAGACCCCGGATCAGTATCCCCATAGATGACATACCACCTGAGGGGAATTATTTTCCTCGGGGTCTCCTGTGTGGTGTTAATGTAAACAAAAAATTTACTTAAATCTCTATTTTAAATAAATCGTGTTTTATTAAATACTTCCACAACAGTCGCTTACGCGTATTAATTATGGGGTTTATGTAGATACTTATTAGCGGATTTATCATTCGTATTTACTTATCTCCTTCTCAAACCATCTTCAGTAATCCTTATCTTCTTTTCTTAAGAGGTAATATGAACCTCATCGACATAATGTGAGGAGTTATTTCGCCCATTTCCGAATATGACTCGTCAAGGTGAAAAAGAGCGAGTGACTTAAATTATTTATGGATAAATCTTCCATTAATATTATTGTTTTGTGAGTCAATTGGTTATCCGCATGGTAACTAACACAAGTGCCGGGGCGAAATAGTGAAGGGGTTGAAGTGGCAATCGTGAATCAGCTGTGTGTGTGGGGGGGGGTGGGGGAGTGTGGGTGGGGTTTCGAGAGTGGGTGGAATGGTATCGTTTGATAAACACCACGAGCAATATGATTGTGTCAACATTAGAAACAAACATATGAAACAACTTTGTGTCCCGTGCTACGCCGGTAGCTCAATGCCCAAACAGCGCGGGATACCCACTGACGAAATTGGATAAAATTATATTATCTACATTGGCACCTACATTCTACTTTTAATAATAGTAAAATTACTTATTTATATACGCCCCCGCATTTTAAGTTAAGTTCACATACTAGTAATAAGTAATAAGCAATAAGAAACAACAGCAATAACAAAAATCAAGGACTGCCAAGAATTTCATATAATCTTGATAAAATAATTTTTTTAAGTGTTCAATACACGTTGTGCCGATATGTTACTTATTTCCTGGAGTTCTAGCATGGAAGATCGATAAAACCATATATGAAAATGATATTGACCAAATCCGTTATCAACGGTCAGTTATCAATATTTGTTAGCTCGGTCAACGTTGATTGTTAATAGATTTTCCGACCGACGCCGACGATTGATAAATTTTAGCGCGGCCTCCATAATGTCAGATATGTTAGTAATATAATTGTCAATATTCACAGATATTTGAATAATGTCGTTCATTATTCAAAATTACTTGCTTATTTAATGAACGGATTGAACTCACGAAGTTCTTAGTAATGAAAGAAGTCGTCTACGCGATCGATAGACTTAAATGATGCATGTAAGCCGCAATCAACTTATTCTGTTCGACCTTTCAGAAACGAAAATTGTTGAAATATGACTAAAGTCCTCATTAACTAATTAGCTCTCGTTTAGTGTCAAAAAGTTAATGCGGACTGTCTATACATATTTAGGTTATGTTAGTTTAGGTTTTAGTGGTAGATAATCATGCATACATACGCTGAAATTGTCGCATTTTTTCTGTAATTGGAAGAGATACAAAATAAATGCCGATAGCGCGGTTGATTCGATCACTGGGCAGGAAGGTTAGTTGAAGGTTAGTCAAGCCGTGTTTTATTTTATTTAAAAATAGATGTATAGTAAAAAAAAATATTTTTAGGGTCGATTTTCATTCTTTGAGCGTTAGCGATTTCTTTTTGTTTTCTGGTTTCCCTGAGTGATTGAAACCTATTTATGTATTCCATTAGCTTTTACAGTGCCTTATTTTGTTCAATAAGATTTTAAAGTGTCTTGTTGTGTTTCATATGTTTTTACAGTGCATTTTAATTATCTACGGGTATAATGGGTTTTTACAGTGCCTTGTTATATTCCATAAGTTCTTGCAGTACCCTGTTTTATTTCATAAGTTCTTGCAGTACCTTGTTGTATTCCATAAGCTCTTGCACTACCCTGTTTTATTTCATAAGTTTTGCAGTACCTTGTTGCATTCCACAAGTTTAGCATAACCGCTGCAGTGGTTATCCTCCTCCCACGCAACCTCTGCACCAGTCCGAGTGCAACTTGCAGCTTGCACTTTGTCACCGAGTACCGAGTGTGAGTACAGTGCCGGGTGGGTACTGCACTGGGTACTGGTGGCGGGTGCAGGAAACAATACGAGTGGCTGCTCAATATTGCATATTATTTTACCCGTACGCGAACATGGAGGTGGCAATATTGTGGATTTAGGATTCAAAGTTTAGGCGTTTTAGTTAGTAGGAAAATGGTTGAATGCTGTTTCAAACATTTTCTTTCCTTCTTACTAATTCATACAATTTTTATCGGCTTAATTTCGATGTAAAAAGTACACAAATGCGCTTCAAATTTGATCAAATAATTTATTATTATTAGATGCAAATTAGTGATTGGCTATTTTTTTTACAATAGTTCCACACTGGAGGCCCTGAAGAAAATAATCCCCCTTAGGGCCTACGTCATCTTTGGGGATGCTGTGTGGAGCGTTCTTTTTAAAAAAGGAAGGAGAGGATGTTCTGGGAAGGAAAAAGGTATGATGGGTGGATAAGTATCTGCACGGAAAAAAATTTCTCCGTGTGAGGTCAGTGGGTCTATGAGTGACGGACGAATGATTCTATCCCTCCCACTGCGGTGCAAGGTGATGTTCCGAGAGAGCTCTGCTGGAGAAGTCAAAAGGCCTCCCTGAACCAGTCTCTCCCAATCTGGCCTGCCACGCAATTGGCGGGCAGTCGCATTCACCGCCAAGACCCGGACAAACCTCACCCCATGAACCTGGGCACCCCTGATAAGTCACCAAACGTAGCGAACCACTTGGGGTGACCTATGGCAGAGATGTTGGTTATCCAATAAATGGTTCCCGGGGTGGCAGTACCGGCCTACCAAATTACGAGCATCGGTTTTATTGGCTGTCTTTTACCGCCAGACTAGCTTGATTTGCACGGAAGCAACAATTTTTAAATTTATTTATTTATTTTTTACTTAATAGCGCTCTTTTTAGGGGCGTTTACGTGTGAATATTTAAAAACAGACACTATTTAATTTATTATTTGTAGCGGAACTGCCTCAGTACTAAAATTAAAATTAGTTTAGTGATAAATTGAATAGGTCCACTGACTTCACTCCGTTAATTATTACCCTTAGTATTCTGGGTAAAGAGTAATACGTATGGCTGTACTTTATGGTAGTTATGTTAGTTCCAGAATTTGTGAACTGAAATAAATCCTGGCTTCTTGTATTGCGTACTGGAATCCAAAAGAAATTCTGGACTATTAACTCCATCCTTTAAAATTTTATATAGAAATATTAAATCAGTGAAAATCTTTCTCTCTGACAATTTATGCTTATTTACATAGTATAACAGAGTGTTGTAGTTCAAAAAATTGCTTTCATACACATTATAAAACTTAGAAAACTGTAGTGTATAGCTATAATCATATACCTATTTAATAGTCCACGTTCATTCGGGGATGATCGGCACAGCCGAAGATTCCCGAATGAACGCATTGGCAAACAGTCACGGTCGGAGCGCGTCGCGGCCGCCAGACCAATATAGAGCATACCTGTGATCAGACGTTACGTACAATACCATTGTCTTTACGATCATTCGCAATAAACGAGTAAACGAACTTACGTTGTTATTAATAAGAAGACATCGTGGGCTAGTGAGCCACGACACAAATAAGTAGAACATAACAAAAACCTAAGAATTTATTTTGTACTCTTTCAATTATGTTCTATAGGATTATCAGGCTTTCCGTTTTAAGGTTCAATTTAGCCTGCGTGCGTGAGGTGATTCCATCTGGCACATTATTTTGATGTAAGAATATTTGAAATAGTACTATCCAACTACGACGTCAACATTATGACTGTTTTATAAGAAGTATTAATAAATTCTTTAATAAAGAATTTCCAGCTTCCGGTGCATCCCACTGGCATCAATTGTACCAGAGAACGAAATAATATGCATCTGTGTTCCCATTACGACTCGATTGAAGCGCGGTGCCCCGAAATGCACTGCGGGAGTTGAATCGCCCGCTGCAGTTTGCAGTTAGCAATTTAATTAAACCTATTTAGCGGCACTCATATTTGTTCTATTAATTAAATGGTCACCATTTACTCTGCACGGAAGGGCGAAGCTGTAATTGTTGTGCGGAAAACAAACAAACAAATCAATGGAAGGGAAATATTATGATACAAGGGTGGTATTTACTGAGTGCTTTCGGTGAAAACCCATTAATATCGAATAATAACGGGATATATTTATTTTTGTTTCATAATATGCGAGTTTATTATTTCAACTGAGGTTTTTTAAACGTTATTCGAATATTCACCTGTTAGGATGTTATTTCACGGTTCGATCAAGAACAGAATTTGATTGAAAAGTGAAATGTTTGGAAAATGCACAAAGATCATCCCTTATCTTCTGGATCTTCTTCACGTAGTACTATTTCTTGTCGGTGAATTGCTCTCATAAATACAATAATCCAGGGGCGTCTCGTGACTTTTCAGTGACCTAGATAAAAAAGAATAAAGTTTTTTCCAAAATATCAATTTTTCAAAAAAATAAATGATTTTCAGCTACAACAACATCTAGAAAGCTAATTTTCTAAATCTTACCGCTATAGGTATCATCGTCAGACAGGCTGGCAGACCAACTGCGACATCGGAAAAATTTAGAGAACTTTCCTGGCACCAGTTATGTAGGTTTCAAAACAATACGCTGTAGCTAATTTCTCTGCATCTGAATTGGTAATTTTGTCCACGGTATCCCTAATTAGGATAGGATGTGGCGTGGGTGAACGGAATGGAATATGAATTTTTACACTCACAAAAGACACGGAAAAAGTGCCCCAGACGAAAACTTTCGTAGATCAAAGCTCAAACCAAAAGTTCGCTTTTTCATAATAAAAGTGGGTAAAACTAAGCGTTGATTAATTATTTGAAAAATGCTTTCGATTTTTAATTTTCGGACAGTCAGTATCCCACCAAGATTTAATCAAAAATACGTTTTTTTTAAACGGAGATATTTTAGTATTGTTGGAGGATATTGGCAGATTAACTATTTTTACTTAACATTTATTTACATTCTGTGTTACCTCATCTCTAACATTTTATGCAACCTATATTTTGTTTCTTATATTTTATGTTACCTGTATTTTGCCAACCCCTTTTTTATTGTAATTAAAAAAAAAAATGAAATGCGTTATATGTAAAAGTCATATGGGCGTTTAAATAAATAAATACATAAAACGGTGACCTCTAAAACGTATAAGCTTAACTGGCTAGTAGGTGAGTGGACAAATGCGTCAGCTTACCACCCAAGTTCAAACCAATGCTTGCTAAGATCGCACAACGAACAAGTAATATTTTCCGGGTCCTGTGTCCACAATGTGCATCATTTTGGCACCTAGCCGGGGCTCCTTCCAAAGTTGGGGCCCTGTGGAAAATTTTATATATCTTTTTCCGAGTCCTGTGTCCTCAATTTGTACCATTCTCACAGCATCCCCAAATATGACATATTATGGCTTAAGGACCTTATTACCCATCGGGCTTTCCTATGTGGAATTAATGTAAAAAAAAAACGATCCCTAGCTGGGGCTTTCATCCTGAGGTTGGGGCCTTAGGCCGTGGTCTCTCGGGCCTTGGCGGAAGTCCGGCCCTGGCCAAGGTGACACGTTACGTCTAAATCTGGCACTAAACCTGTCACATTTATTACAAAAAATAACAGATTTGTAGTTCCAATAGCCAAAAATAAACATATTCATTATACACGCAAAAAATATTATGACACGTGCTAAGATCGGTATTTTTAAACATTTAACGAATGTGTCGACAGTACTATCATCGTCCATTCTTTATCAGTTAATATTATTTATTATCATTTATTATAATTTATTGTTATTCCCGGTCGCGGTGCCTCCAGGGACGATCAATATTCCCAACAGTGCGGCCAATGTCCCGCGGTGGTTTGTACAACAAATGGAAAAATGTATTTATTCTGGTGCGTTCGTGTTTATTTTTTCGAGTCTGTTTCGCGGTCACTGTCTGCGCTGGATTAATAATTGTCTCCCCTCGTGCCCTACGGACTGGTTCGTTGCAGCACTAATTAGCACGAAAGTATTCAGAACGCTCCGCAAAAAGTCCAACCGGAAACGAACGTTTTTAAAATTACTACCAAATATTGCTACGTCCTTTTGGGTGAGGCATTAATTTTCCTAACGCATTTAGAAAAGCAAATTTGGCACGTGAAAAAAGAGCTAAAACATTTAAAAAATTTGAACGTTACAAAAATTGTAGCTCCATGGATCATTCAAATTTTAAACTAAATGGAATGTTTTATTGATTGGGATATCGATAGAGTCTCTTTTCTGGGCATGATTTTTCATTTGCTCATCAAAAGGTTTGTTTATTAATTCTGTGTCCAAAGCGTTCCAGTAAACTGTTTTGTATCTTTCGCCAAACAGCCCGCATCTTTCTCTCTGTTTTGTTCTGGTTGCAAATGGCCATTAATATGATTGGCCAGATGCTGTTTGATTAGGTACCTGGCCAGATTTTATCTGTGGTGTAATTTATCATAACGAGTGTTAATTATGTACGCGAGCGCGAGGGGTGAAGTATGATAGAATGATAATAGTAACCCTTTCGATATCTCTGCCGTTTTTTTAATGCGATCATTGATCATGAATGTATTTGGTGATTTTTTATAATCTGTCTTATTAATAATGGCCTATTTAATAATGGACGCTTAGATAGTTTAGACTTAAACAACAAGTACATAGAGAGGTTGAACAGAGATACGAGTTGGCACAGTTTCTCTTTCTGGTATTTCTAAGTCAATCAAACTATTTAATGACCTCCATTGCATAATGAGCTTTTGAGCTGTAAGTGTCAACCTAGAGACCATAGTCAAATAAAGTGTTAAAAAGAGCTCTTTTTTCATTTTTATGTGAATACCGCAGATGAGCCTTAACTTCTCCCAACCATCTGGAGCCAGTGTTATACATTCCCAATTGGGGTAGGTTGTGAGGCTGAAGATAGTGGGGAAGGGAAGGAGATGGGGGAGAAGAAGGAGATGGGGGAGTTGAAGGTGGAGAGTACCTTGCTATTCAAATCTGGTGGTAAAGCCATGTCAAGCAACGGTTCAATTCCGAATGGTGGTCTTACACCCGGGTGATACTGAGAGTAGGTATCTTCCACTCTGGAACGGGCCGCAAATTATTTAAAATAAAAAAATATATATATTGATTGTTGATGAGAAAGACAAAGATTAACTCAAGAATATTTGAAAATCTCCTTAGTGAGTGGAAAATGCTGCCTTAATAAAATATACCTTATATTATTTTAAATGATATTGCGAAATAACTCGACTCAATCCAATAAAATTTAATTAAGCACTTTAACGTCGGGATTTTAACCCGCCACCACCGAATTGCTAGTCGAGATCAATACCCCTCAACCACGGAGGCCGTCAAATCTAGAGATAATGTTTTTTTTCATATTTAGCTTCCTCATGGTCCTGAATTTGACTCAGTTGTTGACGTCTACACTCTGTTGAATTATTTATTAAAATCACCTTCCAAGTACAAGCATTAAAATGAATTTATTATAATTACAAGTTCGCAAGCAATACTTTTGTTTCCCTCTCGTATTTAAGTATTTCAGTACAAGTATATGGATGTACAGTACTGGTTAGCTCAAAGGACCCGAGGCGACACGTTCCGGCTACCACATCACCTGACTTATGGAGCCTTTTTAACGATCATCGCAATAAGCAACACCTCCACACCGCCCCCGAAATTATGAGCGGCACTGTAGCTCTAGATTTATGATAGCAAAACAACAAACTGCTGGAAAATAATAATATGAAATAGAGCTTTCAAAATTACATGCAAATTCTGTATTAGTAGAAAAAAATACACAGATTTTTAGGGTGATCGACTAGTCCTTGAAAAAATCGAAATCGGAAGAGCCCCGCCTCTTTTTGTGAGGGATTATGAAGTTCTTGACTAGACTTGACAACCAACGCGCCAGTGGTAAAATTTGTAAAAAATTATATTTAAATAACAAAAAAAAAAATTATTAAAATACACAGTAAAACTTATGGGCTTAATTAAAACAAAATTATAAAACAAAGAATATAAGACTAGAATCGCCCTTTAATCAAATTTGATTGGAGACAAATGCGCCACAGACTTAGTACCTTTTAGTTCTAGATCTAGACCATTTAGCACGCGGTCTGTCTCCCCTACACTTGCCTGAATTGTATATCGTTATCCCATTTGAATGTCGTTATCATGGTGAAATACAGTTTTGTGTGGAATTACAGGCCTAAAAAATTAAATCACGAAGCACACCCATAAGACACTGATTGTGTTATTCTTTATTTATGTACAAAATGAACACTTTTCGACTTCTATAATTAAAACATGCACCAGTTGTGTGGTTTGTTTTTTTGTTGTTGATTACGTCATTAAATCGTTTTACAAGCCAATATCTAAAGTTCATCTAATGTTTTTGTAGGTAATAATTACCTTCAAAATATTTACCGTCTCTACCTTTTTCTTCTTTTCCCTAATGACCTTGAATATTCATTATAGAGTATTTAAAAAACCAACACACACACGCACACTCACACATTACACATACTCTGCATTCTCCATAATTTCAAAAAAAATAAACTTTCTTTCTCTTTCTAAAAGCATTTGTCAAATCTGAAACTAGAGAAACTCTATCGAAGGGGCCATGAAGTGCTGCAACTTCCTCTTCTTTATTAATCATTAAAATACCTGCACACAAGAGGGCTTGTGGAAAATATTTTCCCTCAGGGCCCATGTCATCTTTGGGAATGATGTGTGAAGGGTCTTTTTGAGGAAAGAAGGCGCGAATATGGGTCTTAATTTTGTGGAAGGGAAGAAACACAGGAGTGCGCAAATCATTCCACTGCCCAGCTATAGTATCTTAAGAGTGAGGCGTAGAATCGATCCGTTTTCAAAATGTCTTCCGTGTACAAATATTGTAACTCTCGTAACCTGTTTCATTTTTTTAATGCAAATTTCATAATGTTCACCAGTATGCATATAGAAATATTCAAGAATTCAAAAAAAATTAATAGCAATCGCATGAATAGTATAAGAAATAATTTCATAACGCCAGAGTTTACTATCCTATAACCATCCCAGGAATGGATGCACGGAATGGCCGTGTGTAACATACGAACAAACAAACAAACATTAGATCATAATAGATGACCAAGACTCCCTTCCTCCATGACTAAAAAATGCACACTTTGTGATTCGTGACACAATAAACAAGTGATTTATACTCTTTCATCTAACCAATTTAGAAACACCAGCCATTTGCATTCACTTGTTACAAACTGACAACAATCCCTTTAGCATTTCGTTTCAATAAAGATATTTGCAGTATTTACAATACTTCATAAACAAGTCCAGAATTATAACGGCGTCATAAATCAGGACGAAACGAGTTGCAGTATTAAATGCTTAATGCAATATATCGCGTCTTCTCTGTTTCGGGAATATAGAGACATTAGTCAAGGGCGAATGAGAAATGATTATCTTGCCGGCCGTTGAAAGAATATTTTATTGGTTCTCAAATTTGAATTCTTTAATTGGCTCGGGAGATGTAGGTTGCCTCCGTTTACAAATGAAAGAACAAAATGATTATGCATATTTATTTATTTATTTAACAATGTATTGCGACAGCTGCAAAGCCGATTTTTGCAAGGTCTAAGAAGGTTAGCAGTCGACTCCAAAACTGACAGCGTCTTAATATGGGACTTGAAAAATTTTACATTTTACAATTTTTCGTTTTAAATCTTGATGTATGTATTTTTGCGTGAAGTGCTTTTACCAGAAGGTTATTGAAGTAAGACTTCTTAAGGGGCATTACGAGGGGTAACTCAAGTCGTTTATGGACGGAAGTAACATTTTAAAACGGAAATGACGTTCGATTTATATTTCATCATATTAACGTCGTAGGTATTGCAACAATGAGTGCGAAGCCTAGCAACGAATAACAAAACGTCAAAGCAAACTCAAACGTCAGAAGTCACCCGTTTATTTTTGTTTACTGATGTATATGGTAAGTTCAACAGGTTTTTGTTAAGTTCAACAGATTTTAGTGGACCCTTTTGATTTGTAATATTTCTTACGATGAATATTAACCCTTTTCCTCTCTGATTCTTGTGAATTCTAGCTATTGAAGTAAAAAGTGGCAGTAGTGGGATAATAAACATATTGTTGTTATAGAATTCAATGACTGAATCGCAGGAAAACTTTACCCCTTCGTCTATAAATAATTATAAACAAAAAAAATCAACAACCTAATCACGTTCCGCCGCCTTAAAAATGTAAGTTTTTATTTAGTTTTTAGTCAAAGAAGTTTTACTACAACCGCGCGTAAAGGTTAGAAGCACTCAAATTTTTTTTACGTTAGCTCCACACAGAAGGCCTTGAGGGAATTATTTATTTTATGTCATCTTTGGGGATGCTGTGTGGAGGGTCTTTTTAGAGAAAGGAAAGGGAGGAAGTTATGGGAAGGAAAAAAATGTATGAGGGGTGGGTAATGTGTTCAGGAGTGCCGGACGTATGAACTGCGGTACAAGGCGATGGGTTGAGAGAGTCCGGCAGGAGAGGTCTAGGTTAGGTCTCCTTTAACCAGCCTTTCCCGATCCGGCCCGCCATGCGTTAGGTGGGCAAACGCATTTGCCTCCAAGACGCAGATAAGCCTCACGCCATGAACCCGGATACACCTGCTAAGTCACTAAACGTACAGAACTACTTGGGGTGGTCTATGGCTGGGGTGTTGGTTATTCAATAAATGGCTCCCAGGGCGGCGCTATCAATAAACGTCTCCTAAATTGAGTCCCAGGTTGTTATAGACCTCTGCTATAATGGTAAACAATAAATTGATATCTATGTAGGGCATACAATGTTATTACAATTTGGTTGTTAAGTGTGGGGACCGCCGCCCCGGGAACCATTAATAGACACACCGATCCCCAGATTCCTATCCCCAAAGATGACCCAGGCCCTGAGAAGAATTATTTTTTTCAGGGCCTCCTGAAAAAAAAAATATATATATACTAAGACTTGATACCACCAAATGTTTGTTTAATTCAAACTCTTTTCCTTATTCATACTATCCGGGCATCTTCAACACCCGCAATATTAAATCCCTTCCTTCAGCTCTTACCTTAACCCCGCTGCTAACAACGCTGCCCAACTGGGTGGCACCATAGTTCCCCTGTCTTGACTGTAAAGACAAGGGCCCTTTGTGAGGGTCAATTAAAAAAAATTATATAATTATTAAAAATTGTTTTCAGGGAGTTTTGAAAATTGATGATTTTATAGATTAGATTTAGCTTTGCCGCTCGCGCCGCCATATTAAAATTAAACAAGAAAAAAAAATCTACAACTTATGTATTAACAATTTTTTTGTAAAATCAATAGTTTTTTTCAACGTACGAGCGCCGCAAACTATTGTTCATCTACACCACCACGAGTTTTTCATATATTTCTCTAAAATATTTTACTGTTGTTGGAGGGATAAAAATTAGATATAAGTGAATAAGGTATAGGTATAGTATAATAAAAAACAGGTATACTTCGCAACAAATATATTCAAATGAAAGTATCATTGATAAAACAGCCATAGATCACATTTTATTCTTGCATGCCTTCAGTTGCTGTGATACAACATGTGCACTCTTTAATCAGGGAAAAATTAAATTTATTAATGCACTCCGAAAAAATCCAAATTTAAAAATCGAAACGCTGGTCTAGAGATCATTATTTCCTGAATTAGACGGTTACAGTGATGTCAAAATTGCCATACAAGTTTAATGAGAAAATGTTTTCATTAACAGCAAAGGAATAACTTTTCATTTGTAAATACACGCAAATTACTTATTACTTATTATTGCAATAACTTGCAATCATTATAACAAAAAATACATCGATGCTGATATCTTGTTGTGTACTTTAAACTCTTTCAAACATATAATTAATGGAGCTTTATAATAATCAATTCATTACTAAATACTCGTAGATTAATTTATTGTAACCAAACTAAAAAGTTGATACCATACTTTTTTCTTGTATTTTTTGTATTTGAAAATTAAAAAGAATGTAATACGTATATGTCTATATGCGTGCAATATATTTTACAAATTTTCTTTTTTGGTGAGTACTTTCATTTAACTTTTATTTTACGAAGTGCTAAAAAAAATAAAAATTGTTAATAATTATTAACTTTTGTATTTATTATTTGGGCATGATGTGAACAGTTGTTATTGGGTTGTAACCTAATTATTATAATCGATTGTTTTCTTTTATGCATGTAATGTTAAATAAAATAAAATAAATTATCGATTGTCTCGAATTCGCTTGAGAGTCATTTAAATTTTCGTTAATGAATAAAAAATGTTGGTTTATTGTTCACATTTTGATAAACTAATGGCTTAAATATTTCATGAAACTACAAACACTGAAAAAACGATAAATAAACTCGATTAGAATAAATTAGTTAGGCGTTAAAAGAGATAAAATCAGAAATCATTTCTAATATTTGTTTTCCCTGAGGCTATCTATCTCTCTGAATTTATATGCATGTTAACAAGCTGAGATTTCCAGATATGAATTATGATAACGATATATCGATTCATTTATTTAGATGAACACAAAAATATATTTATATTCACCTGTAATTGAGTTTTTCAAGGATTTATCAATGACATAGTAGCGTTTATAAATCGTTTGCCTGTAATTAATTTTATTTTATTGACATGTCATTTTACAGTCTGTAATTAACAAGTAGGAACGTAAATGATCAATGACAATGACGCATTAACACTTCGATGACGGTAATTTATTAGATATTTTAGTATGTACCACCGCAGACCCGCTAAAAATCACGGGATTGTCGGAATGAGGTATTTTCTCAAAATTGAGTACCGTTAAAAATATGTGCAAGTTTTAAAGATTATTTTTACTGATTCTGATAATTTTACTAAAAATGTGTAATTTGAATATTTTTATTCGTAATTATTGATTTAAAAAGCCGCACAGCTAAAAAAGGTTCCATTTGGCTAAAATACGTCATCGTGACATAGAAAACGCCAATGTTGAAAATGAAAAAATTATTTTATTTTATTTGTTTGTTAGAGGAAGGTACTTTATCGCTTGTCTAAAATTCTTCAAACAATCAGTTACGATTTAAACAAATGAAACTCAAATTCAAAGCAAATTACAGATCATTGAACCAGTGTTACGCAGAGCATAGCGACAACCGTAATTAGTACTATAGTAATATATTGTCTAGGTTCTAGGTACATACTGGAAATAAAAGAGACTAATGTTGTTTGGCATGTTTTTTTAATAACACCACACGGAGGATCAACAGTTTCCCTTTCGATTCTTATCTACCTCTCATACATTTTTCCTTCCCAGAACTTCCTCCCCTTCCTTTCCCTAAAAAGACCCTCCACACAGCATCCCCTGAGATGACAAACCTTGACGGATTTTTTTTAGCTACTGTTAAAAAATAACAAATAGGTATTAGGTATACCAGCGACAGTTCTAGACTTTAATGAGCTAGAGCGCTAAGATTGAAAAATACAACATTATTGGTGTTGTTGCAGCCGAAAATGATTTCTTTTTAAACTCTTTTTTTGGACGAAGATTTTTCAGTCTGGGGAGGCACAAAATCCCCAAAATAATAAAAACTTTGAAATTTAAAAAAAAAACAATTATTTTCAGCTACAACAACATCAGTAATCTCGTATTTTTCAATCTTAACACCTAGCTCATGAAAAGTCACGGGCCGCCACTACTACACATACTATACGTCAATCGCAATGAATGAATTTGAATATAGTTATTAATAATATTTTCAATGATAACTACACCTTGCATTTATCTCATTAGATAAAATACATTATTTTACACCTCTAGAAATCTGTTCTGAGATTCTTTTGGCGGAAGTGTGAGCGGAAGGAGCTGATAAGGCGAGATAACATCATAATAGAGAACTTGTTGTTTGCGGTGTCTTCTGTTGTACCATTATCTCTTCTGACAAACAGACTGTACCTTCTGTAGTACCTGCCTACTGTGTTACTCCCACACTATTCTTATTTGAAGAGACACGAAGAGAGATACGAAGACAACTGTAGAATATTCTCTTCATAAAGAAAAGTAATTTTTACGCACGTGGAAGTGCTACTCCTACTCGTTTCGTATTAATTTGAAGACTAGACTTGAAGTTTATAATAAGAAGGTACCTGCGTATTATGTTTATATGAAAAGTTACGTTGGTACACAATATCTATACGCTAAATTACTATTTAGAATTATCTTGACTAGGAATTGGATTACATTATGAATATGAAAAAATATGCTATGGATACATCGAAGCTTTTCCTACCTTCTCTATTTATGGGAATTACAATAAAATTAATTAAAAAAAAAACACAATATAAGCGTAAGGTACTAAATAATTAGTTTTTCCATCACATAAAATGAAGTTATAACATAAGAAACAACTTTATTTTTTACTATTTCCATTGAATAACTTTTTTCATTCTTGTAAAATTATTCATAAAAAAAATAAAAACAACTTTTTACATTCCTCGTGCAGATAATACCAAAAATTCGCAGAGTGCTAAAGGGGTAAGTCAAATATTTCTGAACGATGAACTGAATATAATAATTGTTATATGTTGCATACGAAAGCTCAAGTATAATATTTATTTATTTGTTTGTATTAATACGTCTATATGGACATTTACAAAACATGTTACATACATAATTATTTTGTAGAACAGTAATATGGAGGCAGGGAAGAATAGTAGGTTTTATGCTAACATTGATGTATTTTTATTTATTTATTGATGCAATATTTTTACATTTTATAATAAAATTCAATAATGTTGGCCTCACTAGGTGGTTTACCCGTGCTTATTGAGGAATGTTATTATAGCCTGTTTGTCACTATATTCCACGCTGTTGAACACATCTACTACTTCTGAGAAAGCATATCCAACTGCATACAAGTGAATATCTAAATGACTCAGTCCTGGTACGTTTTTAGATTTTCCCGGCCAAAAGCATTTTCGTTGTTTGTTTTTGGGGTGTTATGCCGTGTTGTGCTACCTCCTTCTTTAGCCGACGTTTCGGACAGCGTTGCAGTGTCCATCATCAGGGCAGATCCGGCAGACGGATCTGCCGGAAAATCTTGGGAAAAATTGTGAGATTGAAAGAAATGACGTAGGATTATGAGAATGATTAGACGAAGGTTGGGATGTGCCTGTATGTGTTTATTTCGGTTTGTTCAATATCCTGACATGACTAAAGCCATTTCTAGTTAGGTTTAATGATGGTCTAACACAATAGATACGAAAAGAAATCTTTCTTATGTTAGATTTTACTTAGTGGTTAAATTGTCATTTAAAGACATAGGATGAATAAAATGTAATATATATGTACAATTCTAAGAAGTTGCACGTAAAAAAAGTATTTGCATAATAAAGTATCTCAAGTTTCACTTCATCACTAATAAATTTACTGAGGTACTTACCCAAGACCTTGCGGTACCCGTGATTTAAAAAAATGTAAAACATTCGATAAATAAACTTGGTGCTTCCGAAAAATCTTATATTCTCCAATGGTAGATAACTTACCATGCTTGTCTATTATTAGTTACCTTGGCCTTCGGATAGTAGACGGCTGCGGTTACGTCTATGGACGTCAGACTGCGCGGGCGTGCAGAATCACTGACCGTCTTACACTATGTTCTGTGGGGCGGGCAGGACGGCCGAAGATCGTGGGCAGATATAATATTTCATATTAGAATTTATCAAGCAATTTCTCAAGTTCAGATAAATTTATCTGTAAGCAGGGGTGACTGTTGACGTGTTATCTATTTGTGCTCGAATTACCGAAATCATTGTTATAAAGTTGGACATTTTTTGACGCTGATGGAGGGAGGGGATTTTTTTGCGGTATTGATAAATTTTAGCTAGTAGTTCTTATAGCTAGTAGCGCGTACTCGCATCTAAAAAACTGTGTTTCTAATTTTCTCTTACTTAATTCATAAAAAAATCAAAACAAAATTTTCCTCTGATTTGTAAGTATCTAACTCTTTAATCTTCCTAAGCATTTTTTTGTATTTCGAATATGTGTAATGAGAATTTATAAATCTTTTCCAGAGAAATGTCGCTATCTAAATGACAATTCTTTCTTGAACTTTCATCATCCATGAACATAATATTGAAAAATCTGAATAACAAAGTCCAAAAAAAGACGAAGATTTAACATTAAAAACAAAATTTTTTGAAACATTAAAACGACCACTATCTTGAAACGGAAATGGAATGAACAAACCAATTTACAGACAGAAGAAATGCAAAACGGTTGAGTTAAAATTGGACTGAAAACCATCTATTATGATTTCAGGCTAGATTGTTTTTTGGCTCTACTAGTGCGAATTGATTGAAATTTAGAAATTCTACTAAGAATGATGGTCTAACGATGATTCTGAAAGAAAATTGATTAATTTCATGCACCCACTAGTAATTAATTTCCTATATTTAATAGACTGAAAAATGACAAAATGGCAACCCGACAGTTGATCCCCGACATTTGGCCCCCCAAAATTATAATTAGGTACGATAAACATTTTTTTTGTGTTATTTTCCAATGTCATACCTAAAATCGATATTTTACCATTTACACAGGAGGGCCTGAGGAAAACAATCTCCCTGGGGCCAATATCATCCTTGGAGATGCTGTGTGGAGATTTATTTAAGGGAAAAGAAAAGGAAGAAGTTCAAGTGTGAATTGTATATTATAAATCCCGGGGCCAATAGTCGGGGGATCAAGTGTCATAGAATCGTATTTTCATCCCTCCCTAAAAACTTGAAAGTAAATTAAAGAAACTAAATCATGTGAATTGGAGTTTTCAACCATTTTATGTAAATAATCACACATAAAAAAAAAAACTTGTAAAATGTTAATTTCTCATAAATCGCAAAAAATATTTTCGTGAAAAAAAATTGTATACGGAAACAAGTTTAGTTGTAATAATAAAATAATGTAAGAATGAGTTGTCTGCATTACATAATGAGGTCATCCACCCATTAGGTGCCATCGACCCACTTTCCCAACCTTCACCCAGAATCCGCTAGATGCCGCCAGCCATCAACCAACCTACCGCAAGCAAGCCAGCCACCAAGGCTGCTGGTACTTGTAAACACGGAGCAAAAACAGTGGATGTCGCTAGTAAAGGGGATCGATTGATTTTTTTATTAAACATAATATCTGTGTGATAACAGATAAATAAACAGTGATCTTAAAAAAAATATTGGCAAATTTATCTTTGTTTGATTAATTTCTGTTAATTATTTAAAATAATAAATTATAGGTATTGTTATAATAACAAATATATTGTTGTATAATACATTATGAAATAATAGGTTTATTAAGTTTGCTGAACTACTTCTTCTCGAACTCGGTCTTGGCACACACTCCTTGCCTCATTTACATTCATACATACTCTTCTATTATTCTGACTCTTGACATGGCCCAACCCAAGTAACTGATTTACTTGATCGTACCACGTCTTCCTTGGGCGTCCTCGGCTTCTTCTACCATTCACATTTGCGTCATAAATTCTCTTTAGGTACATTCCTTTCTTCATTCATTGGCTCAACATGCCTTAACCATCTAAGATTCCCTTTCTTAATCTTACTTATTAGGCTCACATCAGCTTTGCGTTCTTTTCGGATCTCCATATTTCTCACACGATCATACATGGTTTTACGACACATACGCCTCAGGGATCTCATTTCTATAGCATTCAGTCTACTTTCATCCATTCTCTGCCGGTTCCATGCTTCACTGCCATACATCCGGGTAGGTACCAGTATTTTAATTTACATTCATTAAGTGCTTACATAGTTTTATATTTCTAAAATTGTTAACATTGGTCCCTTTTTTGTTTTCCTCCTATGAATATTGTTTTATTGAGACTGTTAATCTTCCCAAAATAAATAATTTAACTAGTACGTATATTAATCACAATTATGTACTCCAATTTGCCGAATTCAGAATTTGAGAAATGAATATAAGGACACATCATTTATTAAGTATAAACACCTCGTAGTAAGATGTATATCGGAAAAAAGATCAATAATATTTAATTGAATATACCACATAGTTCCCCTTGGCTTAATCTACGAATTGTAATTATCCCACTCTGTTGTTTCTCTATCTTGCGTGGTAGGGTATCCTGCTTTTATCTAACTCGTATTTGATTTTGTTTTAGATAATGTTGTTGATTTTGTTTTTGATTTTGTTAATGATTTCGTTTTGGATTTTGTTTTAGATTTTGCTTATAATTTTATTTTTTGCTATTGTTTGAATTGTTTGTAATGCTTATTTAGATGTACTTTGCTTTATAATTTTATTTTTTCTTTTGTGTGAATTGTTTGTTTAGATGTAATTTGTTAATAAAAAAATGAAAACATGTAAAAGCTTAGCAGGGCGTGAAATACAAAATAAATAAATAAATATTTGCGGCACGTTCACAAAAAAAATGTTTTGAGACAGATCAGTGCGTTTTTTTCAGGTGGACAGTTGATTTTTTTAACGTGAATAACGCGCAAAAGTTCTCAGCCACTCTGAAGCCAGTGAGACTATGGGATATGTTGTGATTATGAAGGGGAAGGAGATTCAGAGTGGAAAATGCTCTCAGAATCGCCCTGGTGTTAAGACCACCTTCAGAATTCAAGCGTTGATGGCTATTTAAAATGTGTACAGTCGTGTTTTTGTGATCACATCACAATAGCCAGGTACTCTTACGCCTTCCTCTTCCCATCTGTTTTAAAAATGTGAACACCTCACAAGAGTCCTAACTGCTCCCGTCTGGAGTCAGTATTGGAGTGGGGAAGGGGGATTGGGAATAGGAAGGCCGAGAAGAACCTGGCTATCGGATCTGGTCATCAAATACTCACGTGAATACCTCCCAAGAGTCCTAACTGTTCTGGAGGCAGTGAGACTACGGTATCCCCGATGGGGGGATGTTGTAAGGCTGACAGTAGTGGGGAGGGGAGGGAGATTGCGAAGAGGAAGGCCAAGAAGAACCTGGCTATCAGATCTGGTCACAAAATACGGTTAAAGTCATTTCAAGCAACGTTTCAATTCGGAATGGTGGTCTTACACCAGGGCGATACTGAGAGTATCTTTTACTCTGAATCTCCTCCCCCTTCATAATCACAACATACCCCAATTGGGGATGCCACAGTCTCACTGGCTTAAGAGTGCTGAAATCAGTTATAACTTTTCCGCTTTATTCACATTAAAAAAAATCAAACGTCCACCTGAAAAAAACGCACTGATCTGTCTCAAAACATTTTTTTCGGCCGCCTCGGAATTTATCCAATTATTTCAAGAAATATGTAAACTCAAAAAACTTTCTTTTGTCGATTTAAAATTCAATGAAGGTGAACAACATTGTTAAAACAAAAGATTTTATATCTGATTTGTGCGTTTTTTAAAATTAATTTCCTTGAAAAAAATCGCTCAAAATTTTCGGTGTCATCGGGACGGCTTAATAATAATGTTCTTTATGGTCTCGGTGAAATGTTAGATTGGTAGCGGTTGAGTCGATATATATAACATAGTACCGTGCCTTTTAATGGTTTTCGCGATTAGTTGTATTTATTTCGAGGAACGCTGTAGTAAATAATTTACAGATCGCGTTTTCCACAAAAAAATTTAACATTTATATTTTTTAATACTTTTATTTGAAATCACACATTAGTTGGTACTTCCATATGCCTGGAAAACTGTGGCATCCCCAATTTAGGAAATTTCGTAAGATTCTAAGGCAGTGGGAGATAACTGGCATTTGAACTGGTTACTAATTAAACCGTTTGAGGGAAAACATATCATTTTTGAATTTTAGGCTTCACTGGTGCAATTCTGAAAATATCTTCCACTCTAAATATACGAGTATACTTGGGTTCTTGTGATGTTGTTACAAAGCTTTGTATTTCTTAATACTGGATGCTAATTTACCTCCGACGATCTTTTTCAGAAATATTTTAAATTGGTTACACAATACACGAAATGTTGTTGTCATATAGTGGAACACCATGAATAAGCAGAAGAAAACGTGTCAAAAAAATTCACAAAAATCTTATAAATAATTTCTTTGTAAAACATGATCGAATGGAAAATATTTTTCATTGTGCTTGTAGTTTTACACATCTTTCTAAATTCTCAAGTCAATGGTGAACAATAAATCTCTAATATCCTTAATAAAATGCGAAATTCAGCGGTCTCGAAACAAGAAGTAACAAGATTCTGTTTTCATTTTCGTTATAATCTGCGGATTACGTACCAAATACATCAGAATCCAGGTTATTCGGCACGCGCTTTTCACGAATAATAATTAACCCTGAAAGTTGCGTTCTATTCGGGGTAAAAAAGCGGTGGCCGCGGCCGCAGGGTTCGTCACCCCGCACTAGCGCCGCGCCGCGCCCCCGACATCTACACTATTATTCCTGGACTCGCAAACAAAGGGATAGGGGTCGCGAATCACAGGAGAATGAACACTTTTCCTTTCTGATTTAATTAAAATACCTATTTTTTAAATACAGATCAATCCGTAAAGCTCTCAGTGACTTTTATTTACTCAGGAAACTAGTTGATACTTTTTACTTCAATGATCCTCCATGACAAATACAAAAACCAATCATTTGCTGAAAAAATCAACCACAACATATCCAACTAATTAACTAACCACCACGCCGTTTCCCCGCCGGGGTAGGCAGAGAGGAAGGGCCGCCAAACACCTTGGTCTTGGCACACACTCTTTGCCTCATTCACATTCATACATCGTCTCATACAAACTCTTCTATTTTTCTGACTCTTGATATGGCCCGACTCAAGTATCTGATTCACTTGATCATGCCATGTCTTCCTCGGACGTCCCCTACTTCTTATACTATTCACACTTGCATCATATATTCTCCTTACGGTTTTAAAAAAATGTGATTTAAAGAAAAATAGGTACAAACTGACATTTTTACGTTATCTCCACACAGGAGGCCCTGAGGAAAAAATCCCCTCAGGGCTTATGTCATCTTTTAGAGAGACTTTATAGGGAACGGAAGGAAAGAATGTTCTGGGAAGAAAAAATGTATGAGGGGTAGGTAGGAATCTGGGAGTCACGTGTTCAGGAGCACGAACGTATGAATTGCGGTGCAAGGGTCGAGAGGCTGGAGAGGTCAAAAGGTCTCGTTCAGCCAATCTCTCCCTATTCGGTCCGCCACATGGAGGTGAGCAAAAGCATCCGCCGCCAAGACCTACACAATCCTCACCCTACGAACCTTGGCACCAATGCTAAATCACCAAACGTAGCGAAACGCTTGGTGACCTATGTCAGGGGTGTTGGTTATCCAATAAAAGGTTTCTATGGCGGCGGTACCCGTACCCGCCTCCTAAATTGAAGATGCAACCCTGAAAGAAAGCTCTTGCTTTTCTTGAATCTAGACAAATGTTTTTTCACGACGTAATAAATTTATTATTTTATACATGAAATTCAATGAAGTTAACTGCTACGGCATTATTTTTTATTTTAATTTTATTTCTTATTAGTTTCTATGGAAAGTTTGAACGTGATGTAAGTAGAAAGTATAATATACGATGAGAAATGTTACAGTTTTCACAGTCCTGTGCTATAAGTTTCAACCCTTCGTCGGAGGTCTTAGGCTCTACTCCCGACCAAACAAACGAGAATCACTTTAATGTTTAGTGAAACCTAAATATGTAAAATATACCAAATATATTGTGAATTCGATCTGCTTGTAATGATTTTACATTTGTCCTATTTATTACCCTTGGCCTCCCCTAAAGACCGGTCTCTTGCGACCAATTTCACAAACAATACCTCAAACATTACCAAAAACATGGGACAGGGTCACAACGTTTGTTGTTTTCCATGGGCCACGGAAAGTAAACACATTGTGACCCCGACTTAACTATCCACAAAGTGTGTAAAAATTTTCGTCTGAGGAGACGCCGCTTGAGATGAACACTAATCGGACAACTGAGGAATAAGAATTGAACAACATTTTTTGGAATCTCTTTAACTATTTAAAATATACATATTTCAAAGCTTCTTAATTTTCAGCACGCACCTGGACTAAATTATTTTATGCTACAATGAAGCATATACAGCAGCCAACTACCGATGCAAGCTATTAAATTCCCGAAATGCATATAAAAGTAGCAATCGATTTGTTAAGATTTCAGGTACACAGGTACTGAAATTTTTTTTTTTTTTTTTTTATTTTTAACTTTTTAACTTAAAGAGTTAAATCTCAAATTATAACATTTTGATTAATGAAGATAATATTCGCGAAAGTCAATCGAAAAATCCGAAACAGAAAAATCAGATCAAGATATGGATACATCTGGGACTCGAACCCAGAACCTCTGGCAATCCGGGCCAATTGCCAGAGGTCCTGGGTTCGAGTCCCAGATATATCCATATCTTTTTATAATGTGAAATATTAATTGCTTATACTGGCCACCCTAATGGTTATGGTAACATAACAACATAACAACATAACAACATAACAACAACCTCTGGCAATCCGGGCCAATTGCCAGAGGTCCTGGGTTCGAGTCCCAGATATATCCATATCTTTTTATAATGTGAAATATTAATTGCTTATACTGGCCACCCTAATGGTTATGGTAACATAACAACATAACAACATAACAACATAACAACATAACAACATAACAACATAACAACATAACAACATAACAACATAACAACATAACAACATAACAACATAACAACATAACAACATAACAACATAACAACATAACAACATAACAACATAACAACATAACAACATAACAACATAACAACATAACAACATAACAACATAACAACATAACAACATAACAACATAACAACATAACAACATAACAACATAACAACATAACAACATAACAACATAACAACATAACAACATAACAACATAACAACATAACAACATAACAACATAACAACATAACAACATAACAACATAACAACATAACAACATAACAACATAACAACATAACAACATAACAACATAACAACATAACAACATAACAACATAACAACATAACAACATAACAACATAACAACATAACAACATAACAACATAACAACATAACAACATAACAACATAACAACATAACAACATAACAACATAACAACATAACAACATAACAACATAACAACATAACAACATAACAACATAACAACATAACAACATAACAACATAACAACATAACAACATAACAACATAACAACATAACAACATAACAACATAACAACATAACAACATAACAACATAACATAATAACAACATAACACGGTGTTATTAGCGATTGGCAGGCAATTATGGTATTGCCACCGATTTGTGTTTTTTTTTTTGTTCTCTTCATTCATTACCATCTGTTTCGGGCGGGTGGTTTTGCGAAAACGTCTGCTGCCAGGTTTTTTTTCATCTATGTGTGATTTAAAACCGCGGAGAGAGATTGCAATATTTGGGACTCATGACATGAGCTACCCTACGGGTCTTATAACCAAAATAAAGACCAGATTACGTATTATTTTTTAATTGATAAACTAACGTTTAAGACAAGATTTTTTTTATGCATAGCACAACATAATACCAGATTACGAGTTATAATTGAAGTTTCTCCATCAAACACATACCCCTTGGAATTCGGCGGGACCAGCGCCAGATTGCTTCGTCAGGAGAGCGATAGATCAAGATCCTGGACACAATTGGTAACACCATAATACAAAAAAAAATTGGATGTGTAAACAACCTCCATGGAAACTTATTAGGTGTAGAAATATATTCTCAGTAATATTTCCTATTTTTTGTTGATGTAAGTAAAACATTTTTTGATATTTCATGTATACTTTTTTTTATCTATACAAATTTTCTTAATTTTATTTGTTGTATGTCTGATATGTAGAATTTTTCGACCAGCATACTAGGCACAGCCTCGTGTTGGGGTGATCGAAAAATGATAGCAAAAATTTCTCATTATTAAAAACTGGTATAAATGTTACGCGTACCATTGGTTGCGAGCTTCATCTATCGCTTTTAGATCCGTCGATAGATTGCTGGGCCAAAAAATGTTCCGGGTCCATGTCGATCAGCGATAGACGCGATTCGGACACGACGCTCGCCAGGTATTTACGAGTATAAACCTCCGCTGTACAATCTATGTATTGTATTGCCATTGCTCCAGATTCGGAGCGCATAGTTCGCGGTGCGCTTTTTATGCAGTCGATTGTGCCGTGCAATATGCAATAAATTAAACGCCGCTTTTGATACGATATGCCAATTTCGACGGATTAAAAAAACGCTTTGTTGGATTTGTTCAACAATAATTGGCTCGGTTTTGTTGGCTGTTAATGTATATTTATCGATATCTACTGTAATAATTTGATTGTAAAAATATCACTTAGGTTGAAAATTAAATTTTCGAATTTCGGTTCTCTGAATATTTGTATATATGTCATGTGAATATTCCTGAGTAATGAACTCAAATTTGCTCCGAAATTTTTAATATTGGATCTGATGATTGTGGAATTACAACGAAGCGAAAAAATAGGCAGGTATTCCTACTTCTAGCTATACATATAGTAAATTTAAATTTGAAATTTGAAATTTCTTCTGATATGATTTTAGATTATACACATTTACCTTGATGGACACTGTAACGCTGTCCGAAACGTTGGCTAAAGAAGGAGGTAGCGCAACACGGCATAACACCCCCAAAACAAAGATAGAAAACTGTTTCTTGTGTTTAAATTTTTGACAACTGATTTTTAATTTACTATTTCATTTAAAAAGTTAAATTTCTGACGATTCTCTAATTTGTCAACAAAAAAATATCGTAATATTTGTACAGAAATTTGGCAACATTTATGTGAGACTGCCAATGTTGAGACACTGAAGGTAGTGGGGAAGGGAAGGAGATGGAAAAATCGGAAGGTGGAAAGTACCTGGCTATTCAGACCTAGTCACCAAACAAGGCCATGGCCGTTTCAAGCAATGTTTCAATTCTGAATGGTGGTCCTACTCCAGAGCTACTGGAGTAGGACCACCATTACTTCTGAGAATATCTTCCAGTTTGGAACGTGCCGTGCCGTATATTAATGCATTGCCATGCTGTATTCCTACATATCCAATATTGCGTATATTCTCGGAGTTTGGAGAAACTAAATAAAAAACTGAGGTATTTTCGTCACAAAACACGTTCTCGGATTTTTTAAAAAATTATTTTAATTTAACGAAAATTAAAATTCTTAAACTGTGTTTCCTGTTTCCTAGATTATGTATTGATTTATTTTGTTATATGATTATATAAATGTTATATGATTATATGAAATTTGTGTTGTATAACACAATATTTCGTTTGAAAATTGAACAAATCTGCCAACGACCAACGGTATAACCATAGTACATTCAAAATAAATTTAGTATTTTAAAATTTAAAAAAATGTGTTTACCAGATAAAATATCAATCTTTTAAAATAAATTTATTTATTTTTTGTAAAAAAGAGTCAATACGTCTAGAATTTGATTTAAAAGGGATTAATTTCCGGTATTCTCTGGTAATCCCCACTTAAAACAATAAAAAACTAAATTATTCAAATATTTCGGGAGTGCCCGAGGAAAATAATTTTCCTCAGGGCCTATCTTTGGGGATGCTGTGTGGAGAGTCTTATGTGGGCTTAAACGTAATATAAAAAGTTAATTTTCTAGACAATAAAAGCCCAATAATTATATTTACAAATGTTTATAGTCTTCCCGAAGAAGTAAAAAAAAAAAGATTTGGTTTCATGAAAAAAATTTAAGTCCTTGAAAAAATGAAAACCCTAACATCATCAACAAATATTATTTTTAACTGCTAAACTAAACTTAAGAGTATCATCAATGTCATAGAAATTATAAATATTGGTAGATATAATCAGATGTTTATTGATAATATAAACATTGGATGGCCTGCTTATGCCCAATAAATATTTTGTCACTCTTTTTTATAAGGAATAAATCTTAGGGATTTCAGGAAGTCTAGTGCGAAGAGGGATGTAGAGCGTACAGTCCAGGGGGAGGGGTGGGAGGTATTCACCCGCGAGGCCTGATATTTGCATGATATTTTAAACTGCGATCTTATTTTAAATCGACCTTTATTATTTGTTCTATCGTTGTTTCTTTGTTTTATTTCAAAGAACAGTGGTTGATGCGTAGATGGGTACCTGCCTACTAACCTATACGGAAATGTTAATGCCAATGAGTGCGCTTAACTTGTCATTAAAATGTAAGCCACTGTCTACTAAGACATACCTAGGATTGGAAGAGCCTTGGTAAGGTACCAACTTCAAACTTTTAGGGGTAGTTAGAGTAGGTACTTACCTACCTACCCTGATTTGTACCTACCTACATAACCTGTGCACATCTGCGAATTAATCTTAAATGTCTGTTATTATTATGAACCAACCCAAGAAAATCATTTGAAAGAGCGCTCGTTAAAATAATGTATTTGTTCACACCGATACTGCACGAAGAAAAATGTTATTCTAAAATACGATCATTTTATTCGTAAAAATGGTTAAAAACGGGACTGAAGTTCTTACGAACAAATTAACAGTATTTCATTGTTTATTAACGGGAAAATGTAAGAATAATAACACTAACCAATTATTCTTACATGTTCCAGCCAATAAACATTGAAACCCTGTTAATTTGTTCGTAAGAACTTCAGTCCCGTTTTTAACCGTTTTTGCGAATAAAATGGTCGTATTTTAGAATAGCATTTTTCTCCGTGTGGTTCAAATTAATTCGAAATACGTAGTTTGGAACTTCCACCCGCAGTTCTCTCATACCCCGCATGAGTATAGTCCTACAATACAATACACTACTACTGAAGCAAGAATCCCTTAAAAATAATTCTTACAACTTCAAGTCTAAGTAGGTATTTTTATTCGCAAGCTACAAGTTTAAAAAAATTATAATAATTTAGAAAATTTGTCTTCTCTTGTAATATGTTTATTTTAACTTAATGAGTTAAATTTCAAATTGTAACATTTCAATTAATGAAGACATTGGCGAAACTCAATCGAAAATCTGAAACAGAAAATTTAGAAAAAGATCGGATCACATCTGGGACTCGAACCCAGGACCTTCGGCTTTCCGGTCTGCTGCTCTGACAACTGAACTAATGTGTCCCTATCCGATTCGGTCATATTTAACTGTATCCTACTTCGACTGAGAACTACCAACACTATCTTCATTTTCGTATAGCATTTTTTATTGGCTGCTATCTTTATGTATGATTGCAAGATTCAACTTGAACTAAATGCTCTCTAGATAGTGTCAGGATAAATTTATCCATTTTTATTTTTGTCTTCATTAATGATGAAAATGTTACAATTCTCAGTTAAAATAAAAATAAATTTTCATCCTAGACTTGCAGAAAAGTCAATAGACGTCGCATATTAATTTATCCTGACATAATGTCGTGTATTTTCAAAATAAATAAAGATGTTAGAATAATTAGTTCACTATGATTTTATCCTGTTTGTGTAAATTCACTAAGCAGAAATACTCTTAGTGTTATTCTAAAATACGATCATTTTATTCGTAAACACGGTGACAAACGGGACTGGAGTTCTTACGAACAGTTTTTCAATGTTTATTGGCGGGAAAATGTAAAAGTACGTAATTTCGTACGTATACCAACAAATTATTCTTACATTTTCTCGTCAATAAACATTGAAACCCTGTTAATTTGTTCGTAAGAACTTCAGTCCCGTTTTTAACCGTTTTACGAATAAAATGATCGTATTTTAGAATAATATATTTCTCCGTGTATAGGTACAGTCAATGAAACCTGTCATGCAGTGACGTGTGTTGCTCTGTAACGCAGAGGATGGCTGCATGTATTGTATAATGTTATCAAATATTGTTGAGTATCAAATATTGTTGAGTATCAAATATTGTGATTTGAATATATGAAAATGGTCAATTTATTATCATCTTACCTAAACTAAACAAATGGGACTACTGTTCGTACCAATTTCTTAGAAAATAACCGATTTAAAAAAAACTTTTTATTTTATTTTTTGTGATAATTTTTTTTCTAAGGGTAGGCACAGCTTTTCAAGCTTTGTGGAGTGCCTGCCACTGTTGTCTTGTTAGGAAGATCAGAGACTGTTTGCACGTCAGACATTACGAACACTCGTAAACAACTAAAGGAAGAGAAAATCTTTAGATCGATGATTTTTTAAATTTTAGTTATTTAATGAGTTAATTAATTACATCAAATTCTGTCCCTGTTTTGATTAATTTGCAGCTGTCTTGGTATGATTTTTTTTAAATTAGCACCTACGTAGGTAAATATGTACTTACCAATATTCTGTTAGATATAATATACCGAATATTATTGAAGAAGAAAATCACAATAATATATATTTTTTAAATATGATACTTAGTGAACAAATAAATAGTATAACATTATTGTCATTTACAGAGGGAAGAAGTAAATATATTTTTTATTTTACTTACTTACAGTCATGTCTATCAAATATTTTTTTGATAATTATACATTTATTGATGTTTTTAATTGTAAATACATACTCACCTTTATAACGGATCCGAATTTGCAAAATTGAGTGTTGTGCCAGTAAATATTAACCAGAAATTATTGATAAAACTGTGTGTTTTCAGGTAGGTAGGTACCTACATTCTGTCCTACTCGATTAAAAAAAGATAAATAAATAAACAAGTCTCCTAATGAGTGAAACACTTTATTTTATTTATTTTTTATTTTTTTTATCAAGAAAAGATTATACATATATTACCTAAGTATCTATACATTATTTATAAAATGTTTTGACTGCCCAACTAGGAGGAATCCCGTTTTAGGACAGTCAAATTAAGATGATAGGTAAATGGAACATGTTTTGTACAAACAATAAAAAATGGAGGAAATAAAAAGAAGAGAAATAATAAAAAAAGAAAAAAAAAATATACTTTAAAACATCGTATTCTAAGATAAGCAAATATTTCTTATTTTTTTTTAGAGTCTTCAAAAACCCACAACCTAAGTATTTTATTATTTACATTGAATACATTTCATAGATCGTCATTTTTATTAAAAAAACTTTACAAGCGTTTATCTCTAATATTTTAATCTTTATATATTGCGATTTCAAACACTAAAAAGTTTAGTTGAAACAGAACTTCATTGGGGGGTATCTATATGCTAAGTACCCACCACCCGACTGGCTTCCACCCTAAAGTTAGGTTATGGGTGGAGAGGTTTGAGGGTAGGTAGGAACCTAATTCCGTAGAATCGAAGGGGTAGTTTAAACTGCAATAGGGAAAAACATTATTAACAACAAATATTTTTATTAACGCATTAAATATTATGGTACAATTTAAAAAAAAATTATCACTAAATATTTTATGAATTTCTATAGCTTTGTCATTATATTTTTTTCGTTTTTACTAAGGAAATGAGCGTTTGAAGGTGGGTAGGTCAGTTATTACGATGTTCTCATTGCATTTCACCTTTGAGAAAAGAAAACTAAAAAAAAAAAGTTTTTTTGAGTAAATAGAGGAATCAATTAAAGAAAGCTCGGTGATTAGTGATTAGTGTTGTGAGGAGAGATGGGAGGTGCTTAGTGCAAGTGGCGAGTGGCGCATATCGATTGTCGGGTGACATTCTTTATCAGCGCGGCGGAGGGCGTCTCTCATGCTGGAAGGGCGGGGCCTCGCACAGCCCGGCCAATGGGGAGCGCCCCCGCCCGGCGCCGGCCAATGGCAGCAAGCCCGAGTGTGACGCCCAAGGGAACTCTACCTACGGCGAAACCTCTTCGGTCTCTTTTTATTTATTACCATCGCGAGTGGCTCCCGCCGCAGTCGCTCGCGGCGCAGTCACAGAGCTTCGGAGCTCTCAGTCGCGTGTCGCGTCGCTAACTGTCAGCATCGCTTCCGTTCCGCACACGTTCCGATACAGATACAGAACCGTCAGATCAGATACAGATCCTGTAGTGCGATGGAGTCCGCCGCGGACTCGGCTTCTACGGGCAGCGACCGCAGCGTGTCCCGCTCCCCGCGCCGCTCCCCGCTGGCGCCGCTGCTGCCGCTCAGCCCGCCAGGACCTCCGCTCATGCCGCCGCGCCTGCCGCACCTGCCGCCCCCCGGCCTGGGCCTGCTGGGCTCCCTGCAGATGATGCACCACGCCTCGCCCCTGGAGCTCATGGCGGCCGCCCACCACCACGGCCCGCCGCGCTCCTACAACAGTCCGCCGCCCATCAGCAGCTCGGACCCTGCGGCCAACGAGTGCAAGCTGGTGGACTATCGCGCGCAGAAGGTGGCCGCCTTCATCATCCAGGGCGAGACCATGCTGTGTCTGCCGCAGGCCTTCGAGCTCTTCCTCAAGCACCTGGTGGGCGGGCTGCACACCGTCTACACCAAGCTCAAGCGGCTGGACATCGTGCCGCTGGTGTGCAACGTGGAGCAGGTGCGCATCCTGCGAGGCCTGGGAGCCATCCAGCCCGGAGTGAACCGCTGCAAGCTGCTGAGCTGCAAGGACTTCGACGTCCTTTACCGGGACTGCACCACGGCCAGGTACGTGCCTCTGCCTACTGCCCACTGCCCCTGTGCCCCCCTGTGCCCCCTGTGCCCCAATGCCCGCCACCTCCAGTGCTTGTTCTCCGCTCGCTGTTTTGTTAATCCTATTATTACTTCGTGTGCGCCTTTATTTCAGTAAAGTTTATTGTTTTGTGTTACATCCTTCCCTCCTCATCTAAGCAGCGTTACGTATAAATATATTATGTCTAGTGGTAGATAAAGTGGTGTTAATTCTCGCGCTCATTCCCTCCGAGGGCGAATTAAAAATGTAGATATAAAACGGTGGCCGGCGAAAGGGTAGAAGAAAGAAAGTAGCCCCGCTCTGTCTCTGCCTCTGCCTCTGGTTAGAGTTAGTTACGTATTAATGGAAGTGGGGACCGAGGATTTAATTGCCTGGTTCCGGGTTCCGGCCCTCCCTCGCCGAGACATACATTTTTAAACACTCATTTTTACCGTTCGGTTTAATTTAAGAATGTGAGACGAAGAAAAAAATTAAAAAGCATTATTTTTTATGCCGGTCGTTCCATGCAAATATAATGCAGAATGGTGTCGTGTAGGCCTAATATCGCGAATTACCGCCCCCCACCCACACCCATTGTTTAGGATTTATTACATCGTATTTTAATTGTTGTTTCATTGCATTATTCATAATAATTACTGGTGAATCATTGTTGTTTGTCAGCTAGTTCAATCTACCTGCTTGTTATCCATATTTGGAATATTAATTAAAAATCAACTTAATCTGAAACGTTCATTAATATTATTATTACAAACATTTAGATTTAGGCAGATACAAGATACTAACCTGCAAGTAGCAAGCCTGCAGAAACCTGAAATTAGTAACAAAGTTTGGCCAAAAAAGTGACATTAAATAATTAAATTTCAAAATGAAATACCTAAATTTCAATCATATCATCCCTTGTCTCAAAATGCAACAAATAAATAACATTCCCATTCTGTTGTAAACCTTTAACTAATCAACTGCGTCTTTAATTAACCTTTTATGATTAAAAGAAACACAAATATTATACTTCTGAGTGTTTTTTTATTGCCGGAATGATTTATCTCGAGAGATGCAGGCAATGAAATCTCACAGACTTAATATTATAACTGACCGCCTTTACGGATGATAGAAATGAGAGATGAATACCAACAGGTAGAAATGAACTCGGATACCTCGGCTTTGTCGTTAGCGACGTGAGATAGCATTTTAAATTTTTGATTTTTTTTTAGAAAAAGATTGTTGCTTATTCGATATAGTGCACTTCAAAACAAAATTTTAAATAAGAGAATTTAAATTATTTCGGTTTATTGTTTCTTACAGTTTTTTTTTTTTGCCAAAAATGGCATATCAAAGTTTCCTTCAATGTTGTGAGAAATTATTGATGTTAATGGTACCTACCTACGTTCAAATACACCTACTTACCTTCTTCATAACCAATCAAAAACATTTATTATAAGTAAATCATAAATATATCTACATAAAAAAACTTATCTTTTTATATTTTTATGATTTCCAATAAAAGAATGAATGTTTTTCTCAGCACATTGATTTCAAAGCAATGTACGTAGGTAGGTACTTACATTTAAAATGCAGTAGGTACCTACTTAAAATTTTATATTTTTATCAGTGCTTAGGTAGTCAGGTAGGTAGGTACCTATCTACCGAACGAATTGGGTTGATATTGGCTTACCTACCTACAAATATAAGTAGTTTTTTTTTTTTTGTTATTAGCAAATGATTTTGTTTAATTCACTTTTTAATCTAATAAAAAATATCTAATTCTAACTGCAGTTTCTCGAGAACCTACTGTTGAATAATTAAGCCATCATTATTATCAGATTGAACAAAATATCTCTCATAACTTAATCAAAATTGCGGTATAAAAAAATTACACACCTAAGCATTAAAAATTAACTTTAATGTGCATAAATTACAAAGCTAGAAAATGAATAGCTATGAGAATAGCAATGCGTGCAATACAAATCATTGTTCTAGTGTGCTCTACTTCAGTTACTTCTCGTATTAAGAATTAAGCACACATTATGCAATTATTGTATTATTATGTTGGCTATTTTTGCGACTATTAAATCTTAAAGAGTGTCATTCACAGCGGAGAAAACAGCAAAAAGGCGGCATCAGAATGAAGCTAATTAAAAAAAAAATAATTGTGTTTACTTAAGTAATTTTTTTAGCCTCCTATGAACATTTTTACGGCATGAATATGAGAATTTCGTAGAGAAATGTACCTACAAGCCTGTATATACCTAACTAGATCGTTTTGTAGTAGATAAGGTAGAAACATTTACAATTACAAAGATATTATATTTAATATCTATTTTAACGTAAAACTTTTTTTATATTTACCTATTTTCTTAACTTCATTTCAGTTTAAATTTTAATTTCTTTCTCCTCAAAAAATACCTAGTAGATGTATAGACATTTTTTAAACGATGTTTTGTATTTTATTATACTTATTATTTTTCTGGTTAGAATCTCCATGTAGTAACGACTGAACCTTGATTTACGCACACGAAGAAAAATGTTATTCTAAAATCCGATCATTTTATTCGTAAAAACGGTTAAAAACGGGGCTGAAGTTCTTACGAACAAATTAACAGTGTTTCAATGTTTAATGGCGGGAAAATGTAAGAATAAACATTGAAACCCTGTTATTTTGTTCGTAAGAACTTCAGTCCTATTTTTAACCGTTTTTACGAATAAAATGATCGTATTTAAGAATAAAAAAATTTTTCCGTGCATGCTGTGAACTTTTTTAATTGGAATTTAATATCTACACCCTTCCCAATGGCAATTTTGTAATAATTGTTCACTCTGTAAATATTTCAAATATTAAAAGATTATAATATAACTATTCGGTAGATTATCAGTTATGAAGATAGGTATCTACTACCAAATTTTTTGAGGTAGATAGGCAGGTACCTACTTTGTTAATGAACGAAATAATAATTTAAAAAAAAACGTTATGGCACTACGTAGGTACCTATATTAATTTTGTAAAGTCAATAATAGATACCATCACGTCAGACAGGTCAATAAAAAGTGTCACTTTTATAAAAATAGGTAGGTGGAGCTTTTACATTTAATAAAGGTACCTAATGTTGACATAATTTAGTTATTTAGTTATTTAATTCATGATATCATTAGATCTTATATAAAAAAAACCGATTACCTAACTGCTTTTTTAAAACACGGCTTTATAATAAATACTCGAGATTTTAATTTTTAACGAAAATCATATCTTATTTTTTAAATAATTAAATTAAATTAAAAAAACTTCACAAGCACCAAGGTACCGCGAAGAACAGAAATAGTAGAACAATATACAAATAGGTACCAGATGAAATGAAACTTTAATTACAAGAATTTGTTCAGCTTCATCGCAGATATTTTATGCTTTGTACTTAAGATATCATAAATTAAATTAAATACCTACCATTAATATAGTTCCGCTTTTTTATCGCTTTTAATTTTAATATCATAAATAACTACGAATAAATAAATAATGAATACTTGGTATTGAATACACCGGCCGATTCAAGGTCCTGAAATCGATATAATCCACAATCCAATTATAATAATGTCAGATTATTTGATTCCTCGGTTTTGAATCAATACCCGAAATCAATACAATCCACATTCCTCAAATAGATTAAAATGATTTCAGTTTATTTATTAAATTCCTCTGAATTGATTAATTTAATGTAGGTATTCATTCACAAGTCGAAATCGATGCAGGTAATCCACAATCAGCAATCCGATCCCAATTATTTAGGATTATTACAAAACTAGTTTAGTCGTAATTTAACGATTAGTGGTGTACATACCGACCGAATGAAGAGCCAAAATGGATACAATCATCAATCCGATGCCAATTAGGTACATCAGTTTATTAGTTTTCTCGGAATAGAACAAACAATAGAGACTGACTATTTTATGACCCTAAATCGATACAATCCACAATCATTAATCCACAGTCCGATTTCAATGATATTGGAAGATTTGTTTATTGGGAATTGAACGAAAAGTGATTATAAACTACCAATTTTAGACTTGAAATCGATATAATCCACAATCTTCAACCCACAATCCGATTCCAATGAATCGGATGATTTATTTTCTCGGATTATAGCGATTAGTGGTAGGTGTATAGACCGACCGAATCACGACCAGAAATCGATAGATACAATCCACAATCCGATTCCAGTGATATCACAATATTTGTTTCCTCCGCTGTGAAAGCTGAGAAGTGATTGTGGTGATAGATTAGGGCGAGGGCGATCTCCCCGCGGAGCCCGAACGCCGAACCCCAGACCCGGGCGCAGGCCTATATTTCTCGCTTCACTAATTGCCCAACGAAGATGATAAATCGGGGGTATTAGGTTACAACTGGTGGTATTCTGGACTCTGGAACTGATGAGGACCTTATACCACTTTCAAATTAGACAAATATCACAACTTTAACGCAGATAATAATATATTTGTATCCAGGAAAACCTCTCTTAAAATTATTAAAAAACCAAAAATAGTTATTAAATCTACGCAGCTTTTTCTATTTGGAATTTCTATGGCCATGCAATGCTTTTCAACCTGCAACCTTATTTTCGTGACGTGTATGGAATTTTGAATATTTGAAAAGGAATCTAAAATATCCCGATTATTACAAAAAAAATATTGTGTAAGTACAAACAAAAATAAACAATTTTTTATTTATTTTTATTATGTGTAAATACCTAAATACTTTAGAGAGCGTTGAATACAGATACCTAGTTTATTATCTCTCGGTTATTTTTTCCTTGCCGCCTATTATAACATAAGATATATTTTTAATACTTATAAGTGTTTTTAAAGATAACAAAATGTTTTAAATAATTATCTAAATATTAATTCCAATTTAGTAATATTCAAATCAAAAGACGCATGTTAAAAAATACTTTACCTAATAAGGTAGGTATATAATATTTTTTTCGATTATGTTTGCTACATAAATATTTTCTAAAACCGAAATCAGTAAAAGGTAATTAATTATCTACAATTATGTCATGTTAAGTTACCTGTCTTATTTTCTCTAAAGTTCGTTCATCATTGAAATTCTCAGCCTCCTCTCACCGCCAGTACTGTCAGTATCGCCTTTCCGCCGGAAAAGGAGTTACCCACAGAGTCTGTGGAGTTACGAGTTACGACCTCCATGTATCTCACTTTGGAACTTTATTGTATTCCCGGACTTTTGTCTCACTTTATCCACGGGAGATTTACTCTGATTTCTTAAAGCGGAGGATACATTCTTTTCGAAAGATTCATTTATTTTTTTCTTTTCGCTACCCCAACGTTTATCCCACATTGGTGATATTGCAAGAAAAACTTTACATCTATGACATCTTTATGTAGGTATATCTAAAAATTAAAGAAATCAATTGAAATCATTGTCAGAAGTTAATGCCTTTTCGCATTGCTTTGTTGTTACTTCTATAAAATCTTGATATTTCCCGGCGGAAACTTTTATACTGTGATCATGGCCTCACTCCGATTTGCTAAAATTGTATTAATTATGACCCACGCATTTTTGTTTATTTATTAGGAACATTTAAGAATTAAAAAAAATATATATTGCATACATTTAAGAAAGATGAAAATAAAAATCAGATTGTTAATTCAATAACTAAAAATTCACACCAAGCTTACCTACAAGTATTTTTACTGACAGAAAGTTTTGCTAATTATGTGTCTAACGTTAAGTCTGCTCGTATTTTGTGTGTGAAAAACATTTAATATTAAAAATATACTATTAGGACCTTAGAATCTATTATGTTAGGTAAGGAAAAGTTTTCAAACACACAAAACAATCACTTTGTTTAAAATTTATCAATCTATTAAATTCAACCTCATTGTTAAACGTCTGAACTTTCAGACTCGCCAGGTTAAAAGTTTAATGAAACAATAATTCATCCCATCCTTATTACCTGGGTACCTACAAGTAGTCTTAGACGCCTCCCAATAAGTATATCTAGGGGCGCGTGGTTAAATAGCCACGGAGTTAGCAGTTAGATTTATCTGAAGGTTGCCTCGGCCGGGATGCTGGGCGGTAGATTTATCTGTGTTCCCACAGGTGACCCCACAAGGGGAGGCCGAGAGGAAGGGCAGACAGAGGGTCGGAGGGTTGACACTCATTAACCGCTACCACTAATCCTGATCTAGAACGGTATTGATGATAATTGATACTTTTTACTAAGCAGCACCGATATTTAATTTTAATATAATGTTACTTTTACTACGCTCAATTTTCACATAGATAAAACAAAGCTTTAACAGATTTTTGTTATGACTTAAAGCACTTTTTATCTAAGTAGGTACTGCACAACCCTTAAAGTTTTTTGGTCTGAACTTACGTGAACTTAATTAATAAGAAATAAGTTTCAAGTTCATCGTGAAATGATTTCACACAGAGGCGTAGCGACCACTTTAGAGTATAAAAATAGGTGCAACCCAAAAATGATTAATAATATATTTTTATTTTTATTTTTAACTTAAAGAGTTAAACCTTAAATTATAATATTTTAATTAATGAAGATATTTCATCCTAGACTTGCAGATAAAGTCAATAGATGTCGCATATTAATAAAAAGTGATAAAATTTATCCTGACACTATATTTCATCCTAGACTTGCAGATAAAGTCAATAGATGTCGCATATTAATAAAAAGTGATAAAATTTATCCTGACACTATCTAGAGGGCATTTAGTTCGAGTTGAATCTTGCAATCACACATAAAGGTAGCAGCCAATAAAAATATGCGATAAGAAAAATGAAAATAATGTTGGTGGTTCTCAGTCGAAGTATGATACAGTTAAAAATTACCGAATCGGATAGGGATACGTTGGCGCAGTGGTTAGCGCGTCGGCCCGGATTGCCGGAGGACCTGGGTTCGAGTCCCAGATGTATCCATATCTTTTTCTGATTTTTCTGTTTCGGATTTTCGATTGACTTTCGCTAATATTATCTTCATTGATTAATAATATGTTATACAAATATTATTCGCTTATTAAGCGTGTATGATTATTCATTGCGATTTAAAAAAAACTGAAATGTTTTCATTTTATTATCTACATAGGTATATTGTGAATGTGTTCGGGTCGGTTCTTCTAGTTTGCTGGGGGCCCGGAAGTTTGTCGCTACGCCAATGATTTCGCTAATAAACTTCAAACATCGTGGCGGCAAAATTAATTCACGCCTTCATTATAATTACATACCAATTATTGCACTTTATTTTAGCTCAGTATGCTATCATTTGCTGCTGTTCAATGTTAGGTTTATGCGTTGGTGTGTCGTTAGATTTAGGTGGAAAATTGATTATCATTGTGAATTTATCGAAAGTCAATAAAACCATCTTATGATATTGGCGGGAAGATTTAATTTTCTTTTAAAATAGAATTATATCGGTATTTTAATTTTTTTAAACTATCTTTTCACGTATGACCTCACAATAGACGCAAAATCATCGATTTTCTTTCTAACGCCGAACCACTCTATCGTATCTATAAATGGCGCGAAACGCCGCTTGCTGTTGCTTAATAATAATAATAATTGGATAATTTGTAGAGCGCCGTTTTTGTGAAAAATCACCTCAAGGGCGCTGTACATCTTATTATGACTTCTTAGGCTCTACCTAGAACTATTATGTACAAATGTACACAGAGAACATACTTACCTGGCAGGTCACTTCCGATAAACACACTTTAATTAGAAAGTTTATGCTTGGAGGATATACGACTTTGCACGCGGAGGACGCTATATTAAAACACTGGACATTGCATAACTTTACATTTGCTACACCATCATTTTTCATATTACATTTTTAAGAAGATTACTGCCAAAAATGGAGTTAATAAATTTAAGTTATTTCGAAAGACTTGTGAATTTAGGACTCATTAGGACTGGAGGATTTGAATGAAATTAGATGTACAAATAATTCACCATTAAGAATTTGTTAACATTTTTATGCAATTAGTTATTTACTATGTCGCGGGCTGAGAAGGTGAAAGTGAAGGTTTTTGTTTTTGGCTTTATGGGTACGACTGTCTAAAAAGGTGAGTTTTAAGTTTCCTTCTCATAGTTAGTGGTTGGCGGTTTTTTCTCCTATTTATACGCAGCATTAACCTTTATTTGTAGGAAAAATCGATAGAAAACTATATTCTACCCCTATCGAAGTAACGAAGTATCATATTCACATTAAATTCGATTTACATCTTTTAAGGTTTGTTTCTTAAATTTCCTTAGGATGAACTCCATGTAGTTTATTTTATAATTAAGAAATTCTACTCATAATATATAAAGTTGTTAATAGGTACCCATAGTTATGGATATTTTTACATAATTACACTGAATTCCCATATTATAATTCTTAATACAGCATTTTCTAACTTCAACTAAATCTAGTTAGTTGGAAGTTACAACCTATCAATTTATTTTATATCAAACAAGTAATGTTCCAAATGAACGCATTCGCTTTTCCGGAATCCCCAAAAGAGCAAAGTTTCCGCCAACGGATCCGAATGGGGAGCCAGGAGCAACAAGTAGACGATATCATTCATTCCTATTCCGGCGACAGTCGTAGTAGGTAGGTTGTAAATAAATCGTCTGATTCCCCTTCCTCTCTCTTCTGCCCCCCTCCCCGCATTCCCCGCCGGGATGCATCCAGACCTATTCCCACTTCATTCATTCATTCATCCTCCCATTCTCCCATTCATCCGCATTTCGGCATTTGTATTTGTACTACGACTGTGCGCAATCGTAATGCGACTGTGGGACGTCTGTAAATGTGAATGGAGAGGCCCGTTTTTCAAAGAATACCACAAATATATTTAATTTCCAATACAAGGAGTTGGATGATGGGTCGTTGAGACTTATCACTTATCACTCTTGCTTTCTTCATTTAGCCCTCTAGTACCTACCTACAAACTATGTAACCAGCCACTACTGATAGTAGAATGTATCGAGATGTTATTTTTTAAAGTCGTTTTGTTGAGGTTATTTTTTTAGTTGTAGTGTATTTGACAAAAAAAGACAAAAGGTAGAGAATAAGTCCAAATATCTTATGATTAGTGTATAAAAAATCTTTAATATCTACTATTATCAAATTATAATCGAAATTCTGGCGTAAACAAAATTTTGAAAAAAGGATCATAATTTTATATGCATATCTTCATTTAAATAGTATTCCTTACAGTTTTTAGAGAAATCTCATGTTTATGTTATTTTGGTTTGTTGTTCTTTTTTCCTTTTTATTTTGTCCAGCTTCGGAGGTATTATAAATTTGTCTAATTATTTTATAGTAAAAAAACGTCTACTATTATTATTATTATTTGAGATGTCAATAAAAAAATGTCACAAAAATTGTCAGGATAAACCTGATTGTAAAAAGATATCCCGTTTTATTTTTCATTTCATGGTACTTTTTCTTTAAATCCCCAAAAACTATAATTTCCAAAAACCGTTTTTAGCAAACGGAACCCCTTACAATCCAGAGTATCCGAGTCCATTTCGACTGTCTGTTTCCGCCCGTGCACTTATTGCGGGCGCGGAGGGGCGCCGCGACGCTCGTGCCGTGTAACCGACGCCCGGAACCACAACCCAATTCAAGAGTCGTCTCTCACTTTTTCATATTTGAATTCAGCGAAGTATTCCAGTAGCACGAATGCGATGAATCCCGCTTTTTTTTACATACCTAAGATTTTTTTAACTAAACGAAGAATCAAGTAATTCAGTAACTAGACTGCTATTCGTTAAAAAAAACATATGTAGATATTTAAAATCACAAAATTATTTATTACTTACATATTTCAAATAGTCTCATATATATATTAAGATAATTTAAAAGCGCTGCTTAAATAATCTATTTAGAAGATAGGTCGAGAGTCGAGATATCTAGAGTTTAAAAATAACAATATCTATTATTTTAATTGATAAACTAATGTTGAAGACAAGATTTTTTTATGTATTGCACGAAGTTATCTATTTTCGAATCTCATTTCTTTGTTGGATAATGTATATAGTGTATACCAAAAAACCACAAGCCAATCAACCGCCAAATAATTATTGCACCGTTTAAAATTTCATTGTACGTTAACAATACAAAAACTTAATTAACACTTTTAAATTAAATTTTGATAAAAAAAAACTCGAGTAGGTACAATTAGAGTGCAGCTATTGAAATATAAATAATTCTTGTGTATAAGGTAGTTGTTTGATGTTTGTCCTCCTATTATGTATAGGTTCTGACATCTGACGTGAGCGAAAAAATAATTATGAAGACGCTTTTAGCTGGTCTTATTTTTATTGAGCTATTCCTCTCTCTAATAAAATGAGCAGATACCTATTTATACAAACCATAAAAATTATTTATTAAGTCATCTACCCACCATATTTCATAGATTTTTTTTGTGTATCGGCTTCCATATCGGAACATTTGACTGTGTTATAGGTGTCTTCTTACCAATTTTTTTTTGTAATTTAAATGTACAGCATTACACGTGTTGGCGAAAAATGAGGGCGCTGTCGTCTATGACAAAACGGTAGTAGGCGTGGTTGCCAGATTAAAATATAAAGAAATAGCATTAGTTCATGCTTACGCCACCGCCAACTTATACGTATAGCACTGTATTATTACTTATCTTTTCATGACATAAAGTATAGGTAACGCAGTGAGAGTTGACTATTTAGTTAATAAGAATATATATGTGCATCGGTATACACTTCCACCGGTGGAGAACACCCCTTTGTTTTGTTTACTCCGGCTTATTGAGATTAGCGGAAGAAGGACAAAGAGTTTTTATGTTCACTGTGTTAGAATATTCTAAGAGCGCACATTATGTCATCATTTTATTACTCACTTGAATTCAGTCCTTAAAATTATCGCGATCAGAAACATTTTATTTTTAATATCCTTCAATATTTTAATAAAATTGAAATAACACAATATTCTGTAAGCCATAATACATTTTATTTAACCGACTTCAACACCCTTTGGCTTTGAACTCTGAATTGGAAAATAGCAATTCATTGTTTTTATTTTTTATTCAGATGTAAAAGAAACATCCTGTATCCAAATAATGCACTTGTGTGAGTACTGTGACGTGACGTTAACTTAGATTGATAGACTTATACCTACATACTAAGTAGTTGATCACCTAACCTGAGATTTAGTCCGATTTTATCTATGAATAAGTGTTTAGTGTATCTATGTTATAATAATATTTTCGTCATCTATACCTATATATTTTAATGCTTAGTCGACCGGATCAAATTGCAAGTTGAGCAAGATGTCCGAACACCCGAAGTCCCACTAAGTTTGTTGTGACGTAGCCGTAGACACGTAGAATATTGATTTTATAGTTGTGACAGCTCAATATAAACACAGGCGGTACCTACGTACACCAATAGCCAATAGGTAGATAGGTAGACGGGCAGATGCCTACCTAATTTGTGGCACCGAACGATGACGCGTCGATACTTAAATTAAAATCTATTATCTTTTATAGTTATTTTTTACTGTTTACCTTCATGTCTTTTCCCTCTTTTAAGGGATGGTTTTAGTAACACAGGTTACCAAGTACAATCAAATCTCCAAAAATTCGCAGGTATCGTAATGTTTTTGGTTATTTTTCCAATTGTATAATTTTCTGATGGTTTTCAACATTCTTTGCTTATCAGCTGAAGTATAGCTACAAGTATATCTACTATATCTACCTACTTTGAAGTACTACCTACTTGGTAGTCAAAAAGCCATGTAAAATAAACCTGTAACAAAGAAAATAAATAAAGAAAATTAAAAAAAAAAAAAAAACTTATTATTGTAACCTAATCAGTCAAAAGCTACCGGTTTCTTCTATGGTTACTGTTTAAAATATCCTAGTACAGGTTGTTTTACAGAATTTAAACATTTCATCATATTTTAAAGATAAAATTCAAGTTCTGTAAAAATTCTATTCAAGTTCGAAATTAACATACTTAACTTGAATAGGACTTTCGCATAACTTGAATGTTAACATTTTAAATTTGATGAACTGTTCAAATTCGGTTCAACTTCCATAAAGTAGGTATATTCTAATGAAGTAGGTGTCTTCCATTTCCTTAGAACGGAAGAATGTGAACATTTAATCAAATTTAATGAAAATTCAATTTCCGTGAAAGTTCTATTTAAATTATGTTAATATTAGTTGTTTCACAGTAGGTACTTGGATAATAACAGAACTTGAATAAGACATTCGCAGAACTTGAATATTATCTTTGAAATTTGAAGAATTGTTCAAATTCTGTGACACAACCCGTCCTCTGCCTTTTAAGCCCAACTTCATCATTAGTTTTGTTAATTTCGAATATAATTATTTTTACAGTTTCTATCATGAGAATTCCACTTAAAATTATTCATCCATGAAATCTAATAAGTATAATTCTTAATTATTCTGATGTGTGTAATGTAATAAACGTATTTTTGCCATTGAAAGTGTCCTCCCCAAAGTAAGATATGCATTACGATATTTATAACATAATTACAACGTAGTGAACCCCACCCACGTTAGACTTAAAGTTACAACACTTTGATTTTGCTCCTATTACGGAGATCACACTGTGAGATAGTCTCACAACTATGTTTGCTGAGAAATAATAAGCATATTTAAAGCTAATGTTCTTGCGATTTGATGTTCTTTGTCTATTATCAATCTCACGAATCTCTTGAATAACAGAATAAATATTATAACAACTCTTTTCTTGAACGGAATTATTGTTCATGTGGGCAATGCCTCATTTATTTTTGATTGAGAGTTTTATGTAGATGCAAGAAAATACACCTTTTTGTAATTAAGTAGAGATAAATATTCATTGGGCACCTTAGTGGATTGTGTATCTATACGGGAATAGTGTATGGCCATGGAAAATAAAAACGCAGTCAGATAATATTGTTAATAATAACGGAGCGACGTATTTTCATCTAGTAATTACCGCTTCTTTGGGTTTTCTTCTAGATGGATTGTTTACAATCACGATTAAGCGGAGCTCTAGCACAGTGAAATCGATAACGTTACAACATCGAATCGATGGGCGTATCTTCCGATGATTTTATATCGTCGTCCTCAGCACGGTTTCACCGTTGACAACCGAACCAGTATTGATAGGGAATAAATAAGAAATCGATACACGCTGGCAATAAGGTATTTTCTATGAAATGACACTCCGAAATCTCAAACGCCAAATAATTACGTAAAAATATAAATAAATTTGAAATTTTGAATAGAAATACTGACCTAAATATGCATTGTCAGTCCACATTTACTTTTTGACACAAATCGGGAGTTAATTAGTTAATAAGGTCTTTAGTCATCTTTCAACTGCTTTAGTTTTTCAAAGATCGAACGGAATAAATTCTTAGTTGAATTATTTAAGTCCATGGATTCAGTCAATTCTAAGAACTTCGTTAGTTCAAATAAATGGGCATATTGACAGAAATCCGAATCATGTCTCTAACTATGTAGGCTGGGCAAAAATTTATCAATCGTCGCGTCGGCGCCGGACGGAATATTTCTTACCATTTGTTGACGGTGATTACAAATCGCTGCCCTAGTGCTTGTATGTTCAATAGACCATTTGAAAATTTTACAGGGGACGTTTGTTTTTGTTTTTTACCGGCAAATTCTAAATAATTAACGACTTTAGTCATTTCGTTTTATACGTGTCTATTGAATACGGTATAAAACGAAATGACTAAAGTCGAGAATTATTTAGAATTTGCCTGTAAAAAAACAAAAACAAACGTCCCATGTAAAATTTGCAAATGGTCTATTGAACATACAAGCACTAGGGCAGCGAAATATTGATAACTGACCATATACGGATTTAGTCAATATCGTATTGATATTGATTTGTGGTTTTATCGATCGTCCATGCTAGACTTCCAGATATGCATACATTTAAAAATTCGCTAATTCGCATTGTTAATAAATAAACTCGTCTTATCATTTCCCTGCTGTAGGTACCTGTAAAATTTTTGATACGCCTAAAATTATTTTGATTATTTTTTTTTGCAACTAATGGGAATCAATAATCCCTTATAGTATAGATAAGATATTCAATTATTTTTCCTGTGAGCCGCGGTGGTCGACAGTTGTCGACTTTTTGCTCGATTACAATAATGCGTGGTACCTACTTGCGTGGCGTGGATTATTTCTTCAGTGTTGGCACCAAGTTGCAAACGGCAAACTGGTTAACTGCTGAGAGCGCTCTATTCTTGTTTGTCTGACATTTAAACTGTGCATAGAGGCTTGTTACTGCACACTTAGTGCGTCGGGTAATTGCTCGTAATATTTATGACCACTTCTCTGCATAACCTTCAATTACCGTAATCAAATGCGTTTTCCTCCGCTCTGACGAGGACATAAACATTTTATTGAAGGCGCGTTAATAACATTAAGATACATGAAGACAATGCCAAAATAAATTATAAAAGAATGTAGGAATTAAAATTGTCTATGAATTAACCTTACGGTTTTAAAGTGAACTAGCAATGGTGAACAATGACTTGTTATATTTCCGGCTTTATATGATTTATTTAAAGCCTTACAATAAAAACTGTACAAGTGCCGTCTTCTTCGTCTGCAATCACACATTTCTATAAAACACTTTTAATTGTCAAATCATGTTTTGTAAAATCATCTTCCACTCTTATGTAGTTTTAATACTAAACATGTCAATGTTCGGTACTGTAAACTACTTATTTTAATCTGAATATATCTAGTTCACTACTTCAATAATTTTAAAAGAACTTTGGCATCGGATACGCATAACACCCCAAAAACAAACAACGAAAAAAAACTTTGGCATCATTTTAATAAATTGATGATAAATAGGTAATTTCGTTTAAACCACTATTTTCATAATTAATGTAAAATAATATTTTTAATTCAAATTTATATAAGTTTTTATTGTACCTATTGGTAATTTTTTTTTTTCACCATTATTCACTTTATGTCCGGGTTAAATTCTCTCTACAGGAAAAACTTAACCCTTTCCTACACTTTTCCACAACTGATTATCTAGTAAATCCACGCTATGCAAGTGTATTATATAAGCATAATTAATATAAAATAATACAAGAAAAACATGTTAACCTACCAGAGTACCAAATGGGAAAATAATTCAATAATAATAATTCTTGAAATATTATTTGAAAGATACATGATTACCCCATAATAAGATTATTTCAATAATTTAAAGTCTGTTCACTGCAAATTATTTTAAAAAAAATAACCATTTTACAAATGCACTAAAATTCTTACAACAATGAACACTTTTTTCGAACAGCATTGGACCAAGTGTTCTTGGATCTTTAACTATCTCTTGCTGTAACACCAGCACAGATTAACAATTTGACAAATGTATTAGAGTGAAATGGTTTAACCAATTATCCGTTAACATAAGATGGGAAAAAAATTATGCAAAATTTAAAAGTACAATAAAAAACTCATTCAATAGCATATCTCAATTGTTACTTAATAATTTAATATTATATATCTCATTATAATATTTGAAAACCTTTTTTTTCTTCTTAGTTTTTTCTGATGTCTTTCATATCTATTAATTGTTATACATTTTTTCACGTTCTCTTACTCTTTCTGAAAAATGTTTAAATGTTATTTACACACGTTCTCCGCTTTTATAAGACGAGTGTTGCTCGAAAAAAGGTGTAATGCGATTTTGTTAAAAGTTCATAAAATAAAATTACATTTGTTATTTGTACGATTAAGACAAAACCGGTCGGCGTTTGGTCCTTACAAACATAATCCCAAAATTCCTTCCAAATGGCAACAGTGACAGCACCAGTTTGGCAAAATACCTATTATTGGAATTTCCAGCAACCGTATTTCCTCTTAAGATTATTTAAAAAAATATATATAATATGGACTTTAAACCCTGATGAAGGAATCATAGGTTCTGAAATATGTTGTTATTTATATAAAATAGTGGTTTCAATTAAACAAAGTTATTTATTATCATATAAATCTAGTTCAGTTTGCAAATATTTTAGCTCCGATTATCACTTTGTTTACTTCCATTTAAATCAAATCTAGAAATATTGATTTTAATCTATATTTAACTAATATATTACCCAGGGAACAGAACACCCACCGCCTAGCGTCTATATCCAATACAATATTACAAGTTTTAACCAACACCGGCTTCCAGTTGTATTTACGAGTATTGATAGGTGAAAACGTGCCGTAATAATTAATTGTTTGATCGTTTTGTATTCTGTTTATTGATTCCGAAACACGTTCCATTAATTGAAACGGAAACACACGAACGAGGTGAGATGATTTAGAGACTTTATGAAAGATCTCGAGGTGTTTAATGAAATAATTGATGGCACTAGATTATACCACTAATTGCCTCAAGCCTTAGCACTTTTCGTAGGACATGTGCTTTATATTTGAAAATAATTTTGGTTTTAATTTAATTATGATTTTTTAAATGTGTTTTCTTAAATTAAATTTTTTTAAATGTCACTGTATCTTTTTAAGTGTATTTATTACATTTTCCTTACTAGGTGTATTAAAAATTTGCGTACATCTAAATAAAGATTAAAAAACAAACAAACTAATGGTTTACTACAATTTTTTTTGATGTACGAAAAAAAAATTAATTTGGAATAAATATACCTAACATCTTTGGACATTCTGTGTGGAGGGTTTTTTCAGGGAAATGAAGGAGTGACGGATATATAAATTTATCCCTCCCACTGCGATGCAAAGGCGATGGGTCGTGAGGTTCCAGCTTATTAGGTCTCCCTCAAACAGTCTCCCTCGTTCCGGCTTGCCATGCAGTTGGAGGGATTTGTCTCCTAGACAAACCTCACCCCATGAATTTGGGCACTCCTCTCAAGTCACCAAATGTAGCGAACCACTTGGGGTGTCTTACGCAAGGGTGTTGGTTATTCAATAAATGGTTCCCAAGGCGGCGGTACCCATAACAACTGAGGTAGATAACCTAAAGCAAATGAACTAATTCACCTGTTCCGTTACTCCGCTTTGAATAAATAAGAAGTTCTATAAATATTTATATGACTTATTCATTGTTTGCTCGCATTTGTGTTTGTGTCTCTGAGAAAACTGTAAATAATTACTTACTAACAATAAAAATTATAATTGTACCGTAATAAATGGTCTAAAATGCTAGTCAATTACTTTAAAGCGTAGATAACTCGTCCGAGTGGGTGTGATTATCAAATTCTTATAAAAAACATTCCATTGTTTTATAAGAATCATCAACTTAGATCCAGCTAAAATAATTCATTCAAATGATTTAGTTGAATCGTTATCTTTTAGGAAACGGCTCGAAATGGACTTAACGTGAACAGCATTTGTTCACAAATTGTAAGAATTTTTTACAAGCCATTAAACTTGAAACTAGTTTTATATGGGGAGATAAAAAATCATTTCTTTTAATTAACGGCTAACCAATTCATAAAAAAGAACTAAAGAATGACTTATTCTATTTTAAACATTGCTTTGGCGTGTATAAAATGATTCAGAAAAACCCAATCTATCATAAAACGTCTTCTTGTAAAATTATCAGAAAATTTATCCTAATTTTTTTGTTATTTATTCTAAGCACACAATTTACAATTCACTGTTAATAGTTACTACCCGGCTTTGCACGACTTTCGACACTCTTTGGTGATTTAAAAACAAAATTATACTTATTTGAACAGTATTGCCACTTTTCAAATTTTTTACCAATTTTGAAGTGTTTTGGAATGGCTCTGACGTTAATGGCGTTGTTAGCTAAAATTTTTGAGAAGCAAAGTTGTGCAAATTTCATAACGCCATAGCTCATAAATCTATTGTAATTTTTTTCAGAATTTGCTAATTTTTATTTATTCGATGACTTGCCTTACTTGTTGTAAAAGCTATTCGTCTAACACCAAAGCTATAGATCTGATCTGTATTTATTAATATATCTAAGTGTCCGTAGTTATTGAAGTTAATTGTTACGTTTCACGCTTAATGGTGGCAATAAAATTTATGGAAACCATTGCTCGTTGCCAGAAAAGGAGCACAGTTGATGAAACGCAGAGAAGATAATGTTATGTTATTAGCTAGAGAGGCCTCTATGTTAAATGGCCAGACCATAGAATAAAGAAGATCACAAGAAATAATGCGATGTAGGCGTGTTTCGTGATTCAAGTAAGGTCAATCGAGCCTTAAATTTCAAATATGGATCTGTATTTCATCATAATTATCAAATTCATCAGAAAAATGTCAGACAAATGTAATAGGGACAGAACGCTTGCTAAGTGGGCTAGTCGAAAGGGTATTAAGACTATTAAGTAATGGCGACATTCATTTCCATTCAAATCTAAATGGAAAACATTTCTATTGTTATCTATTCAGTCAGACTGTAAATTTAAAGTAATTATTCTTATAAGTAGGCACATATCAAATAAAACCAAAAAAATAATCACTGATGAAGATAAAATCAAAATACTCTAATTCAAAAGGAAAATGTTACTTTTTTATTTTCCATATCTTGGGGCAAATTCTATAAAAGTTAAGTTTAAAATTTATAGCATTCATGAAGAAATAATAAATTTTTTATTGATTTATTTGGTGTGACTAATTAAATAATGAGGCCCGCAGATCATCTGAAACACTTCTTAGATAATAAATTGCCTGGGTTATATTCATCGTAATAAATTCATCGAGGAAGTAAATACAGACACAAGCGTAAATACTTTTATATGTAGCAATATGTGATGCACTCACACCTAGGAGGCTAAAAAATAGTCACTTTCGTGTATAGGTGTGTTTATTCTTAAACACAATTGCATTTAGTAATACAAAGAAGTTGGTCGCAATTCCAGAGATATCAACGCACACACAAACAATGTAAGAAAAGGCAATTAGACAATAAAAATTATATCGCTGAATAATTCGGTTCCCTAACCTCTTTTGATTTCTCATTAGATTCGTACTATGATTTACAGTACCTTTAAACATCTAATTATCTCAAAATAATTTAGATTTGAAACTTAATTTATTGTGTGTTACGATAAGAACAAAGCATGTGTTTTTTATGCTTAGAGACATTCATTAATTCACTGTCTGCAGTGTTGCCAAATACGAAAAATTGTTGTTACGTAAATACCTATTTCGAGAACAATAATAATATTACACAAAGATAATAATATATTCTCACGCACCGACAGGTTTTATAATCGAGCAGTTTTTTTTTAAATATTCCAATCGAATAACAGAATTTTACCAAATAATTAGCCAATCAAACTGAGAGCCCGAACATTATTTCAAGACGGGTTAAAAAACTTTAATAAAAAATTTTGAAGATAAAAGTTGTACTAATTAACGTTCTTTCTTTTGGTTGGGTACTGCGCCAAACGCTAACGATACCGGGTTGGTTGGCCACAGAAACGCCAGAATTGATTGGTTTGTGCAACAAACACCTTCCCAGGCAAAGGTGAAATTCCCTGTTCCTAAAATTCTCTCCTTCTTTTGCTTAGTCTCCTGGTAGATAGGTCGAACTTTTTGTATCCAGGAAACTTTATTAATTCCGCATCGGTAACTTTTTAACGGGCCGGTAATTTAAAAGTGCTGCTGCCGTTTGGTATGTAAAAAATGTTTCAATTAGCTGGAAAGCAAAATGCTTCATTTTTATCATATTTTTGAATTTATGCAACCAGTTAGAAGTTAAAAATTATTCAGAAAACCCAACATGATTTTGAAAATTTCACAGTTGAGACGTTTTATTCAAAACACTTTTCAATTGCAAAACCCGGTTACTTTGTGGGCATCACTTTTCATGTTATTTCCATTTAATAAAAAAATAAATATTCACACACTCGACACTATTATCATAAGGGCAGACGTTATAAAAATATAAATGTACCTAATTACGCATTAAAATTTTGTTAACAATGATAACTTTATAATACACGTATTACAAATAGCATCTCTCTGTTATTTTTCGCCTTTAAACGGTTTAGGAAAAATTCTTCGTTTTTTGGGACAAATGTTCAACTCACACCAAATACGGAATGAAATATTAAAAACTTGTCATTATTTATCATAATGGAGAAACTTCTTGAATTATCATGTTGAAATCTCATTGAAAATTAATAGGAAATAAAACGATTTACTTCATTTTTCTTTGAATGATGCAGGAATCTACTTTATCGATTTTAACCTCACCCCATAGTGAGAAAACGTCGTGCAATTATACCACTGTACAAATTATTATAAAACGCCCTTGTGTTTGATTTTCTTATCCATTATATCACCCGCAAAGAAATAAATAATATAACGTATTTACTCCTTAATGTCTTCACCGAGCAATCGGGGTTGGGACGTTTCAATCAGTGTTCGTAAATCATCGCACACACGAAATGTCCCAATAATTCAAAAAGGTGGCGTACCCCCTCTAAAGGTGTATTATTTCATAAATGCCAAACTCTAAAAGAGTCGGAGTAACAAAAACTAACAATACAAGCGATTTACGACTCCTAAACATAAATTATTCAACAGAGAAGTAAAATGCTAATTTGAACGCGATAAGCTCCGAACTTGGAGCAAATGTTTGAAATTTTTTTGGGTCAATTTCCTCTATATTTACACATAACACAGTTTTTATTTAATTTCTTTTATCCGTGAATTAACGGCAAATTTTATGCTTAATACAGTAGATATACATACAAATAAATATGTAAATCATATTTCCATATTTCTTTTGAACCAACAGGTTGGAATTTGGAATAAATATAGCGTTGTATCAGGATCACCTGGACAATAATGTACCTACGCCTTTAATTAAATTTACCTGTTCGATGACCAACTATGCAACGCAAACTTATATAACCTAATTATTTGGATTTCTAAACTTACAAATGGTGAACTCTAGAGTCCTGAAATGTACAGTGTCCTGAATTTTAAGGTCAATGCGACTATTTTTGCTTGAATTGTCATTTCCATCACAAGCTTTAATGCATTAATTATTTTCATTTGTTTAATTAGAAAACATAAAAAAAACATTGTGCATCTCGGGCGAAACCGGTTAATAACTACTAGTGACTCATAAAATTCACACTATTTAAAAATAATATTTTTACCGATGACCCAACAGTTTGTGTACTATGGAAGTATGCTGGTAGGTGAGTCCGTATTACATGTGTGCCTTTCAATAGAGTCTATTATTTGGTTGCGTTCAATATTCTCATAACATTATTATTCCACATGGGAATTAAACGGAAATGAGATTTTCTCGTTTAATTTCATAACTTTATCTTGCATATTATTTAACGCCACCTATTGTTATTATCGAGTAATTGAGCAATCAATGCGTCACATTTTTGTACACATTTTAGTTCTTGGTTAGTAATCAAACCGTTTGACTACGGCCTTTTATTGCCTACAATTTTATGGATGGATTAAATATGCTAATCTTGTCGTAATAAAATTCACACACAATAATAATTGGTGTTTTTTATGTCCTAAATGATTGGCTTTGTAATGGTCGGCCACAAGTAAAATGACGGCGAATCGAATTGATATAAGTAATATGTTATTTTTTTAAACGTTCGTCATAATCAAATATTAACATTTATTCTAAATTGGGGGTGCTTATAATTTGTAACTAGGGCAGTCATACTAAGTCTCTATCACAAATTAATATCTCGAAAACTCTTCTTTTTTTTAAACTTTGTAAGTTCGTTTGAACTAAGTTTGAACCCATTTATATATACAATAATAAATAATATAGATAGGTAAATAGCTGGCATCAACGAACTTTTATTATAATATAAATATTTGTTTCTATGGCTAAAATCCTTTGTTGCTGTCATTTTCACTTTTTGTTGGATATGTTTGGCTTGACATGTGTGTCAAATGCTCTGAAAACATTTCGTCAAATTAAACAAAAAATAAATAAATACGTATAGCCAGTTATTGTCAAAGCTATGCTTAATGTGTGTTGTTTTAGCGAAATGTCCGTAGATAAAGTGTTCAAAATTTAAATGTGATTGGTGTCTGGTATAGATCCTGTACTTGTAATTTGGATTATCTTTTGATAAAAAAAACTTCAAAGTCATTCAATAATAATAAAGCACATGAGACCCAGAGGATGGATAGTAAATATGAATACTTAATAACAGATATTATACTATACTTGGGATCAAAACTCACTAGAATCTAAGTAGGTGAAGGTACTAGTACAGTATCTACGGCAGGAGGTTAATACAAGGGTATTGACATGGTACAAAAATTTAGGGCACGACCGGTCGATACAACCTACATCCTACTAGGACCGGTTAGGGTTGAATCTGTGTCTGAGGGGAAGAGAAATCCCTACTGCACTCCACCGTGAAGGGATGATGGGATAGGGACGAAGGATGGTGGGAAAACTACCCTCGGTAGCTTTGATTGTGGGTGTTCATATCACTACGCGAGGGTAGATACTATGGCTTCTTACATACACGCGCATCTTAAAAATTGTCAGAGGGATAGTAAAAATACACACACAATAATTTCGACCAAGTTATAGATTGTAGAACCCAAATTCGTATAAATAAATACAGAAGGATTAACTATAATTTTGTTACAGATTTGAGACTTTTAGACAAAGTTTTGTTTTGAGATTTTTATTCTAAAAAGTCTGTTTTTTTAAATAATATGAACCGTTTGAGCATGTAGCCCGAATCTCAAAATGTTTGTAGGAGGATTTGATGATAACGAGCACCTTATCCGAACGTGCATAAATGAGCCTTCATTCATGGAGCTTTCGAAAGATGTGCTCCATTTTAAGGCGGCAAAAACTAAAAAGGCTTTGAGTGCCCGTCTTAGTTTGTAAAGTTTATGAGGTTATTACTGCCTTCCGTACAAGGTTTGGCCACAAAACAATTTAATGTCGTGTTAAAAGTTTTAACTATCGGTTAAATAAATAAAGCGTCTGAATATAAATCATAAAGATAAATGTGCTGATTTTTTAAATGAAAAATTAAAGTATTAAACAGGTTCTGTCAAGCGTATATAATAGGAGCAACAGCTGTCGTGTAGACCCTTAAAACCAAATTAACATTTTCAAGAATATTAGATATTTTTCAAACTGCTATCGCCGACATTTCGCACAATAAAACGCTATTTCTCACAATAAAATATTGAGCAACATATTACATCATAGAAATTAAACCAATAATTAAAAAAATTGTGAACAGACGACAATAATTTATCTAATACCAATATGAGACTATAAATATATATATTTTTTATTTTTTATTATCCAATAATTTTTTGTTACATACATGGTTTTAAGTTACATTTAAAGCTAATTTTTTAATAAACAGTATCTAAAAAGAGAAAGAGCAATGTAGTTATATAGACAAATATTTAAAACAAAATAAATAGGAAGTAATTAAAACAGAAAAATGTATGTACATATATATACATGTATATATAGGGCATTACACACGGTATACAAACATACACACACACGCAAACACATATACATATATTTAATATAAATATAATATAATAGTATACATAAATGTATGATACCAAAAAATCCCACATAGGTACATAGGCATCGCCAGTTCATGGGTTTCTAAGGCAGTTAAATTTACTCTACATATATGTTGTCTTTAGGATTCGTTTAGTTGAACAAAAGATTCACTGGTAATGAGTGCGTCGACCCTAAATGACTGTATCTTAATTATGAATTTATTGATTTCATACTGGTAGGACTGGTAGGAGTAGGAACTAGGTATAAAGGTACGTGGAAGATAAAAGACAGGAGCCGCTATCGGGTAACACAACCAGAGACTTTCAAAGTGTTAGTAGCTTTATAAAAATAACATTCTTTCCTTTGAGGTTTCATATCAGAAAAATGAAGTAAAAAAATCTCTTTGTTTAAAATCTGACGCAAATCTTGGACGGTGAGCTCTGACGTCATGAAAAATTCCCAGCCTAGAATAAATTATAGATACCTATATATAACCATCTCATTTTAATATAATTTTTTTTCTCTTTTATACACTTATGGGGTTTTTACATTGAGTATATAATGTTTACATTTTTTACCCACAATAGTTGTAATAACCAAAAGGTTTCAAAAAATATTTTCTTTCATTACAGCGGTTTACAATTGGATAAAATTAAAAAATTATGTTAATAACAATAAGTGAAATAAATTATCAGAAACATAATATGTTAACATAAAAAATTGTAATTGTATATTTGTTTGCTAAACTACGTAAGCGAGGAATAGGCGAGTTTACTGCATAATTTCTTTGTGAATGGTAAGATTGAAATAGATCCTTATGCCTAATTAGTCGAGTATAGGTACTTCTAAGTCGACTAAACTCAAGAGGTCACAACAGTTGAGCGCCGAATTTACAATTGTCACGTTATTTGTTAAATCTTTCAATAAATAAGAATAACGTTTTCTAAAATCGACCTTTTTACTAGCATACCTTTTGCCGAATATGGGGTTAGTTGCTGACAGCAGCTGTGGGTTATTCCTCGTTCTACAACGCCGGACTATCAACAACCAAATTATTATTATATTTTCTGGTATCTAATTAATGCCAAACCATTACTTATCGATTACGTATTATTTTTTGTCACAAACCCATGTAAATAATCAATGTATTCCGTGAAAACCACTCGATGCGATTTTCATTAGAGCTTTGTTTGGGAAAGGTATAGCGATAAGCTTTCGAGCGCTTTCATTGTCCTTGGCTGTATATTAGGCATGTAGAATCTTTATATGTAATGTTTGTTGGTTGATACGTTATCGGTTATTTTATTAATAATTTTCGCTTACATTCGCGGCGGGTTGAAGCGGGAGCTACCGACCGTAACCCGCTCCTACGGTTCCTAATTATTATTGTTATCTAAACACGACCGTGCGGTTTTGGAATTATATAATAATTAATTATCAATATTTGTGAATTTATTATTAGGCATTGTTATTGGTCTATGTCCACAATATGAGATGTGTTATTGATAAGTGCACCTTGTTGATTGACATACTTTGGATGCACCATGGTAACTAATGGATTACCCACGTCATATCAATGTATTCCTTAATTTATTATTACTCACCTTTTTCAGATAGATTATTAACTATAACTCGTATATACGTGCAAAACTTACACAAAAAATTAAATTGTTTAACCTCTCAGGCCTCGAACATATTTTGTTAGAAGGTCAGAGAATATATTTGGAATATTTCAAAATGTATCCGAAAACTGAAAACTGTTTTCGAAAGGTGATGAAATATGTAATCAAATAATATTATTAGAAATAAACATAATTTTTGAAATATTAAAATTTTGAATGCAAAAATAAAAAAGTTTTAAAAATGATGTAGCATAGGTTTTTTCGAATTAAAATAACATATAATGAAAAAAAAAACCAAAACACACATATATTTTATTAGACAAATAAATGTATTATAAACGTTATTGTCACCTCACTCTATTATCGTTTTATAAAAAAAATATTATAAAAAATTCACAAAGTTTCATAAATTTTTCTCATATTGCGAAGGTAAAATTTTGTTTCATAGAGGTGTACATTTTAATTTTTCCGTGGTTAACTTTTGTATTTGAATGTGAAACGATTTTTTTTCTCTTTTTATCACTGCTTAGATTTTAGATGATATTTTTCAACATGACAGTAAGGGAGATACAACGATTTCTATGAGATCTTTGAAAGCTGTTTCCAAAAGCGATAGCCTGAGGGGTTAAGATTCAGAGATTGTAAATACCATGTTTGTTCTTTAATATTAGCTCTAACAAATTTAATATGTTATATAATCTTTTCTCACTTACTATTTATGTACCAATTTGGTTTTCTCTCTATGGAATTTGTTTGTAGGCAAAATGTATAGTATAGATAGTGGGTTATTGGGTAGTAGCTTATCGTCGGCCTTCCCTTTGAGGTTCAGTGAATTTGAAGGCCGACCCATCAGCCATAGTGGCACACTCCGAGCGCATGGCAGCCGGGCCGCCCTATCATTAGGCCAGTCATCACGCGTCACATTCGTACGTCCATCCGCGCCCGGAATTCTAATTCATGACGGGTTATCGATAGAATAATAAAAAAAGACTGGATCGATGATGATTTGAAATATAACTTATTTTTCTCATTAAATAATTTTTTTGGATTTATTAAATCTGTTCCTACACCAGATAAACTATATGAACTGTAAAAGCATTAAAACAACAACAAAAGAAACTGACAAATATTTTAATCATTTTTACCCATGAATGCAATTTATATGAGTTTAGAAGTATGATTAGGTATGTGTTTTTAACATACATTATTTGAGTTCGAATCCCGGCGTGAGTAAGTAAATTTTATTTGATTGATTTGTGTTATTTCACAATGTATTCTTTAAAAATATTATATAACTTTATGAAAGATACTCTCAGTATCGCACTGGTGTAAGTCCATCTTTCAGAAATAAAACGTTGCTTTAAATAGCTTTAGCCTTGTTTGATAACCAAATCTGAATAACCAGATACTTCCCCATCTTCCTCTTTTCCCATCTTCCTCTTTTCCCATCGCCTTGCTCTCCCTCCCTACAGCCTTCAGCCTCACAACCAAACCCGATGGGGGATGCCATAGTCACTGTATAGACATCGATTGGGACTCTTGTGCTGTATTCACATAAAAAAATACAATTATTTGTACATTTTAATACTTTTATACTTGCTGTCGTTCTACATGTTATCGGTTCAAATCCGGTGAAGTGCTTTTTTAAACTTTATTTCAAGTGGAAGATACTCGCAGTTTTGCAGTTATGTTGAAGTACAATTATTTGAGAACGAAATCCCATTTATCTAAACAAACCATTTTCTATCGGTTCTCAAAATTCCACAGTAAAAGCGGGTGGTATGCACGGAGAAAAATGTTATTCTAAAATACGATCATTTTATTCGTAGAAACGGTTAAAACGGGACTGAAGTTCTTACGAACAAATTAGCAGTGTTTCAATGTTTATTGGCGGGAAAATGTAAGAATAAACATTGAAACCCTGTTAATTTGTTCGTAAGAACTTCAGTCCCGTTTTTAACCGTTTTTACGAATAAAATGATCGTATTTTAGAATAACATTTTTCTCCGTGTGGGCGTTATAGTCCCACTAGCTTCAGATAGTTTTGCGTATCATTCACATAAACGAATAAAAAAAAAAGTGTAATATTAAACACCGACTTTGAAACATGTTTAATGCTCAGTTAAGCGTTTGTAAAATAAAAGTCAATAGTAATTCTTCATATTATTTTAGATGATGGTTCCTTTTTTGCCCGTGGCAGTTAAACCCATAATCAATTAAGACGTTTTAGAACAATCATTTGAATAATCAAAAATACGTTCCAATCCAAAGTACACATTAAAATCATCGATCGTGTGCTGTCGGCCAAACTCAAAAATGATCTCGACACACGGGGCAATGATTTGGTATTATTTGAATTCGACTGCCAAACAAAGGCAGAATGGAGTATTTTGAATCTGATTGATGTGAGGTGTAATTAGGAAGACATTTTAATAATACCATTAGCAAGAGCTGGTGAGGGAGATGTTACGGAGATGGGGAGGGGAAGGATCTTTTACTCTGAGACAGAGGTGCGAAAGATATCAATTATTATTATTCAAACAAATAAGTCATTATTTTAATTTGGTTTATGATGAAAATTTATTAAACTCGATGCATGAAGAATATTTCATACATTTTTATATATTTTTTTTGTCACAACGATTTAAGTTTTGAAATCTCAAGATTTTAACGAAGTTTAGACGCATCAAAAATTTCGCAATTAAAAAAATTATAATAACAACAATCGGAAGATTTTAATTGCAGGATGAAAAATATATTAAAAGACATTTTTAAATGTGGGTTTTTTTGTGAAGCTGAATAAGGAAGTGGAGAAGGGAACGAGGTAAGAAAGATAAAGTTTAGGTTTGATAAAACTTATCACCATCATCGTTTTTTTAGTAAAAACTACCATAATGATTTATAGTAAAACCTACCATAAAAATAGTTTTTAGTAGTAAAAACTATTACCAATTTAATGATTAATAGCAAAACCTATCACCAAAATATTTTTTAGTAGTAAAAAGTACCACCAATTTTATAATTAATAGAACAATTAATAGAATAACCAACCAACCACCAACATGGATTTTAGTAGTAAAATTTACCACTTATTTAGTTATTAATAGTAAAACCTACCATCAAAATTGTTTTTAGTAGCAAAATCTACCACCAACATAGTTTGTAGTAGTAAAAGCTATCACTAACATAGTTTTCAGAAGTAAAATCTATTACCAACATAGTTTTTGTTTATTTTAATTATTTTCAAAAGTTCGTTTAATACGCAAATTACTACCAAAAACTGATATAATTCTTGCCAGTTTTCTTTTCCATTTAGCTTCACCATCAGTTAAATTCGACCATTTTGTACTAATACCTCCTAGAAAAGGGCAATTAAGCAGATATTAGCTTTTTAGTGCCTCTTGTTGTAGTCCTGACATCTGGTCAGTACAATGTGGAATGATTGCATGTCGGACATGGTATGATTGCAAGATAGATTCATGGCAAGATGCGGCGGGCCAGGCGGAATTGATTATTTTTACTTGAGCAAGGGTTTGTTTGTTTTCCACACGCGAGGTAATTTCAAACTGATTAAATGTTAAATGATTAAACTAAGAGAATCTATTTAACTTGGCTACCGCCTTTATTTGACCACTGTTCCATCACGAAATAGCCGCAGGAAAGACAAGAAATCTTAACTCAGATAAAAAACCTTACAACGGTACCTTACCAGATTTTCATCAATCTAAAACCATTTAAAATGTTGAACAAACAACACTATGGCGTCTGTCTCACTTTTTTTCCACTTTAATCCTTTTTATAAGTTTAAAAAATTTATATATCATAATGTAAATATCGCAGTGAGTTATAAAGACTAGAATTTCTGTCTGGAATTTCTAGTTGTAAAACTATAATATATAAAATGCCATTTGTAAATGCAACTTCATGGTGCCACAGCTCACCGTTCTAGAGTTTTTGCTGCTCTGGACAACATTTTTTAAACTGTATTTTTCACGAGATATGATTTGAGATTTTCACAGCCAAAATAATTTTTGTAATTTATTTTTGGAGTAGTATTTGTCGTAATTTGTCGTGTTGCGCTACCTCTTTCATAGCCAACGTTTCTGATAACATCACAGTGTCCACCGGTTTTCAGGATTACACATCTGTCGTGTTCTTAAATAAATACGTTAATAATAAGAAAATTGAAAAGGTTTTTGACTCCTGGTTCCGAAGAGGTCAGATCTTTGCCGCTCTCATTCTGCTTGTGTCAGTTTTAATTGCATTTTTCACCTTAAGCACTTTGTATGGATGTCGGAGTTATGGAAATGAACGTTACTCGCTTATATTTAAATGCTCTCGAGAACATTATTATCGATTGAATTTTTCAACGGATTTAAAAAAAAATTGTGATCACTTCCATATTTCGAATAATTGTTAAGAATGACCGAAAACAGTTTAAAATTATGCGTAAGGGATACATACATAGATACTAAAGTTATTATTTATATTGTACCTTTGCAATGTATTATGTCATGTTAAATGTAAACCCTTTCCACATAGGTGTGTAAATAAGGGTTGTTGGTTACTACCTACTTATTTTCAGACCTGCCTTTTTATTTTGTTAAAACATGCAAATGATATACTATAAAAATGGCCGCCGGATTAAAAATTAATTTCCAAAAGGTTACAAGTACCCACTTCACGACGCCAACCGAAATTCATCCGTATCATCAACACAAGCCGTCGAAATGAGTTTATCATTCAGATTTTTGGCGATTCATACTGCAGCCGTATTCAATTTCACAGCAACCGTTCTATTATACTTTGAAAAGTTGATACAATTTGATTCCTTCCATCAAAATAGACACAATGCAAGGGGCTGTTGAAAAAACTGCAGGGGATGTGGATATTGAAATAAAAAAATGGTTTGAAAACTGGCGGTCGACAGGGATGCATGATGCAGGGGCGTGGCGTTCGCAGCATGAGCGATTAATATTGAAAAAAATTAAAAAATCAAAAATATATTAAATTTTTGTAAATTCAATTTATTAGAGTTTTAACATAAGATATAATTTGAATTAATTTTAGGAACTTTACTTTGGTAGAGCCAATATTTCATTGTAATATTTCGTTTCCTAAGGTTTGCTTTTGCCTATGTACCAACAGTTCAGTTTAATTTTAATTTTATTTTTTAAATAAAATATTCGTTTATTTAAGGTATAGACAGGTTAACTCAAATCAATATTTAATTTTTGGGTATAAGTGTAAATGATTTTTGTCGGTCACTTAAATTGAATATATTTTATAACTATTTTGACTTCTAGCTAAGTGTTGACTTGATTTGTCTATTCTTTTTTCTTACGTTTATCTGCGTTTTTTTTTGTCTTTGCTCTCATATACCGTACATACTCTTATAATTCATATTTTTTTAAATTTGATGTTTTCATTTTGTAAATTTGACGGAAGTCCGTTAATAAATAAATAAATAAATTTGTTTTTATGGAGGACTACTGCTGATTTTTTGAAAGTTTTCGCGCGCCACTGGAGCTATACCAGTAGCTAGGGCATGTGAAAAAAACAATTTCAAACATGGCTACTGCAGTTGTGTTGTTATATTATTGTGGAGAGTTCGGACCCTTTGCGGGCCACTTATGTGGATATTAGGTAATATAATGGCGCCCAGCAATGCTGTATCAGTATCAATGGGTATCAGTTTTTACGGATGCATATTTGTGCAGTTATTATGCATTTCTGAATTATGAATCCGCAACGGAAACCAAATAATTCCTATTATACACAGCAGAGCAGCGGGAGGAAGTCCCTGTCAGATTGTTTGTTTTAACTTGCAATAACACATAACATACCACGCAATATTAAATATATGAATACCTTGTAATAAATAATTCACTACTCGTTCTTTGTTAGTGAACCGTTACCATTTCTGTAGCAAAGTTTGTACGTGATGTAAGTATAAAGCATAACAGAACATTGTCACAGTTATCACAGTCACTGGGGTTTCCTGCTCTAAGGCGGCCTTTTTTTATGAGGTTATGTATTTAGTTTCTAGTTGAAAACTGAACACACCACACCCGAAGAATCCAGGCACCCCTGCTAAGTCACTAAACCTAGCGAACCACCACTGTACCCATACCCGCCTCCCACAAATTGAACCATATTATTAGTTCTAGTAAATATTTCTTCTCTCCTGTCGGTAAATCAGTCGGAAATTTAGGTTTCAAAGTCACAAAACGCAGCGTCTTTCACTTTTTTATAGTGATTATCGCGCAAGAGTCTCAAATGGTCAGAGCCAATGGGTCTAAGGCATCCCAAATTTGGGGTACTTACGTTGTGAGACTAAAGAAAGCGGGCAAGAGAAGGAGATGGGGTAAGGAAAGATTGGAACGTGCTAAAAATTGATAAAAATGTATGATCTTCGAACCATTTTAGAAGTAAGTTTCACGTCTAAAAATAACTGTGCATTATAAAATCGTGATAAATACCTACTTTATTCGCCACGTTTATCGTTTACTATCAACTACAAAAACTACACCACACTCTTCACGTCCTTTCAAGTATTTTTTTTTCTTATTTAAGTACCCAACGCACATCAAGTACCTATCTAATATTGCAGTTGGTAAAGCGCGGCTATACACCACTACTATTTTCTAAGAGTATCTTCGGTGTAAATTCTATGAGAATACTCCGTATGTATTCAACGGGTGTTGTATGTATTCCGTGTGAGATTTAAATGTATTAATGTATTCCGAGCGCCGTCAGTTTTTTTGTTGCCGCATCACGATGATCTGTTACATTTAATATTAGTTTTTTTGTATTCAAAAGAGATTATTGTTCCCGTAGCAATATTGTTTTTTTTTTGGATCCCTGCACCGTGCCATACCTTGTACCAACTCCCTGAATTGTAATTAACAATGGGAACTACCGAATTTAAGGCCACATTCATATCCGATGATGGCTAGAGGGAGATTGGTGCCTGTGTTCTCTGATTCATATCATACGAAGCATTTTTTTGTATTGATCAAATATTGCTGTAAATCTAAAACCTCTCACGTCATGAAATTTCAGATTTTCTATCACATTTTTTTTATCACGAATTTGTCCAAAAATTATGTCAAGACCCAACATTCTTTGTTTTATATAATTTTTTAAATGCTCAATACATTCTTTTTACATATTTCCCCACCTTCCTCTTCCCCATCTCCTTACCCTCCCCACTTCATTCAGCTTCACAACATACCCCAATTGGGGATGCCATAGACTCACTGGCTCCTGATGGGAGCAGTTGAGACTCTTGTGCTGTACACATATTTAAAACAAATCACATAAAAACATTAATGATGAAACTCGAACAAAGTAGAATAGCCGCTATTAAACATACTTAATCGTATTGTGTACACATACTTAATCGTAGAAAAAAAACTTTCGTATAAAAACATATTAACCAATAATCTTACTATCTTACTAATATTATAAACGCGAAAGTTTGTATGGATGTATGTATGTTTGTTACTCTTTCACACAAAATTTACTGAATGGATTTTAATAAAACTCTACAATAATATAGCTCATACATCAGAGCGTATAGGCTATAAATTCATAAAGCTAGCTATTTATTTTCAATATATTGAAAATAATAATTATTGTTTAATATAAAATGTCAACATTTGAGAATGACATTTTGCAAAACAATGATTGTTAAATCAAAGTTCTATTTTAGAAAATATTTAAATTAGTGCATTTATTTGAAGTACTCGCCTAATACTTTGAATCGAATCAAGAATTATAGATATTTTAAATAAATAGGTTAAGAATTTTGGTATAAACGTAGATAGAGTACCTAGGAAAAAGAAATCGATTACTCTCTATATTTTTCTTGATACATTTTATTCCATTGTGAAATTTACATTATCACGCCAATCATCTTTGAAGATAAATATAAAAAAAAACTCTACTCATATAAAATGATTTTTAAAAAGTTAGCATTTCTGTTATATTTCTCGAACATTAGGTTCAGTTATTCAACCTCAGTTTCAAATTGCAGAATTGTTCCGAAAGAATTCCCTTTTTGTTTGTGTTGTAATGAGAGCCTACTCGTGTTTGATTGACTCGAGTATTTGCATAAACACCCTCCGTAATGTCGGTAATTCTACATGGTGTAATATTTTCGCAAATTCTTTTCGCAGATATTCCACCCGGGTAAGTGCGGGTAGGTATTTTCCTACCCCGTACTCGAAGGGTAGGTAGTATCAAAAGCGAGGGTGCTAATTTAAAAAGAGAAAGGGTTAGGAAAAGGCCGCAGTTGTAATATAAACTGGTACATCCAGATTTAAAGAATGTGATTAATTGCTGAAAACGAAAAAAAAATGAGGAGAGCTCTGACTCGCTCCATCTCACCCGTAGTCAGGTATGACGTACAGAATGATTAAAATTTGGATTGAGATTTTTTAATTAGAACAATGCGCCTGTGTCGAGGGCTCAAACAGGGGTTTAAATAAATTATTGTAATTAATTTATTTGGCTACTATTGGATGAGGTGTGGGATTGTCTTCATTCGTTTTTGACATAATTTCCTTAAAAGCAAATAATACGTTAAAGATTATAGGTATCTTTCCATCTATATCAGGTATTATTTAATTTTTATTCTAAAACTGGTATGAGGCCAAGATGTACTCAATCAAAACATTTTTAATAAGTTGTGGGTATCTAGAAAAAATAATTTTGTTTGCACCAAAAGAAAACGATAATAAAAGTATTAACTGTCTGAAAAATTAGTCGTAGATTAATGAGAAATAAATTATTTGACTGATTATGACTTTATTTATATTTAATTAATCACACTAATTATAAGAATTCTCTACGAATATCTACAATACATGTTGGTATCTAAAATTTTAGCATCAAGAAATCACTCATTTCTTACTATTTTTCTGTTTACTGCTTCAGTGGAGTTTTTAAACGTGATTCTTAATTATTCCAGAGGGAAAGCTCTTTATCTTCTTGAAAATGATTATTTTTGCGTTGTATTGCGTGTTTCCTCAGCTACTTACTCCCCAAGCTCCTCGGGTCATTGAGGATCTCTTGTTTGAATTATTGCAATCAAGTGGGGAACTCCTAGCTTTTCAAGCGATCCTGTCAGACACTTCAAACGCAAAGGGAATCGTAGTCACGACATTTAGAATGGTCTTCTCCTAAGACACGAATGAACCATTCCACTTTTACCCCTTACCCTACTAAGGTACCACCGTGTAACAAAACGACTGCATTAAAACTGCATGCAGTACACAGTGCACATTTGAAACTACCTTTTCACGGATTCACGTAACCAAAATGTAATTACACATGCTAATCTACGCCTTATCTCCATGCTCGAGATTAAAAATTACTTTGAACGTCAATAAGAAAATACAATGAGCACGAATTACAAATTAAAATTTGTGTAGTTTATTTATTTTCAAAGTCGTTCGAAAGAGGTGTAGAAGTGTAGTAAGAATAGCAAACAGAGACTTAGTAAAAAAATCCTTACATTTATACGTTTGGGCTTCGATGTTTATACCATTGATCAGAACTTTTTTATGAATTTTCTTATATTGCTTGATACTTTTGGGAACAGGAAGCGAACGCATCAGGTTGCGGAATAACGTCAGTAAGTTACTTTCTTGTTCTCCAATTATTACGTCACACGAACACTTGAAATGCGAATATCGCAGGGAGCCAACTCGTATTGCATGGGGCTATTCAGAATTAATAGTATCCTATCGATTTCGTATTTATGTAGGTACTATTACTTTAGTGCTTATTAATTGCTCCCTGCTTGAGAGGGTAATTCGCTAAACGGCTCGTTCAAACGCAATTATTATAAAGTACATACATAGATACCTACTTATTTACCTTTAATGTCGTGTTAGAACTTTGCTATGGGTCCTCCTTACCTATCCCAACGAAACCTTACAATGGCTATCTTTATTTACATTATTTGTTAGTTGTTCGGTTGAATGATACCACAAAGGTTTGCCTTCAACATTCCATTGTATTAGAGTTTGCCGCGCTGTACAATTAATTATTGGTCACAATAATGATATTGCACGGGGAAAAATGTTATTCTAAAATACGATCATTTTATTCGTAAAAACGGGACTGAATTCTTACGAACAAATTAACAGGATTTCAGTGTTTATTGGGGGGAACATGTAAAAATAATTTATTGGTATACGTAATTTCGTACGTATACCAACAAATGATTCTTACATTTTGCCGCCAATAAACATTGAAACACTGTTAATTTGTTCGTAAGAACTTCATTCCCGTTTTTAACCGTTTTTACGAATAAAATTATCGTATTTTAGAATAATGTTTTTCTCCGTGTGGGTTTGCAAAATATCTCGGATACGAATAAGTAAATTTAATATGCCAAACAATTTTCTTTAGATATAAAAATTTAAGAGATCACGTTTACTCAAGTCTAGTATTATATGTGGATATAACAGAAGATATGAAATAATGGAAAGAAAGCTAGGATTGTGTGCATAGACAGAATTGTGTGGTATTCCATCCTCTCTCCTTGCATCTGCGGATAAATGGCACGATAGTCAGTTAGATAACCACTACGAAGCCTTTAGACGCATTCGAGAGAAAAATATGAATTTGAACCGTCGTCGATTCGTGTTTCGTTTATAAAAATACGTGCTTGAATTGCTGTTATAGATGCCCATTCAATTGATCAATACTTCATCTGGTAAGTCGTCAATTTGTTGAGGTTCAGACTAGGCAATAAATCAAGCAAACACATTTTACATCAAAAATCACATTCTTCTGCATCCGGCGATAATAGAACTCGTGACTACGTGATTAGAAAATCACCTCTCGATTGCTGGACGGTCTCAGGCCATAATCTAACGATGCTATATTATTTAGAATTTTATAAAATATCATCAACGTTTTTATCATAATATCTGAAACAATGATTTTTTGACATTTTCATGAAAACGAGCATATACAATATATTTCTTCAAACTTCGCAAAATCACTTTGTGGCGTCATTTTGAATTAAATTAAAACAAATAACTTTGTTTAAACCACTAATATAATCACAATCACCTACATGTTTCAAAACCGATGGTTTCTTCGTCAGGGTAGTAATGACATTAACCAATTTAATTTAATTTTTAACAGTGACAATGTTAATTAACAATTAACATTGTCACTGTTTAAGGCACTGTTTTTAAATCATACTACATATTTCATGCAGGAAAACGCTGTAAATTAAAGCACACTTTTGTATGAAATTTGCTTAATTTTGGCATTCACTTCATCAGAAATATTCAAAGCCTTAAGAGGGTATTACCAGAGAATACTGGAAATTAGTCATTTTTAAATCAAATTCTAGACTTATTGACTCTTTTTTACAAAAAAACATAAATGATTTTGAAAGATTGTTATTTTATCTGGTAAACGCATTTTTTAAATTTTGAAAAATTAAGTTCATTTTTAATATACTAAGGTCTTTGGTCGTTGGCAGATTTGTTCAATTTTCAAACGACATATTGTATTATATAACACTAATTTTTCAGAATTTTAATTTTAGTTAAATTAAAATCATTAAAAAATAAATCCGAGAACGTGTTTTGTGACGAAAATATCTCAGTTTTTCTATTTATTTGAGGACTTTATTTCAGATTTTTTTTACACATTTATTTTGTTAAACATTATAGAAAAATCATACATAACGATCAAGAAATACTTACAAGAAGTACACGATATTTAAGAATTTATCATCATGCGCTTTGAGCATTTTTATTGTTTACTTGAATGTAGGTATATAAGCATTTTGAATGAAATAAATCGATATAAAATTTTTTATTTAAAAAAAAATTGATAGCGGAATAATTAATCTTTCTCATCGGAACCTCCCTGTACAGTTAGCTTTTTTAAACTATTATTCTCAGCCGCTGGTCAACGGCTCTACAACGTCTTAATAAAAAGTACTTGCTATGTAAAAGTATTATTTCAACATACTCAGACCTCACGTTACATAGGTTCCGATTATTGCAGTGGAAAGGAAGGGTAGCGTGCAGACATTTCCGTAATCAGAGGATGATTTATGATTACCGTAAGGGTATTCTACCTACAGCTTAAAAGCACTGGAAAAATAGTTGGTTTCATATTATGTACTAGAGATACAATACGTATACCAGTTCAAATGAAACACTAGTTCTAGACACTTCTTTTGGTCTGTTGGCGTTTTTCCTATCAATTTAGCCTCAAAGTCTTCAGGTTAAAGTTTACCCACATATTCTATAATAATGGTGTGAATACTAACACAGACCAACGAAAAATCTAGGGTTTATATATAATCAAATAATTGATTAAAATGTAATAATTTTGGTAGCCGGTTAACACTTAAGTATCAAATTTTCACATGTAGCAAATACATTATGGGTATACATAATTATAATAATGACTTTGTTTTTATTCCACATTATTACCTATAGTCTTAAACCAACCGGTTTCGGTTCGACCTGAACCTTCGCTGGATCGAATTGAAACCGGTTGATTAATGATATATATGAACTAAAGAGGAATTAAAACAAAGTTATTATATTGTCGTTATTGTGCTTAAGTATGAGTTCAAATTTTGAAAATTCAAAGTTCATTGAACTGTAATAATTTTATCACGCATGAAGATAATTTCACATTACAGATAATGAATGCACTGTAAACCCAAATAAGTAGGCTTAATTATTATATCTAATAATAGAATAAATTGATAATTTTTTTTCACAATAAACTTAAGAAATTAGTTCCTTAAAAATTAGGTCGTTTTAAGTGATTCTTAAATTATGTATGGTCCCAATGGTATTCGATTCCTCGGCTGGCTAAGTCCTCCATCACAATACAAGCAACAACTTCCGCTTAGTGTGGTGGTAGTAGGAGATTTTCAAATGTTGTCGTTCTTTATAATTTTTTATTTTTTTTTATCTGCTATTATTTTTGGTAGTAGGTACCTTCTAAATGCTGATGTTTGCATGTAATTTAACTCCTCGATTCGTTCGTGTTTCATTTTATACACGAGCATGTAAATATACGTATAAATATCCTTTATCATCATCAATTTAACTCGAAAGCTCCACAACTCCGGGCAAATGTTTTATAGGCACCATTTAATACATATAAAAAGTTCAATACTAAATCCATTAGGCATTTTTATGGATATTTTATCGCAAGCAGATTTCGATACGGTTAGCTTGTTTATTGGGTGGATGGCTCTATCTGATTGGAGAATATTTAAGGTGACTGACTAAGCAAGGCCAAGAGGTTAGTATTAGAAGGATGATCATTTGGATAATAACGGTATTTTATCACCTGCTTCATCACGCTTTTTATAACCTTTAGATGAAACCATACAAACCACAAGCCAATACTCAATTACAATGTGTCAATTTGTCGTTAATGTTTACATATATACTTATATTTATATTAGATCTATAAATTATTATGTTACTAAGTGTTGACGAGTTAAATAGTTTCTCAACTATTCTGAAACATTATTTTGAAAACACACATTTTAGTACCTGCAATAATAACGATTGTAGGTGCTAAAAGAAACTACTATTAAGGACTAAAGAAAATGGAAAAAAAAAGTTTTTTATGGATCCTTAATATATTTAAATGCGTTTTTATTGCCAAAATAAATTCCCGGAGATCATTTAATGATAACGGCTGATCCTTTTCAATCGCAAAAGGTTTATTAAAATTAAAATAAATGTCTGATTGCATTTTACGAAACTTAAAGTTGATTTTATCTATATAAGACAATTTCATTTAAAAAACATATAAAAATGCTTAGCTGAACGTGTATTTGACTTAAAATATTAATAAATTGGTTATTTTTCTAAAGGTTCTGCCTCTCTATTAATACACGTTCTCATGTAGGTAAAGGGTTCCTACGTAATTCCTTTTGAGATTTGTGAGTAGACTAATGTTCGTGTTTTCTACATAATACACAGAATTAATCGAAGTCTGCATATACATATGTAGCATGAATTGCATGCGAGAATGTAAAGCGAGATGCATAATAATATCGTATGTTCTATTCTTCATCAAAGTCTTAAAAATGATTGCTGTGGGTTTGTACTATAGGCATGCTGTGATAATATGTGATATATATTGGACAAGTGCATTCAGGTTATTAAGCGACTTACTTGACTTACTCCAGTTATTCCCGACGTTATTTGGAGTAAAAAATGTATATGAAATTTTGGTTTCCGATGACATTTTTGAGTTATTTTTTTTGTATTCAACTAAAAACTTACTAGTTATTGGACAGTTAGGAATAGAGTGAGGGGTTATGCAGTTAATTGATGAGTAACTGAGTGACTAGTGACGACAAGTAGAATATTTTCTTTGGTTGTTTGATTTTAATAAAAAGAAATGTAAAAAGACATAAACGATGTCCCCGGAGACTATAACTTCATTTACATTTTTCACTCCAAATAATGTCAGGAATTACTGGTTTAAGTAGTAAGTCAAGTACGTCCCCTTTGATATTCTTTATCTTTTAACCGATTTAGGCTGTAAACGTGACATTCTAAGTTATGTGATTATCCTGGATAATAGCATGTCCAATTTTTTTTATTTTATTTTAATTTTACTGTCTTTTATTTTATAATATTTTCTATTTCCAGTATAATTTTTCTACTATATTTTTTCCTATTTTCAACATATTTTTATATATTTAAACCAAACGTTAAATAGAATCTCTTATTCTTTTTTATTTTCATTTTACTGTTTTCTATTTTATATTTCAATTATAATTTTTCTACTATAATTTTTCCTATTTTCAATATGTTTATGTATTTAATCCATATGTTTACACTGGACCTCACAACGTAACTATATTCCATTGGTCACCCTAAAACAAACAGGCAGTCGCCTAGTTTGGTGATCTAATGTATCATAAATGTATTATAATGTTTTATCATCTATTTATAAATAAATAAAGTGTATTTATATAGTAGAAAAGGAGTTTTCTTATGGTGAAACAATAATAAACATAATGTAATCATTGTGACACCACTTTAATACTTTAATTGGGTTTAAAACCAAAAAGTTTAGTTGTCAGACTATTACGTGTTGTCCTTACTAGTTTGGCTTTAAATTTAAGCAAAGTTTTGGATACAAACATTTATCATATTTTTCATTAATTTTGGTTTATATTACATTTCATTTCTCAAACCCTTTCCTGCCAAATTGATATCTTAACATTTTTTTACTAAGGAGTAAGAAGATATTAAGAAAATATAAATAGGTAGCTTATTAAGCACTTAAATTAAGCAATTTTAAGAGAAAGATTTAAATGAAGGCATCTCAAACACAAGCAAAAGGGTTACGGGCATTAACTTAATCGAGGCAATATTTTCAAGTGAAGTACTAATATTATTTGGAAGACTCGGATTTAGAAAAAAGCTTAATTTGAAATAGGTTCGCATCTTACAAATACTTTATATTTAATCACTGAGATTTAATTTAAATTCATGGCATTATTTAATGTACAAGATATATAATGAGACATTAATAATAAACTGTTGAAAGTAGTCATTATTTTTTTGTTTTTTAATCCAGCAGGACTACGAGGGTAGAGTAATCCTAGTCCGCATATTAATAAGATATACATTTATACAAATATTACATAACGACGAAAATAAAAATAATAGCATTGAAAATAAATTGAAAATATTTAACAATATAAAGTAATGAAATTGCCATTGGGATGTCAATACTCCAATTAAAAATGTTCACAACATGCGTAAATCAAGGTTTATTTGTTTACCAGGTGCATATGCTACTGGTGAAATAACAGAAATTATAATAAGCAAAATAATATGTAAAATGTTGTAAGTAAAGTACAGAAGAAAGAAAGAGAGAAAAAAATATAATAAAGCGATTACTTATTTTTTAATTAAAATAGTTCTACATACCATGACATCATATTCGTTTTCAGCTGATAAAATTAGCACATGTTATTTAAAATATACGAGGCTGTTTATAAAGGTGTCTATAAAAACATAATACGAAAAGATCAAATAAATAAGTAAAGTTAAAAATAAAAATTAAAAGATCATCCTTCAGGGTGGTCACCTCATCATCTGCATCCATCGCTCACTGAGTGGAGAACTGAGCCACTCGGATACAGCCACGACGATGATGTTGGTTGACTTCCTTGTCCTGTCCCAAAAGCTGGCTAGTCGGTGGAGAAGTAAGGCGGGGAATGAGAGCAACCTCCCTTCTGTGAACATCGTGGAGGCACTGCAGAACCTTGGTAGTTGCTTAAAAAAAACAAATATAACTTTCAAATAATATTATTGTACCGACTAACTTATCAGAAAATTATTAATATGTTTTTTTAGAAATTTAATTAATTATTCTAATTAATGAATAATATGTAATGAGAAATGTGAAATTCATTTATGTATTTGGACGTTATTTTTTAATAATGTAAATAAATTAACTTATAGGTATCGCAATAGATTCTTGAACAACAATTCCATACTCCAATCCTTCATCTTTTTCAGTAGCTTTGTCGGGGATTATTTTCAAAAAGGTTTGAGCGATTACGATTCTGAAACAATAATTAATTGTTAACTTAAATTCTCCCAAATAACGGAGGAGGGGGCGAAGGGTTTAGCCGATGTTATTTTTTAATTTGAATATTATTTTTTAGGCATTATGTAAGCTTCCTTGTTTTCCATAAATCATGAAAAAATGTATTTGAAAAGTAAAATACAGATATTTTGTACAATTATACAATTAATTAAAAAAACGTATTTTTAATATGTACTTTCATGGTATTATTTCTCTTTTTTGTGTAAAGAGTTTTCATCCAACATATTTAGGAGCTTTTAATTATAAGGTAGTTTAGGATTTCCTGATAATAAACCCCCGAATAGACTAAAATATGCAAACCCAAATTAAAATCATAATTTCATATGCAAAAGTTGTTAATAGGAAGAAAACTTGAATCGTTTCGCAGAAAGTTCGTCATGAATTTCATCCGAAAGACGGATTCAAAATCAAATATTCAGAACGCAATCCTAGTAAGTTAGGGGTAAATAAATAACAAATAACCGTAGCCTCACTCGTTCCATCTGATGATGTAATTCAAATTTATAACGTACTAGACAAATCTACAGTTGTGATTACTGGTTAATAATTCATACATGTAGATTACCGAAGGAAAGGCCCAAAATATTAAATGAATCCTGATTCCCATTATCAAATGTAACGCAAGTGATGTAATATTAACGAGCGATAAAACAAGGCAACCCTAAAACACAGAGTACATACAGTACTCACCGATAAAAGATTTACTTTACAACACAATACCTTATACTCTTTCATTTCATTTTCAAATTCCAGGTAATCAAAAACACTATCGTTACTTAAATTTTAATTTTTATGCTACCGGTTTCGACACATCCGTGTCATTCACTAGCAAACTTAAAACTAAACTTAAAATTTAAAACAAGTACAGAAATGAATTAGATGTTATTAGGTGGGGGGTGGGAGGGGTGATTTTAAGGGGAAGGGGAGAACAGTGGGCGGGGTCAATATCATACGGGAACATAGCCAGAAGGGGTGATTTGCAGGGTGCTATTATTTTGTTAATTAAATTAATTTTTGATTTGATTTTTTTGTTTATTTCTAAAGTTTCTAAGGCGCACAAGTTAAAGTATGAATTTATATTTATATGTTTAAATTTGGTTTTTTCCTTGTTGAAGCTATGGCCTGTCTCTATTAAATGATTGGCGAATTCAGAATAGTTATTATTTCGTAAACAGAGTTCATGTTCCCTGATTCTAGTTCTAAAATTTCTAGTAGTCATTCCTACGTACTGGGCGTCGCAATCATTACATTCTAAAGTGTATATTCCGTTTTTATCGAATTTATTAGAAACATCCTTGTTATTAATCATGTTATCAATTAAAACTCTTCAAAACAAAATGTCTAGAAATTGTTAAATAGTTAATGCCCAAGAAATACAAAAAATCAAAAACACTTTCATTTATTTATAATCCCGAATGTGATGTTTAAATTCAGAAAATGAAACAGTAAAATGAATTTAGAAAACATTAAATCTTGTTGTCATTGAATCTACTACCAAATAAAGCTAACAATTAATCAAACTTGATTAATTATTATGCTTTATGTAATTTCGGCAGATTATATCAGAGAGTAATCAGATTAATGACCTTTCTAAATGAAATTCAAGGGTCAAATGACTCATTTTAAAAACGTAATAATAACCGGCTAAGAAATGTGTAAGGAGCGAGGGTGGGTAATTCTCCTCCGGGGGGTGAAAACGCAGAATATTTGATTCAGTCTAATTAACATGCTTATAACAAGCAACCCAAGACCTTCTTCTTTCATTTCTACTGCGAGGGATTACTCGCGGCCCTAAGACAAATTAAATTATAACATAAATTAATTTTTTTTTTCTCAAACCTTAAAATCGTGAAAGCATGCAAACGTTTTGACAATCAAGTTTCTAGTAGTTTATTTGAGATGTTCTCGTGCTTATCAATTAAGTTTATAATTAATTTAAGTAGCTTATTCTATCGAGATTACATAATATTAATATATTTTTAGCGAATAGAGTGCTGACTGATTTCGTAAAATACAAGTAATATTTTTTATTTAATTGTTTATTTTAGGTACCTATTATTATTGTTGATTTATATATTTCTGCTTCTCTATTTCACACCGCGAATCAAAGTAACATGGCTGTCTTAAGTAGCGACTCATGGATGTAGAAATGTTATAATATCAAGTTACGCTCAGTGTTTTCCTTCATAATCCGCCTACCCTTTGGGGGGCGGGGGTGGCTACGCACCCCCTTTCAGGAACAAGAACAAGGGCAGATATTCCCCGCAAGGCAGATCCCCTCTTCTCAAGACTACCCCCCTCGCCCGGGGGTAAGTGAACCCGAAATCTTGTAACTCGCAAATTAATTCACCAAAAATATGAACTATTAAACGTCATTAGTCAAGACTCGCAGAGGGTTCATGAAATTTTGAGCGTGTTTATTTTCGGAGGGTAAACATTGCGATGTGAGTTCTATTTGATATTTCCCGCGTTGCTTCTGGTATAGATTCTAGATTCGCGGTTTCGTCGAGTTTATGATTTTTGTGTAAACATTCATATTTTTCTAGCATAACGATGGATATTCGGAATAATGTAAACGTTGGATCATTTAGTGTATTTCTTTTGTAATCGTAAACGATAGGTGCTATTGATGATTACAATGCAAGGAATCTGAAACTATTAGAGATGAGAATAACACATGCAATGGGGGAGATTTTACGAGCAAATTCAATTGAAATTTTAAGCGTGCGTATATGTATACATTATTGATTTTTCAATATAGATAGTTCTTTAAGTCCCAACATCAATTCTGGTTAAACTGCAATACGCTGAAGTCTTAATTAAAAACACAGGAAAACTTTTTTTTTAGGTCGTCACGTCAGATAGTTTTCAAAGCTTCCCAGAACGGATTGTTGAGTTTTTGATTTGTAGACTTGTTCCGGGATGTTCTGATATGCCCAAGACCCAATGACTCGGTGACCCTAGTGACACGAGTGACACCCCCACCGGACGCAGTGACATACAAATCAGCGAGACTAATCGCCAGTTCACTTGCAGCATATTAATACTCTCGCACGGTAACTGTGTTAATGCAGATAAACGCTACTGCACTGGTCTGCTACTAGCTGACTATTATCTAACTCTGAAACGAGCGGAAAATCGAAGATAGCGTGGAGGAGAGCATAAGAACCGTTGCTATTTCTGACTTGGACGAAATTGCTCGATTTACGCAGACTTTTGACTTTATGAGGAAACAATCCAATTATACAGATTAGAAATACCTATCTAATCTGTTCGCAATTACCAAGATCGTAGTACGAGTCTTATTTAACCTATACAACTCGAGATTCAAAGTAATATGCATAAACTACCAACAATTACAAACACACGGTTGCTATTCGAATTTACAATAATATCAGGTTGGAAGTTAAATTAATGTATCCACTCCCCCCACCTTTCTGATGAGGTCATTTCAGATAATATTGGAATTGAAAAAAAAGCAAATCGTTGCTCTATTGATGAATATTTTTCCCGAAGAACTTTTTGGAATCAATGAAATTAAATGCCATTAGTTGATTTGTGGTAATAACGGTTATGAACAGGAAATGAACAGTCAAAAAAGGGAACGCATTCCAAAAAAGGTATCTGTTAAAAAACTGATTTATTGAGTCCGACTCTGACAGTCTAAATTAAGGATTCAAAAACTAAATATCACATATTTGTAACATTTTGTTAATGTGTTCAAATTAGCTAAAGATGTTTTTTTTAACTACAGTATATTTATCAACATTTATTTAAAATCTACATAATACATGTTTCAACTTCAGTAATTTCAACTTTACTTACTTATAACTACACAGGTAATATCTTTCAACATTGTTTTGTTAAAAATAGTTCAATATTTGTGTTGTTGTTTTTTTTAGATTTCGTCGGTCACAGACAAAGAAAAATAAAACAAGAAATTTGGCAAAAAAACTGTTAAGCTATTTGTTTGGCCCAGCTGGGGTTCTAAAAGAAACATAAAAAAACATTATTCCTATTTCCCTTCTGAAATTAAAACTATACCATTCCGAAGCCGACAGGTTTCATTCAAAGCTTGATACGCAAACCTTTTTTATAAATATATTTATTTCAAAAACTACAAAGTTGAAACAGAAAAGCCACAACAAAAGGGCAGTTTATACTGCACTTTAAAATAATTAATTTGTCGAGAAAACTAAAATAACAATTTAGGGGTTAGCATTTATCTGAAATAAACAGTTAAAAATGTTTTTTTATTTCTGTCTTTTATATATATGACTTATACGAACGAAAAGAAAGATAATAAACAAATTAAATACAACCATATATTTCTTTGAAACAATCGTTCATAGCAAAAGTTGTAAGGGTAGATACCCATCTGACCGTTATGATTAATAGTTATCGGGAGAATTGGTTTCACGAGATATTGCCTACAACCTTTAGGGCGTTTGTAGTGTAGCCGATACCGTTTCTTCATTATAAAATATCGAATCTCTTATAAATATTATCACTCTAAAGTTTTAAGTACACAATAACTTTTGCATTAAATATACATAAATGTATGTTTAATATTTTATTAGAATAAGTTATTATTTTTTTGTGTCTTGTTCTTTTTAATATTTTTTTATTAGTATTATCTTACTCTTCAGTGATATATTACGGTGATGGGAATAAATTGCAAACGTTATTATAAAAGAGAGTTATTCTAATAAAAAGTTGAACATTCATTTATACTTTTATAAAAATATCAATAGGTGTCAAATTTAAAAAATATCCGATATGTTTATCCGAGACACTACTTAGGTCACAAACCTGTTCTTTGAACATTTTTTATCATGTAAAAAATTATAATATTATTTTTACTTAATAGGTACAACCTCAAATTTCAATTTTTTAATTAATGAAGACTATATTAGCAAAACTCAATCGAAAATATGAAACCGAAAAATCTAAAAATGTACGGTCACAGATGGGACCAGACAGAGTTAATTAATTATTAATTAGAAGGTAATATTCGTAATTCTGAATTCTTAATATGAGATTGACAAAAATATCTTTAAAATAAGAGGTTTCGGTGGCTAAATTGGTTTAGGCGCTTGTTCCGGTAAGACGATCCTTGGTTCAAGTCTCAGTTGCGACCGTTAGCTTTTGTTTTTCGTCCTGTTCTTTTTCACATTTTCGTTTAGATTTATCAGTATTATCTTCTTCAATGATACATAAGTATGTTTTTGTATTTACATGGTAGTAACCTATATACGTGCATGTTATGTGATTATTATCTTCTGGTAGCGGCCACGAATGTAATTAGTTTTTTAACCTAACCATTTTCTACGATTCATCACCAGGCAATCAATCATCCTTGCATTATCATCAGAGCGATTCCGTTCTCCTAAACAGCTTTTTTTAAAAAAGCTCTATGAATAACAATAGGTAATGCAATAATATAGCCAATCACCATCAGTCATTTCACTACGCGAAATCAATATGACAGTATGCATTTTTATGCGTTTTATATCTGAACAATGATCTATTGATTCTGCATTCAACAATCGTAACAGTTTGGCCTTTTATCGTTCAACAATGATTGTAATATTTACCAATAACAAAGCTCCCGTTCGGTTGTTTTTTTAATCCACAATGCCGATGATATTTTTTTGGATTTTTTAAGGGGTCAAATTCAACGCTTTATTGTTCGGTTCAATATCATAATTGCCAGCTCCCCCAACGAATAATAATAATACAGATATTAGGTTCTGTTATGGGAATATTTTCATAATTCATAAAATAAACATTATGACCTTTATTTATCGGTACTACTGACGGTATCCAATAACATGTAAGCCAAATGGAAGTAAATAATTAAATTAAAATTGAAACAGTCAATTCAATTAAATTAAAATTAAAAGGCGAGGAAGCTTTTACCAGCTCTCAAATCATAAATTGTTCAAATTTTACTATGTGTAATGATTTATTTTAAAATAATACGAAATTATTCAAATAATGCGAACAAAATCGAGAAAAACTACCAATAGATGTAATCACAGGAGACCATATTTGTCCCAGCTCACATAGGTCTCACAGAAATCGTTGTTTCTCCCGTACTATCATAGTCAGAAATGTGATTTTAACGGTATTGGAAAGAGAATACAACAAACTATATATTCAAATCTAAAATAAAAACACAAAAAAATTAAAATTTACCCCTTTCTAAAACCAAAGTTTCCGATAACAATTTGAAAAAAAAAATGGAACTTTGTGAATTTTTTAAGAATTTTTTTTACATATAACGAAAAAAGTGAGGTGACAGTAAGGTTTATAATTCATTTATTTAATGAAAGAAGTATGCGTTTTATTTTTTTTTCATTATTAGTAATTTTAGTTAGAAAAAAAAGTAAAGTGAGCCATTTTAAACACTTTTTAAAGTTTTCGCAAAAAAAAAATTATTTAAAAAAATACATAGTATTTTTTAACCTTATATATATATTATTATTTAGTTATATTAATTTGAAAGCCTATTTCATCATCTTTCGAAAACAGTTTTTAGTTTTCGAATATGTTAACAAATGTTCCATTTATTTGGATTTTATTGCAAAGCGGGAATATTTTTAGCCTCTGACAAAATACGCCAATTTTTTTAAGGGTTAACTTGTTCATAAATTGCAACGTTTTTTCATAATTAAGACGTTAGAACTGTTTTTGTTATTTTATAACCTTTTTAAATGACCAAGTATTTTGGTGAATTCATTTCCTTGGCGTATGAAAATTTCTGTATTTGAAAAGTTACCTACTCTAATAAATTGAAATCCGTCGTGTTTAATCAATCAAAGCTGTCTAAAGTATAATAATTCTGTGTGCGCTTTTCACAAATGTCGACCATTTATTTCTGAATGTATGTTTCGCATGTAAACCAACAATGGGCTTCCGTAGAAATAATCGAATTTCTTGAAGTTTGTCACTGACTTATTCATTTATGTAATAGTTATTACGTCAAAAAGCTATTCATTTCTGTAAAATCGTTTGATGCGGTTATTTATAACGTTTGTGGACAGTAGGTTATTGATATATAGAATGCTAATGTTAATACTGATAATCTGGAGGGGAGTTCATAGTAAATGGTGACAATTTTTTTTATTATAAATGTTTCCATTTTTTTATATGTGCAAAATGTAATCTTAGTTCTTCAGTCATGGTTGTTCGACCATTTTTTAATTTATGAGTAAAAATGTCATGAGGTAATAAGATAGTAATATGTATGCATGGTATGATATTTTTCATAGTCGGCCTCCACTAGCAGATTGAAGCGTTCCCCGATAATTATCTTTCAACGAATTGGATGGAATTTTTTCTTTTTCAGGTGCCTGTCAATGAAAGCGCCCGACAGGTATGAACTCCCCTCGTCCCTCCCCCGCGGTCAGTTAGCCGGAAGCTTCCGTTGGCTTTCCGGGAGATTTCGTTAGCTTCCCGGGAGCTTTCGCGAGCTTCCCGGGGGCTCTCGTCGGCTCCCGGGAGCTCTCGGGCGCTCCGGTAGCGGGGCTTAACCTGGGTGCGCTGCTTGCTGCAATCTGCTCCGGAACCGGAACATACCTATTTCTTCCGAACAAGCGGCAGGTTTACCTTGGACGGATTACCACGGACTGTCCTCTACGTGCAGAACTTGCCAGCCACCAGGACTACGCGCGTGCGTGCTCCATTTTGTCAATAATCTAGATCAATTTATACCCTACACTCTACTGGGATGAGTATAAACTAAAGCTCAGAATTCATCGCTTACGGACATACAATAATCGATATTATTTCTCCAACGTATCAACTGTTTGAGCTTTTCTTAAAGCTGCATAACGAATAATAAAAAAAATAGTTTTCTTCGGTAACAATGCATTAAATTGGCTGCAATTCTGCGCGTAGACGATTAAGCGGGTCCTTGACATTTTCACGCTGTCTCTCTCCGCATTGATAATCCGTCCATTTTTCTTATCAAAAGCTTGTAGATTTGTGTTTCATTCGTGCAATTTTTTGTTATTGTCCAAAGTGTCTATGTGTTTCTTCAGAATGTTTTTTGTCGATTAAACTAAGTAATTTTGATAAAATCAATCAATTAATCAATATTATCTAAATTCAACAATTTTTCAAAGCAAGTACCGCGATCCAGGTTATACCCCAATACTGTTGATATTAAATATTTATTTTCTAGTAAAGTATCTGCTAATGATATATAATTTACTTCCCTGCATGATCCGTATTTCGTATTTTGATATTGATTATAAAACGTTTTGTAATGCTTGTATGAATGTATGTAAAATGTTTAAGTTGCCTACTAGCTCTAGTATTGGAATTTCTTACGTTTGCAATATCATGAATGTTTACCACAGCATTGGAATATTCCACGTCTCTATCAATGTGTTGGGTACATATACTTAAATAATAAGAGATAAGAGATTATCGTGTGCAATTATTCACATAAACTGTTGACAAAACAGTGATTTTGCTGCGTAGAGAGCATTCACAGAGAATGCTGATTATCCCAGTATTGTCTGAAAGTTCTGAATAGGGCAGCGCTAGTAGGTAGAAGATAAGTACCTCTGAAATAGGAACAATGCAGTATTGGCTGAGGTCTTGGGCAGTGTAAAGGTGAGCGCTCACCGGACCGACCTCCCCATCCCGCAGCCCAAAGCGAGGGATGATGCAGCGGGCCCGAGCCAGTCATGCGTGGCACTAGTTACTGCATAGTTTGTTAGGCGGAGGATTTCACGCCTCTCCAAGCTTGTTAGGGCCTTCTGGCGGAGCTTCCGTGGCTCCCGCTGGGCAGGACTAAGCCTCCAAAGCTCCGATACGTACATCCAGGGGTGGTGAAACGGCAGCCCGCGGAGACGCTGAAATTTATTTTAGAAGTATCTTAAATTTGTAATAATTAAAAAATAAAATAACCTACATAATCATGCTTACGTATAAACAACAAGAAAACTAACAACGAAAACTAACAACGTACGAAGTCAAACTTTATTCTAGTTTTTTTCGTGGAATTTAAAAAAAAAAATTCTTCACACAAGAGGAAAATAATTTCCCTCCGGGCCATGTCATTTTTGTGGGTCATGTCATTTTATGGGATGCTGTGTAAAGGGTCTTTTTGAGGATAAGAAGGAGTGAACCAGGATATTAAAGGGACACTTGTTGTAGGAGAGAGAATACACGAAGGCCGTTCAATCGTTCCATAACCAATCTATTGAAATCACGAACGAGGTTAACGATGTTATTCTAAAATGTGATCATTTTATTCGTAAAAACGGTTAAAAACGGGACTGAAGTTCTTACGAACAAATTAACAGTGTTTCAATGTTTATTGGCGGGAAAATAATTTTTTGGTATACTTACGAAATTACGTATACCAACAAATTATTCTTTCATGTTCCCGCCAATAAACATAGAAACCCTGTTAATTCAGTCCCGTTTTTAACTGTTTTTACGAATAAAATGATCGTATTTTAGAATAACATTTTTCTCCGTGGGCTCGTTCAAATGTCAACTGTGTAGAAATGATGGTGGAATTACAGAATTTTTTCAAAATTATGTTGCAAAAATCATTTCTGCAATATGATTCTAAATCTAAATATTTGTATTTTAACTTCTCATCACTGTTTTATGAAACAGTTGAGTGCCCCTGCCGTGAAGTGCAATCCTACTCAACCTCTACTCGCTACTGCTATAATAGCCGGCCTGTGATGCGAATAACCTTTTACCGTGCCTATTGTTCCTCTGCCGAATTGCGTGTAGTTTTGACAAAACATGACGACACGGAATGGTGTTGCCGTGCTGAATAAAAAAAGCTTTTTTTCAATTGGAGCGTGCTTACAATGACAACCCCAAACACAATGACAGTGGGACACTTACAATAAGGATCTATTAATGCGATTCAAAACATGTTTTTTTTTTCATAGAAATGTGCGTTTTGTAAATAATAATTATTACCTTCCCATGCATCTGTTTGGGAAATTTGGGTTTTTTAAATTTGACTGGGGATATCAATGACATCGCCGACAAATAATCTATTAGATAACTAACGCATTTATACTGCTTAAAAACGCAACACAAAACTTTTTGAAATATCTCAGGTTTTGCGACCTTAGCAGTAGGGCGTTCATTTCTTTATCCCTTCGATTCAGAATCTCACAGTAGGTAGGTAAATGGTAGGTTACTAACTGACTTTTAGAAAAAGTTTGGCTCAGTGAGAATGTTTTTAGTTGTAATTTTTCTTAATCATTAATACATAGGTATAATGGCTAGATCTGTTAAGAGGTGGCAGAAATTTAAAAAAAAAGAAAATCATTTCATAGCTTAAAAATTTCTTCTTCCAAAATTTCTTTATTATATTTTTAAGTTCATTATTTTTACATTTGCTTCAAACAGGAGACCATGCTGAAATTTATTTCGCTCAATGCCTATGTCATCTATGGGAATGCTGTGTGGGGGGTCTTTTTAAGTAAAGGAAAGAGAGGACATTCATGGGAGGGAAAAGGGTAGGAATCTTGGGTCCTATACTAAGGCTTAATGTGTCTAAGAGTGACGGAAGAATGAATCCATTCCTCCCACTGTAGTGCAAGATGATGGGTTGAGAGAGTCCGGCTGGAGAGGTCAAAAGGATTCCCCCAATCAGTCTCTCCCGAGTAAGTGGACAATCGCCAAGAGATAGACAAGCCTGACACACGGAGAAAAATATTATTCTAAAATACCATCATTTTATTCGTAAAAACGGTTAAAAACGGGACTGAAGTTCTTACGAACAAATTAACAGTGTTTCAATGTTTATTGGTGGGAAAATGTAAAAATTATTTGTTGGTATACTTACGAAATTACATATAGGTATTAAAAAATTATTCTTACATGTTCCCGCCAATAAACGTTGAAACCCTGTTAATACGATACACGGTGTACGTACGAAATTACATATAGGTACCAACAAATTACTCTTACATGTTCCCGCCAAAATTATCATATTTTAGAATAACATTTTCCTCCGTGCACCCCTGCTAAGTCACCACACGTAGCGGACCACTTGGGGTGACCTATGGCAGGGGTGTTGGTTATCCAATAAATGGTTTCCGGGGCGGAGGTACCCATACCCGCAACCCAAATTGTTTTTATATATTATTGATAATATGGACATACTCGTAACACTTTGTTTACAAGAAAACTCTTCCGGTCAACCGCGGTAAACACAACTTTCTTTTATTTAAACAGTCCACAATTAAGCAGTTAAACGATACCGTCGGATAAATATCGTAGGAAAAAAAACTGTTATTTAATTTCATCTTAATTAGTGAACACATTAAGAAACATTTCAAGTTTTTATTGCGGAGATCTGAGATCTGGGAGAAATACAGATATCATTAGGCACAATTATCATTAAAATAATTACTCCTCGTTGTCGATTCAAGTTATTTATGAAGCATGTAATTTCGTTCCTCTAGTTAACGCCTGGCATACAATGGCCTCTAAGTTCAGTGGTTCGTGTGAGAATGCTTTCGACATAAGCCTCAATTATTGTTTTGAATAATACACAGAATGCAATATGCTTCATGTGCAGTTTGTCTGCAGCTGCGGATGCATCGTCTGAACAAAAATAATCCCGTCAAATCATAAAAAATAATACACAATTCGAACTATGAAATAATCCTTTAAAATAGCGAAACCTTTTATGCACCTTAAAAGCAATCATTTAACCATTTTATACTTGCAGCCGGTTAATGAAAGACGTTATTATTAAATTTTTCCTTACTTATGGAAATAAGGCTCAGGTTTTTAGGGAAACACATTCAGGAACCAAGACTTCAAAAACACCCAATGACAGCTCTAGCGAACGTTATTCAGGTATTTGTCTGCTTTCAAGGGAACAAAGGTGAAATATAGAAGATATGGTACAGAAATATAAGAAACTCCCATTCCCTATAGTGAAAGATTCCTTATATTGCCTATAGGTACTATCAGTATTGATCTCCATGGTGAAAGATCAAAGTTTAGAATTGGAGTGTTGCTTAAAACGACATAAGGTGTGTTTGGTGACCAGATCTGAAAAGTCAGGTGCTTTCCCACCTTCCTCTTTCCTATCTGCTTTCCGTCCCGACTACAAATTGGGAGGCAGGTATGGGTACCGCCGCCCCGTGAGCCATTTATTGGATAACCGACACCCCTGACATAGGTCAACCCAAGTGGTTCGCTACGTTTGGTGACTTAACTATTTGGCCTCACCAGCAGGACTCTCTCGATCCATTGCACTGCAATGTCACTCTTGGACCTTCTGACCCCCAGATTCCTACTCACCCCTCATACCTTTTTCCTTTCCAGAACTTCCTCTCCTTCCTTTATTTTAAAAGACACTCCGCACAGAAATATATTTCTTCTGGGCCTCATTTACCCATTGGGGAAGCCATTATCTAACTGGCTCCAGACGGTTGTGAGCAATTTAAAAAAAATTGGACTCTTCTCCTCCCATAGTGCGTGAGTGCTTACGGGAGCTAAGCAAACCGTCTCCATATCAATGATAATATATTCGTACATATCAGATTTTAAAAAAATGTTTACGTTATTAGGTTTTTATCGTGACCCAAGCATATTGGAGCCATTAAAACCTTTAAGAAATAATTTTAAAAATAATAATAATAATGTCTAGAGCTTGTAAAATTTAAAAAAAAAACATTACCAAACGGAAACAGATTATAAACACGCTTTTATGATTTGTATCGGTGGTGTAAAACATCTTCTGTTGACAAATACACATATTTAAAATATTTAGTATTGTAATGGATGCTGTCTGTATTTATGTAGGATGTTTTGTTTGTATTATACAATCTACGTATATGGTACGAGTTTAGTAGGTTGTGTTGTTTGTTATTTAGCCGCTAGGGGCGCAGGGCTGGCAAAGCCCGGTTCGCGGACGGAGAGCGGTGTCGGGGGGGTAAGGGGGTAAGGACGGTCTAACAGGGGTAAAAAACATCTCCTTGCATCACGTGGGCTGAAACAACTTAGGGTTGTGCTAGTACTTGTAATCGATTTTCATATTTGGGACAGCCGCGCCCCGCATCTGCGAGTTCTTAAGTGCTCACCCGAACAAATATAATACCGACGTGTATGTTTTACACGTGGAACTCTAGATTAGGAAGTTGGTACTTGTAATAAAAAGGGATTTCTGATTCCGATCATGGTTGGAAGTTACAATAACAGAATATAAGTACCTAGTTAACCTACGTGGCTGTTAACTCTAGTGTAATAAATAAATTCTAGTGTCTTACTATCTTTATCTAAGACACCAGACAACAGGCGACTGGTGCATTAGTTTAACTGGTATTATACATTGAGGTGCTTTGAATTATTAGCATCAGTGATTCCTTTTTTTTTTACATTAGGTCCACACAGGAGGCCCTGAGTAAAAAAATTTCCCTCAGAGCCTATGTCATTTTTGGGGATGCTGTACGGAGGGTATTTTAAGGAAAGAAAGGAGGGGAAGTTCTGGGAAGGAAAAGGGTATGAGGGTTGGGTAGGAATCTGGGGTTCAGTGTGTCTAGATCATCCGCCGCCGAGATCTAGACAAACCATACCCCATGAACCCGGGCACCCCTGCTAAGTCACGAAACGTAACGAACCACTTGGGGTGACCTATGGCAGAGGTGTTGGTTATCCAATAAATGGTTCCCGGGGCGATAAATGGTTCCTTTGGCACTCTTGCACAGCTAAACGCTAACACATTTGAACATTTGAACCGCATTAGAACGGGTCGCTATCACGACTTGATGGGAATAATGATAGGTTTAATAAAATAGAAGAAAACTGTGTTTTACGTAACAATAATAAATGTATAACAAACCAAACTTTAGTGCCTCACTATTTTTTTTACAAATTAACTCGAACCAACAACACTTTAATTATATAAATCAGAACAATGAGGTTATTAAGCATGAAACTACGGTTGGCTGTGAATTTTTCCCAATAACCAACTATTTACAATAATTATGTTCGTCACATGTTTGCGTGATTCTATAAATAAATAATGGACGGTTTCATGCGGCGTTACGGCATAACTGTATGGTTTTGACTGAAGGCAAAATGACACTGTAATTTATGTGACATTTTCCACACCAAAGCATGACTGAGAAATCATAAAACTAAAGATTTCAAAACTTCGAAGCAACGTTTTCAAACCACAATATTTGGCACACCTATATCCGTAAAGGAAAAAGTTTTTTCAAAGATTTTATTCTATCCAGCATTCAATAGTTTTAAAGAACTGTAGTTAGTTCAATCAGTGTCTTAAAATATTTATGGTTATTTTTCAAAATATGTAATGCCCATGTACTTAAATTGAAATAAATAATTAATTGCCATTGAAGAAGAAGATAACAATAATAATCTAAATTAAAATATGAAAATCAACAAGACACAGACAAATAATAAAACATAATGCTCGCAATTGGGATTCGAACCCAGATCTCACGTGATATATTACATTTACGGGAATAACCTTCAAAAGTTAAAAAGAGAGTTTTTCTTACGAATAATGAATATTCATTTAGACTTTTATAAAAAGTCAATAAGTGTTCCTTACAACTAAAATCGGATATATTTATCCCAGACACCATCTAGGTAACAAATACGTTCTTTGAACATTTATTTCCAATGAAAAAGGTAGCTGCCGATAATATGGAAAAATAAAAACGTTAGTCTAAGATAATATTGTTAATTCTGAAATTTGATATATGAGTTTGACAATTACGGCGGTTTTGTAATCGGACGCAATGGTTGAATTGGTAGAGCGCCGCGCCGTCCCGGTAAGACGTGAGATCTGGGTTCGAGTTCCAGTTGCGACCGTTATGTTTTATAATTTTTCTGTGTTTTGTCCATTTTCATATTTTAATTTAGACTATTATTGTTATCTTCTTCTTCAATGATATATTACATTGATGGGAATAACCTTCAAAAGTTAAAAATAGAGTTTTTTTAAATAAAAAAAATGAATTATTTGCCACTTTATAGCTGCGTGAATTCATCATTGCGGTTTTTATATTTCAGCAATGGAAAAGATTGTATCCTTTTGATATTTTGTCCAATTTTATTATAGAACTTCTGCCTTATCTCTTTACAAATGTGTGCATTAAGTGGAATTGTCGGCCCTCCACAGTCAGAGCCCTTATCACGTATTTTTTCATGCGTTTCTAGATCCTAACACAGTAATACTGTTTCAAGAATATATTACTTAGTTATCCAGTAGCCCTTTTCTGCTTCAAGTAATTGAGAGAATTTACGATAAGCTCCAGATAAACAACAAAAAATTAGCTTCCACTTTAAAGTCATTTATTCTCCTGGCGTTCTCTTCTCATTCATCCGTTTCACCTATACAAACCATCCAAGCATCCTTTTTTTAAAAGGAAGCCACAAGCTGAAAATATATGTATTTTTAGTGTGACTTATATCGCCAACAATATAGACAATAGGCATAAAAATCGCTTAGCAAACGGAGTCTAGAGGTAAGAGAAAAGTAATCAATAGAAACAGTCGCAGATAATTTTAGCCACAAAAAATATTTTAAAAACTTGTTTCTTAAATGCAAAAAACACAATTTTTAGTTGTTTACGCATTTATTTTTTAAGTACATAATTTAAAAATAATGTATTTAATTACAATGAATGGAAACGGTAGGAAATCTTTGATTTATCCAAAGTTTTATATAATAATGTTAACTTATAATGTAAACCGATTCGTAGTATTCATTCGCCTTATCCACTGGTGCGAAAGGGCAATTTAAAACTTTTTTCTTGGATTGCTAAAGGAATTTTTTACCGCCCACATTAAACAAATCACACCTCCTAATATGAATATGGACACATACAAACTGATTATAGTTCTATATAGCCAATTAATTCACCTATCTTTTGTCTATTATCACATATTCGTAGGATTTATAAAAAAAATTATAAAATCGAATCTAGAGAATATTTGACACATTGTGGCAGCAAAGCAATCCGAGGCTTTGGAAATAGTGCCATAATGTGGCAAAAAGCGTTCGAGTGGTTAAACTTGTTCATTATGCTTACATTAATCTTACATTCTTTCCGGATCTCCATGTTTATTTGTAACACTGTGATCAATGTTTTTACCCACTTATTTTCCATTTATACAGCAATTAGTGTAATTTCTTCTTTCCTCAGCCAGTTCCAACTTACCAATACCTTACTTCAGGGTTGGTTTTAGCGAGTATCGAGTAGAAGTAATAATATTATTTTTTTTATTAGTTATTTTATCATTTTCATAATGTATTGTTGTTTATCTCTTTTTCGTTATTCACGCTAGGATTAGGTTTTTCATTTGATGGAAAAATAAAGATATGATATTGGATAAGTAATAAGTTGATATGCTGGATAACTAATGGCTATGTTTGATCGATTATTGCGCAATGTGTTAATCATTTGGCTGTGGAATAACGTGTGTTATATGTTTTGCTGCCCGCTGTTTGCATATCTCTCCTAAAGGTTAATGTAGCTCTTAATGGAAAACTGCCTGATTTCGATTAAATACTCTCTACTCAGAAAACTCGTATTGATAAAGTGACGTCAATAATCATTATATATACCTACACATATCTACATGCTTATTAATATAAACGTATCATAAAAATATCACACAATATCTCGTCAATCAGCAGTACGAACGACTTTCGTAGTATGACTATTTTTTTCAATTTTTTTTTTCAACATGAAAGTCCAAAAGGGAAATAATTTCGCTCTTAGCCTACCACGTTGGCCTATCCACGACCTAATAATCTAATAATAATTAATCGGCCTAATGATTTCATGTAATAAATTGGATACAACCGTTTTCTTTCAAGAGACAACACGTCTAGAGATTTTCCATTCTATGGGTCAAGTCTTTAATTACAATGAAAACATTACAATTATAGTTAATCTACTTTAAAATTGCCGCTAACATAAGATGAATCGATTCTGCATTTGTTTATGTAAGGGCAGTTCATTATAATTGACTCTCATTCCAATCGAATCTCGTGCAAGACAAATTGTCACGAAATCAAATTTATTTCTGCCACGAGTGGTTGCTCACTTGCGGGTAACCAGATAAATTACATGGTCGGAGTTATATGAATGCGGCAGCACGTGGAATGATACATTTTTATTTTATTTAAATTAGACCCACGCTGCCGGGCCCCAATTAGTTCCACCATTTGTTACACCGGGAGTTTTGCGCCCTATAGTTCTAAACACATTTAATTCAGTCAATAAACGAGTCAAAGAAACTCAGCAAAAGGTATAAATCTGAACTAGCAACGCAATGTGATGTAAAGTGGATGGTTTAGTATTTTGATGAAGTGGTTCTATTTTGCCTGACTTTCCTCCCGATTAAGCTTTGTTTGTTGATGTGCCTTAAGTTTGTAGTCAATATATCGGTGCTTGGATTCGCACCCCTAAAAATATTCGCGCCGGCCACGCTCGATTGGCGCTAGGTAGCGCCACTGTAGCGGAGCCAGCGATTTTGGCGCGCTTTGATCAAAAAGGCGCCAAAACTATCTCGCGACGTGAATTCTATTTTTGAGCTTTCGTTTGAAGCGCCTACGGGAATTCGCGTTAAATTTTTATTGCTGAATACAGGACAAGACTTCCTATGGACGTACTGAATAAGGATCACTTTCCCGTAAACGCACATTAAACAAAAAGGGTAATATTACCCAGCTAGGTATAAATAATATCTAATAGCTCTGCAACTATTGGACAGCCAGTCGGACGTGAAGTTTTCCACTTTGAAGTAGAGCAGTTTTACGTTATTGCTCAAATGCTTACTTACATTATATTAAACGCCATTGATTTGATTATTGAACTACAGGCGGGCTTAATTTGATCAGCGCTGTTAAGTATGGCCCAATAACTAATTACCCAATAAAAATATACGAACACCTAGACAATCGAATCACCTGCTCACGTGATAAGCTGAGTCCAGTGATTATGATAATATGCTTTACCCAATGGGTCTTCTTATTTTTAGACACGAAACGAGCTAGATACTTGTAGTTATTTTACGTTATAACGCACAACAATTTTAAAATCTCTCTTTCACATATTTTAGAGATTTTTGTGGGAAGAGAAAGATTGGAAGTCTCTTGGATCTTATTATCTCATATAGGTATTGGCGGCGGATGCGATTGTCCACCTACTGCGTAGCGAGTTAAACAATATCCAAACTTAATGAAATTTGTTTAAATTTTTCATTCGTCACCATGCAGTGACTATTTTGGAAGCTGGTATTATAGTTTACAAAGAAAAACTCAATCGTCTGCTACCAGCAAACGCAGGAAAACTGTTTTTGCTTCTGATTGATTTAAAATTTTAAATAACCCAATACTCTCAGATTAATTAGACAGTTTTTGTTTGATATGCGTTTTTATTTTCGTTATTAACCACTGGAGCGACAGAGCATTTAAAATATTTTTTCTCGGATTGCTAAAATAAATTTTTCCGCCCTCAAATCATACCTCCGAATTTGAATATGGAGACATACAAATTGATTATAGTTCTTTGTAGCCAATAAATTCCCCTATCTTTTGTCAATTATCACATATTTGTAGGATTTATAATTTTTTTTAATTAAATCTTTAACCTTAAAACATTTTAAAGAATTTAGAGAATTTAGAGAATATTTATTTTGAATATACAAATATTATATAGTCGTGTTAATAATTTTTTTGTTGTTGAAAATTTGCCACATTTTGGCAACAAAGCAATCCGAGGTTTTGGAAATAGTGCCATAATGTGGCAAAAAGCGCTCGAGTGGTTATGTATTCGGCCAAATAGCAGACAGTCTTCGATCGAATAGTGGCCAAATGTTCGCTGCATCTCTAATCTTTATATTTATTTATTTATTTATTAATAAGAAAAAGATTTTACATACAGGTGATTACATTGTGCAAAGTTATACAATTATACATAATTATTCTACTACTCCATAAGTTGAGCTCTAAGAGCTCGTGTTTATGGGAGGAGTATTTACAGCAAAAAATAACGTTCTAATTAAATTTGTAATCAATAATCAAAAACTTATAAGATAAATACAAACATTACATAGGTTTACAATTTAGAAAGAAATTTTTATTGAAAGACAACAATACATATATATTTTTTTTACATTGAATAGTGCAGATTAAACTAAGCGTAAACTAAGTGTAAATTAAGGTTACAATATATCATTAGCCAATTTCAGGGACTTAATTTGTTTTTTGTATTGTTCATATTTCAAAGTTTCGGTTATACTAATTTTGTTTTTGGACAATAATAAATTGTACCATTTCACACCTAAATAAAGGTAGTGATGCTGAGCCGTGGTGGTTCTAAGCATAGGGATGGTTATTAAGCCTTTAGTTTTGAATCTATTGCTTATGTTATCTGAGGGGTGAATTTTTTGAATAAAATATTCTTTATAAATTTGATATAAGGCGTTTCTTTTATACAATTCTGTGATAGATGGTACATTAAATTCCCGAAATATCTCTAAAGTAGGGAAGTCGTATGGTTTTCTCAGGATGATTTTAATAATTATTCTTTGTATTGTAATTATGGGCTGTAAGGAAGCCTTAAAGGCCCCTCCCCAACCAATAATGCCGTACTGTAATAAGGACTGAATTAATGCATAATAGACGATTTTGATAGTTTTCTTGTTTAAGATGTTTCGTATGTTATAGAAAACGTAGATAAGTTTTCTTACTCTTTCTACGGTGAGATTGATATGATCTTTCCATTTAACGTTTTGATCTATTAAGATTCCAAGATATTTTACATTTGATTTATGATTTAGCTTAGCGCAGTCCGAATTACATGTACCGTCATTTACACAATTTTTGGAATGAATTGTTATGTTAATTAAGTTATTTGGCACTTCTTCTTGTAGAGAGAATGGAATATAATATGTTTTTTCTGTGTTAAGTGATAATAAATTGTTATCGAACCATTTTTTTATAACCTTCATGTCTTGATTGGCTGCATTGGTAATATCGTTCCACGTCTTTTTTTCGATAATTATTGCAGTGTCGTCAGCAAAAGATATAAGTTTACCATTAAGTGGTAACTTAAACATTTGGTTAACGTAAATTATAAATAAAATTGGTCCAATAACAGTCCCTTGTGGAATTCCAAATTCTAGAGTTTCATCTACACTTAGTGAATCATTTGATATATCACACTTCTAGAAATCATCCGTTCAGTGCAACTAATAAGAAAGTTAGGAACTAATAGGAATAATGATATCATGTAATATATGTACAATGTACGTGTACCTATCAACATAATTGAATTGTTTTATGATTATCAATTACATTGTGCACGTTAGTAAGATATACTAGACAAATAAACTTCAATTGCAAGTTCATTCTATCTCACTTCCCTCCATTTCCACCTTTGATAGCTTAATTGGCGTCAACACTGTTGTATTGAGTCATTGAATTCCCTCGAAGCATTTGAATGCGAGCAATATCCTCAATTCCCTGAAATTATCATTAAATCCGTTTGTTGGGTGATGTACACATAATAGTCACGCACCGGTTGTTGTTTGGAGGGAGGAATAAAATGAATGGGGTGGGAAGGAAGGGATGTAGAGAGGATAGGATGGGAGAGGGAGCATTGCAGAATGAATCCGATTCTAGGGAGATTCAGCACAGCAGCAACAAGTGGTGAACCCTCACTCTCCAGTTGGATGACTTGGCCTATCCAAAAAAATAAAAATAATATTATTGGGTTAATTTTAAGTTTGGAATTTGGACCAGATTGGAAAATTAACGTTTCGAGCGAAAGCCATGTTGAGGATACAGTGCAACCTAGCCACTCGAACGCTTTTTGCCACATTATGGCACTATTTCCAAGGTATAGTTTTTTTTAATGTGGGAGGAAAAATTTCCTTTAGCAATCCGAGAAAATGTTTAAAAATGCTCTGTCGCTCCAGTAGATAAGTTTGAGAAAAAACTATACTTGTCAGAAAAAAATGGTTATCTAAGCATATCCAAATTTGCTGAACAAAACATCAGAAAGGGGCGTATCTTTTCTTAACTTGTTTGTAGCGAATAGATTCTCTGGATTTTTGATTCAATCTTGTGCTATCAAATCAATCAGACATCAGATTATTCAGAAATCTCCGAAATAAGTAAACATTTATGTTAAAGTGTACCCTTTATCTGGTACAATATTCAAATTACTCATAAACACCGCCAAAACGTAATGAAGATAAAATTTTACAAAATTTTGATTTTTCTTGGTCACCAATGGGATATTTAAAAATGTCATATTAAAGTACCGTTTAATGTGCAAAACATAGACACTTGTAGGTACATATTATTTTAAGGTTATCCGTAAACTGTGAATGTTTTTTTTTCTTTATGAAAATAAAAAGTATCAAATTATTAGTATTTGGTTGGGCCAGTCGACGTACATGAATACAAAGCTACATAGAGCGCCACCACTGGCACCACTTAGACTCCACACCCCCTCTGAGAGATCTGTAACTGCCTCTGTCTGTTATACTTCCCTGGTAGCTGGTACCTGGTAGATCTTCCAGGTCTCAGGGTTCGCCAAGGGAAAATAAAAAGTTGTACATACATCATTTTTGTTTAATATATGAATACCGCATAAGAATCCCAACTGCTCCCTTCTAGAGTCAGTGAGACTATGGCAGCCCCATTTTTAGTATGTTGTGAGGCTGAAGGTAGTGGGGAGGGAAAGGAGATGGGGAAGAGGAATGTGGAGAAGTACCTACCTGGCTATTCAGATCTGGTCATCAAACACAGCTAAAGTCATTTCAAGCAACGTTGGTCTTACACCAGGGTGATACTGAGAGTATCTTCCACTCTGGAACGTGACGCAAATTTATTATATATTATTTTTAATTCATTAATTGCGAATTAACATAAATTTATCAAATAAAATTTATTTGCGCACGCCGGGTTCGATCTATTGTAATTTGATGATAATTATTAAAAAAAAAATTTGCTTTCTTTGTAAATATAATGAAATATGATATTAAAAAAAAAAAATTATTTAAAAAAATATTTATATATTATAATATTTTTGTAAGAAATTTAAATACGACAAATTTGTCTTCCAACGTAAATCAGTCATTTGTAAATAAAATTGCCCATGAAAATCTTTTTTTTTTTAGACAGTAAGTAGATCAAAATATTTTTCATAAACTCACAAATACTTAATTGCCAGCATAGCCTAAAAAATAATGAAAAATTGATTTCTTTAATTGCCTCAATTTTATAAATTAAATCACAAATCCGTACTAGATATTTGCTGTACATTTTGATTTAAAAAAATTCAGATTGGTTGGATATTTTGGCCTCAAATCCAAATTTAAGTTTTGTATAAAAAAGCCGCGCAGCCCTTCTCAAGTAACTATCGGTTTGCCGAATGTTTGAGAGCCCTGATGGTTCGTTCTGCTCGCTGCATTTATCTCTGAAATTCCGAGACGAGGAATACAAGTACCAAGTTACCAAGTACCAATGTAGGTGAACCGCACCATTATCTGCGTTACCTCGGATTGATGTAAGGAACAGCACTTGATGTAGGCAACAGGCACTTGACGAGATAGCTGTCGCCGTCATTATTCGGATAGTGAGCACAATCTTTCGTATTGCGTGGTGGAATGTTTTCATACTTCTGATGTTTGAACTGCGTAATAATTTGAATTAATTTTAACGATAATTTGATTATTATCAACGGTTTATCCAGCGATTATCAAATGATTGAGCTAACTGAGCAGTTTAAATCAACTTTGTGAAAGATCTACCAATTTTCTTCATAATTACTAAATGCTTTCAACATTACGAATAATAAATTAATTTTCTTAGTAATAATATGATTGATCTAGTTTAAATATATTTTTCAAATATAACCGTTTAAGAAAATACACCCCTCGGTGAAGCAGTTTTGGTGTCCAAATAAAAACCAGCGGAAACGTTAAATTTTCTGCATCCGGGAAAGCCCTGTTTTTACGTCCTTCCCTAGTCAAGGGTAATTTTCCTTGTCGAATTGCTCTTTTTATGTAACATCGCGCACAAGGGGGGATAAAGTCAATGTTTAAAAGGGAAGCCTTCATTGCCGACAAAAGAACATACGATTGATACAAGGATGTTAAAACAATCAGTAGGTACGAATGGTAATATCTTTTAGCTTTGCATGTATAAAATATTGATTGGTGCTGGCATTGCATGTAAATGGAGATTTAATTCTATGTTTGTTTCAAATGAAATTTTTTTCAAAAAAATTTTCAAAAAGAATCAGAGAACAACGTAGAATAACATACACGAGTTAATGGAAAAGACAATAGTATGGAGCATCCAAATTGAAGATATGAAAATATAAAGCATTTTTCACAGGCGATACCCCTGGGATTAGAACCCTACAGGGCTGCAATATAAAGCTAGGGGATGTTGCCAAGCTTCATTGAATTACGGTAGTCAATAGACAAAGAAACGGGGAAAAAACGAGCGAATCTAAACACCAGGAAAATGGAAAAATTATTGCGAGTTATTGACTCTGTCGGATGTTTTATTATTACCATTATAATTTGTCTTGTGCGGAAGGGAATAAAGAGAAACGGTGGAAAGAAATAGAACAGGCACCTCGCAGACAATGACTAATGTTATTCCGAAATTGATAGACCCGATGAAGTCTCGGGACGGGGACGGGGTGAGAGCGAGGAGTGAATCGGAGGGGATGTTGTATTTGCTCCCCAGACGCTTGATATTACTTTATGTAATTGGATTAAGAACCACTCCCGTTTGCCTAATGCTCCGGCTCGGGCTTCGGCTCCTTCGACTGTTTATTTAACAATATTAGATACGTCGCACCCATATTATCAATATATTTTATTTAATTCGAGAAGCGTACTAAATTATAAATAACCAACAAGGTTCGTCGAATAGATATTTATAGCTCAATCATTTGCTTTTCTCTGAGTAGGTAGCTGGGCAGGCAAAGATTAAAAAAAACATCTCGCAACGCATAAAACGAAATTTTAATTAAGTTAAAAATCTGGAAAATGTTTCGAGCTTTTAGGATCCGGAAAGCGGGGGATGATTCCCCTTTTATCCCCGGTTAGTTATTTAATTCGGCGAGATAAAATCTCCGCGATTGAGATTTTTCTTTTGCTTCGGTACAAATGGCGAGTCATACATACCACTGTGCCCTATTCAGACTAGAGATAGCTGGCATTTAAAACAGAGGGCGTGAATTCCGACGAAATTAGCACGGGGGTGAGGCAAAAAATTTAATGAACAGGAAAAATACTTCCTTTTACTTCGCACTGGATAATTCCGTGTTCGTATTTATCTGCGTCAAACTCTCCATTACTGACTAAAAGAAAAGTTTTAGGTTTTTAATTTGATGATACAATTTTCGGAGAGGGGGTATCTAATTTGGCGGAGAATCCCTTCAACAACACAAGGGCGCTTGAATGACTAAAAAAACGTCGTCTTTTTGCCCAAACAATATAAACCACTTTGAAATAATTTTCAGTTACCCGACAACATTTTTAAGTCGTAAAAACTTGTGACAATGTGTTATCAAGTATTTCATTTGAAACTGCAAGACATTAAGCTTTCACGGATACATATTACATGATGCTCAGCGGTTAAACAGAAATATACGAAGGCCAGGACCACTCAGAGACTCACAGATCCCAGATGTGGCGCAAGATTACGGAGATTATTATTGTTGGGGTGCGCGACGAGGGCACTAAACCATTTTCCTCGCGACTTATTCACAATTTTAATATTTGATGATGAAAAAAGCTCTCACAGACAAGCGCGATACGTACCGCAGGCCCAACTTGTCACACATAACTCACGTTTCTCCGCGAAGTTGGATGGATTTTGTCCCGGAATTGCGCCGCTGAGTGATACTGTGAATTATAAATCTTGTTTTACAGCCGGGATATAAAATGCTGAATTTGAGACTCGAGGGTAGCATCTGCCAAATGGATTCAGGCAATGCTGGAAGCGAGGCGTGGCCCACTTAGCACCCGAAATAATATCAATAACTATAAAGTCTCCTGGCTTTATCTTCCGTGTTGTCTCGTAATTTACACCGGAATATTCAGCCGATTCTATGAACGAGTTTGGTAACTTTGGCACATGTGTTGTCGGTGCTGCAGGAGATAACAATCACCTCGAGAAGAAGATATTAGAACCAGTGACTCACTTTGATGATAGCTAGAGTGGGTCTGATATAATAAAAGTTTTTATGATGTTTTCGATTGCGAAAAAAACTTGTAAAATCACTAAATATTAACTGCCAAATACATTTTCACGATTATCTAGTCTGGTGCCTACTAAACTGCATGAGAAAATGTATTTTCATGGTTAATAACATTGCCCGTGCAGATGTTCCTGGTAAATAATGACCGAGCGATGATAGTGCACTTACATTATTTCTATTACGTGAGTTATTTTTCAGGCAAACTGTTTTCCGGTAGACACATTAACATACCACTGTGCAGTTTCGTTGTTGTTTGTAATTCTGACAGAATTGCTTATTCATAAGATATTAAACGCATTGTTAATGATATCTGATCTAAAAATCTGTTATTTGTTAATTACAAAAACATACAAAAAATTCTACTTTTATCATGACTTTTGAAGCGAACTTATGTATTTTAACACAATACTCAATCGGTTATGTTTGAAGGTTTTTCTAACAAGCTTATAATTATTAGATTTACATAAAAAAATTCTTAGACGCTTCTTAGATAGACTAGTCAAAATGTTTAATTTTCGTCAGAAATAAAACTTTGTGCTAATAAGTGTTAACAATTAATAGGCTTTCAACTTATGCCTCAACGTATCTTAAGATACTTTGGACGCTTTGTTAGACAAACTGAGGACTTCAATTTGGAGAAACTCATAGTCACTGGCAAAGTGGAAGGCAGAAGATGCAGAGGAAGGTCATCAATGCGCTGGACCAAGTATAACTAGCGTCTGGTACGTCGGTGCACGGAGAAAAATGTTATTTAAAAAAAAACCGGGCAGTGGTTGAGAGGGCATCACGTTTGGGCCCCACCCAGGCGTTCCGTGTTCGATTCCTCAGCTGGCTAAATCCTCCATCGGTAACAAACTCCAAAACTCCAAAACGGGACTGAAGTTCTTACGAACAATTTGCAACAACAAGGTTTCAATGTTTATTGGCGGGAAAATGTAAGATTAAATTATTATTGTCATTTATTAGAACAAATTTCATACGTATACCAACAAATTATTCTTACATTTTCCCTCCAATAAACATTGAAACCTTGTTAATTTGTTCGTAAGAACTTGAGTCCCGTTTTTAACCGTTTTACGAATAAAATGATCGTATTTTAGAATAACATTTTTCTCCGTGTGTCCTTGGCTCTCCTGGACAGCGCAGGACAGCGAGGAGTGGAGGAGCCTTGTCCACAATGGAGATTGTAGTAGAGATCACGATCCTCACCAATGAGGAACCGACTTGAAGAGAAGAAGAAAAAGAATAATACACATTTTTGTAATAGCAGTTTTAGATTAGGTCCACCTTGAAAACACGGTAATACAACATTAATAATACTCTCTAGTCCTTCACACAAACCACAAAATATGATGAAAGTGATCAATTGTTAGTGTTGTGATGTTGCCAATTAAGTTTGACGAACCTTATAAAGGCCTTACAGCTGTTGAAGACTTTGATAAATAAATAGCCATACTTAATCGACGGCATCAGAAATTAACATGCAGTTTTTTAAATAATGGTAATCGACTACCTTATGAGTGTGGCATTTTATTAATATTGTAAATGAATCGAGGTGATTGGGGTCGCCACGGGAAGGCAGATGCACGTACAAATTAATAAACTCAAACACGATAATCGATCGATATTATCAACACACGATGGCACTTCTATATGAGAGCAAACAAGGGCACGTAGTAAAAGAGTGTCACACATTTATCCATTTTTATTTTCACACGCTTGTTTTGAATGTTTCCTTTCCAATATTAGAGCAAAATACTTGCTATGTTCATAATAAATTACTGCCGATAGGAAATCAGTCATTTTAATAAAAATACTGTGCCACAAGTCAAAGTCATTATTTAATTTATTACCTACGTCAATGAAAACAAGTATTTTTTTAATGTTTCCGCAATATTAAATAGTCGATACATAATCGTAATGTAAACATGTCTGGCTCAAATCAATGAATAACTAACGATCGCGCAATTTCCCCGCAAGGATATGCAGATAGGATGAACCGTCACACAATTCTGTTTAGGTACACACTCTTTGCTTCGTTCTAGACCCATTCTTCTTTTTCAATAAGTATAAATAAATGATTTTTTTTTATTATATATTTTTGGGGTGTTAAACCGTGCTGCGCCACCTCCTTCTTCAGCCAAAGTTTTGGACAGCGTTACAGTGACCATCATTACACCATAACACCCCAAAAATAAATAAATAATATACGACTGTGAAAATCTAAAATCAAATCCGAAGTTACGTTTTTTATGAAAATAATTATTTATTTGTGATATTTTTTTTTTACGTAAGAACCGTACCAGAGTCCCAACTGTTCCCAACAGCTTGGAGCCGGTGAGACTACGGCATCTCCAATTGGGGTATGTTGTGAGGCTGCAGCTAAGTGGAGAGGGGAAGGATATGAGGAGGAAGGAAGGTGGGGAAGTGCCTGGTTATTCAGATCAACAAACACGGCTAATGCCATTTCAAGCAACTTTTCAATTGTGAATGGTGATCTGACACCAGGTGTGCTAGCACGGTCGCTCGATATGAAGTTACCGACCGATTGTCGGTAACTTCTCATCGTTCCCTAGGACAACTGCAGATCTCAAACGTACAAACGACAGTTGATATCGAATATATTAAGGACACTTAGTCATTGTGAACTGTCACATATTCGTTTGCGATCTGCAGTTGTCGTAGGGAACGATGAGAAGTTACCGATAGTTATCCTACCGATCGTTATAGAGCAAGCGTGCTAGGGCCTCAGGGCGATATTAAAGTATCTTCCACTCTGGAACGAGCCGCAAAATATAGCTTATATTGTTTTAGTTGATTAAATAGTGAAATAAAACAAATCAATTCAATAAAATTTACTACGAGTATTGCCGCTCGACCACGGAGGGGTAAGGCATTCGACTGACATAAATATTATTATTAATTATTCATAAAGATATATTCAAATTCCATGAAGACAACTTTGTATTATATTACAAATTTATTATACATTTTATTAGCCTATATAGCGTGAGCCTCCTGCATTTTATTGTATCCTATAAAACTATAAACCAATGACTGCGGCAGCATTGTAACAATAAAAAATATAATAAGTATCACACCTGTTCATCGGATTGTTGTATGATATATCTTTAACTGGTCCCCACCAGGAGTGATTCTCCCAGCGACCCTCATTACATGAGCACCAATTATTAAAAATCTAAGATAACCTTATTCAGTGTGGTGAATCGAAATTCTATGATTGCCTTGTAAAGTTAACCCTTTCGGGAACGATGTAATTTTTAACATAATATTAAAACCCAACTTCTCCCGTATTAAAATATTGAATAATAAGAAATTAAAATTTATGGGGTCTTGTCAAAACAGTATTTTTAATGGAATACTTCATAAGATATGGTCGAAATGTACAGAAAAAGGCGGTGCGTTTGACAGATTCCCCTATCTTATCAGATTTTAGAGAACGGGCGTCAGGCAAGAATGCTGTCCTTGTTCTAGTAGTATTTTAATGGAAGGTGCTCCGAGGAACTAGCGGAATTGATCGTTTAATTGTGAAATATGACAAACACACGCTCAACATTTGTACACGGTTAATATTTGTTACATGAGAACGAGTCAACGGCTTGAGTACAACAGCTCGTGGAACGATGCCAGCCACCGTGTTTCCTTCCTCCTACAACATGGGTCACTTAAAGACTAGAATTCACTAATTCCTTTCCCCAAAAAGACCCTCCTCACAGCATCCCCAAAAATGACACAGGCCCCGAAGGAAATTATTTTTCACTTATCTTCTTTTAGCCTCCTTAGTTTTTTCTCCTCTTAATCATATTTCTACTTCGTGGTTATGAATATCATATTAGAAATAAAACGGAAATGTTAGAGATGTGTTAATTGTCGAAAGCAAAGTAAAAAAAGAATCTCGGGCCAAATTTAATAATATTTAAAAAAGTTCAATTTTAAGTATGTAATGTATAGGGAATTAGTAATTTCTCCAAAAAACAGCTCATTACTCACCACTCTCATCAGTGTGGTAGATACTCTCAGTATCGCCCCAATGAAAGTACACAATTCAGAATGGAAAGGTTGCTTGAAATTTTGCTTGAACGTTGCTTTAGCCAATTATTAGATATAAATAGCCATGTAGTTGCCAACCTTTCTCGTCTTTGTAACTCGTGTGCAGTATCCACATAAAAAAATCTCAAGAAACATAAAATTTAATAAAAGAAAAAACAATAATAGAGATGTATTTCGGTGATTGAAGGGTTAAGACTTCGACGACGATTGCCCCTGAAACGCTCTACTAATGAATAAATATCCCAACCCATCCATGGGAAAGCTCAGGTGGCCTAGTGCAGTCAAGTTAGGTTATTAAACGGCGAGTGGCACTCCGAGGGTTATGTTTATTGAAATACACCTAATGGATGCGTACTACTTGATATCGGCAGGTGATGCGCCGGGCTTGGCGCGTAAGGGGTTAAAATGACGAAAGAGGCGTTTAATGAAGGTGATTGAAATATTTTTCGGAAACTACATCAATAATTTTTTCAAGAATCTTTGACGTGCTTTTTGCTGTTTTTGGTCAAGGTTCAATTCATTGATGATATCAACAGTAATGAAGAGTAAATATAAAGATAAACAAATACATACAAAAAAAAAAAAAAAACATATATTATGTAAATAATCACTGCAAAAAATATATATTTGTAATTTATGTATCCTTTTGTAACCAATAATTTTTTTTTTAAAAGTACTGTATGTATGGTTAAAAAAAATGCAATACCTATGCAATGTTTTTATGTACCGTATATTTTCTAAGCTTAAACATTCTGATAAAAGTGTGTCTATCTGAATTGACCCGACAGGTATTAAATATTTAAACAAAACAAATATACATTTGTGACCTATGGCGTGGGCGTTGGTTATCCTATAAATGGATACTAGCCTACAAAAAAAATATAGATAAGTAAGTAATCCTTTAAAATAATTTTTTTTTTCGTATTTAGAGCAGATATATATTTTTTAAATTAATAACTATTGTTGTTATTATATCTAGACAGAATCCACAGCTGATTGATTACGTACATCCAAATTATTTTAATATTGGTTTTCATTGAAGTGTTATATCCCTGTATTGGCGGTATTATTGCTTTTATTTCGAGTGCTTTCGGATTAGTATCAACATTCTCATTGCGTTAAACAGTAAACTGTGGCTTGGGAAAATGTTAATTCGAACATTTGGCCTATTTCGTAATGGTGGAATAACCGATGATTGCTATTTTAGTGAGCTGTAGTTAACGAGCTTCGTTGGAGTTCCAGTTCCAGTCCCAGTAACAGGAACTCCGATGGTACTGGCAACAAATAGCAATAACAGGTAACCGGTTAATTACACCAGTTATTGATGTTTTTCCAATAAAAGTTGCAACGATCAAAGGAGGTAATCGGCGATCATGATTAGACGGCGATTATTTCAATTTAATGTCGCCTATTTTGTTACGTTTCGTCTCGAGTGTTTTGTGAAATGATAACGGTTATATTAATGTTAGTAGCTAACTAACAATCTACTTGTATACTAGCAAGGGTATGCAGTGATAAAGATATCCTACACATTGTTGTCATCTGTACACATTTCGCAACTTTTTTTAACTACTTTCCAAGTAGATACAATTTAACGAGCTTTACACAAAGAAACATATCTGAAAATCTAAATCTTTTCAAAGACCAACTTTGAAAGAAGCTCTGATAGTTTTATCATAATGTACTCCGAAACATTGAAAATAACACTTTTGACTTTTTAAATTTTTATTTATAAAACACTTTTTTACGCACATGGGCTTTTACATTTAGTACATAATTTTTTTCATAAGGGTTAGTAAAAAACAAAAGGTTTTAAGGTTAATAAATATAATTTCTTACAGTGCTGTAGTTTATTTATAATTGGATAAATTTGAAGAAAATAAAATGATAACATTAATAAAGTGAAATTATCATAAATAGAAAGAAAGACAAACATTCCGGGGTTACGAATAACCTGACAATATTTGAAAATCTCCTACTACCACCACATACAACGGAAAATTGGGACCCAAACGCGATACCACTCGGCCACTGAGCGGCCGAATTGTTTAAGTATTTATTAAAAATGTCTATATCATTTTTAAATTTGTTTGCTAAACAATGTGATTGGAGAAGTTGCCACACAATTTGTTTGTGAATGGTGACATTAAAATAGGTCCTTATATGCTTACTCTTAAATTGACTACACTTAAGAATTTGCAACAGTCAAGCTCTGAATTTACGATTTTAAAAATGAAACATGGGTCGCTTATCCTTCGCCAATCCTCAAGTTATTTTAAAGAAAGTGTAGTTAATTGATTTTAAAGGGATATTTAACTTAAAATTAATAAATCGTAGAAACTTTCGGTGAATTCTTTCGACATTTTTCATATGACTTGGCTGTTGTAGAGAAAATGAAGGCTAAATTGTAAACTTCTAATTTTTCGTATATTGGCTATTTCACGTACTCACAACAAAGAATTATTTCATACGATATTAATTAGTTTCCCAATCTAAAATATATAAATAATTCATCGGTTTAACACTTAATCGTGTTAAAAAAAGCTAAAACAACTTCCTTTGTTCTGGTGTTTAATATTTCGACTGTTTTTCCTTTTTTGGATTCCAAATAATTCAAAACGATCTGATGGAGCCTTGTTTGAGTCATTCAACAACACCTTTCTAATAAGGGTCATTCCAAGATCGATCAGATAACAGGGCGAAATAAATGCGAGGTCCCAAAAAAGTGAAACATATCTCAGCTCTGCTTTGTTTTGCATGAATGGTGGACGATTCCACTCCGATGGAGATGATGGATTACTTTCAACACCTTTTCAGTCAAGTTAAAAGGTGTCTTCAAGGCTCGTTTCATGAAACATATGACGTATTTAAAAACCTTGTCCGAATAAATCTTCAAATTAAAACAATGTGAAAAAATCGATATTTCTTATTTTGTTTGTGTATGAAAATATCACACCTTGCGAGAGTGTATATAAGTACTGCAATGTTATGCATATCTTTATTTATACATCCTTTATAATATTGATTACCTATTTTTTGTAATTTTATTGGTATGTTTGTATTTTTTTATCTGTATAAACATTATAATAAAACACGTAGCTGGAAGAAATGGTGTCTACCCATAAGTTACACCCTTTGTATTTTTTATTTGTACAATAAATATTTTAATACACACATACAAAAAAATCTTCTTCCCTATATCGATGTGACAAGGAGCATTTTTTATCTACGACAAGAACAATAGAAATCTATTTACAAGACTTAAATTATTTGCGCTTTCAAGCAAGGGTGGGCTTCTTCATAATCGTATATACGTATTATGTATTTTCTCCATTATTCAAACGTAGGTAGCCATATCATGTCAAAAGGGACGTAAGAAATCTCGTTTATCTGCGGGCGTAGTAACATTCAATGCGCCCTTATAAAATTATAAAAAATAAAGCTACCCCAAGGAAGAAACTCATTTCACCCACTCATGTAATCGTATCGAATAACTCGGGCATATTAGTGATGCTTCCATACTTTTTAAGGTTTTTATTCAATGACATCCTTTGACAGCTAATCCATTGTCAACTAGACGTACAGTATCTATTTCTTTAGGAAGGTTTCAGAAAGGTTCTACGAGTTCAAATCAAGAGTGATAACTTTTAATTTTAATAATCTTTATTTCACTTTTAATTATTTCCTTTTTGTGGAAGAGAAATATAAATATTACAACACGCAATTTCTGTCTGCCAATAACTGTCATTCTTAACTCGTTGAGGCTTCGGAATGTATTACATCTAAATCCGCAAAGGCAAGGAAGATGCAAAGTTTGGGCAACCAAAACATTATAAAAGATTTTCACACCGTGCTTAGCCTCGTCATTTTTTTTGCTTACTTTTCAGTAAAGCCGATGCTATGGAGTTTTTTTTATGAGTGGACATATTCTACCGATGTTATTATCTGACACAGGTATTAAAAGCTTGTAATGGATTCGAAATTGGGCCCTTTGATTTGAATTCAACCGTGCAGCCTTTGACTGTTTATTCGTAAAAAAAAGCTTCATCGCTGGTATACGGTGCAATTTCTGTACTGATCCACACTTGGTAGCAGTTTAACACAATGATATAAAACAATACACTTACGTTTTTAGATTTTCACGGCCAAAAGCATTTTCGTTGTTTGTTTTTTGGGTGTTAAGCCGTGTTGCGCTACCTCCTTCTTTAGCCGACGTTTCGGACAGCGTTGAAGTGTCAACGGACATTGTCAATGGATGCTGCAACGCTGTCCGAAACGACGGCTAAAGAAGGAGATAGCGCAACACGGCATAACACCCCAAAAACAAACAACGAAAGCGATACACTTATACATCAGTTCCGTTATGTCAAACGTATTAAAATAATGAAAATTGCTCTCGAAAAATTCTCTCCCGTATGTGTAGGTAGCTAAGCAAATAATCGCTTACAATATCATGGGTAAAGTTTCTTCCAGACATCTAACCTTAAGTCTGAGAAGTCCGACCAATAGTCATAATAGACTGGAAGGAACCCTCGCACCGCGCGGCCCCCGGGGGGCGCAAACTTTAGCCCGGGGATTAGCAATAATAGCCCCGTTCGGGGCGCTCCGCCCCCACTACCCGATCTTTTATACCTTGATGATTTCAAGCGGATTAGATCCTAGACGTATTAGATTTTAAAGTAACCATTACTGGATTTAACACATTCAATAAAAGCGTGTTTTGTATCGGTAATGTTTCTGACACAGAGCATAATAGATTTCCACAAAAGGAGCACGCTTGGATGTATGTGAAGTACCTGTAAAGCTGCAACATTTGGAAAAAATATTTAAAGGACACACATAAATTACATATTTCGCAAATGGTACCATTTTTATCATTTAGTAGAAATTTAGTCAATCTTCATATTTTAACTTTGCGTTAATTAACTTGATATCCATCGAAATCCTTATAAATCATTCTTCTTTGAACAGAAATTCATTTTTAATATCACTCTGATTAATTTGGAAAGTTCCGCAGCCCCCTAATGTTTATATTTTTAATTATGAACGGAAGTTTTCATTTGCGTTATTGGAGCAAAATGACCGAATGACTCTGGGTTTTTTTTTTATTACCCTGGCAGGTACCATTCAATATCGTCTCCCTCCGAAAAGTTATATTTTTCTTTCTTGGGTTTTATTTCTCATTAAAACATGACGTCCTGGTTCGTCTGTACAAGTTCCTCTCTCGTTCTCTCCGAACCCCATCGGGTTTAAGACTCGAAACCTTCTCATTGTAAGATGGACTCCGGATTATGGTTCTGCTATTAATTAGGGTTGGGATATTAAGAATTCTAATTTAGGGATTTTATTTTTCTTTTTAATTTGATGCGGAGCTACTCGCACCGCGTCAGATGAGGGGTGGTTTACTTAAGGGACGGTGGGGAGTGGGGACACAATTGGTAAGGGCCCATTTTTTTATCAAGCATTCATTTAGAAAAATGAAACAGTTATGATTGATTACTTTCTTAAATGTATTTTTTAGACAACATCAAAGAAAATTTTCATAAAAATTCAGTCTTTCTTTCGAGCTGATATTGAAAAAAATCACAAAATTAAAAGTAATTTCGCTTTAATGACTGGCCAAAATTAAGTTTCTAAATTCAATCAAAAGAAATATTAAAGTATTTTACCTAGTTATTATTTGTTTGCTACAAAGTGTTTGCTACTACTAAGTGTTTGCTGAATGTGAAAATTTAATATTTGCCTATTAAGGTAGGTGTAGAGTGTAGACACATGTAGGTGGGTACCTGTATTAACGGTTGATGCCTAAGTCATACTTGAAAATTGCAGAATCCAACTGGGAGATTTCTAAGTCGTAAAAAGGGCTTTATTCAACCACACCCTTTAAAGGCAGTTTCAGAACTTCCCTTGATTCCTTCCGCATTTAACACCTGAGCCATTTATCCCCCAACACAACAAACCGCCAACCAAACCAACCAACCACCATTCTCTCTTTACAACGGTCTTAATTGCCTCGAATAAAACTTTACTCCCGTCCACGAGCCCTCGCATTAAAACACAAAATAACAGAATTTACATAGCAACCATTATCGGAGAACGAGTTGTCGTTTTGAATGGTATTCTTCAAAAAATTTTAATAAATTAATATCCAAGATTTAAAAAAAAAAACATGTTACCAATCAGCAAAAACCGAACCACATAATTATTAGACATCAAATATAAATATTTTTTTAATACACACCCATTAACAGTTTTTCCTTAGCTTCCGTAAAATTAATATCATAGAAAAAAATCAGAATATAAAAAATCGATCTGTCTGTTATTGAGTAAGAAATTATAAATCGTATTATTAAACCAGGGTTTAGTTGCCTTGCAGAATTCATAGATTTTGTTAAATATCATGCATCTTTGAAATGCACAATGCTATTAAAAACCCTCCCCAAAAGAAACCCCTTAAGTCATATAAATTATGAATACCGTATTCTCCTTGTCTTAATTGCGGGCACAAATTTTGTTGGAAATGCCACCCAACGCCTAATAATGAAATTAATGTTTTATGTATTCAGTATTACGGGTAAGAATCAGTTTCACGGGGAAATGAAGGGCATATCTTCTATTTTAATATAAGTGCAAGATTCTCAAGGGCTCTTTGTTTCATTCACATTTCCAAGGAGAAAGATTAAATGTAAACCTTGAATACTAGATTAGTTTTCTATAAAAATATATTGATGTTCTACTTTGTCTAACAAAAATCTCGTTTGAGAATTATTGCATATTAAGGTATTTGTACCACTGGTTCAAAAATTTAGAATGCAAATAAGTATTTAAAAAAATATTGTACCTAATTAATATGTAGTTTTAAATAATTCTTTCACCTCATTTCACATTTGCTCTGTTATAAGAATGTTGATTGGTAAGGTTTTTGGCTTTTGTACCTCCCTCTTCTCATCTCCTTTGTCCATATAAATTTCTGCTTTCTTTCTATATTACCTGAAAAGTGCATATCATTTTCAACGGTAAAATAAACTATTCCTACGAAATATTCAAAAAAGCAAAATATCAGTCATATTTTCACAATTCACAAAAAATGGATCAGAGCGGAAAATGTTGATAAGACTCAAGTACCCAACATACCACTTAAAAACTAAGTCGCTCTACAATAAAAAAAACAGAGTTCAAGCACTTCCAAGCAAAGTGTTGGAATAAGATACGCATAATAAGTTGGTATGTTTCCGTATTTATTTGCAAAGATAGGTAGAGCTTTGAAACAAACTCTAGGAAAGAGTTGTTATTTCCCCCGCGAACGGATTCCGCGCGAACTTTTCCACTCACCTTTTCCACCTTCCGCATTACAACTTCCCCTTTTCCTCTCTACTCCCTCAGTTCTCAGCCACCCCGACTATAAAGAGCTAAATTGTTAGGGTGAAATAATTATTACCGCTGGAGATATTATTTAATACGTGTCGGGCGGTTAATGTATGGCCCACCGCTTTGCTACGGAGCTTTAGACACAGACTTTCTACCGGGTTCGACTCTAAGAAGAAAACAATGAACAATGAAATAGCTTTTCTACACTTGCTATTGCAAGGCGAATCCTAATAAAACTGATACATTATTCATTTGAAGCGCGAAGAGTTCTCAAGAGTTGTGAAAATTGTATGAATTCAAGCTTAAATACGTCACTCAACCAAAGTATCTTTTTAGCCAAATATGGTTTAAATTTATTCAAAAGATTTCTAGAAGAAGTTGTAAATTGCAGATGTCGATAATTCCCACTATTTCAGTCATTGGTCGATTGAAGCTTTAAACAAGATATACAAGATCATCAATCATCAGTAAGAGTACCCCTCTTACATATTGTATTAAGATCTTCATTATATTTTTAATGAACATCGTTAAAAAAGCATAGGTACCCACTAAAGTATTTGACGCAAAAACGATTCCTTATGCTGCAAGTCCTCGCCCCGTCATGTAAATTATTTACATAAAAAATAACTTTCTTCGTAGAAAAGAAAGTATATTAATATAAAACCACAAATATTTTGAATATACCTATTCAAATATTTGGCTTCTTCACAGAGGTATATTATTATCAGCAAACAATAGTTGGAATCCAAATAACTGGTTTTTTAACAAAAAAAATTATTTCATACTCAGATAACTTTCCAGTCACTTCTGAATTGTATGGCACTCTTTCATTAAAATCACACAAAAAGTGATGATATGACACCACGCACGTTCAGGGTTGGAACGGAGGATCCCCCATCCTTAAAGCATAAAGCTCACAGAGTTGAGACAAAAGCTCATTCAATCAAACGAGAAAGAACTTCCCATAATTAATCGCCACAACCTCGAACCAGACAAAGGGCCACGTGAGAAGAGAAGAGATGAGGGCACCGCCATATTATCTTCTCGATCAATGTCACAGGATCTATTGTTTCCACGAGATCTTTTCTCGATGTTCCGTCTGCAGAGAGTGAAAAGAGGCTTGTTGACATTCTAGGCCTGCGACAAAAGGTTTAAGCCAGCTTTCTTTGCAGAAAGATTTTATTCAAAACTCTACTTTCTAATTTCCGCCTTTAAAATATCATGATTTATATGGAACGTTTCCAAATGTCAAATCATCTCATATTGTTCGGTTGGAAGTAGGTACACAAGATTATTAATTTATTTTTTTTAAACTTTAAATGAAATAGTGAAATATTGTGTAAATCAATGAGCCAACTGGTTTCGGCGTAGCCATCTTTCAGGGCAGATGTAAGTTTTTTTTGGTGATGTACAAAAGTTGTAGCGATTCGTTTTAGTCAGGACCTGAGATTTTTGCCTTTTTTTCTTCTGAAATCTTGTTATTTTGTACATTGCTGTTGGCGAAATTCATTATTTAGTTATTTTTTTAGAAAAGTGGTATTATTTTTCAGTAAAAGCGAAATGGTAAAATATTAATATTTCGTTGTTTTATGTAGTGGCTTGATATCATTATTTTTTTAAAATTAAATAATTAATGATCATACACGGTGTTTTCGACGTTAAATTACCTTGATTCCGTTTTATTGCTATTAAAGGGTTTCAAAACCATAGACTTAGAAATATTTAGAATGAATGATTACAAGTTCATGAAAAATATTAGAAAATCGCATAAAAATACGAATATTCGCTTTATTTGCCTGAAAATGGAAATGGAAAAAATAAATCGTGAAAATAGCAATATTCGTGTTTTTTGCGTATAGATTCGCGATACCGCAAAAGTGAAAATTTTCAGGTCTCTATTAGTTACTCTGTGAAACGCGTCAGGATACCAAGTAACTTATCGAGTATGTATTATCCTTTGGAGCTAATTTTCCCTTTCATTTGCCTAACTCTGAGATATTCACGTCGTTAAAGGGTTTTTCAATCCAGTTTTAAATAACAGATAATCTTGCAGCTTTTACTAATCCAGGAGGCCGGGAAATGGCGCTCGGTTGTTAATACGAAAATTCCCCAAATAAATCAATTACGGGCCCCGGCGAACAGTGAGACTTTGAAATATTACCTCGATTAAAGGAACTAAATTCCAAATAGCAAGGAATAAATAAATAAATCTCTGGTGTCGATATTCCTCTCCTCGGTGGCGGAAAACGCAAAAACCGATGATTCGTTTAATTATTCCGCTCAACTTGTGAGCCGCGATTAGCTAGGCTCACTATTGTCAAACTGTGGGATACGAATATCCCGTCTTACTCTCAATAACAAGCTTTAAGATTAAGACAGTTTGAAAATGGCCAGATAAGCTGAAACTGCTGTCACGACAATACAAAAATCTAAAATAGTTAATAATTGCAGAACTTAATAATTAAATTATTAAATATGATTTTCATTCAAATTAAAAAAAATTAAATGGAGTAATGCGAATTACACAAAAAGAATTAATAACAAGTTTTAACTTGCTAGCCTTCGTGTTAAGTGAACATAAAATCCAAGAAAATTTAAAAAAATGATATACGCTTTGAACAATAATTTTAAAGATACGTTTTTTAGATTTTCACGGCCAAAAGCATTTTCGTTGTTTGTTTTTGGGGTGTTATGCCGTGTTGTTGCAAATTCACATCGACGGATCTGCCGGATCTGCCCTGATGATGGACACTGCAACGCTGTCCGAAACGTCGGCTAAAGAAGGAGGTAGCACAACACGGCATAACACCCCAAAAACAAACAACGAAAAATAATTTTAAAATACATAAAATAAAAAGTTAGGATTAAGAATCTTATTACATTTTCTTAGAATCTTCGTACATTTTCTTACTTTTTTAATGCAAAATAATGCATAATAGTTTAATCATGAATGTGTATATCTACTGATATCCTACATACTATCAAAAAAGTGATTATATTACGAAAACATTGCCATTCCTTTAAATAAATGAAATTCGAAAGAGTATCTACCTACGCGAAAAAATAAAATCATTACACATGAGATTCGCGGTTAAAATAATTTTATTTGTAGATATAAGTTTGGGTCTGCTTCGGGTCACATAGTTTGAACGGCGCTGCCCTAGGCCTAAGCAGGAGGATAAAATCCAGATGGATAAAGCGAAGGAGTGAATATCTCCGCGACAATTATTTATCAAAGTTCATTCCCATTTTCTGCTCGATTTGTTGCCTCTTATCAGTGTTGGTATTAACACTATTTACTAATACACCAGGGATTATAATATAGGCAGAGGGATGAGATAAATTGTAGGAGTTGTACTCTATTATTCCGAGAAGATTAAATCTGCTTTCGAAATTGATCGACACATTTGTAATTAATTTAATCATTTGAATCTCTTCTGTGAGAAGCATGAAATTCTATTACTCTACGGCTATTGTGGAATATAATATAATATATTACGTTGGTAAAGTGACATTTTTATATGAAGATGATTTGGTTTTATTTGAAGACAATCTGAAAATGATGTACATCAACTAATTTACTAGGAACCTACTTTCCTTATGTAGGTATTATGAGATTTAGTCACTCATTGCCTCACGTACTATCCAAACTAAATTGGAATTAGTATGACAAAATAAAGGCTACATTTCATGGCATTGGAGTAAAAACATCTTTCACACGTTGGCTGGACTATTGTGAAATACTGTTTGGCACCTTTTACAATGCTCATTGCTCATGATCAAGTAGAAAAAACTGCTTTAAATTTAGTATGACTATCAAAGTCATCGGACAGTAAGATAGGTAGGAATAGTAACATTGTCTTTTTTGCTGGTAAACTAACCGAATCATTATTTTGTTTGTATTTGAATAGCAAGTCGGAAACAAGTCGTTGTTGGACATTTGGTCATCGTGAGACAGAATTTCACGGTGAAATGTTAGATTCCCAATAGTCTAATGAATTATGTCAATTGTAACATTGTATCGGAATGTCGGTGTCGGCTACGTCAAAGTATAATCAGGCTCCGTGGATAAGCAATTTCAAAGTTCTGTTTCTTTTTCAAAGTCTTCTGTATTCAAGTTCATTGATTACCTTTTCTTTGCATGAGGAAAATCGATTTCGTATTCTGTTGTTCTTAATAAAAACAATGTTTCTTTGTTTAAAAACGAAGTTTTTTAATCCATCTCGTGAAAATTTTAGGCGCTATTTAGTACATAAGAATTTACGTCACTCTGTTTTTCAAATCTGAAAATGAAAAAAAATGTTTTAATATAGACATTATACAAAATGTTCAGCACGTAATTACAAAATCAATGAATCTGCAACGAATTTGTTTTGAATTCCATATTTTTAGCAATATAAAAAATTATTTTACGGATTTATTCTTGTGGTAAATTACACGCTATTCCGCTGACTTTTCAAAAGCCTGAATAAATGGTCAAATAGATGTACCGGTTTTAGTATGTATTTGTTTATTGATTAATATGTATCTTTGGATATTAAAAGAGCCCTTACCCGTGCATGTACAGTTTTGTTTTAGAACTAGCATCAACTTTCAGGCTTCTCAAATCAAATGATGCTCGTAAAATTTGGCAATTAACAAAGACGTATATTTTCATCTATATTTAAACGTTTCTAGGGTTAAGAGAAGGGGTTATATCAGTACCTAATTTCTCGTGAATATAAATTAAGAGAGGCAACTCGTCGCAGCTTCCTTCTGCTTTATGAACAACTGTTATGTAGGTAATAATTCGTTTGAAATGAAAAGTTAGAAGCGAAGGGTTAATTAGTGGATGCCTGGAAACCAAATTCCGCGTTCAATTCTGCGATTCAATATGAAACGTGGAAAATGATTTTGATTCAGGAAAGTTTCATCAATTATTGTTTTCAAATCTACAAATAAGTGAGGTTATGTACCTTCAACAAGATAAGCTTTTTCACAGTTTGACGCTAAAACTCTCTTGTCTAAATATTTAAAATAAAGATTCGAAAATATTTAACTTCCTATGATTTAATGTCTGCTACGAAGGAATAGCATAATTACAGAGAAATCCATAGATACAGCACGGGTATTCATTTTCTTAAGTATGCATTTTTCTAATTATAAAGGTATGATCTCAGGTCGTGGTCAATTTATTCCCGGGGCGCATAATGTACGAGAAGGTACTGTTCATAATTGAATGAATGTTTCTACTAGCTCACATGTTCGCTCGGTTCAAATTTGACATGGTACTGCAATCATAACGGCGGTAATGAATTTATGAAATGGAGTAAGCACTAAACACTCTTGAATACCAGGCGCAGAATGGAGAATGTAGAAAATTTATGACAGGGAGGCGAGATTGTATTAGCTGGAACTCCGACAGGGATGTGGAAAGAAACCCACGTTAAAAAATATTATTATCATCACAGAGTAACCAGATTCAACAATATCGCAACGCTAGCATCGAATAGGTGTTGATTAAAAATTAATTGTATAAAGTATTACGCTACGGCTGTTGTAGAAAATAATATAATATATTAAGTTGGTAATGTGACATCTTAATATGGAGATGATTTGGTTTTATTTGAAGATAATCAATATATATATAAGATAATATAAATAAGATAATAACACATCACTAGTAAGGAGCCAGGTTGAATATAATTCAACTATATGGTCTCCCCACTATAACGTGCATTCACAAACAATAGAAAGAGTACAAAAAAAATTCCTAAGCTTTTTAAATTATAAACTAAAAATACCGAAAGAACAAAAAACTACCCTTTTCTACTACGATTCTCTAATCTATTAAACTTGAGTGACAGGAGAATTGTTTTTGATCTTTAAAATTTTTGATCTTTAAAATTTCTATTTAAAATCTTGCATAATATAATTGATAGCCCTGAATTCTTATCGCTCATAAATCTTAATGTGCCAGCCAGAAATACAAGGTCAGTACTACCATTTTATTGTAGTAATACTGCGACCAGGGCCCAATTCAATATACCACTACAGAGAATTCAAAACTTGGGAAATATGTATTCGCACGTAGATGTATGGAATGTGTCACTGATACAATACAAACATGAAATTATTAAATCATTCATGTCAGAATGTGAAATCAGACGTGTTTAATATTAGTTACTGTTATTTAAAAGATTCCATAATATTTTGATGTAGCATATTCTTATAATGTAGGAGCTGTTGCACATATTTTTGTATTATTTCTATTTATCTATAATGTAAAAACTTGTTACTTACTCTCTTTTGTTTTTCTGTATTGTAAACTTTTTCTTGTATTACACATCTGTAAATTTCTAATATTAACTTACACTATATTTTATTATTTTTATGCCATCTGCAATTTAAAAACTGGTTTCAGTTTAATTTATTTTTACTTTTTCTCTTTTATTATAATATAATATTTCTTACTTACTTTTATACTGTTATATTTTATAATGTTAATTGCTATAAGTTTATATTTCTTATTTAAACATACATATATATCACTGTATAATATACTTATTATGTAAAAGCCCATCAGGGCGTTGAAAATTAATAATAAATAATAAATAAATAATAAATAATCTGAAAATGATGAACATCAACTAATTTACTTGGAACCTACTTTCCTTATGTATGTTTTATGAGATGTAGCCACTCATTGCCTCACCTACTCTCCAAACTAACTTGAAATTAGTATGACAAAATAAAGGTCACTGTATACAATCACCCCTGTAACTAAACGGCGTCTTGATGAAATGCTGAAAGCTTTTTGGAAGACAGACAAAGGCAATCAGTACAGACACACGGGGAATGTGTAGGTAGTAGACATAACTATGGGGTGGGGCGGGTACTGATGGGGGGAGAGGGCGGAGGGTGCAATATTGTATTACGCTCAGTGACAAAACTCAAAGGGTCGGAAAAACCTCTGCTAAAACACATGGTAGCTTTTCAACCGTCGTTTCGATTTACAAACGTTGATCGCCCTAACACACCGTTTCAACTTTCATTAGGCACTACACAAGCGTTTGTCGCTTTGTTATTCATTCTCCCATTCTACGTCGCCTCACACTTTAGGGTAACTTTATTCCATATTCAAATCGGCACGGACTTACGATTTTTAATACATTTTAGTGAAATTTTTAATAAAGCCTTTTTGTAGTAGAAACGATGTTATTTATCGGATTTTCGCTATTTCTCAGCATATGTATAGAGTTCAGAAACAAAGAATACGATCAAGTTATCACCGAATTTTGGCAATCAAAACTCCAGTCGTTGCAGTCACAAAAAACTGTTACCAGACAACTCAAAAATGAACACCTTCATCTCTCCTTTGAAAAGTCATTAAAAATGATAAAAACAAAATCTTGGTCAATAGGTTTTTAAAAAATTAAATAAAACTCAACTTTTATTGACTTTTCAAATACTATGTTGGATTGTGATGGGACCGCAAAAACATGTAGGTATATTGTAAATACATCACAGAAATCTTCTTCTAGTATATTTCCGTTTATTATTTTCCCTTTGTGGAACGAAATAAAGCTTTACCCTACCATTTAGCTTTCCGTCCATTAGTGCATTTAACTTTAGCCAGTGCTGTGTTATTGTCTGTCCCTTTTTGATTTCTTGTTCACGAAGTTATGACGTTAACATTCATATGAGCTATTAAGGGGTGACCATTTTCCTGACAACGTGCCTTCTCTTTCCAACGCTCACAGGAAAGGATTTTTCGGAACAAATTAGTAGTGACGCGAAAAAACCATTCGATTTCAAATGCTTTTACTGTATAATAACATTGCTTTCGGTTTAAAACAAACTAATTGTTTGATATTGAGGAATTTCAAATAAAACACTATTGCTTTATGCGTATAACTTTGTTTGTACGAACTCGCAAACTGGTTTCGAAACAACTGTAACCTTTAAATATAAAGTAAGTAATTTTCGATACACTACATTTTAAGTCAACTGGGAGAGTGATGGATTGGATGCTCTGCTAGATACCGACAATAATCCCATTTTCAGAGCATCATTGATATTCTGTTAAATTACGTCAGACTTTTTTATTTATTTTTTTATATTTTTTTAAAGAAAGACAAACATTCCCGGGTTACGAATAATCCAACAACATTTGAAAATCTCCTACTACCACCACACTAAGCGGAAGATGTTGCTTGTGTTGTGATGGAGGACTTAGCCAGCCGAGGAATCGAACACGGAACGCCTGGGTGGGACCCAAACGCTATGCCCACTCAACCACTGACCGGTCAAGTCTAGATTTTAATATAGTAGAAATATTTGTATATTATGCATATGAGATGATTTTTCATAAAAAAACGGTGCTATACAAATTATTCAATTACGATTATAATTTTGTTGTTTTAAGCTACCGTGTAAGTGTTTAATGTTACATTTTTTTCAATAACTTGTTTGTTATCATAAAATCTTGTAAATTTTTAAATCAATTCGTTAAAAGTAAACAATTTTCTTTTCGTTTGTTTTCAGCTCCTTTGTTTCGGGTGATAGTGCAGGGTGTAAAATTAAGGCCGAAGCAATGACATGTTTGTCCAGCGTATACAAACAGTATAGGGCGAGTCTGATTTGAATGTACCCATTAGGAGGTTAGAGACAATACTTCGTTGAATACGCATTTCACCTTTGGTGAATGAACAGTTTGAACACGAAGGCGTGAACCGTAAACACGATTGGAATTGAAAAACACGTACAGCGCAAGGTGTGTTTGTTTGCCGGGGCCAAGAGAAATTATTATTGTTTTGTTTGAGGAGGAAGTGTTCATTTCCTTTGTCATATTGGGCGCGGAAGGGTGGCATTATTTCCATATTGGGAAAATAGTCAATGTCATAATAGAGCGCTTTTTAAATTCAACTGGAATAAGTAATCATATTCGATGTAAGACAAGATTTGAAGTTTTCATAACCATTTGTATAATTTTTGATTGTTACGTTTCTTTTCACTTTTTGAGTAGATGCTGCTGATAAAATTTACCCTGATGATGGACATCAAATATAAATTAAACTAACTACTACGCCAATTCCCTGCAAGGATTGGCAGATAGGATGGAAGATGGAACGCCATTTAATGCTGTTTTGACGTACACTCTTTGCTGCATTCATATTTATATACTGTGGCATGAATACTCTTCTAATATGATTTCTCTTAACATGATAGGAAAAACTTCTGATGTGCAAAATTCATGACCAAAGAGCTCACCTTAGGACATGTTTTTTTAATCAATAAATCTATAAATTAATCATGAAATCCATATACCGATGTAATTTCATGTAATAATGTTCATGTAATTCTATTTTACTGTAAATATGTCTTACATTCGCCTATAATCCCTCAATCATTTGTCGCGAGCACAATACAACGTCCATATCCAAATCTTTTTGTAAGGAAATAAAAAGCTTATCCAATCTAATGCTGCACATAGGTATCCATCATTATTATTGTGTTTCCATTCACGTGACCTCACCCTCCCCCCACAAAACACACAGTCACCGAAATTAATTTCTCATAATACACTGCCTGCATAGAAATAAGGAATAACTCGAATAATATTCCAGGCAAAACACTTGGGAAATGGAAACGTGTATCGCTGACAAATTGAATAAGCTTTTACACGGAATCAAATGAATCGTTCATTTCGGGAGTGTTCGGATATTGTCGGGTATTTCCGTAGATTGAGGCAATCGCTAGAGGGTTGAGTCCTTTATATTCAATCAGGGAGGCAATTGGCTCGGTGACATTTCACTTAATTACCGCTTTCATGGACAGTAGCCGAATTCACGTTCCCAGCTTGGGATATACAAAGCCGTATTGGGCGTTATTGCATCTGGCTGCCATCTTGTGAATATACCCTGTGTATGTGAATACCATTACAGATCGTTGACACATATGATCCAATGTGTCTTGTGTCGCTAATTGAATGTACCGCAAACAGATTAGTTTGGTACGTATAATATTATTGACTTACCTTGTCGAATAATGAGCAAATCGTAGACTGGAGTAAAAGTAGGTATGCAAGCTGTACCTTCTGTTAAGTGTCCGATGACACTGTGTGGACTGTAAAACTAAATTATGTGAAGCGAGTTGCGAGTGTATAAGATTGTGTTTTTAAATCGACAAGGAGGGAAGGAAACGATAGGAATGGCCCTTACCTTGATGATGAGGTGACAGCTCCCAGTTCTTCTTTACGATCACTTTCCAATGATGATGACCCGATGGTCTTCACGACAATTATAATATATTTATATTATTGTTATTTGCGAAATGCTTGTACAAGCTTGGTCGAGTTTTTCAAGATAACAACTGAATGTTTTTATTCAAAACAAGGAAGTCCAAAAGTGTTCTTTTTTCAAGTGTTTTAAATCATCTTCTTTGCTTCTTGGGTAAGGGCCTTATTGTGAAAGGAAGGGAATCACAAGGAAGGAATATTTGGTAAGGAACATGGGTATAATGGATTAATGTCCTAAAGTTATTTCAACACTAAACATTCCGCCGGCCTTGAGAAAATGTGATAATTTTCTCAATAATTGTGCATCAACGACACGAAAGAAAAAGAAAGCAAAAAAGATAACGACAACAAACAAAATTAAATGGTAGAATTAATAACGAAATTAAAATTATAAACTAAGCAAAACAGATATTTAATCGATAGGTAGTCGATACAGTTTTACCACGGGACGTTTAAAAACACCCTGGTGAGTACATACGGAAACGACACGGATAATTCCATCAGCGCCGGGAAATATTTCAACGACTCGTCCGACAGGCCATCGCATGGGGGCTGATTGCGAATCACAATCATCACTAGTTCGTCAACTTTCAAATTAGGGTTTGTCGTAGCCCACTTGTTTCGTTGTTGAAGAGTGTGTAGATATTTCTTCCGCCAACGATTCCAAAAATGTTGAGACATTTGTTTCAATAGTTGCCAACGCGATAAACGGTTCATTGGTACATCCACAAAATCTTCTTCAAGAACAGAAACGAGAGGAGCCCCAATCAAAAAATGGGCAGGAGTTAACGGGTCCATTTCAGATGGATCCGGCGATAGCGCTCCAATGAGTCGCGAATTTAAAATTGCTTCGACGCGAGTCAGAACTGTGGTTAGTTCTTCAAAGGTGAGGATTTGATCTCCCACAACCCTTTTCAAATGGTGTTTGGTTGACTTAATTCCAGCCTCCGACAATCCGTTGAAATGAGGTGCGGAGGGAGGATTAAAGTGCCAGGTAATTGAACGAGTGACAGTTGCATACACAAGACGATGTCGAATTTCGTTACTAGCCGAAATTATCCAATATTTTAATGATATTATGGATTGCAATGCACGAGGACCTGGATGTAAGTACATACGATGGTAATGGTCTATTATCAAAGTTGTCAAATGACATTGCTTCGGTAAAATAATAGGATGTCGAGCATTTTCCGAGACCTGTGCATAACGAATACGACCACCGACTCTTAAAATTCCATTTTCATCGATAAATGGAGCGAGTTTTTGAAGTTGTGTCGAACAAACATGATGCGAATGTATATTGTCTATATCTTGTTGAAAATAAATAGTTTGAACGAGCTTAATGCAACAAGCCAAAGATAAATTATTTTCTTTTAAAGAGAGTGGGGAAAATACGTTGAAAGTGCCAATTGATTTCGAACGTAATTTATTAATAAATCGACGACACCAAGATATAACACGTAATAATTTCGATAAGGAAGAAAATTTCCGTAGAAACTCTTGGTCACAAGTTGACACATTCGTTACGAATGAGATCAAGTTTTTCGATTTGTATTCTGGTAGTTGTTCTGCGGGAATAGTTTGAGGTTTAACTAGTAACCATTCTTCCAAAGGTGATGATAGAAAGTTAGGTCCGTACCACCATAATGGTGCTTCAGCGATTTCATTTGGAAAAACTCCTCGTGTTCCCAAATCCACGGGATTATCTTGCGAGGAAATATGATACAAATGTTCATACGGTATATTTTCAATTATAGCTTCAACACGATTTGCTATAAAAGTTTGCAAAAGAAACGAGGGTGTCTTCAACCATGCCAATACAATGGTCGAATCCGTGAAAACGATGATTCTTTCTATTTGAAGTCTATCTTTGTATACTTCTTTACAATAAGTCAACAAATTTGCCAATAAAACTGCTCCAAGCAACTCCAATCGTGGGATAGATGTCACTTTGATGGGTGCAACCCTTGACTTAGCCAACAAAATATGGCTCGATATTTCTTTGTTGTTAATTACAACTAAATATACAATTCCACAATATCCTCTTTCAGAGGCATCTGAAAATCCAACAAGTATACAACGACTTTGTAGACATGTTGTAACATAGCGATCAATTCTTAGATTGGCGAGGGATGGAAGTTCTGTTATATAAAATGTTAAAGGATGACTAGGCGATTCTTGCCACAAAATACGTTGGAAACGGCGAGAGTTCTTGTCCATTAATATTTGTCTATACATTTGACGTATGTCAGCGGTAAATACGATTTTGTGTATTCGAAAATTACACATCAATTCGACGACGTCCTTTTGTAATTTGGGACCGACCAAAAGTATGTCGTTCAATGACATACCCGATGACGTTTTAGCACTTGCATCAAAAACAACCCTTAAGCGAGTGGTAGAACTCGTCTCCTTTATTATTCCATGATGAGGTATGAAGTAATTACCAACAATTGGCGATTGAGATGGTATTTCCATCATGTGTCCTAACGATAAGTATTCTCTCATGAACGAAATATATTGGGATTTAAAATCAGGATTTCGATCCAGTCTCCTTTCTAAATGCGTGAGACGTGACAATGCTGTGTCATATGATTTTCCCAACTTCTCCGGGGTTTCCTTAAATGGTAATGATACAACATATATCCCATCTTTGTTACGGTAGGTATTTTCAACATATAATTGTTCACAACGAAGTTCATCAGGCAATTGAATTTTCTTCAAAAGAGGAACGTTTTCGATTTCCCAGAAACATTTAAGTTTTTCATCTATTGATTCCTCCATTGAAGTGAAAAATGAGTTAATAGAATGATTTGATGGTTTGACATTTCCCATCAAAACCCAACCTAATTTGGTTTCAATGGCTACAGGTTCATTTTGATTGCCAATTAATTTACCTGAGCACAATAGCGACGCAAAGATATCACTTCCGAATAGGATATCAATTTCTGAAGGTATGTAGAATGTAGGGTCTCCCAATTGGAGTCCTGCGATGTGTGACCACTCATGCTCGACGATACGAGATGACGGCATATTTGAACAAATGTTATTCAAAATAAGGAAATCTGTCGTAATACCAGATTCCTTCGAGGCGACGGGACGAAATTGTGTTTTTATTAATCCGTTGGAATTAATTGTAGGAATGTTGCCAATACCTAGCACTGCAAGTGACTGCTTCTTTTGACGAGGCAAACCTAAGCGTTTGACGCAATTCTCCGAAATGAAATTAGCCTGGCTGGCGCTATCGAGCAAAACTCTAGCCTTTTTGAAAACGCCATTTTTGTCCAATATTTCAACATAGGCTGTAGATAACAACACCGATGTGTTAGTTTTAATGTAAACCGTTGTCAAAGCAATTGGTTCCGACGAATTTTCTTGAGGTTCTGGATTTTCCAACATTTTCTTTGGAAAATGCAACAGGGTATGATGTCTTGCTTGACAATGCTTGCAAGAAAAGCGAGATTGACAATTTTTCGCATTATGTCTCCCTTGGACCAAACAATTAAGGCATAGATTATGTTCTTTTACGAATGAGTATCTATCCTTTGCAGAAAGGTTTAAAAATTTGTCACATTTATGAAGAGCATGTGGCGATTTGCAAGCAAGACACTTGATTTCAATATTCGATACAAACGAATTAACATTACTATTATTGCTCGAACGACTTTTAAAATTATAGGCCTTCGATGGAACTTTATTAACATTTTCCTTTTGTGTCATATGTTCCGGAATAATACCTGACGCCATTTCCTTAGCTAAGCATTGTCCCTCCAAAAACTGCAATAGTAGATCGAATGAAGGAATTTTTTCCGACTTATGTTGTAACTCAAAATCAATACGCAATTCTTTTGGTAATTTGCGTAGAACAATATGTAACAATATGAAACTCCATTCACGTACCGGAAAATTTAAAACTTCCAAAGCGGCAATGTTTTCTTTCAGCATTGAAATAAATTGCCTCAAATTGTCATGAGCCTTTACGGGCTGGGATGACAAAATTACCTCCACGTGTATATCAGCCATTAGGCGTACATTATCATACCTCGTCTTTAGAATATGATAAGCAATAAAGTAATTTCCTTCCGAAATCGGCAAATGTTTTACGCATATTAATGCCTCACCAGTGAGACTAGTTAATAAATATTGCATTTTTTGAACGGAATTTAATGAATTATTTGAATGAATTAACGAGTCAAAAGTATTAATAAAATTCATCCATTCTGTTGAAATTCCAGAAAAGACTATCAAATTCAACTTAGGTAACGAAACATTAGTCAAATTATAGTTCATTGTTTTATTGTCGATTGCAACTGTTGATTTTTCAGGAAACAGTTGGTTAAAATATGATTGTATTTCGTAATACATATTTTGTATCTCCGAATATTTCGATTGTAATACCGTTACATCAGCCTCATCCTTTCTTGTAGCTTCCAGAGATATATGAGCCTGAATAAAGTTTTCTCGTACAATTACGAGATCTGTGTAACGTATTTTGAAAGCATCTTTGTCAGATAAATTCATTGTTTGAATTGCTTTCAAAGCCGACGCACGAATACTCTCCATATCCAGCACTGACAATCTATATTTAATTGAATTGGATGCCATTTTTGAATATTTAAAACCAAAAATATTCAAACCAAACAAAAAAAACAATAACAAAACTGCGTAAAAAACTGTCACTCTTTACAGTTTACCTTGACAACGAAATCATAAACAAACTTCACTGCGTATCTATGGAAGCAGGGCTCTACGTTACCATCAGTTACCATTAACAGTGCTCTACGTTACCGACGATTGGTTTATTTATGGTTACCATTAACAGGTCTCTACATTACCGACGATTGGTTTATTTATGATTAACAGGGCTCTACGTTACCGACGCGACTTCAAACTGATGCCTACCTATCGAATGCTACCGGAATTGCAAACAAATCATGTCGATATGATTACCTAATTAATTATTAATCTTTATGCGTAATAATGAATTATTGTTGAAATAGCTTTACGACAGGAACGGAATTGAAAGGATGCGAGTTTAAAAACACAATCATTTGAATTGAAACGATATTCAATTTGGCGAATTTTTTGCTAAAAAACAACAATATGTAATTTAGCGGGAATGTGATTTATATCCGGCTACAAGGATCAAAATGTTAAGTGTCCGATGACACTGTGTGGACTGTAAAACTAAATTATGTGAAGCGAGTTGCGAGTGTATAAGATTGTGTTTTTAAATCGACAAGGAGGGAAGGAAACGATAGGAATGGCCCTTACCTTGATGATGAGGTGACAGCTCCCAGTTCTTCTTTACGATCACTTTCCAATGATGATGACCCGATGGTCTTCACGACAATTATAATATATTTATATTATTGTTATTTGCGAAATGCTTGTACAAGCTTGGTCGAGTTTTTCAAGATAACAACTGAATGTTTTTATTCAAAACAAGGAAGTCCAAAAGTGTTCTTTTTTCAAGTGTTTTAAATCATCTTCTTTGCTTCTTGGGTAAGGGCCTTATTGTGAAAGGAAGGGAATCACAAGGAAGGAATATTTGGTAAGGAACATGGGTATAATGGATTAATGTCCTAAAGTTATTTCAACACTAAACACCTTCTTCCTAATTATATTTTATTTATTGTGAAAAAACAGTATAATTCAATTACATTTCACAGATTACAGTTTAACTTACATACATGTAATTACATAGGTAAGTACATCAATAATATCAGATGAGATGGAGCCTTATGTTAAAGAATAGATTTATTGAGATCTTAAATTCGCCTTTGTTTAAATGAAATATGTCAATCACAGAAGAAATTCTGGTCAGAAAAGGTTGGTCCTGCCTCATGGAAAAATAAATAGTCTGTGCTGTCTAGCTCTGATGAAATTATCGAGGACATAAAAAAAAAATCGTTCCAGAATATCAGGATTGTAAATGTGCCGATTTAGCAGCTTGTGCAAACACCATTGCAATCTTTCTCCTAACGTCTAGACGATCTTCTCCCAGCATTCCGGCGAGAAAATCAGAGGGATACAACAGAGGGTAGTATCCGAACTCTCGCATGTTTGTATCGCATATTTCATTGTAGAAATGTGATCCATGAGGCGAATGTGTGGTAGAACCATATATGTAGGTGTATATTAAAATGCAAGGCTGATGTAAGCATAATGCGTAGGATCCCCCTCCTACAAAATGTCAAATGAATATTTAAAAAATATTTTTATAGTGCTTTGTGATTTTTTTAATGATGACACCAACGAAAAATTAATAATTATTTTTGTGATTTCGTGATACCATCTGACTAGTTTCATATTACAAGCTTTAAATGTACCTAGGTACCTACCTAACAAAGGTACCTAAATACCTAATAAAATAATAGTCATGTCAAATTTATATCTATATATAAATATGTCAATTTCAAACTGTAAAGACGGGTTGCTTAAAAAAAATTGAAAAATTCATCAAATATTTTAATTTTTACCTTCTCTGTAAGTTCTATTATTATATTATTGTTACTTCATAAAAGTAAAATAAGCTCAAATTAACTTAAAATTTTTGATGAATTATTCAAAATTTTTGATACAACCCATCCTTAATATCACCATCTAAGCCACTCAAAACAGTCTAAATTGAAATTCAAATGTTTGCATGAAAATCACGATTTACCCCAAATGACATTGTCTCCGAGTACCACGGCTCTGATGGCATAGTTGACATTGTACACCGAAATTAATTGAATCATTTCGCCTGCCTTCTGTTTATTGATCGTATCCAGTTTAATGCTTTGTCCCCTTTAGTGACTGCGCCACAATAACTACTGCATAATACCGTTATAATAATATATACGTATGCACACAAATGCATCGCTTTATTCGCAAGTCTGCGGGCTGGCTGCATGGTGCATGGTGCACTCCGTGTTCAGGATGGCTGTGGGCATTTTACCAGAGTCTGTAGTGTGTAGTGTGTAGTGTGTAGTCTGCAGTGTGTAGTGTACCGGCGCGGCTGGCTGATCGGAGGAATGTTTGGTTTAAATGCAGTCAGGGACCACAAACGCATTCCTTCAGCCAATATCGCTAATTGTAGTATGGCTGTGATTAGTTAATGCAATTATTGCAACATGTGGGAGGCTTTACTTTGTGTTGCCACTGCAATTTGGAACTGGCTTGGTGATATTTGCGTTCTAGCTTGGGTACAAACATTTAACTAACCAAAATACTACTTAGGTTAGGTACCTTATTTAAATCTGAAAAACTGTGCAGTAAAGAAAGAAAAATCTAGGACGGAGAGCTTATTGAAATTTGCACTGTTTTTGTAATCTACTATTTAATCTACTATTTAATATCTGCTATTTAAGAGTAAAAAATTGAGACATTATTTTTACAAAAAATTCTGAAAATTATTCGAAGCAGGGTATTTATTTACGATATGGTTCCACGATAACTCAACGATGCGGCATTTCAACAGCCCTTTAAAAAATTATTAAAGGTTATAAAAAAATATATTTATCTGAACCTAACGTAACCTGTTTAGACAATTTTGTAAATATTTTTTTCATCATTTTGATAACTTTTTAAAGAAGGTGATGAGTTGCATTTCGTTGAGTTGTCCGGTAACCATTATTAATATTCAGTTCAACGGTAGGTAGGTACATACCTACTAAAGTGCTTGTGAGTCTTAATTAAGATGATTTTATTACATTTCCCTGAAATTCGAGAATTTACCCAGGTTGACACACAACGTCTAAAAAAAACGCAAAAAACACTGAATTTAATTTTTGTATTTTATTTCAAAATTAATTGACAATTATTATTGCACTTAAAAATTGCGCAGAAACGGAAATTCCACTTTTCTGGACAGCGAAAACGATTATCGTATGAAAAAATGAGTCCTGTAAACGGTCAGTATTAATTGAATACCGGTACTGGCTAATTGGCCCCTTGCAGGAGCGTGGCTCAGTGGTTAGGGCAGCGCGAGTCCTGCGGTCTGCGGTTTGAGGATGATCGCTGACCACGTAGAATGGCGTTTCTTGTTATTGGCCCTAAATGATTTGCCGTTTAAATGAGTTTCACTTTCAAAGGAATGTCAATACTTACACAAATATATCAATACACAAATGTATCTGAAAAAGGCTGAAGAAATCAGAAATAAATAAATTTTATTTTTAACGTTTGTTGCCCTTAATTATTAGACATTGTTACCTAATATTATCTAACATATCTCATTTAATATCTGTATACAACTACAGCACTATCGTCGACCTTCAGACCGGCCGTATTTCTAAACTATGTATATCTTTTTAAACTTACAATTTATTTTTTATATTCTAATCATTTTTGTCGGTTTATCCACTTTTATGAAAGACCACCATTCCGATCAAAACGTTTGCTTGAAAACGCAATAGCCACGTTTAATCTAAATAGCAGGTACTTCCCAACTTCACAATTTTGTAGGCGGATATGGGTACCGCCGCCCCGGAAACCATTTATCGGAAAACAAATACCTTTGACATAGGTCACCCAAGGTGGTTCGCTACATTTTGTGACTTAGCAGGGGTGCCCGGGTTCATGGGTTAGGTTTGTCTAGGTCTTGGCGGCGGATGATTTGGACACTGAACCCCTGATTCCTACCCATCCCTCACACATTTTTCCTTCTCATAACTACCTCTCCTTCCTTTCCTTAAAAATATCCTCCACACAGCATCCCTAAAGATGACATTAGCCCCGAGGGAAATTATTTTCCTCAGGGCCTCCTTTGTGGAGCTAATTTAAAAAAAAACTTTTTTCTTCGTCTTTTCAATACCCACCCCCTCCATAATTTCTTAAGCCTTACAACATACCGCAAATTCGGGATGTCAAAGTCCCGCTGGCTCTGGGCAGTTCAGATTCTCGTGCCCTGTGTGGTAATCACATACAAAAAATACAAATATAATCAATTAGTTAAAGGCATCTTTTTAGGGGGAGATTTTGAAAGAATAATAGTATAAGTGGAATGGCTTCTTTCTTTTGGATGTTTGAAAAATTATTTTATTTCCACCGTTGATACCTCAATCAAATTTTACCCGTTCATTCTCTAAAAAAACATAGATTTGTTTCTCTAAACCACAAACGACCACGCAGGCAAGGATCATTATTGTACATTATTCCAATAATGAGAAATTTTATCCGAACAGTTGCACAAATGCACCGGACTGTTCTAGCGAAATTTATACCGACCTCAAAACGATATATCACTTATTAACAGCATTAAGTCCAATAGGAATGCAGTTTGTGCACTGTCGGTCAGCGCCGTAATCAATGCAACATGTTGCACCTATGCAAGTGCACCATTAAATAGGGAGCTTTGAAAATAACAGCCTTATTGCACTTAATATATTGCTCACACAATGTTGAAAAACGAACCACTGGTGCACTGCGTGCTACGGTTTGACAAAATAATAAAGTTTCTATAGAATTTTCACACAAAAAGGTAAATATATGGTACTTTGATTCAGTAGGTAACTAAAAAAAACATTGTATTTTCGTGCCTCTGAATTAATCTCTCTTTTATAGTAAGGACCCGGTTCCGCCTGAGTTTCAATGCCATCCCTTTTTCTTACCGAACAATTGAAAACCTTGGAAAAAGTAATGGCGTTTATCTGCATTTTTAGAGGAAATTGGATATTTAAAAGCTTTATTGCTCACTAGGATTTTTTTTTTTTGTAGTGAATACCTCACAAGAGTCCCAACTGCTCCCGTCTGGAGCCAGTGAGACTATGGCATCCCCAATTGCGGAATTGGGGTATGTTATGAGGCTGAAGGTAAGTGGGGAAGGGAAGGAGATGAGGAAGAGGAAGGTGGGGAAGTACCTGGCTATTCAGATCTAGTCACTAAACACGGCTAAAGCCATTTCAAGCAACGTTTCAATTCTGAATGGTGGTCTTACACCAGGTTGATACTAAGAGTATCTTCCACTCTGAAAATAAGGTGGCCAGAACATATTAGTTGATTTTAATAACATTTTTTTTACCAAAAAGCTGTTTAAATTCATCACTCTAAAGCTCTCCGTTACAAAGATATTCTGCTTTATAGTTAAATAATATTATTCCTGTTTTTGTGGTTTTTTTTATGGCATATGCTAAAATTTAATACACGAGAACAAATGCCTATATATATAGGGGGAGGGGGAGTTGAACCCGGACTCTTAATATTGCGTAGGAAAAAGAGGATAGAACTCGTAGAATACATTCCTGGAAAATACAACAATATTATTTGCAACATCTCTTTCATCAATGTGATATAAAGAATAAGTTGTGGTAAGAGTAACCACTCTACCACCTCTAAGGGTCGAGTAACGGTCTACCACCATGTGAATGCTATAGCTACGCTCTTGCCAAGAAATTTGAAAAACCCAGAGCAGACAAAGCTTCTCAAAATTCATAACGCTAAATCTCTCCGTTCCATAGATATTCTGATTTTAGTCGACCTTTTTAGCCGATCTTTATTTGGAAATGCTAAATATAAATACCTGGGAGTTATGAATAACGAAGAGAAAAATAGTTATAGCGTGATTAATAAGTTGATTCTTCTGGTAGCTGTAGTAAACATTCAGTCCTCTATTGACTCGCCCGTTGAGTCGTTTTCCAAATAGACTTCTTGTGTTCCGCATTTTATCTGTTTATTTTATTTACAACATCTTGTCTACTGTTAACACCACCTATAAAGACACCCACGCAACGCAGTGCCGTACATTTTTATGTCATCTATATCTATTGTAATATTAAACGAGATAACACTCAAACAACTTTACTTATTATTGACACTAACATCTCCATTAATTTATTCCTCTCTTAAGCTAGATATGACACTAAAAACAAAATGCGAAAACGTGAAAAAATGTATTACTTATGCACAAAGCGTTTAATATTATTTTTAAATTCAAATCTTGGAAGTGGAAATTAACCCTTTTCCCAACATCCATAGATCTCGACAGATAGACTCGTTGTCGATGACAATGTATTCCAACTACTTTTAGTGGTACGCTGTCACACACGCATTTTTGTCTGAAAATTTTATTTTGTATTTTACGTAAGATTTATATTTAAAAATTTACAGCAGTTAACATACGAAATAAATGTAGGTACCGTCCAATTAAAATTTCACTCATTTTAGTCAGTCCCTGGGGAGGAAGGTTCAATTCTCTGTATAACCATTTTTTTCTAGAAATTGGCTACTAGCCGGCTCAAGAAATGATCAAAAAACGGCTGAAAAATATCTAGATGCATTGCCGACTTTGTTTTCGAAAATTTTGTTTTTTACGTGTTATTTTTTTTAACCATCACATTATTATGCATCTGCTAGATTTATTTTCTTGCCCAGATTATGAAGTAGAATTTAACACTACAATACGACAAGAAAAATGTTCCAAAAAAAACTAAACTATTTTTTTTTTTATATATTATACCTTATAATGGAAATAACAACCATACTGAAAACAGTTGTAGTAAGTTGAAAATTTCGTAGGAGAAAAATATGTATCTATCCAACTCATACGTCAAATCTCACCATTTGAGTGTTTTCGATACTTCAAAGTGTAGATGAGATAATCCACATAAATACTCAATACCATTTTTTTTTAAATGTGTATAATTATCATTAGATAAACTCATTCGTTTCATTTTTCTATTCTAAAAACGCGTAGTTCCCACCGCCATGACGCTTAAGCCAACATTGAAACATTATAAATTATAAGTTCAGAGATAAGGAGGCATTTTGGTTGCAACCAGAGGGAATACGGTTAGTTACCCAAGGAAACCAAAAATCGTCACTATTTACCTGCAAATACTAGGCTGGTTAGCTCAAACAGAAGCACCCAATTACCGCAGGATGTTTGCCTGGTTCCTACTTATCATACCAACTGTTATTTATTGTATTCTGGCTTCCAGTATAAAGGTAGCCTTGTTCAATGATAGGTAGATACCGGATGGGAGGTGTTTCTTAAAACTTTACGGTACATTTTTAAAACCACCACAAAAAAAATTAAGATAATATTTGCTGTTCGCTTAATAAAAACCTTTTTTTGATAATTTTTTCCACATAACTAAAATAAATAGGAAAAAATAAATCTATAGCAAAATTCGGAAACTCACTTTGAGGCATCATTTTAATTAAGTTTTAGCAAATCACTTTGTATGCCCCACTTATTTTATAAAAATTATCAACATGTTTCGAAACCAACCAAATTAAAATTTACAAACATGACAAAAGACATTACATTTTTTATAATCATTTATATAGTCTTTTGGTTAGTCATTAATTATTTTATGATAATTTGTAAAAGTTTTTTTAAATATGAATGCAACGGTTACCAATTCTAAAAAATATTTTTATTTTATATAATTGTTTTTTGTAATAACTTTAACTAATCATTCACAACCCTCTGTAATGTTTTTTTTTGTCTATGATACTTCTAAGGTACGCCTCCTTACTTGTTTGTCTTTTGTCATTTTACTTAATTTAAATTTTTTCCTGACGAAGGAACCATTGGTTTCGAAACATGTTGATAATTTTGATTACATAAGTGGTGTATATAAAGTGATTTTTTATTATTTAGTTTATTTCAAAATTGTAAACGTAATATAAAAATATTTTACCTGCTGTTTCGCACGAGTTTCATGCTTGTTAAAAAATATTTAAGACACGGTTAAATTAACATTTGAAGGCTCTATAACTTATAAATTAAATGTCTTTAGATAAAGTTGTGCAATTTTTGTGTAGCCATCGTTCACCGTAGAGATTTTAGTAGGACTTTATAATTAAAATCAAACGAGAACTTATCAGTGTTCTTCTTACTTTGAGATAGTAAGTGTCTAGAAATAATATATTCGTGCTTGACAATCTTGATGTGTTGATAACAGATTCATAGAAATTCTGTTAAAAATGAAAGATCCACATAATGTTCTCATCTGGAACGTAAATTCGTTATTCGTTCAGTAAAATATCGCCATGGGAATATGACCACTTCGTGTAAACAAGCGCGTTAATTGCTTCATAGTTTACATTGGAGCTTCTTGTATTTGTCTCGAGACACAAAGTAACCAATGAAACAATTTCATAAGTCTGTATCCAAATGTCTTGTTTACTGAAATTAAAAATGAGCAGCGAATGTTTCTCTGCTGTCATGATATGAAAATAAGTTAGCCACATCCCACGAATCTGTTGATATCGTTGTTTAGTGTTTCCAACAGCGTTTTTCTGTTTGATTAATCTCAACGCCACTGCTATCTTTAACGAAACAAACCTAACAATTGATCAAACCACAAAGTAATTATGAATGATTATAAAATATGATCGGTGTGGCTGCTCTCGTTCATATTTATTTATATATTATGAATTCCCACAGAATGTTTTCCTTCTAATGATCCGACTGTTTGCCCCGCCGAGTGGCGAGCGTCAGTCTTCGCGTTAATATTTAATCGGCTTATGAAATATTATAATAACACGCCATATTAGATGCACTTATTTATAGTTTACCAGAATTCACTTCCAGATGTCGAGATGTGTTCTTTTTCTATTGACTATCAACTACCAGATACAATCTGGTTATCTGGCAGATAGTAAAGGTACCGAACTATCGCGCCCCTGGATATATACGGTTCGGCTTCCGCCAGCAAACTGTTATTGTATTAACCATTAACTGTTAACGGATTACGTTAACTGCTGTATTATTTATAACGCGGAACACATGAAAAAATATTATAACTTAATATATTTGATGATTTCTGAATATTAACAACTTCGAACATTAAGTGTTCGCGGCTTTTGGGCTATGTGATTTTAAAATATGATTTATGTGTTATTCTGCGGAAAATAGAACTGACAATAATCGATTCCGTATCCTTTGAGATGAAGCCATGTGTTGGGTTTTGATTGCGTAGAAAAAACAGTTTATCTTTATTTATACGGTGATGTCTATATAAGCTACCCCAATGTTTCTTTTGTAAATTCCTAAATTTGGTCTTTCGTAAATGACATTAAAGGTGAGGGAGGTAGGAAGACGTCTGCTTTCGTAAATGAAACTTATGAAGGGGAACTTTGAATGCCCTTTCATTTAATTTATTTAAGGTCATTTAAAGAATCAACAAACCCCGAGGGTAGAGCCTGTTCGTGCGAGCAGTCGCAGTCGGCAGGTCCTTGACGAATATTTCATGTAAATCTGAGCTTGTAGATCAGCTTTGCCAATAAACTGATCGATTTGCTATACATAGTAAGTGTAGTGCTGAATCATTCACTCAATTTCAGTTCAAATCATTTACGTACATTAAACGTCCGAATTACATTATCATTATTTTGATTGCTTGCTAAGAAGCTCTATAAAAAATGGTAGCGCGAGCCCGGTTCATCTATGACACGTTCAACTAGAATTGTTTTTATGGGCGACGAAAACTAGATATCAAACAATTTACTTCGAGTGTCCATTGTTGATTGTTCAATTTTGAGATGGAGTTAATAAGAAGAGAAAAGGTGGAATGAGAATCGAAAATGAGGTTTTTCATACAGGCAGCACGTGCAGTGGAGATATCCAAAGGCGCCACTTAAAAACGGTCTGGAAAGATCTATCAATCCAAGTATATTAACCTTATCGTAAAAAAGGCTCAACTTTTTATCCCGTCACCGATGAAGTAGGCTTTGAAAAAAAAGCACCGTTTCACAACAAGCCGTGAAGTTTGAACGACACCACCCCAAAATGGGCGTTGATCTTTTGTTTGAGTCCCAATACACCTTACCTCTGATTTGTTTTATCTTTTTTGTTTTTTACACTTCTTTTTTTGGGACTAGAAAAAAATATAAATGAACGAACCAACTAATTGTTTCTGCGTTCCTAATCGTGACCGTGTTATTCGAATTCTTATTCACGATTTGAAGAAATAAGATTTGATTTTAAATTAACAATGGAATAATACAAATTTATTTAAATCTTTGGGTATTTCCGATGTTGTTCAATCGTCAAGTAACTTGGAAGAAAAACTGAAATAAGGTATTTAACATCGACAATTTTGATTTTGAAAGATCTATGGCAAAGAAGTCAATAATAAATAGGTACCATAGCTGGATGCAACTATTTTAACATGGCGGTATTTTTTTAAAATGATTTATATTTAAATATTTTGGCTGTATAAGAAGTAAGTCGTTAGCAATGAATTCAATAAATCTGTTGGAGACAGTTGACAGTTTAGTCCAAGGTACTTCGGGCTACCTTTGAGAGGGAATCAACAGTTACACTGAATGGGTTGGACAGGGGGATATATTTTGATATTGAAAGGGATCAAAGGAAGTTTTTAATGACAAGTAGGGTTGATCAACACACAAAATTCCTAATAATTAATAAAACTAATAATTAATCAAACTTCGTACAGATTTATACATAAGCAAAGAATATGGTGTAAAAAGTAGTTACCTAGCAACCAAGGTATATTCTACTCTATAATGATATTTCAATGGGTATTTGCACTACCTATGCAAAAATATATATATAAAAATGATTTTTGAATTATAGATTATATTTAGTTTTTTTGTTTTGACAACCCTAATTGAGTGCGTGTTACGGGGTGCGGGGTTGGGGCAGTGCGGACAGACCGCGCCCCCCGCCCGCCGGGAGTATGTACCGCCGGACAATTGCGTAGGGTCGCCACAAAGGAATTAATCAACACGTCATAATTGCGTTTCATTTGCCAAGAGTGACCGTCAAAATTCGCGAGCATGTCCAAATCCACCCATTAGTGGAATACCTTGAGCGAATGTGCCCGGTGGAAAAAGGCCCTATATTTTAATCTCAGTTTTTCCATCAATTATATCAATTAAATATCATGATACTTAGTAATCAAAATAATATCTCGTTTTCGAAATTATCAGTTTATTATCTCGTTAGTTTATTAAGCTAACATCTCTAGGTATGATTCTGCCTCTGATATCTGTTGTAATCATGCGACGTTTAAAAGAAAGACGAAGAGGTTACAATGGGGTATTTTTCACAAAAGATTTCAATTATATTTTTCTAATTCTGATCATTTATGTAATTTTAACATTTTCGATCCTAATTATTGATTTAAAAAAAACGCACATTCCTAACCGGTTCCAACTGACTACGAAAGCTAATAGCTGGTCAGACGGCTGTCACCAATGTTGCCCGGAGCAGGCGTGACGTCAAAGCGGCCGTATTCACGAATAAAAACGAACGCCTCGTTTTGACGGCAAACCGAAAATGTCACATTTTAAATAGTTATAAAAAATTTATTGGTTAACATAAAAATACCTTTGTGAAAAAACTTATTAGCTATATCTACACATTGACATATGTATATTGACAGGAAAATCACTTTCCTTTTTTTTTAGTTCACATATCACATTTGTGACGTAAATCAAGCAAAGTATTTTATTACTATAGTAGTAAGGTTTATGACTACGTAATAATAATAAAATTAATAATATTTATGATATTATAATATTTATTTATAATATTTATTTACTACGTAATAATAATAAAACTAATTATATTATATTATATTTATGACTTGTTGACCAATAAATTAAAACTAGCATTTAGAGAATAAATAAAATTAGTAAACTTGACTATTGTGATTATTTCGAACTAAACATTATAATTATATATTTTTTCAATAATTGATATATGCTTTTTAAGAAACATTGAATACATTGTGAATAAATCAAATGAATGACTAGATTTTATTGTAAGCTCAACCAAACTGTTCAAGAATTCTAATAGCCTAATAATTCTATTCAATTCGTTAATCCGTAGTGTTCTTGAATACGGGTCAACAGTCTGGAATCCACATTATATTACACAATACACAGGTATCTAGACTTGAATCTGTCCAAAAAAAATTTATAAGGATGTGGTCTTATCGATCAGGTGTCAACCATCTTCTAAATGGGTACCAACAAAGACTTACATATTTCAAATTAGAGAGAGAGGAAACATCTCTTAACGCTTTATAAAATTGTGAATAATCGAGGAAGAGTAACTTAGTCGATCAAATCAAGTTAAACGCCAGGCCCAAATCTAACAGAAACCTTAACATATTCTGGACCGAAATTTTTACCAAAAAACTGGATATTTAATCCTATGCCTAGAATGTCTCGATCATACATACGATCTTGCTAAAACACACACTATCATAGATATTTTTGTAAATAATATAACTTGCTCAAGAAATTTCTCCACGAATTGTGTACATACCTAAAAAATAAAAAAACAAAAATTGTTTGTTGTTTTATTATTTTTTAATAATAACACTATTTTCTACTTATTACATGTTTCAAATATTGTAATTAAGTTTTTAAGTATTGTTTATAAATACTGATATTGTTTTTCAGGTGTTTGATTCTGTAAATATGCAAATATGATTGCTGCAGACACATTAGTCTAGGGATATTTATATTTGTATTTTAATTTGTTTTATATTACTTACAAGAATGTTCTATAAATATCCTGTTTGTGTTTCAAAAAATTAAAATAAAATATCTCGAATACAGGGAACGTCTTTCTGCCATGAACTTTCTACTATACACCATCTTTTTTCCATCCGCAAATGAATACATTCGAATCAGACATTGCAGTAACTGGACACAGTGTGTGAAGTATAAATCCACCTAGCATCGACCTGTCAACGTCAGGCGAGTTACTGACAGATCAATTGTAAATCAGTTCGAATTTTACATCGCTCGAAATACTGTTCCGAATTTGAATGGATCGCCAAATTCGTTTCGCTATTGTTTGTCGGGTAAAATGATTGGAAATATGTACGCTAACTCAAATGAAATGTGGTACACACACACAGAGTAACTGAATTTCAATTGATAAAAATATTAATTAGTTTTTGGTTCATTACAATAGAATCAGTCAGTCATTTCGAGTTCTGATTCTTATACTTGTATAGCTATATAATATCAAACAATCAAATGAAATAATGAGCTAAGCAATCAAATACATGTCAAAACCCAAATCAACCTTACTAAAGTTGTTATAATGAAAGAGAATGTCAAGCTTGTAAACATTATAATAATATATATATATATATTTTTTTTTTTATTTATTTCAATTTATTTCACCTCTTACACACAACAATTTTACATTTTCATCATTGTTTAACAATAGAATAACTAAAATAAAAACAAAAATATAATAAAAAGGTATAACAAAAAGGTGAAAACATAATTTTTTTGTATATGATCCCAATATTATTTGTACCAGTAATGCTGGTGAACCTTATCTCCCTAAATAACGATTTATCGTCTGCTGTATATCGTACAATATTATTTCATATTGTGTCTCTCACTTAATCAAAACGAAATGACATAACTGTCGATGCACACATTATTCACAGCAGTGTTATCGTGCCTTTACGCGCTTCGGCAACACGCGTGAGACACGTGTTTCAACCCCGCACTCAAAGGGTTGACGACGCTCGAACATATTGCCCAGTGTGGCGTCAAAGACGTCGAAAAATAATCATTTTTCATTATGTTGTCGAATATAAAGAATTAAAGCTTTTTAAAGTGGCGAATGCAGTATATTCTGGCATGCCGCAGGGAATCAATCTGAGACCTTTTGTAATTGTACCTAAAAGTAATTGATAAATATATAATGAATAATTTTCACAATCACTATGTTGTTGACGAGAACAGATTCGAAGACAATGGCAATATTTTGGCCATCTTAAAATGTTTCTGATGGAAAATAGAAATGGGATATTTTATCAAAATTTTAATAATTTCTTCCATCCCTTTACATTTTATTCGGATCTGTAAATGACAGTTCCTCCCCGGTAAATTCTTCTCCAATTACCCCCAGCAGTTATAAGTAGTATACTTGCAGGTATAATTTAAGAGTTTGCAACTCGAGCAGAAATAGAAGTACATTGAATAAATCATCAAAGACACAGCATTCAATTTTCCTTACGGAAGTCACCCTTCCTTTCTTGTACCGTCTGTTGGTTACAAAATAATAATAAGTATTACTCGGGTTTCAAATCTATCCCCTCCAGAACGTCCTTCCTTTATTCGGCTTCATCTGACGTCACTCGAAACAAGGAAATTCATAACTTCGCAAAGGAAATATTAAGTAATTTAATTCCAGAGATCTTATAATTCCCAAACAACGTAACAACCGTAACGATTTACGATTGGGAGTGAGTTAATAATTCTGTAGGGTTGGACGATTGGACTGCTCAACTTTCGTCTTGGTTTCCCCTTTGAACAAATGCCTTTTGTGGGCATCTCAGATATCCTAAAGGTAGATGTTTGTACCAGATAAACTCGGCTAGTAATTAAGTATTGAAATTAAGAAACAGGGGCGCTAATCACTTGGAAATGTCCCTTTGGGCTGCGAAGGGAGGTGCTCTGGCACGAGCTTCAAATTAATAACTGGCCGGTTTCTTATATTTTCAATTAGGCTATTTATTCAAAGTGCATCTATTAGTGAGGCGCTACCATTTTTCTTGTATGTGATTATATCGTTTATGAGCGTATTATTTTAAAGATCAAGATGTTAGCAAAGATGTGAGAGTTTCTGCACAACAACATTATATTAATTAACAAAGAACTGAATAACCAAGAAGAAGATTTCTTCTTTTATGTAAGGAGATTAAGAATATTTATATTTCGAAAGGACTTGTAATAATTATTTTTTGTTTCCTGAAACAAACCACTAACAATCTATTAGCGGAACATACTTTTACAACTCAATTAATTTTCTTTCCAGAACATTTTTATTGCAAAAGAAAAAGTTTCATCATTATTCCAGTACAAGGAAAGCAGGAGGCAGCAGCGGTAATATTACGGTAACAACGTCCCGATACACACAACAAACAGCACACCTTGTCCAAAGTTAATTGCCAAACTTTTCGCTACATCCAGTACCCAGTGCCTTCGCCGGGGCAGCACAAGTTTTTTATAGAAATTCTATGCAAAATTATTGCTAATAATAAAGTAAAATAGGTTGATCTTTGTAGTTCGCGAGCGGCCGCGGCGCACTCTCCTCGCGAGACTTTAATAAAGCACGGAGATAACCCAATAAAGCAGCGCGTACTTTGGAATAAATTTCACATCAACGGGAGAAATGGGAAGCAGTAATTGGATATGATACCAGAAGACGCCATAATAATTGAAAAATTAAAATGATGGACATCATTGAAACTCGGAAACATTCTTTTCGTGAAAAAATTACGCTTCTTTGCCTAACAAAATATATTTTCACCAAACTTTGAGGGGGAAAACTAGTGGGGAACTTTAATAAAAATATGGAAAGGAGAAAAGACGACACTTTTTATTCACAAAACCAGTGCTCCTCGATTTCCAAAACTGTCTTGCTCAAGTTTTCCGGAAACTTCTTACGTTATGTAAATATACCTGTTTTACCGTAAATCGTAACCTTCTTCCCTTCTTGGTACCTGTATATATTAATTAACTCCCTTTTTCATGAAATAGGGTCCCGATGCTCCAGAGAACTTACTTTTCTATTCTGGACAGAGCGTATTCAAAATAACATTTGCAATAGTTTAAATCCATTAATGAAACAATTCTTACTATTTCCGAGCAAATTGTTGAATAAACTTTCTGATTGCTCTGCCAGTAACTATGAACTACAAACTGTAACAGTAAAAATAATTCAAGCTCAACCTTATTTGAAATTTGCGATATTATTAAGCACCGAAAAAACGGTCCGTATGAAAAACTCTTCGTAATATGCCTTTTTAAATTTATCAGTTATTCCATTGTGTAGGGTGAAATTTTGTTTGTCATCTGGGAACAAAAAATGTAATATCATTCCCTCACAATATTCCGTCCATACATGTTTGTGATATCCATGCATTACCATTGTCGAATAACTTTTGAATGGAAAATTCAACCCCCTCTATACAAAATTAAAAGTTTTTGCCGCGACAATAATGGATTAGCGAAATTGAAGGACCGTTTTATTTGTGCGAAATGATTGATTCAAAACGGTTTAACCAGAAATGACACAAATTATTGTATTCGTATGATTGAATGTACCTAAAAGCTTTTTTTTATATAATACATGAATGATTTCTAAAACATTTTTCATATATTGTCTTTATGACCTGTTCTTTCCACACGAGGTGATGCGATTGAAAATGAACTATCTAACTAAACAAGTTGCTATCAATTTTACCTCCACAGCTTACGCGAGTGAACTCATCACATAGGTATCAGGTACCGGCTACTGTGCGTTTATTTCCGTAGCTAGCGGTTAAAAGCTCTCGCATAAACCGAGGTAGGTAATTGGTCAGTGATATGTTACCTGAAACTGTTGAGCGACTTGTTGCGCATTTCCACGGATGATGAGCCTTCCATCGACTTCCTCTTGTGGTGACCACGGCCGTAGCACAGAGGATGTGAAGTCATTACTTCCAGCAGGGTAGGTGGCGCTCTCTTGCGGACGTTTTAGCAACTAAACCACCTGTAAAACGCGCGGAAGTGATGTACTCGTAATAGCGAAATCGTATTTTAAAGCATTTGAATATGGGAGTTGTATTTGAACACTGACAACGATAATAATCTGGTTGCGTACGATTATTTATTGACATCCAAATTTATATTTTCAAATTACTTATCTTACAGGGAAGACGCTTTTCAACCCGCAGGTATTGTGAATTCTGATTCTCTCTCTCCTAAATTGCGGCGGGGATGGATCGTACTGATTTTTAACTGCTCTTTTGGTGTCATTTTTCTAAATTGATAATCTACTATTTATATTTATGTAAATAGATACTCATTACGAGCATTTTGGTTTTGCCCATATCAAAATACTTAGATCACAGAAGTGGCACTCCTAGATTTTATTTCCATATAATTAACGGTTTATTATGTTAGCGAGATCGAAATCACCCCAAATTCCATAATATTTTTCTAATAGTATTACATCTTATATCCTCATAAAACTGATGTACAGTTTTAAATCACTTTAATTGTTCGGTTCACACATTACCATTACACTGCATAATTAATGTTCACTCATTTACAAGAGAATTGTCTGGTAGCTTTACGACAGTTTGAAGTCAACATAATATGCAATAATAAACATAATTCTTCTCAATCCCATCTGTTTGTCCCATGGGCTGAGACACTAACATACGATGATTTAGAATTAAAACATTATCTACAATAATAAACAATCTGAAAAGGTAACAAAGTTTTACAAATGCGTTGATTTTTATTTGTTTTTTTATTGCTGAGGATTATAACGCCTTGGATACATTTTAAATGCTCTTGAAGTATAAACAAATCTGTTATTCATAGAAGTTACCCTCTCAAGTAATTCATGCTTTTAACATTAACAAAACCCTTCGACTTCCCAAGGTATAGCATAGCTTAATACTATTGTTTATTTCCAATGTTTACATATTTTTATGAAGCTCCTGCGAACAGAATGGAGATATAAATGTTCGGTAACAGGAACGTTTTTTAATATTAAAGCAAGTAAACAAATTTCAGGATTTCTTACTAAACACAGTCTTCACCTTCTACGTGTTTATAAACACACAAACGTAAACAGAGTTACGACAAGGATGTTGAATGATCCCCTGAGAATGTTTTTATTTTATGACAGGAGATATTTGAAACATTTTTTTAAGATTCGGTAGATACGCCTTATAACATACAAAAAGTTAAGTGAATTACTTATGAAATCGCGTATTTCAAACTTCTGTTATCTCAGTTCTTCAAGGTCAAAATTATATTTCTTGGGTTTGAAACTATCAATATATTGAATGTTCAGTAAATCAGTCAGATATCTCCAAATGATAAGTTTTAAGATTATGAGGAAAGCAAAATTCGGATGCTTACCATAAATCATACATTATTTAAACTTGTCTATGTTTTACATATTTAATATGTTATAAATTAACAAAATAAGTATTGTAACAGACGGAGAGTACACTTTTACATATAACTGCACTTATACTGAGAACAAAAGTTTTAAAATGCTTGCAACTGTACAGCAAGGTTCCGATGAGAAAGATCGATGATTCCCCGTATCAAATTTTTGAAATTAAAAATTTTATATCGATTTATTTCATTCAAAACATGCTTTAATATATTTCAAGTAAGCAATAAAAATGCTCAAAACGCACGATGATAAATTATTAAATATCGTGTACTTCTTGTAAGTATTTTATGATCATAAATATTTATGATTTTTCAATAATGTCTAAAAAAAATAAGTGTGTAAAAAAATCTGAAATATTTTAGTTTGTAAGACTTTAAATAAATAGAAAAACTGAGGTATTTTCGTCACAAAACACGTTCTCGGTTTTTTTTTTAATGATTTTAATTAAACTAAAATTAAAATTCTGAAAAAAGTTTACTAGATTATGTAATGATTTATTTTGCTGTATGTAATGATGTACTTTAAATAAATAGAAAAACTGAGGTATTTTCGTCACAAAACACGTTCTCGGATTTATTATTTAATGATTTTAATTAAACTAAAATTAAAATTCTGAAAAAAGTTTTCTAGATTATGTAATGATTTATTTTGCTGTATGATTTGAAATTTGTGTTGTTTAATACAATATTTCGTTTGAAAATTGAACAAATCTGCCAACGACCAACGGTATAACCTTAGTGTATTAAAATAAAACTTAGTTTTTAAAATTTTAAAAGTGCGTTTACCAGATAAAATAAAAGTCTTTCAAAATCAATTTGTTTTCTTTTGTAAAAAAAGAGTCAAGAAGTCTAGAATTTGATTTAAAAGTGACTAATTTCCGGGATTCTCTGGTACCCTCTTAACTCAAATTTCGATTTTTCGGAGATGTCTGACCAATCAACTGAACAATCGATGTACAAATGCAATATCGTACCTTTTGTACATCCAATATACCTGCTGATTTTAGTTTTGGAATCATCAGTCTAAAAACATTATTGCCATCCGTAGCGCACACGGTCTGTATCGGTGGGCAGACCATCTCCCCCACAAGCGTGACGGCTCAATCCAATTTAATATCGGCTAATACCATTTTTTTATTTCCTACAAATATATCCGGAAGCGGGAAATGAAAATATATCCCGAGTCACGAAGCTCGGAGGAAACTAAATCATCGACTGCCTCCTCCCTTGCAATACATTACATTGTTACTCGAACATAATAATAATTGATAGCTAATGTCCAATTTCTGGATTGCCTTCGTGTTTTTTAACCATTTTATATTATTTAATACCAACATGGAAACAATGAATCAGATACACGAAAGAGAAAAGAGATCATCAGAAAAAGATTGCTATATATCTACGTATGAAATTTTATGACCTGTTTATAAATGCCAAATAAACTTACGTCATATTCAGCAGTATGTATTAGGAAATGTAATTGTACACTAGCAATTTGCAAATTTGATTCTCGGGGCTCGCTTTGATAAAAAAAAACTCAACGTTTGTGATATAAATCGATAATTATTTGCCATTAGCTTGGCGTCCGTCAGGGCTACATAAGCGTTTGACCACCACTATATTATTAACTAAATATTTGCATTTCATTTTAAGATATTAATATTATGTATGATTTTTTTTGACTAAGGATTAATCCTCCTGTCAAGGAAATTAAGTTAACACCTCTAACGCCTAAGTAAAATCCTATTTGAATGGTACCGATAGTTATTTCGTATTTGATGTAAATTTTAAATAACAAAAAATGCTAGTCTGTTTGTGAGTTCCATTAAAAGTTGATATAAAGCATTGTCATCGTAAACTAACATATTTGCTGAGTTTCAGAGTGATCGGATGTCGGGAAGTGGGTTAATTTTTACTTTCAAGGTTTCCATTAATTCATTCGCAAAAAATATGATGTATTTAAAAAACTGTGTAGTTAAAGCAAAATATACGACTTGTGAAGCAATAATTGAAAAAATATGTTTGAACATTTTCCCACCGCGTAATTTCCGTGGCACTGGTAACCCCATGTAGGGCATAAAAATCTCACTTCTTCGGACCCCAGACACATAAAACAAAAATGCTTGTCGTCTCCTATTACAGACTAACACTTTATTCTCCTTTTTATTATGGTTTGCCGTGGGGATGTGTTTCCACGTCATTTTTTCCGGTTGGTTATTTATTTATTTAATTCTTTTTATTAGCAAAAGCTTTTATTGCCCTTGGGGTGTGTTTTTCGGAGATTACGCCAAGGCCCTCGTGTTTTACACCCTCGACTGTTGAAGTATGATGTTGGCTATTCGGGACATGTGTAAGCGTTGTCTTTTATGTGCTATTTGACGATGCCGTTTAAGTTTTAATTTGCAAGATCGGAAAATTAATGATTTTATCGCAGGTTCTATTCGGAATATGGCAAGATCCTTTCTATCGAATTTTTACAACTCGTTTTGTCGTTTTTCTAGATGTTTATGAACAACATTAAAACATTTTACCGCCGTTGTCGCTTTTTTCTATAGGTAGGTGTAATAATATTGCCTTTGGCCGAAAATTCGGAGAATGACAAAGAACACTAAACATTGATTTCAAATAATACGAAATAGACTCATTGAACGCGTGTTCGCGTTTAGGTGATTTTACCAAAACACAAAAGGAAAATTTACCCTCATAAATAGAAACTAGTGAACATTCAAGCATTGTGTGCCAATCTCTATTCCTCTATTGACTGCACTATTGGTGGATGACCGATTGATATGGCTTAGCAAATATTCAAACGCAATACCATAATACGGTGTCGGTTACCACACATCACTCCCACAACCCTCGCCACAGGGAGGGAATGGGGAGTGGATATGTGGGGAAGTGTTGGTGGAAAAACTACTAGATTCAGAATATTACAGAAGAGTAAAGGAATTCAGGGTTTGCGCAAGATAAATTTATAGTTCCGCTGGCATAACATAATTTTTTGTGTGGTATCACACTAGAGTTCCACAACCACCGGGAGCCAGTTGAAAAATGGTAACATTAATATAACATAATGAATAATAAATAAAAAATAAATATACATCATAATAACATTATTTTTAGATTTTCGCTTTCGGGGATTGTTAAAGCAATATCGAGCAACTCATCGTTCGCAAATGTTAATCTCTTATCGGGTCGATACTGAGAGCGTTGTTGAGCATATGACAGATGATTTATACTATTGTTCCGATGTGAAAGAACCAATATAAGCAAATGAAATCAACAGTATTTGAACCGGTAAACTCTAGCTTTGAATGCTTTGCTACATATGTGGTTCATCAAAACATCATCAATATTTTTCTCAATTCACGAATACTTAACCTTAACTTTTACATTTGTTTTAAAAATTTTATGACGGGAGGATTGTCAACCCTTAGAACAAATAAAAATATGGATGTGTTTGTGAATGGGACCAGCGCTGGACATCCGGACTTCTATTGACAGAATGTGGACAGTCAAACAGACATTCACAGTAATGGATCGTCCTGTCGTAAAAAGAAATGGGGTTGAATGTAATCTGATATGGCGATGCCCGTACCATATCATAAAGCAGTGGGTGTGTAGAAGAATTACACGGAAATATTAGCGAGAGGAAAAAAGTTTCACAAGTGTGCTTAGAAGATATCGGGAACTAATTATATTTCTAGAAGAAAGAATATGTAGGTATCGAGTAACTTGTTAATCTGATAAGTATTTTAGTAATATATCTATTGTACCTATTGATTATAAACCGAGATTTTAAAATACCTAATCAACCGGAATATAATAACCGACACAAATATGCTGTGTTTTGTGTTATTCTTCACACAAAGATAACAACACGATTCCTTTGTTGTGGAGTACCTCAAGGTTCTAAAGAAGTACCACTTTTGTCATAATTTAAAATAAACGTTCTGTCATCTCTCTTAGGAAGCGCAGAAATTATTGTGTGCAATATCTAGCCCTTTAATGTTGAGAAAACAATGGAATAGTTCATAAAAAATAATAATATCACGAAACAATCGCCGTGAAATATCAATTGACCCAAGATCCGGGTGGCGTGCAACCTAGCGAGGATACCCTGTGAATTTATGGTGGAATTAAACTCTCAGTCTGTCTCACTATTTCATTATGTACAGGGTTTTCTGAATGGGACAAGAAAATAAGGAAGGAGAAAGGTATACTTCATCGTGTTCCTTCAATATTGATTAATATTCGAAAAAAATATTTAACAATACAACTTTGTTTTATTATATCATCATACCAACAACTATAAAAAATCTTAAATAACAGAGTAGAAGAATTGCTAAGAGAAAATGTTTACCTTTTGATACGTGAGAACGGTATATTTTTGTTCATTTTGCAGCTGGCAATAACTCTTCCATCCCTCGCAAGGGTTGAGCAGATTTAGCAACATTGTTTCCACCCCCTCTCGCGTGAGGCTGTTGGAATGATCTATGCCACCTTATTAAATCCTCGTTTCTTATCTCACGTCCTCTCACCTCCGCGTCCTTTGGTCCAGCAAATCCGTTAATACATTGTCCTTCCACCGGATAAATCATGAGGAAGGTTTTCGTGTGATCTTTTCACGTATCTTGTCCCCTTATGAGGGTGAAATACTAAATATTTCACCCCCGGTATTCTCAATATCTCAGATTATTTTATGAGAAAACAATTTAAATGACGTAAATCTTTTTGCTCGAAATTCTCGTGTCCCTTTTTTTATATTTTCATGTTTTTAAATTATTGTTATTGTTATTTGCTAATTTCCACCAAGCATAATTATTTACATTGCCTACATGATAATATTTTATTTTGTTTTGTTCATGTAATATTATATTTCTGTTGTGTTATTTGAATTTTTAACCCTTAAAATGTTTATCCATTAATTATTAACATGAGCACAAACGAGACCAAAAACATTGTGCTATTTGAGTTGGAGCAAAATTATTACCATTCTACCCTTTAAAAATTAAATATCTCATTATTAACCATTAATCAAATCATTTAACTCTTCTAACTCCCACTATTTTTTACATGCCACAAATAACTTTACGTCACACATAAAAACACAACATATGTATGGATTTGTCACAACCCTTAGATATTATTTACTACCCGCAAACGCATTTCTTGCACTTCAAAATATTGAAACCGTGTTGTTTTGATTCTTCTGCAAATTTTCACACACTCATTTTCTCCACCGCAAACCTAAAAACCTGTGACAGGGCATTTAAGTTATTACTTTTTATTACTTTTTCTTACGTTTCTTTGGTTGGAGTAGCTCATGCATGTCATGATTATCGTAAAGCATAATAATTATTTACTTTGTCCTGTCCGAACTTTACTTAGTGACGATACTGTTTTAAAAATACTTAAACTCTGAAACTAATTGAAAAAATCATTTCGCTTCGAGTTTAACATTACAAAAATCCAATTTGGTTTAACGAAGTTCTAAATTCTGCAGGCACACACTCTGTAGGGATTACCACTTTCTAAGGTATTGACTTCTAAGTTGAAGTCTTATGGAATGCTATGCAGTCCTAACCTGAGGTTTTGTAAAGTTATTATCATATTTCTGGCATTTTTGAGATCAGATCAGATCTAAGGTAGAACATCCTTCAAAAAATCCGAAAATATTGACTTCAATCTCACGGAATGCCAGACATACTTCCAGTAGTCCTAAACTGAGTCTGTAAAGTCCTTCTGCTCTCTGTGGCATATCCTCAGGATCAGATTAGATCCACTAAAGTAGTACACCCGTCAGCACCCGACACATGAACACACTGAACCCTGAGCCCCGAGCCCCTTGGAGCGGTGTGGAGCGCCACCAGTACTAACACCGTTGTGTCTCTAACCACAGTAACTGTCTACCACTCCGCAGCTCCAGGCCCGGCCGGCCGCCCAAGCGAGCCTCCCTGGGGCTGTCGCTCGCCGCAGCGCACCTGCCCCAGGGTCACCCCTTCAAGAAGCACCGCATGGAGAACGGAGAGTACTCGCCCTACGAGAATGGCCATCTTGGAGGTGAGTCACATTTATTCCTTACTGATAATCTACTCATTGAATCTTATCAATTTATTTATCGTCTGTTGTTCGTCAATGCTAACTATTTACGCTTTATTCGCGGGTTTTGTAAACTGTTAGTAGCTATCGAATTTATTCTAAAAAATACGTTCTTTACTCTACCTTATTCAGTTTTAGTACTACTCCCAGACTTCCATCTCAATTTAAAAAAAAAAAGATTTTTTTTGAAGACTGTGTGAACATTTCATAAAGCATTTTTAGTGTCCCACTGTCACCAGTATCGAGATATAAATAAATGGTATCCATTAATGTGTCAGTCTTACTTCCCAATAACACGACACGACACGCTTCGTTATCCGCGCTGATGAGACGGAGGGATAATTATTTGATGTTCTCTTTCAGCGTATGTTTAATGAGGCTAAACTTATGTTTACGAGTAAACTCGTAAAAGTACGAAATATCTGTGTATGAAGTCACATTTGAAGGCGGTCTTGATTTCCCTTGTAAATTCTATGCCGCCACGAGGAGTAGTGGAACAAGAGCTCGCGCTCGCAGGCTTGCTGTCTGGGAGAAATGTGCTTGTTGTTGGGATGAATCCAGGATAGTTATGCGAGATCACGACTCTAATTGCGCTCTCTTTGCGGGCGGCGACAGTCGCGATGGGTCCTCCCAGCCTCCCCCCCTCTCCGAACCGGATGATTGATTACTTCGCGTCTTTTCCTGAGCTCTATTTAATCACTCTATTTCCTCTTCCAAGCATTTATACATCTGACGATGTTACCGTGTTATTATATTTCATTATTCTTGTTTGTTCACAGGGTGTGTTTGAATATTTTGAATGAATTTGTGCCTGTGTTTCGGTGATTATTTCCCTCCTGACGGTTTGTTTATTTCTAATTTAAATGGGACGGGCTGAGAAGTATCTTCCTCCTTCCCTTGCCCCTAGCCCCTCGCCGCAACTCCGAGGGTAACGGTTGATACTTGAATTATAAGGGAATCAAACATATTATATTATATTTGTTTCAATCAAGATGCGAGCTTTATAATTAATGGGGATTATGGACGCCTATATGTTTGTTAGTATTACCCAAAAATAGTTTTAATTAAAAATATCTACCTATCCTTAATATTATAATATTGTATAACTGTGTACTTCTTACTTAATATTATAAACGCGAAAGTTTGTATGGATGTATGTGTGATTGTTACTCTTTCACGCAAAATTTACTGAATGGATTTTAATGAAACTTTACAATAATATAGCTTATACATCATAATAACATATAGGCTATAATTTATAAAGTTTGCTATTAATTTTAAATAAAATAATAATTGTTGTATAGAAAATGTCAAAATTTGAAAATGACATTTTGCAAACAATAATTGTTAAATCAAAATTCTATTTTAGAAAATATTTAAATTTGTGAGTTTATTTGAAGTACTCGCCTAATACATTGAATCGAATCAAGAATTATTATAGATATTTTAAATGAATAGGTTAAGAATTTTGGTATAAACGTAGATGGGACCTGGGAAAAGAAAATAGATTACTCGAAGTACTAATCCTACGCAGACGAAGTCGCGGGCAGAAGCTAGTAATAAAATAATTTAAATAGATTTCATTAAGAATTTAAATTTAAGATTATTTTATTTGAGTTTACACAGCATGAATAAATAAGTTAAAAAAAGTGAAATCAATATTCGTTTACGCTTGCCTAGATATTTTTTGAATTTAAAAATGTTTGCGACAATTTAAAAAATTCCCCTGAGGTGTAATTTATTTTGACACAGTGGTATTTGTGTAAATAATAATTACGGCATATATTATAAACTCCCATACTTCTCGTAAAGCACTTTTCTCGGTTATTGCTTTCAATAAACAAATTTCCTTCGAATTTGTGAGTAGTAAATATTTGGTTTTCACCTTTTGACGAAACGATGACAGAAATACGCTGGGGTAGGGATGGGTAGGAGGTATTCCGGAAAGGGTGATGTGGGAGTATGATAGGGTAGTGAATGGGGGAATGGGGGGAAGGGGGAAGCTTGTAATCCTTTTTTGAACGGAAAGGGAAGAGTATTAACCCTTTTCCTTTTCAGTGCCATGCCCGTTGTGTGAATGGAGAAACGTTGTGTTGATAGTAATTAAAGGTTTATATTATCCAGTTGTGATTATTAGCTGGAAGGAAGTGATGTGAACGTTTATGTAGGCAGTAGCACTTTCCGCATTTGGGTGGGTGGGGGGAGGGGGGAAGTTGTGGGTTGGGGCCTTGTACCTTTTGTTGGTGGGTGTTTGCTTTGTGATTGTTTTTATTTACATTCAAAATAGCGCCTGAGATTACGGGTTAATTATTTTTCATTTAAAAACAAATCATTTCCTTATTTTTTACCATTTACTAAATCCTTTATATTGTAATAAATAATTGATTTGACATATAAAGCATAGATGAACATATAAAAATGAGCACATTCTTTGTAAAACTGACAAAAAAATACACTCTCACATTCGCAATTAAAGTTAAGTAACTTAGGATCCAATCGATATTTTTTCAGATCAACCTAATAATTTAACTACTCACAAATACGCTTTTAAAAACCATTATAAATGCATTTTATCACCTTTAATGATTGTTTAATACTTTTCCAGAATTAAAAAAAAAAACAAATCCTCAATTTCATTCAAAATATCTTGTGCAGTGATTAGTTTGTATTAAGACAGCAATTTACTAAAAAGGTTGTGGTAATTGCTTGCTCCTTTGCGTGGTCGTTTGAAAAGTGTAATCACTTTTGTTGATGTGGTTTAAATTTACCTGTGAATTGAATTAAAATGGTTGTTAATAGTTGGTTTGTATTTAATGTGGGTCAGAGGTGTTCCCGGCGGGGGGTGGCCATAACAAGGATTCCCGCGGAGTCCAAACACCAACAGGACCAAAACAAATAATAAACAACCTGCCCGGTCCATACTTAATAACTTTGCGGTAAATATGGAAGGAATCGGACTTCAACACAGTCAAATTAATAAGGAGATATGAAATAAAGACAAAAAAATAGATTCCAGTTAACCTAACATTCGAAGAATATAAATAAAGGTACAGCCGGGTAGGATAAGGCCGTTAATCAGGTACTTGGTAGTAGCGGTAGCCCAAGGGTGTAGCTATAACGTTCACATGGAGGGGGGACCCTAAGGTGGGGGGTTCGATCCTGGGGGAAGCAAGGTGAAGAGGGGATGCTTGGTAATTTTTTAAGAAAGTTTTTTGGGATTTCGCTGACACCGATAAAAGAGGTGGTGCAAATAATATTTCACATTGTTTACCTATATTCATACTTGTCAACAAGTTCTTTTACTTTATTATTATTTATATTATTTAAAATAAAAGGGCAATAACAATAAAACCTGCGCCATCACATCAGAACTAATGAATCATAACCTAAAAACTCAAAGCTGGCATCTAATTAGGCACTTCACCACAAAGGTAAAGTTCCAAATAATATGAATTTAATTAATTGAACTATGTAAATCGGGGGTACTTTTTACTCAGTGGTCGAGATTTGCTTGCTGTATATTTCAGTCAGGATGCAAATTCTACCTGGACCTCGTGACCCAGTACTGTCAATGGGAGAACACACAATTTGCCACACGGCACAAAGGGAACATAATATAGCTAAAATGGTTATTATAATGGAAGATCCCAAGAATTCGTTCCACGGTGGAAAGGCAGTCCCACAGTGGCTCGGAATTTTGAAACCTACCCCTCTGTAAAACAAAAAAATCTCATTAGCACCAGATTGTTTTTTGGAAGAACATAATATCCGCATTCGTAGGTTTTAAAAAATTTGGTTTCAACTAAAAAAAAAAATTAAAATAATGTTATATCTGTTCGGATTCATTAGATCCAATTTTACAATACAATATAAAACTGCGCGATTTAAGTTTTATATAATTATTACTAATTATGACAAAAGGAAAGTTATATTTTTAAAGTTATATACAAGTTATAGTTATATACAAGTTTTAGTTATACACAAGTTATAGTTATACACAAGTTATAGTTATATACAAGTTATAGTTATAGACAAGTTATAGATATATACAAGTTATAGTTATTTACAAGTTATAGTTATATACAAGTTATAGTTATATTCAAGTTATAGTTATATACAATTAATTATTAAATTAAATGCTTCAGGTTGTAAGATGAGATGAGGCAAGATGATATATATATCGAAAGTTTTCTTAAATACCTAAGAATGTTTTAATAATCTGAAAATAAATGTACATATTTGCTTTGCGTTAACTCCACACATGAGGCCCTGAGGAAAATAATTTCCCTTTGGGCACGTTATCTTTGGGGAGGATTTATGCTGTGTGGAGGGTTTTTTAAGGAAAGGAAGAAGAGACAGATCTGGGAAGGAAAAAGGTATAAGGAGTGGGTAGGAATCTGGGGGTCAATGTGTCCAAGAGTTATGGACGTATGAATCCATCCCTCCCAGTTTTGTGCAAAGTGATGGGTGGAGAGAGCCTGGCGGTAGAGGTAAAATGGCCTCCCTTAAGCAGTCTATCCAAATCCAGCCTGCCACACAGTGGGTGGGCAGACGCATCCGCGGCCAAGACATAGACAATCCTCACTCCTTGAATCGGGGCATAATTGCTATCCTTGATAAGTCACCAAACGTAGCGAACCACTTGGGGTGACCTACGGCAGAGGTGTTGATTATCCAATAAATGGTTCCAAAAATTAATTTTAGTGACTTTTATTTAGACAAATTAAACAGTTATTAATTTAATGAAAATAAAACACATGTTTTGTTTATTATTATTAATTATTCAATAAAATACATTATAATAGAAAGTCATAAAAAGTTTTCTTTAGTTAAATCTTCTTTTCTCGTAAATAATTAGTTTCCTGCCAACCTACCTAATAATACTGTGGTGAGTGTAAAAAAAATAGAAAGGTCTAATCAGGTAGGTACCTACATTCAAATCTGTATCTCTTATATTTGTTAGATAGGTACATCACCACCACCACCTCATCTGTGCTTTTTAATTTTTCTGCACGATCGTAAAATTCACACTATGACCTTTTAAACATGCTTACACGCATTCACCTTTGGAAATAATTTTAATTTGAATGCATACATTCTAAATAAGTAGAGCGCTTAGGGTCATTTTCGTGGTCTACGATGTACAAGGCAATAACTGATGATGTATATTGGATATGTTTGCTAAAGTAAATCTGATGTGAACAAACCATAGACATTCAAATTGTCTATGGAATACACAGATATTCTCTTAAGTTCTTACATAATGTTGTTTTTATCGGCATCACTGTAATATAATTCAATGTAAACTCACAGATGCAGGTCGAAATATCAAAACCCGGTTTATTTCTCTTATTAAAAAGATTAATTTATCCGATATTATTTGTACTCGTAGAACTAGAACAATAATATCATCTGGGTGGCAATTTGGGGGGGGGGGTATGGGTACCGCCGCCCCGGGTACCATTCATTGGATTACCAACACCTCTGCCATAGGTCACTCCAAGTGGTTCACTACGTTTGGTGACTTAGCAGGGGTGTCCTATTAGGGGTTGTTTGTCAGGGTCTTAGTGACGGATGCGTCGGCCCACTAACTGCGGATACACTGACTTGCACAAGGAGAAAATTTTTATTCGAAAAAACGATCATTTTAATAGTAAAAACGGTTAAAAACGGGACTGAAGTTGTTACGAACAAATTAACAGGGTTTCAATGTTTATTGGCGGGAACATGTAAGAATAATTTGTTGGTATACGTAATTTCGTACGTATACCAACAAATTATTCTTACATTTTCCCGCCAATAAACATTGAAATAGTGTTAATTTGTTCGTAAGAACTTTAGTCCCGTTTTTACTATGAAAATGAACGTTTTTTCGAGTAATATTTTTCTCCGTGCAGATTCCTATCCACCCCTCATTCCCTTTTCATTCCTAGAAGTTCCTGTCTTTCATTTTCTGAAAAAGCCTCCACACAGCAACTCCAAAGATGACAGGCCCTGAAAGGAATTATTTTCCTCAAGGACTGCTGTGTGGAGCTAATGTAAGAAAAATCATCTTAATAGAACGTATCCAGCAATTCACAAGAGTTCTTGTCTTTTTCGCGAATTACCTTTTGATGTAATAACGCCTTAGAAATACACTCAGATGACCAATTCAGATGACCAATCTCGATCAAATCTTCTATATTATTTTCCACCTTTTAATAGGAAGTGTGTGGAGTGTCTACTTCTCGCAAAATGAAGAAGTCAATGCGCAGCGCATGTTCCCGTGTGCAAATTGTGGGAAGTAAATATTGCTTCATATTCATAGAATGTTTCCTCGAGTGCTCATTACACCATTGAAAAAAAATACTTGACGCGAGTCCACTCTGGCGCCACTCATGTTTTTTTTCATGTTTTTCAAGAAGACGGTTTCATCAGCAAAAGAGCTCTGACATCTTCTGTTTAGCGGCTAATCAATCCAATTTATGTTTATTTATCTCTTAAGTTAAAAATCATCATCATCAACACATTAATACGCGCAGTTATAATGCATACAAATTCAACAGTCGAAGCTTCAGTTCTCGGGACATTTTTATTTATTTTTTATTTTTATTTGAAATTTTCAAACAAATATGCTAATTAATAATATCATACATAACATTCTTAATAGAATGATTTAATAAACCAGTTAATCGAGAAATATTCTCGGATAAATATATGAAAAATAATGTAAACCCAAATACAAAATTCATACATGGATAGCCAACAAAGGCATTATTTACAGCGGACAGACAACTTCTACGGTATAACAATATAACAACAGACTCCACGCCTATATTTTTCCCTTTTCTTAAATTTTTATTTTCTTTCTTTCGTTCTTTTTTTCATTACTTTCAATTTTGTTAATTTCATAATTTTTCAATTATTTCTTTAATTTTCTATTATTTTTTATAATAAAGTTAATCTATATATCTACCACCTCGGAACAGGCTTAGCCAAGTGGTTTATACAAAAAAATTGTATCTATTTATTGAACAGGTACTTGATTAATTCATATACTTTTTTAATGAATAAACATTCAAATATACAACTGTAGAATACCTACATAGAAATGTACAACAATGTGTTTTTTTTTTTAAATCACTAATTCATTAAAAACAATATTAATACAGTAGATATAAACGTTGGCACTTTCAAAATGGAAGAGGCTCTCAATTTCTTCCCGGTGAAAAACCACCGTTAAGGATTGAAACGTTATATTTTTTCGTGTTTGGTGATCAGATCTGAATATCCCTATCCCATTTCCTTCCCCTCCTCACCACATTCAGCCTCACCCCAACTGGGGAAATCACAGGCTCACCAGCTCCAGAAGTTTGGTAACAGTTGGGACTTGGGGCTCTTCTGCGGTATGCACATGTAAAAAATGCACGCGATTTGAAAAGTTAAATCTTAGGTGAGTGAGTGCTCGACATAAATGAACAACAGTAGCTGTACTAATTACGAAATGCGATGTGAATCTTTCATAATAAATGCGTGTTTCAACTTTCCGAGTTAACAAGTTTTTATATTCATTTGTCTCATGTCAGTTTTGCATTCGAGCCACTACCATCCAACGGTATAAATAATTTGCAATCAGATAATTAAATATGCAAAAGGGAAATGAATGATATAAAAATTAATTGCGACTTTAAAACGCAATAAGCTGTGAACGCTTTACTTCTTTACGAATGAAAAATTCCTCCCGGGCTCGAACCGGTTTTGCAGGAATTTTTGCAACAAATCGGCCACATTTCGAGATTTATTCCGCTAAATTGCCATTTCAATCAGTGATTTGAGCAATTTAACATAAAACAATGAATAATATGACGAAGGTGCGATATACTCATTTAAAAAAATCGAACACTTATAGATTTCGCGATCAAATATCTCTTGAACACAGTAATCATACCTATGCATCTTTTGCATACAACGTAAGTATTATTTGAAACTTGAAATTCGAAAAAATGCCCAGTTTTAAGGTAGATTCACACTGGACGACGTACGTACGCATCGCTACGCCAAACAATGCTTAGCAACCCATACATTTTCTATGAAAATGGCCACAGACATTGCACGTCGCGATGCGTGTGGCCAATGTGATTCTAAAACCTAAATTTTCATTGAAAATCTTTGGTTGCTAAGTAGCCCAGATATTGTTAGGCGTAGCGATGCGTACGTACGTCGACCCAGTCTGAATCTACCATTAGTATATTATGTACCAAAAATAACTCACTGGAAAAGGCTTCTAACAAAATGGAAAAACATTTCTTGTTGTACCTTTATCGCTAAAAAACAATAATAAACAGGCGTAAACAAGAAAAAACTACTGTTTCTCAGTGACGTTTGGCAAGAATATCCCTTTCGGAAGTGAACGCATATATGATTGCACCAATACAAGCAATCGTTAGTTTATTTTTTATGTGAATACCTCACTAAAGTCCCAACTGCTTCCCACCGCCTGGAGCCAGTGACACAATGCCATCCCAATTGGGGTACGTTGTGAGGTGGAGGTAAGTAAGGAGGGTAAGGAGATGGGGAAGAGGTAGGTGGGGAAGTACCTGGCTATTCAGATCTAGTCACCAAACATGGCTAAAGCCATTTCGGGCAATGTTTCAATTCTGAATGGTGGTCTTACTCCTAAGAGTATCTTCCACTAAGAGTAACTTCCACTCTTTTACAAATTTACAAAGACATTAATAACACACAACTCAATACATGGTTTCCTAGCGAAACAGACACTGAGCACCTCTATGATATATTACATGATAATTTTTATTAAGGATAAATAAATAAAAATAAATAATTATTTTTATTGAAGAAGAAGATAACACTAATAATCTAAATTAAAATATGAAAATGAACAAGACACAGACAAATAAAAGATAACGGTCGCAACTGGGACCCAGAAACCGCTATCTTTTATTTTTCTGTATCTTGTTCATTTTCATATTTTGATTTTGATTATTAGTGTTATCTTCTTCTTCAATGATGTATTACATTGGTGGGACTAACCTTCAAAAGTTATAAAAAGACAGTTTTTCTTATAAAAATTGAATATATGAACAATTTTTGATCATTTATGTTATTTATTACGCTGTTCATGTCACGTTACCTAAAACATGTTTTATTTTAATTGTGTAATTAATATCGACAAAATGTCACTGTCATTAATAATTATTATTGTGTCTTGTTCATTTGAACAGAATCGCAAAAGGGCGTATTTAATAAATTATCGATCGTTTAATATGTCAGAAAAAACACAGTAGGAATTAACGCAGAATATTTGCATGCGGTCGTACCTAGTTGATTCCGGCGTACTTTAAATGCCAACTATAACTCGTATTTGTCAGTGTGGAACTATTCACTGATATGTTGAATATATCGCATGTTGAACTATAAAAAAGTTATTCTGTTGTATGAAAAAAAGGGGATAAGAATGTATTAACATATTATGTTTCACATGAATATGTTAAGCACTGTATAATAAGTCGTAATTTGTCTCGACAGTCTTTGAAATAATCGGAATGCTAAGAATTTTAACACTGGTTCAGTGACTTTAAGCCTTCATGCTAATTTGTTCGCTTTTCAGAACATCTCATACGGAACATCTCATAGGTCTCATAGAAATCGTGGTGTCTCCCTTATTTTCATGGTTAATATGATGTAAACGTTGTTAGAAAGAGAAAACACCAAGCTTAATATTCAAATATAAAAATTAACTACAAAATAAATGAACATTCAAATATTTTAAATAAATAAACATTAAAAAGAAATAAATAAATATCCAATGTTAAGTTGCAATCTGTCGCGAGCGTCCTATCCTTTATAATTTAAAATTGTATTTTTTTTATCCTAACTTTATTGTTAATATTTCGCACTGTACTAATTTTTTTGCTGCTTGTATTTTTATTTCATTTATATACATTTTTTTCTCTCTCTCTGGTTCTCTCTCTCTGGTTTCAATCCTGGGATTGGTTTGCAGCAATTTCCTTTATTTTTTTCTTCCATTCTTCCCTGTCTTGTGCGGCTCTTTTGAGGTCTGCATATGATGAGCAGCGCATGTCCACCAGCAGGTCCTCCAGGTACTCTCGGCGTGGGCGTCCCCTAGAGTTTGTCCCCTCGGTCATACCCTCCATTATGGCATGCAAGAGGCCTTCTTGTCGTATTATATGACCGATCCATCTTGCACGCCTTTCGGACAAGGTTCTGAGCAGGTGCCTTCCTCCTTCGATTCTTTGGAGAACCTCCTCATTTGTAATGTGGTCTCTCCAGGAAATTCCTAATATTCTTCTATAGGACCACATCTCAAAAGCCTCTAGTCTCCGTTTATCTCTTTCTGATAGGCACCATGTTTCGCAGCCGTACATCAAGATACTCCATACATAGGTCTTGATGAGGAGTATTCTCAGTTTTAGGTCTATATTATTTGATTCTATTATTTTCGACCTTTTATTGAATGCAAGCCTAGCCTGGTGTATACGGCTGTCGACCTCGCTCTTAGACCGACCGTCCCATGTTATTTTGCTCCCGAGGTAGACAAACTCCTTGGTGTTCTTTAGTGAAACTCCTGACATCTCTACTCTCATCTGATGTTGCGTTCGGCCTACAGTCAGCAGCTTTGTTTTGTCTTTATTTATCTTCATGTTGTAGTTGTTTTGAAGAATGCTTTGCATGATTGTTAAGGCCTCTTGCAGTTCTTCTTCGCTTTCAGCAACCATAGCAATATCGTCAGCAAACCTTATCATATCCACCTTTTGTCCGTGTATCTTTACACCTTCTCTGTGACTCATTCTCTCTCTCAAGTCATCAATCGCACTCTGTATATAGGCATTAAAAAGAACAATTTTTAACAAACAAAATTTTTTTCTATGCTAACTTTATTTATATTATTTTTAAATTGTACTGTTAAAGTTGTACTACCTTTATTTTCCATGTAAAAGCCCTCTGGAGGTAAAATAAAAAAAATAAAAAAAATTACGGCATGATGAATAATAATAATAAACACAATATTAATTACAATTGAAAGTTACAGCTTAACCTAGGTCAAGGAGCAATGCACGCCACTGGTAGGTAGGTACTTAACTGGCTAGTTAAGGCTCGGTAGTAAGCGTTCAAAAAGAGAGGTTTGAAAAGGAGATAAGCAAAAACTAATGTTAGAGGGAGTGCGCCAATAATAAAAAATGACTGCAATTATTCGATCATTTTAAAATGTTTTTTATTACACGACTCGTTTAAAATAGATGAGAAATCTGTTGACAAATGTTTAAAGTAGCATTTAAAGAAATACGTAATTTTTTCATTCCCATAACATGTTAAATAACAGTTAATAACAAAATGTGTTTTTAATACTTTTTGAAGTATATTTTGCGATTTTTTCTATTAAGGGAATTTAATATACTTTTTTTGCTCCGAAAATATATAGATATTGACTTAACAAATAACACATATTTTTTTACGAACTTAAAAAATTAAAAGAATTTAAGGAAAATATGTTATAAATCGGTAGAAATTGGAAATGCGAGAAAATCGGTAGAAAATGGAAACGAAGTTCAATCTGCCACGGCATTGTCATGCGATAATGAACTCTATAGAGCTTTGTCTAGAGCCCATTATCGCATAAGATTGCTATGTTAGAAAAATCTCTTTTTAAATATGTCGAAATTTAGACCTAAAATCGGGCTAATCGCTAAAATTTGATTACAAATCTATCAATACCCATAAAACTTCTGAAATATGATTTCTCCATTTAATTGTCTTGGCATTGGTTAAAAAGGGTTGTTATTTATTTATTTAAATTAATCTATGCCAAAGGTTTCCCATCGCTCCACAAACCACCAGAAAAGGGGCTCCTTATAATGAACTGATTTGACCGATCCGGTATCACTTCAATAATAGCAATTTGCCTAATTTTAAATTGATAGTTGAAACGTGATTCTAACAATATCAGACTTTTATTCTCTGTATGGAATTGCCGTGTTGCGAGCGCTCGACGTAAACCACCGGCACATCCTAAAAAGGCAGAATTTTTATTCATATTTCCCCCTTTGAACCAGATATGGTCATGACAATGATTGGGAATCTTTTGATTCTTGAAATATGTGTTTTTAAAAATTGATGAAAGATAACATTACGAAGAAACTAACATAAGCGTTGTGTAGATATTCGAATTTTCCAGATGGTATAGAAAAAAATCATTTAACAATGTACCATTGGAGAAATTGTAAAATCTGAATGAAAGTTTAAAAATTATCCGTTTAATTTTTTTTCGTCTTATACCTATCCTGTTGGGGGAATCCATCTCCTCTTCAATGATTACACTAAATTGTTCCCTGATGGATTGAGCGGGCTGATGTTATTTTTGGGTGTGTTCTTTTCTTTTATTTAATTTGACCAATTTATTGTAATACCATGGCCGTTTACTTGCGTTGGGCGATCGATGATGGGTTTTATTGGTAACTCGTATGGTGTTTCGGTATTTGACTGCGGGCAGTGATGAAATTATTACAGAAGATACGTAGCAGTGGCGGAAAAAAAATCGTTTTCAGCTACAATAACATGAGTAACGTCGTTTTTTGTCAATATTGGCACTCTAGCTCACTGAAAACTCACGGACCGATCCTGATACGTAGCATTATAATTTTTTTATTATATCATGTTGTTTTTTAACGCTTATTTTTAATTTAATCTCTGTTATAGTTTATGTAATATGGCAGACTGAGATTGCACTAACCTCGAAGTCCTGCTGGAATAAAAACTTTGTTAATAAATAAAATAATTATTAAATACGTTTTTCGATTTATGTGCAATTTGGTAACATTTATGTATCTAATAGTTTACCGTGAAGCCACATGCAGTGCAATAATTTATAATTTTTAATAATTCAAGAATTTCGGTCCTCAGCATTTGTAAAAAGCATGAAATTTCGTTTTATGAGACGACTAAAATGTTCTGATTACTTTTATAATTATAGAAAAAGATATACCTAATATATTTCGCAAATTTACTAACGCCAACTCATCGTTCAGGAGTTGTTCGATCAGACGTATTTGAAAGCTTCAGTTTCCCTGCCGTTTTCTGCAAGGACTTAATGCAAATTTGTTAATTAAGATAACAAGCTTGTCTCGTCATATTTATGGTTGTCTGGGAAATCAATAAAGATTTGAAGACAATATTTATTATTTTACTTCTACCAACTCTTTTTTGACGGTAAAAATGGCATTGAATATTGCTGTTTCTTCTACATCTCTATTATTCGTTAGTCTCTTCAAAAGACTCCGGGCAATCCACTCCGTATTTTGTATAAGATGCGGCTTCGTATATTGTTTTCACGTCTATTGGGAATTGGTGATCGATTTTATTAGAGGTGTTTTTTGCGGCCATCTTTGTGAAAAAATCTACAATAATAATTTAGATCCAATGGGTATTCAGCGAGCTTTAACATAATAATATGGGTGTGATAAAATTGTACTTTTTCTGAAAAAACCAATTATGTATTATTTTCACAACTCTACGAACGACCGAATAATACTTAACATTGTTTGGTTTCGGACATTTTGGAGTTGTTTTTGCACGATGCACATTCCACAAACACTGTTTGTTCAGATTTCGCTGAGCGATATAATTTTTTTACAGTTTGAGGTGGTACCTACAAAGCTATTTAAGCGATTATTTCAGATGAAAGATAAAACTGTTTTCCAATACATAGAACAAAGCCTAATATTTCCATATCATAGTATTTTTTGTATAATCTTTTTACCATGGCTTAAGAAAATCTATTGTTTGTCGTAGTTGTTTTTTTATAAGAATTACAACAGCATGGGTTCACATCTTCGAATTTAAGTTTCTGATCAATTACTTAGCGTATTATATCTACGGCAATTTGCCGCCATAAATTGTACATTTCACATTTATAAATTCTAATTTGGATCGATCTTCCATATATGATTGATTCACTCAGACCTCAAACATCATAATAAATAACAGAATGTTTTGCATACTGGATACAGGTTGCCCCAACATCCTCTATCATCTGTAATTTTTGATTGCCCCCGGTGGGACTCCTACCCCAGCTTACCTTTTGTGTTTTAGTACCGTAAATTACCGAGCATTGGTACGCACGGCATTTGGGAGAGTTATTCTGGTAATTCCAATATCGGTGTCACCGCGAGTTTTGAGTTGGAGGTACCTACCTGGAGGGGTTAGGATTATCCATGTACGTAGATATCTATGGAAAAGCTCGGTTGCGATTGGAATGCTGGTATTCCGTTTGTGTTTTTCTCTGTGGATTTAGTATTATTATCATTTTACCCGCCGGTTAAATATCTTCTTTGGGCGCGCGCCCTCCCCGCGATGATTATACAATTGATATTTTTGGAATTCGAACTGGTTCGGTTGGCGGAACTGCCTCAGATGACTGTCATTATTGAAATCGTACCCATAGATATTAATTTACATAAATATTAATACGAAAGTATACGCATTCATAGATAATTTAATAATACGTTTAATCTAGACAGATTTACATTTAAATTCACTCCCATTGGCATTGGAGGTGATTTCAATAATTTAAAACGACTTACGGCAGTCGCGTGTTGATTGATGCCAATTCTTTGATCTATCGAACATTCAAAATACATTTTTGTTTCGTTGGGGCTCTTTTGTTTCTGTCTGACCACGTGACCGTCGCGTGTTGAATGATAAAATTGCGGTTTTGCATTTTAAAATGTTTTTTTCCTTATAATTCTGTAAATGTCCGCCCACACAGGTGCATATCAAAATCATTGATGCAGAATATGCAAATCTTACTTTGTAGGTATTTTATTCGCATAAGGTGGAAACGTAATATTTATTTATTTTTACAATATATTTTTACAACTGTTGAAATAAAATATATTTTTACAGCTGTTCAAATAAAATATATTTTTTATCGAATTCTAATTGTATCATTGTACTTATTTTTACAAGCTTTCAAAAATATGTTATGTCGATTTTTTTTTCTAAAAGTATTAATAATTTAAAAGGTGCATTGTGTACATCTCTTTCATACGGTCGTTCCTACCCTAGCGTTAGACAGAGACAACAACAGTCATCCTTTCTTCCGAGCCAATGATCACATCGGATGTTCAAACCCATTCAATTATGACGATAATAGAAATTGATTTGTTAGAGTAAAAAATTACGTTAAAACCGACGACGCCAACGGGCCGATTATTTTTCGATTTTATTCCAACACAATCGAATGTTATCCGAAAGGTAAACATTCGAATTTGGAAATAATAACGCGTGTGGGCCGTTTCCGGGCGAATTGGTTCGAAATTCAAAAATTAGACATGACAGGTAGGGCCGTACATTCGTACAGCGTGTTCAATAGTTATCGGCTTAATATCCTTTGTCTTAAGTGCATAATGAGCTGTCAAAAGTCTGAAGGGGTTCGGTTCATTGCGGTGCCTACAGTTTAGTCAAATGAAAATCTATTACATTTTGTTACCTAGGTACCTAATACAAAAGATTATTTTCACAATTGTGTATTTAATCAAAGATGCTGTAATTTGTCTAATAAATACCTATAATTATTTTACCCAATCCATTTTTCATTAATAAATATAGTTGGGGTTGAGCGTAGACAACCTTCGTGGTAAAGCGACAAGAATCTTAGTGCCGAAGCTCCGGGTTCACAACTTGCCGGGGTACCAATACCTACTACCAATAACTGTACCAAAATGTAAAATAAATAAATATATGTAATAACTCATACTGAACTCAAACTGAACTCAAACTGAACTCAAAACTGAACTCAAACTGAACTCAAACTGAACTCAAACTGAACTCAAACTGAACTCAAACTGAACTCAAACTGAACTCAAACTGAACTCAAACTGAACTCAAACTGAACTCAAACTAAACTCAAACCGAACTCAAACTGAACTCAAACTGAACTCAAACTGAACTCAAACTGAACTCAAACTGAACTCAAACTGAACTCAAACTGAACTAAAATTGAACTTTTCTGGACATCTGACGCCAATCTATCACTGTATTGTTTTGTAATAATATCACAGAATATTTTTGGTTCTTACGTTAAAAATTGATAAGAAAAATGTAGTGCGACCGAGCTTTGAGTATACTTTAACGATGATGCTTTGTAAAATATATTTAAATCAATTAATTAATTAATAAAAAAACATCTACTTTGTGTTTGTTATTAGTTTGTCATTTAATCTGAAGGGGTCGTCTTTACGATCACTTTAACGGCCCAACACCTCGGGTTATCGGCCCCACTTAACCACTCTCTCATCTACCAAGTAGATACTGTGCATACCTACCTATGTACTTGTGTATGTACACTATTATACGCAGACGTTAATCGTTAATGGATAATCTAACTTGCACATTTAATCGTTTATCGTAGGTCAACTTTTTCTCGTTCAGTCGCCGGTCAATCAAATGTAAAATACACACATTTTTCATGTGGCAGGCAGGGAAGGATTAGCAGTGAAAAAACTGCCCTAAAAAAAACTTTGACAATCATTGTTTGATATTGCCACAAGATGCGTGCATAATACAGGTATATATGTATATAAATTTAACCATGCAGTCAGGGACGTCGTTATTGTAGATACTGAGGTTACTTAAGCTTAGAAAATGTAATTATTAAGCGCTGCACTTTTAGGCACAGGATATGAAAATTATACTTCGTTTCAACAATTACTGCAAGAAACAACTCTTTACAAGCAGAAAACAGGTTCTTAGTTTGGGTTAATTAAGTAATTAATGGTTTTTTAGGTTGAAACGTAATTTTTGCAAACACTGATCCATACTAAAAAAAAAACAAAATGGCGGCAAAGGGGACCGTTTTATAAGCGAAATTTTGATCTTTAATTGAATTAACATGAAAATTTAATGCGTCTTTTACCATTTATCCCGACGTAAATAGTTGTTTCTTGTAATAATAAAGTTGAAAAAAATTTTAATTTCTTAACATTTATCACAGAAAATTGTTTGCAGGCTTTGCTTTAAGCTGCGCTCAGAGCTACAGGGATACTGATGTTAAAATACAGAAATTGGTCAAACTATTTATTTGGTTTTCGATAAGCTTACAATTTTTAAGAAGATATAATACATATATAGCGTTACCCATTTCACACCTTTAGCATACTACCTACTAGTCGCAATTAACTGGAGCCAGCGGTTTTATGATTCCTAGGGAAACATCCTGATCCTGATCCTCTAATCCGGATCTGTTGAAAAACTATTTCTATGTGCACTTAGTTGAGATGACTCACTAGGTATACAAGACTCTATAATATTATGAAACAGAATCATGAAATCAAACAAATTTACATCTTTCTATAAAGATATTAAGACAGACCATAGAAGGTATTCATGATTAGAAAGTGAGATAGCATGATTATTAGATATTGTTTATGGGAATAACTAACGATAATTTCTTCATTATGTTTCTTATGTTATAAGTATCTAATTGGTTTTTATTGAGTGATTAATGGAAATCTCTGCTTCCTATCACGAAATTCAATACAGCAATAAACACACACAAACAAATACTACAAAATACATCAGCACCTACACAACATTATGAAATACTATAAAAATCATCAAGATCTCCTGACCTGATCTCTGGCAGCCGCTGGGGGCCCACTCTCTCTAGGTGCCCAATTGACAAAGCTTGCAATGGCGCCTGCGTTTGTCTCAAAGTCTCTTATTGTCTTATTTTTCTTATACTGACTTATTTGTCCTCACAAGAGATTGTTATTGATAACTCGTAGGTACTTATTTCCACTAAGGCAAAGATACACCATTCAAATGAACCTACAAACCTAAATATCTTATAAACATAACAAGCAATAATTCACTGCCCCGGCATATCTTTCATTTTAACATTATTGCAAGGAAGCTTTTCTACGTACAAGAAGAACTTATAAGATGGAGTATGTTTCTTTCGGTGTGAAATAAAGCCACCCACAGCTCAGTAAAATGGGGTAATAAAGTAAATTGCTTCAGTTGGGCACGGTTTCATACTTGACTAACTTTGTCACCCTCCACATATGGGCGGCAAAAGGCCAGTTATTTTGGTTGACCGGAAACAAATCGATACATTTAACATTTTTTGCAAATAATTCACGATTTACATTTAAATGCGAGCATTTAGTTTAGTTTTTAGTAAAAATATGTTTCATATGTTCATGTTGAATAAACCAACTCACCAGTTATTTGTACTCGAGAATTATAATTAAAAATTTTAACTAGTCTCATTATTTTATGAGTATTTACAAACAATTTGATGCCTTCTTCAAATTTTAAATTATTTTAATACTTATTTCATATTTGAACTTCCGTGCAATAATTGAGCAGATCGATAATACTCATGTGAAATTACTTTTTTAGGCAAACTTATAACAAAATAATTGCTATTATTTACAATAGCCTACAAGTCATCCATAAAATATTGAATAAAGCATTGATTTTATATTACACATACAATAAGTATTAGGAATCTATATAAAACAAAAAAATGTAGGTAGGTAGTTCAAAACTATTATAAAACAAGTGACTTATGTGAAAAAAACTATTTTTAATCGCAAATTTGGTAATTTCAAAGACCTAATTAAAAGAAAATCAGTATTTACACGGAGAAAAATGTTTTAATAGTAAAAACGGTTAAAAACGGGACTACATTTACATTTTACATTTTCCCGCCAATAAACATTGAAACACTGTTAATTTGTTCGTAAAAACGTCAGTCCCGTTTTTACTATTAAATTGATCGTTTTTTCGAATAACATTTTTCTCCGTGTAGGTACTTATAAGTACGTTCCGATTCCTAAATAGGTTATTCTTTGTATGTCGATGGGTTTAATGACCAGATATCATACTTTTCACGAGACCTTTCATTTAAATATCCCACAAGCAGCGTTGAAGATACCTGATAGCTCATCAAAGATGAATATTTAATAAACCTCTCCAATAATCCGTGTTTATTGTCACATCTGACGGCTTATGGGCGTTGGGCATAGGGAGTTAGGCTTGCGCTAATCCCCGTCTGTGAATGACGCCCAAATCCGAATCTGACAAAGACATTAAAACAATGTTATTGCTTATAAACCCACACCATCTGATGTCAGAAGGTTGAGCCCGAAATACCCCAACTCGAAAGATGCCCTAACTCGAAAGATGCCCTAACTCTGAACTCGAAACGTCCGCGGATGAGCCTTGAATCTTGCTGGGGTTCTTAATTTTACTGTTCTTATGAAAACCTGATGAACTCATAACTGCGGCGGTTGAGGATTTTTTCCCCCTTTATGCCATTTGATGGCTACAGTGACCGATGCTTTGAGTTGGACTTAAATGGTCATCAAGTTTAGTGTTGCCATAATATTATTATAAGTACTGCATGAAATAAGTGCCAATAATCCCAAAATCTTGATGATGGAGCAAGTGGGATTTGATTTCTTATTTGGAAAAATTACGATAATTTATAGATTAATACATTTATTACTCCAAGAAAACTTTATAGTAGTCATTAATATCCAAATGCTATCTTCACTTATATTTTTATGATTGCTAAATCTTAACTAGAAAGTAAGTAATAAATTTGTGTCTCACAACTCGCGAATAGGCACAATTATGTTGATGTCTGGTATATCTAAAATCAAAACAAGTGTGTCATTTTTAATATCATTTCCATAATTATTTATTTATTGTTTCTTTCCATGGGAGGTATAATTCTTTACAATTCAATTTTGTATTTCTTTAAGACACGTGTTAATTAGCTCTAGACCTTTAAAATCTCATTCTTGCTATTAAAATTCTTACTTCTTACTAAAAAAACATTTTTTGCAATTTTTTTTTAAATAAGGGTTAAGCTGGGTAGAGTAACAACTTATTTAGTTTAAACATTTTTTCAGATTGGTTATTGCACGAATATATAATAATGTATCATATTTTTAGAGTTGATAACGTGTATTGATGTATTCAGTTCGTAGGCCCAATGCTTACATTACCTGAATATCAGTTCAATAACTCGGTGCAAGCTTCTCACGTTCATACGATATGGGAACTGTAGATGAATATAAATACCCCTGTATGCCATACAAGCAGCGATATTGCAAGCTAACATGAGATCGGTAATCACCTGCAATAGAATATGCTCGTGCTGTTGTGCGGTTAGCAGAGCAAAAATGAGTTATGGAAATTCCTTGCAGAGAGATGGCAACTAAATCTATGGTAATTAATTATATTACACAAATAATAATAATATTTGGATGACTTGAAAAATTAAAAATCACCTTTAAGCATTTTTTTCTAAGGTTCTATCCTACTACTAACTGAAAATAATATATTACAATAAATATATACGTATCTTTGTTATTTATCCAGTGTATTTTCAATACGTTAAAATCAAGTTATAATTTAAAAAAAAAAAACTGAATTTGGTTTTTCTCGATCATGAAACAACAGAGAAAATTACTTAACTCACCCCCGGCCTGATTCCTACAAAACTTTGTTTTGAATAATAATAATAATGGATAATTTGAAGAGCGCCGTTTTTGTGAGAAATCACCTCAAGGGCGAATGTATGCTTAAAAGATTCAACTAAACTGAATAACTGTTTTTTGTATAAAAATGTAAATGTAAAGCTGACAATTTATCTAGTTTAAGTTCTCAAAATATTTAAATTTTTTATGACTTCAGGGGCAACTTTATCAAACATTTAAATGGATTAAAATGTTAATAAAAACGATGCAATGGAAGCGTTTTGTTTGGTCGAAATTTGAAATCAAGAAAAATAAATTAATGCTAGAAAACGCATCATTTTATACAGGTGTATGACTTTTTATAAAGGCTTCATTTTATAACCCCACTTAATATCTCATACGAATTCGCTTGTACTCGCCTTATTGTTTGGTAATGAATGCCTCACTTAGTAAATGCGTTTCTTCAACACTCAGCCTGTAACAACATAATATTAGGCGGAGTTATATCCGTCTATGGTAGATCCTCCACTTCCGAAAGCCTTAGCGAAAAGTTATAGCCTAAAAACATGCACGAGCCGAGCGTCCGTTGGCTCTTTTACAATTGTGGTATCTTTCGAAGGTCGTAAAATGTTTTTTTTTTTATTTCCGCAAATGGGCGATTGAAGTAGTAATATTCAAAAATTAAAAGATCCATTAAATTAACGCTACACATATTCAACTATAACTTTTTTGAATTATATTTATATCTTCTGTGGCTCGGGATTTAAATTAATTTCAGTATCGTGTTTTTCATTTTATAAATACTGTATCGTCATCACGAGAGATGCTTTGGCTAGTTTGTGGTTGAAGAAATAAGTCATTTACATACAAAACTAATAATATTGATCCCAGAACGAGGCCTTTTGGAATACCTACCCAAATTTTATGTTTTTTTGTCTACGATCGATTTAAAAAAAATGTTCGCTTATATATTAAAAAACAACTACCTACCAAACAATAAATCTATTTGTCTATTAGGTACTTACCAATGCAATTCATTTTGTATTTATTTATAAAAATAAAAAAATTATAAAAATTCACGCCCTTAGGGCTTTTACAACAATCATAATACAAAAATAATAGAAAAATAAACAATAAACAAGAGACAATTTAATTTAATTTCTCTTCTTTTAAATTCTAGAAAGAATTTCGACATTTAAAAAAAAGTTTAATCGATTCAACAAAATATGTAACTATAGGAAAATTTGACTTTATTACGGGAACATCCGATCGGTTTATCTCGTCAGTAAATAATAATATTTTCATTCCACTCTCAATTGTTTTCAAATGTTTCTCATTTATAATGGAAAGAAGATATTTCAAGATTTTTTTTACTATTTCCACAATAACATCCGTTAAAAGTTACGTGAATGCATTTTGCAAAAGCATCCAGCAAGGTTCATAGCCAACGCACTAAGTTTTTTCTTAAACTTGCAAAATTAAACCTTTTTACCAAAATCGCGTTGCATTTCCCTGTCCAAATATTTGAAGACTGATATCAGACTTGGTGCTTTTTACCTGCAGGCATTGACGTTTTGCAGATTAAATGATTCCAGGGTAGATGCACCGGGTTGCTGGCCAGTAATAATAATTACAGGCTGTCATAGTCCCCAGACACGGACCAACGTGAAGTTGGCCGGGGTTGGTGTCACTGCAGCGAGCGGGCCTCTTCTTCTAACTTCACAGTTGTACAGTTCAGACGCGATTTCGATTAAATTTTAATTAAATCCCACCGTAATTATAATCGTGAGGAGTGTGAGTGATGGCGACGGGAAGATAAATCTGCCAACTATAATATACGTATATACTTACACATACAGCATACCCACACACTTGAAATACCTTTCATTGTATGAGTACCTACGCTCATTATATCACTTCATACAAGTATCAACTACCTTTCATTCGATATGTATGGATGTTCTCACAGCTCTGAGCACTTCTTTCACTTGCTTTTTTTTAATGAAATTAAGGTCTATGTTATGATTTATATATGTCAAAACATTGAGATGAAAATTAATGGTTGTTGCTTTTTATTTATTTTGATGTATTTATTAGTTTATCGGTGAACCACGACAGCCAATTATTTTTAATATAAATAAAATAATCACCAAGATAGTAACAATAAATTTTTGTTTCTTTTTTATTAGAAATGCAGTATTCAGATACTAATACTGAACTTAAATTAAATATGAATAAATTCATAATATTGTAAATTGTAATCAATAGGATTTTTTGAACGTGGTCAAATTTACTAATTTCCTTAGAGGACATGAAGAGGATCTCAATTTTGTCTAAACTACGAACTGTTAGGTATACTGTCTTCGGTGTCCGGTAGAACCACTTTCCCCATTTAGTTATTTTCTGGAAGAGTTTAATAATGTTATAAATTTTGTTTTATTTAATATTTTGTTTTCGTTGTTTCATCTCCACCTAGGACGCGCAATGTCCTTACTTTATGGTAAATATTAAACAAAATATTAATTTAGCAACTAGATAATTTTTTTGCTTACCGCTTATCAATTCCTGGTGTAAGACCACCATTCAGAATTTGAAACGTTGCTTGAAATGGCTTAAGCCGTATTTGGTGACCAGATCTGAATAGCCAGGCATTTTCCCGCCTTCCTCTTTTTCATCTCCTTCCCCTCCCCACTACCTTCAGCCTCACAACATACCCCAATTGGGGATGGAATAGTCTCACTGGCTTCAGATGATTGGGATCAGTTGGGACTAATGTGCGGTATTCACATAAAAAAAAATTAAATAAATTCGTAAAAAAATGCAGTAAATATTAATGTAAGTAAAAGCAATATTCCGATGATTGAATATTACAATAATGCAATGTGTCTTTTATTACACACTACATCAGCATCCCGAAACATGTCCTTATATCTAGTATTTTTACCTACGTAATTTTTACCCATAAATTATTTTGCTTTGTTTAATGACTAGATCTGAATAATAACGATATTACCAAACTTTCTCTTCCCTTTGTATTTCTCACCCCATCCCACTATTTCAGAGATTTCACAGCTCCACTAACCTCGAAAAATTTGAACATTCTTGCGGTATCACTAAAAAAAACATTTTTTACTGCAGTAACAGTTTAAAATTACCAATATTTAGAGTATGAAAATCTCTACCATCTGTTGAATTGAGTTGAACCGAATAAAAAAACAACCTTATCATAAAAACAAACTCCATAATAACTGTCGATTCGGCTTCACAATAAAAATGTTCCATCTAACCGTCGAATCAACTCTCTAATGGCAGACTCCACATCTTTACAAAAGGATATTATTTCTTGTTATAGCATTCCTCAATCGTCTGATTGTTGATGTCTGCTAATACTGACTAGTTGGGGACTGGTAGGTATCACTGGTAGGATCATCGGATCATCTGTCCATGTCCACAGCCCGAGCCCCAACCGCTGTGGCCGCCAAGTTTAGTATCATTCAGGCTTCGCTCGCCGAACTGCAATTATGTATTTATTTTAAAAGCCACACATTATTTTCGAATAAAAGGTAACAATTTCATTTGGTCTTGGTACCGTTGTTTTTTTCTCTTGCAACCCTCGCCGCTAACAAAACGTTTGGCCCATTCGTCTAAATGCGGTGCATTATCGCTGGCCATTTGATTCAGCAGTCGTTCCAAAAGTTTTAAAATATATTTTTTTTATAATACCGTTTTTGTCAACTCTAAAATATTCTCTAATTTTGGCAATAATTGCGCTTTCAAACATTTTTTTTATTGTGGTTAAAAAAGGCTTCAATTTATCCGCTATATAATATCTTTTAATGCGGAATGTTTCGGAAACCTTTATTCATCAGGACAAAAGATAAAGTAAAATCTACAGAAAAAAACTTTTGTAGATATTAAAAAAATGTTCAATTCAATGAAATTTAAGAAAAAAATTAAATAACAAAGGACAAACATAATATTTTAGGTTTAAGTAACTCGTACATCAAGCAATCCCTCTTGAAATATTAGTAAAAAAATATTCATGTGATGGTAGGGTTCTCCAGGGTAATGACGGGAGAATAATTCATTTTTCAATTCACAGCGTTGTATGTTTTATTTTGAAAGTTTGTCATTAATTTTAATCGTCCTTGTAAATCATGCATTTGCAGGCCTGTGTTTTAAAAGTCGTGCATTTAAATACGCGCACCTTATTATTTACGTCACCCCTTCTTTGATTGATGATATAAAAGTGCCACAATTTTCCCCCGCAAACTAAATTCACGAAACCACAAATTGCGAAACTTGAGGAATCTCCACTCTGGACTCCAGGTAGGATGATTGCAGTTGTTTGATGATTCCATTTAATAGGGCCCCCTTTCAATGCAGACTTATTCGTCTTTTATCCTTTTTTATCAGCCATTTTCTGTGATTCGATTGTTTCCCGCTTTTTTTATCTAGATTTAATGACATGAAATTTGCTCGATAAGTGGATAATTCCTACGGACGAAAGGGTCTACCATGTGTCATTTGTAGGATAATGATGTGTTCCAATTTAATTTTATGGAATCGCAAACATTTTGCACCTGATGATTGCAGGTTGCGAATGACACCAATTTGCAACTAAGTATATATTTGCTAAACATTTTATTGGCAATAGTTGCAAACCTTTTTATTTCTTATAATAACTTGATGATTGAATGATCCTTGTCAATATACACATCTGGAATTATACACAACAAAACAAAATCTATCTGAATCACTGCAAAAGTTTCATGTTTTTCAAATGATTTTAATTTTATTAATAGTTAGGATATGTTTAGTTCTATTAGTCTTTTATCGGTATAAGTGAGTATTATTTTTAGTAATACCAGTCGATAACTGATAAATGCAACCATAAACGGATATCCTCCCCGTGGGAAGGAAAATTCTAATAAGTAGGTACAAGTTAGATCAAACATCGCTTAAATGTAGCTCGCCCAAGGTGTATGTAGCTACATTTGTTTGTGAACCATTTAGGTATTTGCAGTCTGTTTTACGGGTGTAGTTTTACGATATAAAGGGCCCATCAAGCCATAAATCAGGCCACAATCCTCGATTCCTTCTCAAGCGCCGCTCGTTCTAGGGGCCCTTTTCAATTAAATCCCATTTTATGTAATTGAATAAACGCGGCAATACAATTTTACGGCGTGGATACCATTTGTTTATTGCGGTCTAATGTAAGGAAATTGTATCTCCAATAAAGGTAACTCCCCCCGGCTAGTGGTCACTGCATTGTGTGGTTTACCGAGGGTAGATATTCCTGGTACCTTCCCAGTACCTTAGTATTTCTACTGACCGCAGGAAAGTGTTTAATTGATGGTCCCTAATGTTTTGAATCAAATAACATTATGAAACAGATATGCCGACGATTCGGTTGATCGGAAGTAGCATGAGTTTATATAAGATTACGTCACCACTAAAAAAACTGTCACAATTATCTACTCAATTAATATGACTCAAAGTTATTATAGGGATTGTTGAACTCAGTTTGGATGTAGCGTGGGTTAATAATAATTAGGTTTAGTTAGCAATTGAGTTCATTAGATGCCTTTCGTTCTCATGAAAAAAACTTCAATATGATACGTAATTTCGTACGTATACCAACAAATTATTCTTACATATTCCCGCCAATAAACATTGAAACACTGTTAATTTGTTCGTAAGAGCTTCAGTCCCGTTTTTACCCGTTTTTACGATTAAAATGTTCGTATTTTAGAATAAGATTTTTCTCCGTGCAGCCAAGCTGTTGAACTCAAGAACGAGTCTTAGAAGCGACCCGTTCTCATGTGACAAATGTCAACCGTGTACATAAATATGTTGAGGGCACGTTTGGCGTGTTTCCCGACTATGCACCGGTGCTGAGGGGATCAATGACGCTAGTTCCTTAAAATGAGTAAACGTGTATCTGAGATATCGGATCAAATATGGAGCGTGAAACAGTTTGAACTTATCAATAATTGTCCTTGTAAATCGAAATATAACAATTTTTATAGTTTCTTTATATGTTAGAGAATACAAAACTTAGTGTAATGCCATACGAAAATACGAATTACTTACTTATCATTATTTGGCCACAATAATATAGTATTTTTGGTGGTGTCTGTTTGTGACAACAGCTTTCTAAAACAACACGTAACATGAATAATCAAAAGGGAAAACCTTGTGTTGAGTGTTAAGATAGCACTATTTGTCCAGCCGTAATACAGTCCGCGAATGGTTCGGACTCCCCTGACCCATCTCTCATAACCTCCCCCAAAAATTGTAGCCGTGAACCCCCCTCCGGGGTAGTATTTGGGAATTCGCCCGCGCTCGGTGCGATGGGAAACCGCAGAGTCCTATGTAAATTGTGGTCGGTGTTATTGTTCCTAACACAAAGATTAGGCACGAATTAACACCGCCGAATGGATGCGTGGTAAATAATTTCGACGCAGTTATTATTTGGAAAAGGGTCAAATACTAAATACGAACCGTAGACGGTAGCCATTCAGTGAATGGAATTACCAGCGGTCTTGTTTGGCTTTGTGAGAAATCCGTTTACTTGTGGTGCTAAGCGCTTTGGAACATTTTGGCTGTTCACGCTTTCAGATGAAAGCCAATTAGCGAGGGACGTTGGCTATGGACCGAGTACTTGTGAGGAAGTCGGACTGTATTAATGGATTTCGAAAAGCTGCCTTTGTGGAATATTATATCAATGTTCAACAGACTGAATTAAAAAAAAAACTCGTCATATTTTGTAAATATTTATTTATTTTTATTTAAACGCCCATTTTACATACATAAATCAATATATGTTTTGATTAATTACAGTGACGAGTTAGAAGTGAATAAAATATAGGTAAATAACAGAAAATATTAAGACACATAATATAGGTTAGATAAAATATAAGTTCACAAAATGTAGGTCATATAGAATATAAATAAAGTAAAAAAAAAAATAGCCTGCCAATATCCTCCAAATCAACAATAATAGGTATTAATGAAAATGTATAAAACTATTGATTATGATTAATAGTAGTGTATTACATTATTAATCACGCGAAATTATAACTATAAGATTTGTGAAGCTAAAATCATTTATAAAAAAATATTTGTCTTTCAAAAAACATACATCATCAATTTTAGAGACGAAGGTAGATCATAAATTTACCTTTCGAATGAATATCGGTAGTTAACAGTTTAACAAAAGAAATATATGATTCAAATTCAGAACTGTTTCCATTATAGTGACAATTTTTAAATTGATAACAATTAAATTCAGAATAATACAAGTTCTAGCGTTCATTGAACCCGATATATATTGATATAGAAACATGTTTTTACTTTCCTATACATTTTCTTTATTAACCCTTGTGATGCAATGGGGTACAATGCCAAACGACACTGATTATTGTATTGTTGGCCTTAGTCTTGTCAAAAAATGTTATACAACTAAGTCAACTATCTTATTAATATTTACAAACTCTAGACATATTAGATACAATTTTAATAAGAACTTTCATGTTTTTTGCAAACTGATGTTTTTGTAAATTTTACCGTTCTACGAGAAAATATATTTATTCATATATAAAAAAAGTATATATATTTTAGGTAGTTTCCCAAGGATAGATATCCTGGGGAAAGCTCCTATTGAATTGCTGTCAACTCAATTTTCTTCTAAAATTAAACCATTGAAAGCAAACACTGGCAAATAGTCTTTAGGAATCGTTCACTGAAATCTTTGTTGTAACGTACCTTCCTGTTTATACATTTCTTTATGAATATAAGATATTATAAGGTTAAGGATGCCTTTAAGTTGAATAAAGAGTTCCTTCACTATCCAGATTATTATTTGATAGTCATCTCTAATTACTCCCAAACTCATCTACGTTTTCTTTTTGTTCCAGCTGATATATCCCGCCTGGAGAAGTCACCACTTCTTGCAAACGGCTACAACGCGCCACCCACCCACCTGGGCCATATGGGCTTCATGCACGCGCCACATGGCCTCCTTTCTCCAGGGATGCCACCACACGGCATGCCGAGACCAGACGGCTCCATCATCAAGGGCCAGCCCAACATGCCAAACATGGAGGCCCTCGCAAGGTAAATTTCATCTTAAATTTTGCACAGCCCTGGCTTTGGTGGTTGGGACCAAATTTGAAAATGGTCCTTCGAACCTATTTCGTGATGACTGTTTTATACTCGTACTTCTCTCGTTCTGAAGCGGAAATATGTGATTAGCTGATTAAAGGTTGGATAAACCATGCCTTGAAGGCTTTTGCAAGTAAATTAATCAACATAGGGTGCTTTGGGCGGACTTTTTCCATCCTGACGATCACTTTGCATCATTCCTGAAATATATTATTATATTTTATACTTTACAAATTTGCACTCGAAGAACTTACCATATTTGTGTAATTATCACAATCATTAAACAGACGCAACCGTTTTCAAGTTAGTTCACTGTTAATATTTTTATTTTTTTGCAAATATGTATTTTATATTTTTTTATATCAGCTCTACACAGGAGACCCCGAGGAAAAAATCCCTCAAAGTCTGTATCATCTTTTGTGGAGGGTATTTTAAGTGAAAGGAAGGGCACGAAGTTCTGGGAAGGAAAAATGTATGAGGGGTGGGTAGGAATCTGGGGGTAAATGTGTCCAGGTGTGACATACGTATGAATCCCTCCCGTTACAGTGCAAAGCAAAGGGTCGAGAGATACCGGATACTGGAAAGGTTAGGTCTCTCTCAATCAGTCTCTTCCGATCTGGTTCGCTACCCAATTGGTGGGCAAACGCATTCGCCGCCAATACTTAGACAAACCTCACCGAACCACTTGGGGTGACCTATGGTAAGGGTAGTGATTATCCAGTAAATGTTCCAAGGGCGGCGGTACCCATAACCCCGTACCAAATTCAAATATCTTTTACTCTAGGTTTGTTGTTATTAATAAAATTCTTATAAAATTTGAAATATTCCGTATTATTTTATGAGCTGACACGTCATGTAAGTAAATGAGATTATTTTTATAAACTAAGCTTACCTTAATAAGTCGACAGTGTTACGTTTTCTATTACACGGGTACCTACTCGAATTACAAAATATTATGCAGATTCATTCATATTATTTTTAATCTCCTCACCTCTATTCCACCGACTCTTATCAACAACACGAGCATGCTTTTTATCAAGACTTTATATTTCTATGTATTTTGAAGTTTTTTATTATGCAATGTACTATTATATCCAACTGGTAGTTAATTATAGCGATATTAGGAAGAAAAAACTAGTTGAATAAGTAATGAATCAATGAAAAAAAGTCATAATAATAATGAGATAGAAATATATCTACCTCTGTAAAAGAGTAAAATGGTCCATGCCTCATAGCCCAGAGCTTACAGATTCAACACCCGGGTAATTTCAAATTTAATACAAACTAGGTGTTTTAATACACACACGTACTCAATTCCTAAGGACGGTTGATTCATAAAATTTGAACAGTTCATCAAACTTCAATGTGAATAAGTTCTGTGAAAGTCCTAATCAAGTTCTGTTACTAACGAAGTATATGCGAAATAACCGGTCCATAATGAAATATATATACATATATATATATATATATATTTTTTTTTTAATTAGTTCCACACAGGAGGCCCTGAGGAAAATAATTTCCTTCAGGGCCTATGTCATCTTTGGGGATGCTGTATGGAGGGTGTTTTTAAGGAAAGAAGGAGAGGAAGTTCTGGGAAGGAAAAAATATGAGGGTTGGATAGTAATCAGTGTGTCCAGATCATCAGCCTAGACAAAATCAAGACCTAAACAAACCTCACCCCATAAACCCGGGCACCCCTGCTAAGTCACCAAACATAGTAAGCCACTCGGGGTGACCTATGGCAGAGGTGTTGGTTATCCAATAAATGGTTCCTGGGGCGGCGGTACCCATACCTGCCTACTAAATTGAACACATAATAACAGAACTTCAGTATAACATTAACAGATCTTGAAATTTTACATTGAAATTTAATGAATCGTTCAAATTCTGTGAAACAACTTGTCCTAAAAGAAATACGGTGACCAGACAACTCAAGAAAGTGGCACACCATCACTCCTCTGAAAAGTCATTAAAAGTATTTAAAAAAAAACTCGTTTAAATAGGTTTCGTTTGATAGGTATATACTTTTACTACTTGAAAGAGAGGACACAATTCAGAATGACTGTTGGTGTATTATGTGTATATGTATTGCGCACTAGATCACAGTTAGGTAGGAATGTCTCCTTCTCTTTTTTATGTTCTTATCCACTATTAATTAATTGTGGGTGCTAAGGGGGCCTAGTCTCGATCTTTCGGTTTCACAAACAAGCATGTTTGCCGTTTAACCTTTCTTGACGGTGCTGTCAACTAAGCGGTCACGGTTTGTATTTACTGAAATATCTTTGTAAATATACTAAACATAGAGTTAACATTTTAGGTATTCCTCCACAATACATTTATGTATTGGATTAAATAAATACATTACACTAATATTTACTGAGTGTACAGCATCGGAGCGCGAGAAAGTTTTTAGCACGGTCAGAGGAGGGTTAATACGGATTCGTGACGTAGCTAAACCCGCGTTACGGGCGCTGTGAGAGATATAGACTAGGCCCCAAGGGCAGCTAAAAACTCGTGTAATTTTCACTCTTTCAGTACCTACATTAGTGTTATCTATAATTTTCTTTATATTTATAAACAAAACTTGTGAATTCTGCGAATTTGAATAATTTTATTTGACTGTCTTGTAATATAAACGCACTATTTCGTTTCGTAGAACAATAATTTATTGTAATACGGAACGGATTATAGGGATGCGCTCGAGCTTACTTACCTACCGGGCAGAGGTTAGTCTTGTTAGAGTCAAGTTGAAATAATGTGGGGCCAAATTTGTTATAGGATCAGCGGTTCTAATCCGACCGAAGACAGTCGCAGGTTGGAGGCCACACAAACGTCTTCTTCATTTGACTCTAAGAGGATTAACAGTCGACTCTGCGAGTGTGCTACGTTTGAAGAAGTCTTAGAAATGTAAGAAACACATAACGGTTCATGTCCCATTTCTTTCGGTGGCCTAATGCGACCAGCAACACGCTTTTTTCTTCCGATCCGGAACAAAGACAATGAAAGAGCTTTTGATTTCATATTTTCAAACCAATGTATGGTATGACATTATAAACAAATTTATACAAGTTAATGTAAAATAAACCAGGCGTGAACGTGAAGTTTCCCCTTATGAGAGTTAAACTTGCATAGGAGAGGACACTAGAAGAATTAACTCCACACAGGGCCCCTAATAAATAAAATAATAATAAATAAAAATAAATTAATATAATTCCCCTCAGAACCTATGTCATCTTTGGGGATGCTGTGTGAAGGGTATTTTTAGGAAAGGAAGGCGAGGAAGTTCTGGGAAGGAAAATTGTATGATTAGTGGGTAGGAATCTGGTGAAAAGTGTGTCCAGGAGTGACGGATCTATTTTTTTTATTTTTTATAGAGAAACCTCACAAGAGTTCCAACTGCTCCCTTCTGGAGCCAGTGAGACTATGGCATCCCCAATTGTGGAGTATGTTGTGAGGCTGAAGGTAAGTGGGGAAGGGAAGGAGATGGGGAAGAGGAAGGTGGGAAAGTACCTGGCTATTCAGATCTAGTCACTAAACACGGCCAAAGCCATTATTAAGCAACGTTTCAATTCTGAATGGTGGTCTTACACCAGGGCTATACTGAGAGTATAAATCCATCCATCCAACTGAGGTGACGTACTGAAGGGGTCAAAAGGCTCCCTCATCCAGTATCTCACGAATTTGTAAAATTTTCCTGCTATTTAGCCCATATGAATTATAAGCAACACTATTTTTTGTACACTACTGCCACTTTTTACTTCAACAGCTAGAATTCACAATAATCAGAAAGATAAAAAGACAAATCAATATGTTCATCTAAAATTTTTAGTCAAATCATACAATAATCAGAATAACATAACAAAAACCTGGTGAACTTATCTTATACATTAGTAAACAAAATAAACGGGTGACGTCTGACGTTTGAGTTTGCTTTGACGTTTTGTTATTCGTTGCTAGGCATCGCACTGATGAAATATAAATCGAACGTTATTTCCGATTTAAAATGTTACTTCCGTCCAAAAAAGATCTGGGTTAGGTACTCGTCGTAATCCGTCTAAAGAAGTCTTACTTCGAAAATGATTTAAATAGGTAAAACAAAAAAAAACTAAAAAGAGAGTAGTATCATAAGAAAATAAATGTGCAATGTAAATATAAATAAAAAAAAAACATCAAATAAAATCATTTATTGACGGCTTATACGCGCTATTGATGCATCGGAATCTAATAATAAATAAATCTCACATTACGAACACTATAAATTTTTGAACACTGATTTAAAATACACACATACATTGACCTCCGAATAAGGCGATAACTGAATACCAATCATAGAAATGCTAATTAATATCTCGCTTGTGTCTGTATTTGAGGGTACGATGAACTTAATTAAAATTACTTCATTAAATCAACAACCCACGTCAATACGTTTTTAAATATCAATAACAAGAAACCCTAGTTTTTTCATACAAGCAAGGCAAATCATTATACAAGAATAAGAATTATTATAATAATTGTTCTGTTAGTAATGATAATCACACATCAAAACAGAACTTTATCTTTAAGTGTCACCTGTCTACGTGTTAACACCATCAAACTGGTTTCATACTTTGTTTTAATAACGTCTAGTTATATATATATATATATATATATATATATATATATATATGTAGAAACCTATGCATCAAGCATACGCAGTGGCGGGTTTATGAACACTTGAAAAGAACTGATATAAATACAATAAACATGAATATATTGTGGGGTATAAAAGCAAAAACGCCACTCTCCAAAAATGACGAAATTGAGTTCCAAATGCCAATCTATGAGCAATGTCCGTAGCTACAAGATGGTTTTTGAGATCCCTCGAAATATCAACCGCAATTCATGGAAAACTCGAAATGAAAATATTAACAAAATATTCAAAAAATAATCTTTACTAACCATTGAAGGGCCACCATCTTCAAACGGAAACGGAACGTACAAACAAATTTACAATTTGGTAGGCGGGAATGGGTACCGCCGCCCCGGGAACCATTTATTGGATAACCAACACCTCTGCCATAGGTCACCCCAAGTGGTTCGCTACGTTTGGTGACTTAGCAGGGGTGCCCGGGCTCATGGGGTTCATTGTCTAGGTCTTGGCGGCGGATGATCTAGACACACTGAACCCCAGATTCCTACCCAACCCCCATACCTTTTTCCCTCCCAGAACTTCCTCTCCTTCCTTTCCTTAAAAATACCCTCCACACAGCATCCCCAAGGATGACATAGGCCCTGAGGGAAATTATTTTCCTCAGGGCCTCCTGTGTGGACCTAATGTAAAAAAAAAAAAAGATAGACGAAATGCAAAACTGTGGTTGGTCGACAGGTTATGAGAGAACTTACACCGCTGCCTCACGTATCGGGCGGCCGCGTGCATATAGTAAGCTGCGAATTTTGTGCTAAGGTTACGCTGCGTAGACTTGCACACGGATTACCACTGCGATGTACTAATTATTTCTAAAGAATTCTCGTTTTTTGGAAATCTTGCTAAACACTTGATGATTTTATACCAACCGGAGTGGGATTAACCTTATTGTTACCCGACAAAACAAAGGTACGTATGACGCCACGCTTATCCAGACAGATTTCGATGGTTTTGGCGGGCTTTGAAAAATGCAAGCTTTGAAAATTAATTCGATTTGAAATCGAAATTTGTAAAAAAATTTAAAATACAGGTTTTTAAGTTAGAAGGTGAAATATTAAAAAAAGTGAAGGAAGATTCTTGAGATGGGAATAACTAGTTAAGAGAACAAATTAGAGCCGCCACTGTTAAAATTTAATTTCGTATTTAAAAAAAATGCGATAATCGTGACATTGATTCCTCGCAGTGTGAAAATTAAATCCGGTTCATGACTCGGTTACAAGCATATTCATCATAAACTTAATTGAGATGAATCTAAGCAGCGATAAAGCTTTTCAGTCGCCTGTTTGAGATGCGCTGTAAGGCTCCGCAGTATCAGCGAGGCTGTAGGCTGTACTCTCCTAGCAGGCTGTGCAGGAGTAGGACGTATGCGAGAGATTTGCATATTAATTGAAAGCGCGACTAGTTCCTGTCATATCACCGGCTCTTTAGGAATATCTATTTTCCTTGTCAAGTGTGTCTTGCATACGTGTTGTACGGTAGGTTGTTTACTACTGTAGAGTTATGTTAGCATTTATCAGTTTACCGTTTATAATCACCCGCGTAATCACGAAGATTCCGAATTAAATGACCAAAGAAATTAAAATAGAACACGTGGTTTTCTACAATTTTAAATCGAAATAAACCACATTATTCAAAACCAAAGCGCTTTTAGTATTCTCACGTTTACGGAACGGCGATGATACAAAAAAGGAATAAACGTACGTTCCTTATCACAACATTGCTGCAGCTCTTTCTTTCACATTAAATAGTGGTGAGATAAACAATGCAAGTATGTCTGTTTCTTCTGAAGGAAAAAAGTTGTTCTTTGGAGGAAACAGACTTACATTGTGTGTCTGATCTTCTGATTTATTTAATGTGTAAGAAAAGCTGTAGCATCATTTGATAAGGAACGTATGTTTATTGCCATTTTTGTATCGTTCCATTCCATTCCGAATATTAAAAGCGAGTATTGGTTATTTAATCAGGATACAAGATATATAATATATAATCTATATACTGTATATCCTAAGGAAGAAATCATTTGATCTGAAACACGTCGTTTGTTTTGATTAAATAGTGTTTTATTTTCATTTAATTCAAATAACTCCACAAAGCGAATTTGTGATTATTACAGAAGTGAGAACATTAAATATGTGTCGTATAAGAACCGTTTATTATTTTCTTGGCAAATTTTTAATATTATTACTTCTTTTGATTTGTTCATAATAATTCTTAGTTCTAACGAAAATCAAAGATGTATAATACACTTAATATTAAAGAGCGTATCTTCCACAAGACGTAAAGATGTAAATGAAAAGAGTGTGTATACTTTGAACGTATCTACAAAGCAATTTTTCGTTTGCTGTATTACCTCCACCGTGTAGCTTTAATTTCATCCCTGCTCTAAGAGGGCTGCGAAAAATAGAAATTTTAATGGTTATTTACGTTTGAAAAAAAGTATTTTTTACGAACGAATCTAATTTACACCAGAAAAGGAAGGGCCATTTAAGAAAATTGAGATGAGGAAGATGAAACCTTAAAAGAAAATTGTTTCTTTCGCCCAACCCCCGCAAGAAGGGGAAGTGGGACTAGTGGGGGAAGTGGGACAAGAGGGGAAAGCGGGGGAGGGATATTGTTTTTGTGTGTTCTCATTTAGGAGGGAAAAAAACGAAAAATGATTTGCCAATTAAAGCTGTGCCTTTTGACTTTGACAGGTCTGGGATTTGGGAGAATTGCAGGGCGGCTTACGAGGACATTGTCAAACATCTGGAAAGGTAAGCCCTTCAAAAAGGAGATCTTTATTTTACCGCTTACATTTTAATAATGAACTTAAAAGTATAGAAAAGTAGGTAAGTGATTTGAAAATTTTGTAATTTGGAGCTTTGATAGAAAATTCCGAAAATTAAAAATGTGCTTTGTAGATACGTATACCCACACTTTTTGCTTATTCCACCTTTATGCTCTGCGAAAATACGAACGCTAGTAGAAACTAACCACAAACGAATGCATTCATATTATTTTTATATCTATGCTATTTATTATCTATCCATTCCGAAGGTCGCGGGTTCGAAACCGGCGTGCGCAAAATAAATTTTATTTGATTAATTTGTGTTATTTCACAATTAATTAATAAAAATAATATACACTGTATTTGCGGCACGTTCCAGAGTGGAAGATACTCTCAGTATCGCCCTGGTGTAAGACCACCATTAAGAATTGAAACGTTGCTTGAAATGGCTTTTAGCCGTGTTTAGTGACTAGATATGAATAGCCAGGTACTTATCGACCTTCTTATTACCATCTCCTTCCCTTCCCACTTGCCTTCAGCCTCACAACATACCCCAACTGGGGATGCCATAGTATCACTGGCTCCAGACGGGAGCAGTTGGGATTTACCACCCAATTAGACGTATATACCCATAGCAACATTTATAACGCCATGTTTGAAATATCTCAAATAGAGATTATAATTAATTGTTTTATAATTTAGCCACTTCGACATAAACAAATCATGGCAGTTTAATCCAGCACAAAACTTTCGTTTTTTTTCGTTTGATTCAAATAAATATCTAGCTGATCTGTTATGACAGAAATTGATCGTTTATCTACACAGAATTGTAAATAATTTACATGTTATTGGTCAATGATTATGTTTCGCAACAAAAATCACCGCGTATGTTATCATATCATCAATACGACCATTGGGCCGGTAAACATGAATTCTCCAATTGAGATTTATGAATGCTGTTAGCCGCCATAAACAAAAAGTGACAGCAGTAACTAGTAACATCCAACCATAAATCAAGTCAACGCATCCAGCGGGGAAATATACAGTCCACCAGACAAACTCTTTCAAAATAAAAGGATGCAGATTGGACCGAAATTAAAGTACTTCACCAAAACAATCATCTAAAGGTCGAATGTCGAGTTGGTGGAGACGCAAGTAATATTAGAAATTTCCTTACGGTAAATGGGATGCTAGATTTTTGAGAATTTTTTTAAAAATCGTAATTTTGTTTTTGATTTCTTAGTTTCCTATATTTGTTTTTCAGTATTTTATAAAATATTTAGACATGCCTTAAAATTGTATCATCCATTAAAACCGTGGTTCTAATTTTCATTTACATACTTGACTTGCCAGTGATTTCTGACATTATTTGGAGTATAAAATGTAAATGAAATTTTCGTTTCCAGTGACTTTTTTTTTATGACGTTTTTTCAATTTTTATTTTTTTTCAAAATTAAACAAAAACAAATTTCTTTTACATGTCGTCACTGGTCGCTAAGCCGAGTAACCTCCAAACCCCTCACTCTGCTCCGAACTACCCAAATAACTAGTGATTTTTTAAATGTTTTAAGTTGAAAGAAAAAACATCAAAAATGTTACCGAAGACCACAATTTCATTTACATTTTTTACTCCAAATAATGTCAAGAATCACCGGTTCATGTAAGTAGAGTGCGTCCCTTATTACCCCGTATATTGTAGACTCGAAGTTTATTGTTAGATATTCCTTTTGCAATTCTACTATAATATATAAACAAATATTTTCTTCCTCCTTTAACGATGAGTGTAATGATGTGTTCTATTAAATATCATTAATATATAATATTCGCTTAACCTTTCAATTTATCTTATAGCATATATCTAGATCGCTAGTTACCTTAAACTTTTATTTTAACACTTCAATGGTAAAAGCATGTACCAAAAGTTAGCAATAACAGACCATTGATTGGGCAAATGATCCACAGAATTATTAACTCTTTCATCACCATAAAAAATATCAGTCGAACATCCGAACGGATAAAAAGTAAAGACAAATAAATCATCGGCGGTTTCAGAGGGAATTTGGGAAAAATATCATGACGGTAATCCTACCGCGATTACTGTTGGATTATTTTATAATTTAACCCCTTGATTCACATTGGATTGCAATTTAAACACACGACGATTACGAGCACCCTTTGGTGTTCATGATCAAAAATCCCTTTTCATGGGTATTTAATTTCTTCACTGTTTATTTTCATTTTATTTGTACACCACTTTTGCGAATGAATTAATATTTAAAAAACATGCTTGCTTAAATTAGTATGGCCCTTATTACCTGGCTGATGCATATTATGTATTCACGGCAATATATCTACGTAAACCTCACTACAATGCTTTTTATTGGGTAAATCAAACGAACAGACTAATGTACACACTTTCCCCCTTACTTACAATTGTGATATCCGCCGACTCATCTTTGGTTTTGTAAAGTTGGCCTTAAACCTGGTTTAAAACCGTTTTAACTATACACACGCAGTGATAATAAGTAAAAAATTTCACTGTTACGACGTAATACGACGCGTATTAGTTATACTACGATTATAAGTAAGGGGTTTGGGATTAGAATCCGCAATTTCGTGACTTAGCAGGGGTGCCCGGATTCATGAGGTAAGGTTTGTCTAGGTCTTAGCGGCGGATGCTTTTGCCCACCTTATGCGTGGAGGAAGACCTATTGACCTCTCCAGCTGGATTCACGACCCATCGCCTTCCACCGCAGTGGGAGGATGGATTCATTCGTCTGTCACTCCTAAGCACGTTGACCCCAGAATCCTACCCATTCCTGATACTCTTTTCCTTCTCAGAACTTCCTCTCCTCACTTTACATGAAAATACCCTCCTCACAGCATCCCTAAAGATGACATAGACCCTGAGGGATTTTTTTCCCCTCAGGTCTTCCTGTGTAATGCTAATGTAAAATATTAATTTATAAAAAAATAACGTGTAATATGTATACTGAGCAAAACCAAATTAATTATTATACAACCAGACGAAGTGAACAATACTTGGTAAAAACAGAATGTATTAACTATTAAGTCATAGACTAAATTCTATCACTGCATTGATTAAACGATTCTCGTATTTATAAATGTCGATTTAAGTAAACAAGCGATCCGTATTCAAATGCGCCGACATGTCTTTTCCCTCGCAATCCGCCTTTTCCGGCTTTTCCGTCCGGAGCGGGCAAGTGCGGACAAATGCCGGAGTCGTTCGGATCGGGCCGTTCCGTGTCGGGTCCGTGCCCGAGCCGTCCATTAATCCCGGAGCAGGCTCGTCGCCTTCGTAATTCCGCAATTAAAGTGTAGGCGGTCTGACGTACGTAACCTGACGTTGATGCATCGCTACACGGCTGAGGGGCTCCGTGTAAACGGGGACTAAGCATCCCTTCTGGATCGCCACACATTGGGCTGACGTGGCCGTTATTCAGGGAATCTACATACATCGGCCGAATGACATGTATGGGGAATAAATGGGGATGGCATAGATAGGGATTGTGTGTGTAGATAGGGGCTGGATCCTAGTATCACACCCCCCTCCTCCCTCCTCCCACCTCCCACCCACCTCCTAACTTCCTCATCTAAATCAGATGCGTTGGAGAGATAGAGATTTGTCCGATTTACATGCGGCTGAATTTGAGACATTTGTTATGAATAGCGCATGAATTCTCGAAATCTATGAAATAATTTTATTTTTGTAAAGCTGGTATAATTTTATATTTATTATGTAGGCATATAATATTCTTACATCGCCCTTGAGGTCATTTTTCACATAAACGGCATATACAAATTATCCAAATATTATTTGTCATACGTATTGGAAGCATTTGAAAAGATAATACAAATACATTATTTCCATTTTAAAACTCTGTGTTAGGCTGCGTTAAAACGTCATTACAACGTTTAATAATACAAAGTTTAATAATAACAGAAAAACGTCATGTTTACGTATAACTATCGCAGACCTATGAAAAATCACAGAATATTTTAATTGTAGGATTTATGAAGCTGAAAGAATTTATGTGCAAATAAAGTACCAATGTGAATGGTAGAAGAAAATACAAATTAAATGGTAGAAAAAGTCAGGGACGCCCGAAGAAGACGTGCATCAGATACTTGAATAGGGCCACGTCAAGTGCCAGAATAATAGAAGAGCATGTATGAGACAATGTATGAATGTGAATAAAGCAAGGAGTGTGTGCCAAGACCTAGTTGTTTGGCGGTCCGTCCTCTCTGCCTACCCCTGCAGAGAAACGGCATTATGGTTAGTGAGTTAAAGTATTTATAAAATATTTGCCTAATTATCATTGCCCTTCAAATGGTAAATACTCGTACTGCCATTTTCATTTATAATACAATAATAATATTTTTGTTAACAAATTAAAACGATCTAATAAATATTATATCAATAACAATGAAGTATGAAATATCAATTGTAAATCACGGAATGTGTCGTGTTTTTAATATAGTCCTCTGCGTGCAAAGACGTATCTTCTCCAAGCTTAAACTTTCTAATAAAAGTGTGTTTTTCTGAGCCAGATATTTGTGATGTTTTATGTATCTGAAAATAACTCGAAAGGCAGCCTAGGAAGACATATTTGTACAGCGTCCTTAATTGGTAATTTATCAAGATTTGCAATTGTTATCCCTAAATATAATCAGAATTTACATTTCGAATGAACATATTTTTTCAAATTTTAAACAGATGGAATACGCTTTTCGGATATGCACAGAATTATATTTTTAAAAATAATAAACATTTCTACCTTGTCTGAATTCAGTCAATCAAATTTGAGTTTATTGAGTGTAATGCATGAATGTGAATGCACGCAGGAATAATTTGCTTCACGCATTGTTAGCCGAAATTAGTATTTGCGATAAGAGGGTTTTACCAGAGAATATCGGAAATTAGTCCCTTTTAAATGAAATTCTAGACGTATTGACTCTTTTTTACAAAAAAAAACATTAATTGATTTTGAAAGATTGTTATTTTATGTGGTACACGCAGTTTTAAAATTTTGAAAAACTAAGTGTATTTTTAAGATACTAAGGTTATACCGTTAGTCATTGGCAGATTTGTTAAATTTTTAAATGATAGATTCTATTAAACAACACAAATTTAAAATCATATAATCATACAACAAAATAAATCAATACATAATCTAGTCAACACAGTTTTGAGAATTTTAATTTTGGTTAAATTAAAATCATTAAAAAATGAGCCCGAGAACGTGTTTTGTGACGAAAATACCTCACATTTTCTATTTATTTAAGGTCTTATAAAATATTTCAAATTTTTTTTACACACTTATTTTGTTTAGACCTTATTAAAAAATCATAAATACTTATGATCAAAAATACTTACAAGAAGTACACGATATTTAATAATTTATCATCGTGCTTTTTCGCTTTTTTATTGCTTACTTGAATGTAGTTCGTAGGTATATAATAAAACAAGTTTTGAATGAAATAAATCTTTATTAAATTTTAAATTTAAAATTTTTGATACTGGACATATTTGATCTTTCTCGTTGGAACCTCCCTGTACAGTTGCAAGCATTTTTAAACTTTTATTCTCAGCCGCTGGTCAATCACTCTTAAGTGTTAAAACATTGTCGATAGGCACCTATATCTCACTTAATGGAATCGGTGACATTTCCCCGAAGTTAGCTATCCACAGTCGACGATTTGAATTTATTAGAATGGAGAATAATTAATTAATCCCGTGTCAAAACAAAAGCGGCACGGTATGGCGTGGCGATGAGATTACGCGGCGCGAATTAATGAGACTCGCCTTCCATTCGCCTCCGCTGACTTATGCCCGTTATTTGCATATCTCCGTAGCCCGCTGCTACCCTGTTCCCTGTGTCCTGTACCCTGTGCCCTGTTCTCTGTTCCTGTCCCGTGTTCTCCACTCCATTGTCAGGGAATTGTGTCGCCGCAGCCTCTACATATGTTTCTAGCGGGATTTGCAGCGACCTCCTGTAATAGTCTGCTATCCTGGTAGCTCTAGTTGGTGGTAGGAAACAATGTTCCGTGAGATCAAAAGCTCAGAGCAAATGTGATTTTGGAAATCCTGTCCACTGTCAATGGAACACAATAAAATATGGCCTATACGTATTTTGAAACCGTTACTATTATAATAATGTATATATTAAAATAGATGATGTGAACATAATTGAAATCATGAGATATAAAACCTTTGTGAAAATCACTTCGTTTTATTACAGTACATCTCGTAGTTATCATAGACGTACCTTTTGCAGTGGGGATATAATTATAATAAATGCATTTATTTCACATTAGTTACATATTTATATATATCGTATTTTCTTTGATATATGATTATAATCACAAAAGGGTCCCTGCTCAGCTGCATGTACTTTCCGGATTTCTACCGGATGCAGCAGGTTATCAGCATTGCTTCTTACTTAATATGTAATAAAAATTAAATTAAAAAAATCTTACAACCAAAATTTTAATTCAAGCAAATAAAATTCTAATTCGAATTAAATACATATAATCCTAACACAATTATAATGTTATGCAGTTAACTGTGCAGTCAGCAACCATTTTCTGTAAAGCATCTTGAAGCACTAGATATTCGAATAGAATGGATTTTATTTCAAAGCAAAAAATGGACATATATAATATTATCTACATTGAAGGAAGCACGTTTTTGCCGAAACCGGCAAGCGCGTTGTTAAAAAATAAAATGTTATAATTTTAGATGTTACAGAGTTGATATTATTAATAATATTTTATCACAAAGTTACTAATTAAAATGGATGAAATATTGTATTTAATTTTAAAATGTCATCATTTTACGAGGGAAGGAACGGTAGGTAATGCCAATAATGTTGAATACGGTAGTAGGTGGGCCTGAAAACTTGAATTAAAAATTCATTTATATGAGTGATGGAGTTTTCCTTCTCAAAGAAGTCATTCACGAGAGAAAATTCGTCATTTGCGAGTCATGTTTATGCGATATAATATTATATAATGACTGTTCCGGTCCGCAGCCTTCCTAAGCTCCCAGCGGGTCGCGTAAATAGGCGAGGAATATTTAGATAAATGATCCCCCATTATGTTGCAGCGTGGTGTCTTTGCTGTTAATCTTTTTATCATTTTTTCCGGTTTTATTCACCGAGTTTTTTGCGTTCGCCGTCTCATTATTCATATCCTTCGCGGATCATTCATTTGGCTTTCGCAGGCAAATCTACATCACAGTCTACAGCGCAACAAAAATCACCCTCAACGACAAGGTGAAATGGCGTCCTTCCTCGAAAAAGACAACCCAAACCCACTATAATACCTCGAGATTACGTTTTAATGAAACAGCTTTTCTGCTTTTTCCTTTTTTCTTGTTGGGGTTTTGGTACAATTTCGGCCAGGAGTTAATGTTATGCGTGCCCACGAATGGTGTAGCGATGTCTCTTGGCGTACTTTTCCTGGTTTTACATCATTAGTTTCAATTGTACACTTATTTGTTTCTTTTTAATAATCTCCCAGGAGCATTCGTTTCCAGTTTCTACTCGTTAGCGTCACTAGACAATCTCAATTGTCAACACGGGCGGGAGGAAATAAATGTACGGCTAACTAGATGCCACTCAGACCATGTTTAACAGAACCACGCCGAATTCATAAGTATTCATTGTACATACTTATATTTTGAACAGAACCACGCCGAATTCACAATTATTCAATGTACATACTTAAGCGTACTTATATTTTTAACAGAACCACGCCGAATGCATAAGCATTCAATGTACACACTTCAGCGTACTTATATTTCAGAATCACAACGAATTCACAAGTATTCAATGTACATACTTAAGCGTACTTATATTTTTAACAGAACCACGCCGAATGCATAAGCATTCAATGTACACACTTCGGCGTACTTATATTTCAGAATCACAACGAATTCACAAGTATTCAATGTACATACTTAAGCGTACTTATATTTTTAACAGAACCACGCCGAATGCATAAGCATTCAATGTACACACTTCAGCGTACTTATATTTCAGAATCACAACGAATTCACAAGTGTTCAATTTACATACTTAAGCGTACTTATATTTTTAACAGAACCACGCCGAATGCATAAGCATTCAATGTACACACTTCGGCGTACTTATATTTCAGAATCACAACGAATTCACAAGTATTCAATGTACATACTTAAGCGTACTTATATTTTTAACAGAACCACGCCGAATGCATAAGCATTCAATGTACACACTTCAGCGTACTTATATTTCAGAATCACAACGAATTCACAAGTGTTCAATTTACATACTTAAGCGTACTTATATTTTTAACAGAACCACGCCGAATGCATAAGCATTCAATGTACACACTTCGGCGTACTTATATTTCAGAATCACAACGAATTCACAAGTATTCAATGTACATACTTAAGCGTACTTATATTTTTAACAGAACCACGCCGAATGCATAAGCATTCAATGTACACACTTCAGCGTACTTATATTTCAGAATCACAACGAATTCACAAGTATTCAATGTACATACTTAAGCGTACTTATATTTTGAAAAATCTATTACAATGGTCATTAGATAAAAATCTAAGAATAAATAAGAAAACAAGAAAGATGACGTAGGCGTTTTTGTGATAAAAAGTCTGACTATTCTTCGCTTAAATTTCAATTTCAGAAATTTGGTGTGTCAGAACAAATTAAAAACCAAATGGAGTGGCGAATACGATGTCAGGCAGTATATGAAATACAGAATACGCAATGTTGATTGTCTGTCTGGTAATAGTAAAAAAGATACTAGGTTTAATTGAAACTTTGCTTAACATGGCTTTAGCCGTGTTTGGTGACCAGATCTGAAGCCTTTCAACTCCAATTGAAGATGTTATAGTCTCACTGGTTCCAGGCGGTTGGGAACTGTGCAACGTATGCGGTATTCATATTAAAAACCCGTTTTGGGAAATTGTTTCCATTTAAATCTACATGGAAGGAATTTCCTTTTTAATGTTTGGAGGTATTTAGTTGTTAAAATACTCTTATTTCATTCAAATCAAAAACTCAGAGCGATAGATACTCTCAGAATCGCCTTGGTAAAAGACCACCATTCAGAATCGAGATCCTGTTTAGTGACAATATCTGAATAGTCAGGTACCTCCCAACCTTCCTTTTAACCATCTTCTTATCCTCCTCGCTCATACAATGAGCATTTGGGACACTTGCGCGGTATTCACATAAAACAAGAAAGTAAACCGCCTTTTGATTTTAAGAGGATACCCGGCGGTGATTTTTCCATACAAACGTATTCCCTATTTATCTCTCTGGATTTTAACCCTAGAGAAAATATTGTTTTTGCATAAAATAGATATCAACTACTAGCGTGTCGGTACTTTTTGTTTTTTTTTTGATAAGTTACTTTTTATAGAAGTTATGACCTTCCAAAAATCAATAAAATTGACTGGTTTAAACGCCGTCAAAAGATGTTCAGTATACAAACCAGACAATGTTTTTTTAAAAAAAGCAAAACGTACAGACATAGAATAGTTTTTTCTTATGTAGTTGGTAAAAAAAAAATTGAAAATCAGTCCAGTTTTGGAGGAGAAAAGTGGGGAATCCAAAACCTCCATTTTAGTTAGGTGTCAGTGCATTGTCCCTTTCGCTCAATATCCGGTGGAGTAAGAGCAACAGTGACAGCAATATTTTAGTAAAATCTATTTCTGCACCACCGGGTATCATCTTAAGCATTAATTTCAGCATTATGTAGAATCATGTAAGACCTACATAAACTATAATCAAGCCTAATAATCTCTATTAAATTAAAAAGTAATAATTAATGTCAAATCATTGTTTTTCATTTACCTATACACTCTCGTAGGTAGATATCATAGAAGAGCTTTGAAGATATGAAAAAAAGCGTAGAGTTTCTGATTCAAATTAAACCAGTAATATTTTAACGTGATACAACGTTTTTTGGTGTTTGACTGGAAAACTAAAGTCATTGCTTCCCGGGGTATCCCCCCTCTTCCCCATCCCCCCCCCCCTGACTCCGCGCGGCAACACCTCGTTATTTTGTCATCATCTTTCATCCGGATGTCATTTTCAGGCGGGAAAAAAGTCTATGTTCGTATTTGGAACGCCTTTCGGGATTAGTTGATTTCAAATTTAATAATTTCGTATATTGTGAGCGTAGGCGGTGGCTATAGGATTACAGGGGTTGACAACCTTCTCAATGAAAACACACACACCCTAACACGTACGCACTAACATTGGTCTGCATTTTCGAAGATATGTGTAAAAAAACGAGTGTGCTTTAGACCACACGACTGAAGTAAATACTTCTTTAGCTCCATCTATATGTATGTCCATATATATGTTTATATGTATAAAATATATGCATGTATATACATATATTAATTTTCTACAAATATTTATTTAAATTTATTATCATTCGCCTCGCCCGATCAAGCCGTGCGCATCGACGAAATATTTCATGCACTGGCTATGAGAGGAATAGAGAAAGAAAATGAGCGCGCGCATTGCTCTCTCTTGCTTCTACTGTGAGGCCGTTCGCCTCGCAACTCATTTCACTTTTCGTTACACATTCGCCGGTTTACCCCTCAATTCAAGCGTGCGTAAACCGGTATTTACTTCAAAAATTTCTTGCGTATCGGGTATCTAGATCTAGCACAGTTTCGATAAAGCTTTTATCGATAATATCGGTAACTGTCTTATAGTTCCCGAGCACGACTGCAGATCGCCAGCGAACAAATAACAGTTCACAAGTGTTCTTAATTTATTCCTCCTCCTCAGTCCTCCAGCACAATACAAACAATATTTTTCGCTTACTGTGGTGGTAGTAGAGGATTTTCAAACATTGTCAGGTTGTTCGTAACCCGGGAATGTTTGTCTTTCTTTTTTGAATAAATAAATAATCATTGAAGAAGAAGATAACACTAATAATCTAAAATTGAACAAGAAAACTCCTGGTCCCAGTTGCGACCGATATCTTTTATTTTTCAGTGTCTGGTTCATTTTCATATTTTCATTTTTAGATTATTAATGTTATCTTCTTCTTCAAAAATATATGTATTACATTGATAGGAATAACCTTAAAAAGTAATAAACTGAGAGTTGTTCTTACGAAATAAATAATCATTTAGTAACAATTATTATAAGCAATAATTATTAGCCTGAAACACTAATCCATATTAAAAAAACCTCCCGAGAAAAGATACATGTCACCGACGGGACTCGAACCCGCACCCCTTCGATTGCCGGTCGAGAGCTCTATCATTAAGCCACGGTGCCGTATCTGTTACCCGCCAAATGATTCAATATATACTAGTGTTTCATTCGACAATTACCGCTTATTACATTTTTTCACCTGCAAACAACCAACTTTATTTTTATAAAGGGGTGCGGGTTCGAGTCCCGACGGCGAAATGTATCTTTTCTCGGGAGGTTTTTTCAATATGGATGAGTGTTTCAGGTTAATAATTATTGCTTATAATAATTGTTACCCTTTGTGCTATGCATAAAAAATCTTGTCTTAAACATTAGTTTATCAATTTAAAAATAATCATTTAGTAATCAGGTTGATGATCTCTGTGAAAGTATATACTGAGGATAGATGGGTAGTTAGTATGACATGATGCCAGCTATTATTCGTTCGGATCTTTGGCTTCTTATCTACCAACTGGTTTTATGAAATATAATGTCATTAGCACCGCGGAGGGACGCTTTGTATGTGGAGGGGGTTTAGGTTTCATAAAAAATATTGTAATACAGAATCATCTAAAGCTCATTTGATCTTTAGAGGTTTTGGCGAACGTGAGTTGCATTTGTTGGAAAACCTTCATGGGACTAACTTCTACAAGGGTTCTCCACTGACTATTCCTCGACTTTTATAGTGTTGATATCTAGTGATTCATGTAGGATTGGATTTACATTATTGCATTTCTATACAAGCCTTACTTCTATTAGATTTTAATGATGTTTAATGAAAGTTATCCTGAAAGATAATATTATGCTGGAGAATGATAATGGTGTATGGACTTAGCAGCGAACAATAATACATAAATATGTAGGAATATATCCATAAAAAATCCTCAAACGCTTGGAACTTAATAAAGGTTCCTTCACCGAATGGACTTACATGAGGCAGGACCGGCTCTGAGCCAAACTAGGATAATGAATAAAATGATTATACCTTATGCTTTATTGATCCAAGTAAAGGAAACGTAGAGAAAAGACATCGTTGCATATTTAATATGAACAATGGGACGATTTTGACGAAAATGAGTTAAATACACAGTTATTTTCCTCTTTTTTATTCCATCTTCTACAATATGAGCCATGTAAAAATAACAAATATTTAAGGCGATAGAAAATAAATCATGTGAGGACAATCAAAATAGTATATAAAAAAGTCATATCCTTTGTATACCACAACACAATTAAATTGCCTTGGAATGTGCATAATATTTACATCATTTTGTGATGCCTAGCTTTCAAATTTGAATACATTTAAATTATATATTTTGACATTATTATGGTATTTAAATTATGACGAAAAATGTATATAGAATATGAACCACGCGAGAAAAACTGTGCATAGAATATGAAGAAATTTAATTTTCTGCCATAAAATAATTAATGTTTGCCATAAATACATTCTTATAATGAACGAAATATATTTTTCCTACTTTGTCCATAAACATAATTGTTATTTTCCGTTTCGTTATTTTTTTACAGTTTTTATCGATTTTCTCAGAATGTACTCAGTATCACATGATTCATATTCTATATACAACGACGATAAGTCTTTTTGTCACAAGCTTTCTGGTGTACAGCTCGAAAAAAATACTCCCTCAAATGTCTAGTTGGGCCGATCGATCCTGATGGCTCACAGACATCTGAAGCCGACAGTTCGATACACATTATGTCGAAATGTGCGAGATATGCAATTAAAATCTCTGAAGATGAATGTATAATTGAGCTAGTAAATAAGTAGACATCTAAGAACACTCCCTAAAACCTCATAGAACGTTAACATCAAAACAAGATCCTCAATTACACATGATTCTGACATAGATATTACATCAGTCGAAAATCGAAAATAGTCATTAAAATTCGTAAAAACGTTTAATAATTATTTGTTTGGGGAAGCAACCACCCAACCACCCATCCAGCCATCAAGATCCTTGCAGTCCGAGTTGACACGGAGTGACGTTCCGCAATAAGGTCCCTGCAGCTGGATGATTAATGGCACACCCCCCGCTTTTGATATTAACTCATCTGCTAGGTGCCTCCCCTCACCAAAGAGGAATCACCCCCGGCTTTTTAGAACACTTTTGAAATGTAAAGAAGTGAAATTTGAAGCGAATAAAGTAGATAGCTAGCTACCTGATTATACCAACGATGTATTTATAAAAACTTATAAATAAATGACATTGTTCATTTTGATTCAAAAGTCAGTGCAAATTTGCGGTTACCCGATCTACCAACACTTTTTACAAAAGGTGTATCAAAAAAGCCAATTCGACATTTTTTATAATATTACCTACGTACCTACTTTTAAAACATAATATTTTTTTCTGATGTTTGTTACTATAATATATAATATTTCCAGGATTTCCTAGGTTTACGTTTGTTTGCATTTTTCTCTTTTAAATTACCTACTTTTTGTGAATGGCAAAATATAGCGTTAGATAGATGGTTAAATATAGCCTTATGCGCAAATATTTATAAATAAATTGTCCAAAAGTTTTCATATTTGTTTGTATAATACCTATAACCTACATGTCTGCTTTCTTTATATCATCTTCCTGTAGCCTTTTATCTGCGGGTATATTAATTATTAATACCGTAATTGATTCCTTTTCTACATGAATATGCTCATTCTCATTTTGGAGTGCTATCAATCTGGTGTGTTAAAACGACTAAAAGTACAGTCTTATTCATTCTGATAGATAATTCAAATTAATTATTTATAGATACTCTTGTCTGTGCAAGCAAAATATAAAAAAAAGATTTTTTCTTAAAAATTTTAATTGAGTAGTTTTACTCGGTTTTTTTGCGGTATCCATGTCACGAATTACTTTTAATTAGATATTAGTCAAATTAATACAGGTGTAAAAAACATATAATATAATCGATCTAAAGTGTAATATTAGTAACTAATTACTATTAACAATTAACTTTGAGTTGTTGAGAGCTTTTAACATGGAGCAAATTTTCACACGACCAGATTTCAGAAAGAAATCGAATGCCTAAAAAATTGTGGCACATATTATATTATTATTATGTTTTTTCAGATTCGTGTATCAACCTTTTTATGATCGTTTTTATAAATATCTACTCGTAATTAGGTGGCACTGGTTTGTGGTATCGATTTTTAATTAAACTTTTTTTTCAGAGCTTACGATAATGCATTAAAAAGTACGATAGACTTATTTTGGTTATAAAAATAAGCAGATACACGATACACCTAATATGAGTCAGGAATTAAAAAAATATACATAATTAATGTGGAAGAAATAAGGAATATATGCCAAGATTGTGTTGGGTTACGTTCCATACGATACTTTTTCTTGTGCTAGACAAACGTCAAAAATAAACTCTGCAATCTTATAGTAACTGGTACCTATTAACATGTATGTTTATAGGTAAACGTCGACGGCCGTCCGTGGTCGAGTGGTAAGACGCTTGACTCTAAATCGGAAGGTCGCGGGTTCGAACCCGGCGTGCGCAAATAAATTTTATTTGATTAATTTGTGTTATTTCACAATTAATCAATAAAAATAATACATACTATATTTGCGGCATGTTCCAGAGTGGAAGATACTCTCAGTATCGCCCTGATGTAAGTACCACCATTCAGAATTGAAACGTTGCTTAATAATGGCTTTAGCCGTGTTTAGTGACTAGATCTGAATAGCCAGGTACTTCCCCACCTTCCTCTTCCTCCTTCCCCACTTACCTTCAGCCTCACAACATACCCCAATTGGGGATGCCATAGTCTTACTGGCTCCAGACGGGAGCAGTTAAGACTCTTGTAAAAAGTTATTGATGTATTTATTGTAAGATAAATATGTCTTATAGTAAATGTGTTTTGTTGAAAAAGCGTACCAATAAATAAGAAAAGTAGATACCAATTACCAATATTTCTTTAAATAACATGGTGTGTGACTCTAGCGCATCATTTAAAAAGCACATCTCTATCGCTGAGAAAATTGAAACATCACCCAAATAACAAATTAACCGTTCATATCTCAACACCGCGTAATATGGTCATTATACCAACAACATTTTAAATATTGTATTTTCCGAGAAACGTGGTCCGGGAGCGGCCCAACAAAGAAACTGCGCCGTATTATTTTATGCACAATTTGTAGCACTCAATCAGAGAGCCGTCACTTGATTTACTTTAGTTTAGTAAGTAAGTTAGTTAGTTAGGCGAGCGCTAAGCGGCTTGTCGGTGAACACGTGCTTCCCGCTTCGTCATTAGTCATTAGTCATCGGGATGCTAATTTGCTCTTTAGATTCTGGACATTTTTGTAGACAATTTGTACCGATTCACGTGTTTGTAAATACTCAAAGTCTCTCAAACGGTGGGACGTCGGAATAAAATTGTCTAACATTTCAATTTCTTTGTTTTATGTTATTTTTAATTTGGATGTATAAAAACATTATTAATAGAAAACAAGTAGGTGTTCCTTTGCATAATATATTTTTTGTACAAGTTAAGGGCAATAACCTAACTTTCAGAAGTTCATCAAATTCTCTCTTCATAATGGTTGTAATGTCAATTATTTCAACAACATATTATATTTCCAGTTGATTTTACTTACACTCTAAAAGTAAAACTACTCTAAAGGTAAAGAAAATATAAAAAAGGTTTCAATGATTTTTTTTATATCTTATGGCGCGCTCTGACGCTTCGATTTTTGTTGATCAACTCGACACTTGAAAGCACATTGACACGTGTGAACCTTCTTTCAATGAATTTGAACAAGTTTTTTCAAACAATTTTTCACGTTCAATCAAAGTTGATCAACAAAAATCGCATCGTGTGAAGCGGCTATTAGAGATTTTGGGTAATATCCACAAGTATTTCTGTCCGGTATACTGGGTATTAATATAATATGTACCTAATAGTCTCGCAGATTCGAAACACTGTTTTGCTGATAACAACACGTAACCTTCTGAAGGGCTATATCTGTATTCCAAATATAGAAAAATGTGTTGTACCAGGATGCAGAACAAACCCAATATTGGTAATGCCGCTCGGAAAAATGATTCAAGAAATGAAATTTTAACTTGCACCTTACAACTGTACAGGGCGGTTCCGATGAGAAAGATTGATCCGTACCCAAAAGTTTAACTAATAACTCAATATCGACTTTTATTTCATTCAAAATTTGCTTTAATATGTATCTACATTCAAGTAAGCAATAATAATGCTCAAACGCGTGATGTTTCATTTTTTAATATCGTGTACTTCTTGTAAGTATTTTTTTATCACAAGTATTTATAATTTTTTAGTAATATCAAAGCTAAATAAGTGTGTACTTTTTTTAAAAATATTTTAGTCTGTAAGCCCTTAAATAAATAGACAAACTAAGGTATTTTCGTTACAAAACACATTCTCGTATTTATTTTTTAATGATTTTAATTGAACTAAAATTAAAATTCTAAAAAGTGTCCTTACTAGATTATGTATTGATTTATTTTACTGTATGATTATATGATTTGAAATTTATGTTGTGTAATACAATATTTCGTTTGAAAATTTATCAAATCTGCCAATAACAACGGTATATATATATTAAAAATAAACATGGTTTTTCAAAATTTGATATATAACTTATCTAAAATACTATTTTGCTGGAAACAACTCTTTGAGAAGGTATTTTAAAGCCTTTTTTATGATACTCGTATTTTCTTTCATATAACTTCAAAATGCTAATTTAGGTGATAGGTATGTCTCAAACTGATATTTCAGACATTTAATACTTAGTGTATGCCATCCGCCATTTTAACAATCGTGGTTTCATAATATTTTTTTGTTGTGTTTCCTGTAACCATAATTTAAAATAATGCTTTTCTTTAGTGCTAACGGACTCTTTATGGATAGGTAAGTGCCATCCATTTATAATATTTATTTGTTGTTACTGGGAGCCTTCTGTCAACTTCAACCGTATAATATTTTGTAATGATTATTGGTAATAATATGAATATTATCCATTTTTTGATCTGAATCCGCTGGTCAAAGAAGCTTTGTTGCTAATAACTTTCGTCAGCTCATTAATATCTTATTTTAGTTTTAAAATTTAAAAAAAAAATGGTGAATATTATTTATCTTCAAACATTTGACAATCGCTGAGAATATCTTTGCACCCATTTCACGGGACATTTGTGATGCTGCGTCTCGTCTACCCCCTCCGTAGTTCTTCTGCCCGTCCCTGTCTGCCGCCCGAAGGACGGGTGAGACAGATGACGGCGCGTTACTCTAATTTGCTATCTAATTAATCTTACTCGCAGATGATCGCTGAGAGGAGATTGCGCCGACGGAGATGTTTTTGTTGATTGTTTTTAATGGCGAAACTATCCGTCATAATGTTCCAGGTTCAAATTCAAATTTAGTATAAATGTATTCTAGACTTTATTTTATATCTCAGAATATAAAAAAATATATATCATAGGGGGATGTAAACCAGATTATTTCTCAATGTAAACTCTCTTCTTACTCGTTCTCTCACAATCAATTGTATTAACGATGCTGTGTTCATAACACATCAGTGTTTATCTGCATAAAATCATTTTTGTACAAGTAAAAGAAAGATAAAATAAAAATATTTTCACTGCACAAAAATGATTGATGTAATACAGTAAAAATATTTCAACTGCCCGGAGCAAGCGGCACTGCAGTGGTACTTTGAAGGAAGCAGGGAAAGAGGATGGTTTGAAAGACAATAAATACCACGAGATAAACGGAACGGAAAGACGGTTTATAGATGCCTTTTAAGAGGCGGCTTTCCGAATTTCTTCCGATTTCTTATATATTTCCCAAACGTTTTAATTTTTAAGTTCTTAAAAAAATATATGTTATTCTTTAAGATATTATCTATACATTCCCCATGCCTAAACGGTAATAATTTGAAATTCCCTCGATAGAAATAAATCGCAAAGCATGCTCCGAAAATTATTATTTACACGTTTGTTTCTGTTATTTGACAAGTATATGTGTATGAAAAAAATCACAATGTTTCTTTAAATCCTACTTAACACAACCCCTACGAGATATTTGCTCTTTTTCAAGCGAGTTTCAACACTTTCACAATTTTTGCATGAATTTTATCGTTCTTAATGTTAGCGCGCTTCCTCAAACATTGGTATTGTCGTATCTCCTCTTCTTCTTTTCGTGCGGGTTAGCGCTGCCTTAAAGTATCGTGCAATCCTCATAAAATCAAAATGAAATTGCAACTATCACAATAATATTAAATATGGGCAGATGCATTGTACAATGTACCTATAGTTTTGTAGCACTGATCGAAGACCTGATGGATGCAATATTTTAGCCATAGGTTTTTTATGTTTGTTATACAAGTCATCCAAATATTATTATTATTATTATTAATAACACTCCTTTTCCATAAAAAACGTTTTTTTTTTACTATGAATACTGGGATAATATATATAGTTCCGTTTTTGTGAAATATCACTTCAGAAGTGGGTGATCTTATATCCCGAGCAGATAAAACTGTTTTCAAGTCTCAATTTTTCACAGTCATCCCGAAAAGATTTGTGTAAAATAATTCCGATGAGAAAATAGAAAAAACTTGGAGATGGTCAGATATTTTACATAATTCCTTTTCGAGGGCTTCAAAATCTGTGCGGGCGTGCATTTTATAGTTTTACTATGTAAAGTATCAATTCGTTTAAAGTGTAATGGCTGGACTGAAATTTTCGGCCAAGGGTGGTGCGTCAGAATTTTCAAAGATAAATATAATATTATTTTATTTCCCATTGGTCCAATAGACAGTTCCAGAGACACGTTCTATAGGCATATACATCGACTAAGTGACAATATTAACAGGGACTTTAACTTTGTAACAAGCCAGTGCATTACGAAATAATCGGCTTAAAAGCTCTGCGGAGATAATAATAAATAGTGTTGCCAGTTGAACGAAACTAATTCATTTCATGCTGATTATTGCATAGGTATAATGAATGTACAGGTAAACCAACCTTAATGTGGCCAATAATAATCTGTAGGTTTATAAGAACCTGTTCAATGTTGGTTAGGTCATCTTTTATAGCAACATTGCATTAAGGCGATGAAGACCGCTAACAATATACTCCTTGCGTAGATAGCGACAAGACTTAATAAAACCATAACCCCTTATAAAAAGACTTACTTAGCTACAAAAAATACTGGATAATTTCAAATGTGTTCAACTAGCAGTATTTAATTAAAACATCTAACGTTTTTTAAGTGATCAAATTTTCAAACGAATGATTTTAGATTAATACATTTTTTTTCATAATAACTACTTATGTTGCAATATTGTCAACGATGGGGTCGCTGGGTGCTCTGCCCGATCTGAATCCCCTATTTATGATTACGGTTATATTTGTTTAAAAGTGAATTATCACGGTACGTTATATACTGCTCTCTAAAAACTCGTTATTGTTATTTTGAGGTTACGTTAGGTTTGAGGCGCATTCGTTGATGTGAACAATAATTTTTGATATATTTTAATGATTACCATTTTAAATCCTATCTAAATTACGAGATTACGTGTCTATACGAAAAATACTTATGCGTTTAATTCATTACATGAAAAAAAATACCTTCCAACACAGGCGTCACGGGTTTATTCCCTTACCTGGATAAATCCCCCATTGCTACTCTAGCAACATTTTCTTTATTAGTAATCTAGGATTGTTTCTCTTTCTATAGAAAAAATAATAATGAAAACATTTGGCGAAATCACAATTACCCCGCCACTGCGTAAAAAAAGTTCAAACCTAGCAGAATCCACTCAAAAAATCTTGCTGACTTGGTCCTGGAGGCGGCTGGAGGTTTTTTGTTGGGATATGTAAATGATCATCCCCCACCCCTCCCCACTACTGCCGCCCGTCCCGCCCATCCCTCCCGCCCTCCCCCCGCCCCGCCCAAGGGCCGCCCTAGCCGGATTCATATTGACACAGACATCCATCGCCTGGTGGTCCTGTTTGAACTTCTGTTATGCAGATTTTGAAATGCAAAAAGCCGTACTGCACTGCGCACGCTTTTGATGTCGTTAAAGCTTTCTGCTTACGGGGTATTGTAATTTTTTGATATTTAAAGGTTATTTTCAAAAGTGAAGCAAAATTTTGTAAAACGTTAAATTTTTTTAGTTAAAATTTAATTCAGTATTTCTTACTAATATGCTATAATCTGTTTCTAGTAAGTCTCGAACGATGAACTCTATCATTACGAAATTAGCATTTCTTTGTCTGAAATTCTCTAAATGAACGCAACTATTTCAACTTGCAACGTCAACTCCATCATGAGCTATGCAGCTTTGTTTTAAAATACTCATATTATCAAATTCTCTCAGTAAGAGCAATTCTATGGTTTAAAATTATTTTTCTGCAAATAAATAGCCCTTTGTACATAAATAGACTGGAACGCACTTACAATACTCGTTTTACGTTAAATGAAGGACTAATTGTACCATTTAAACAAATATTTATTTATTTATTTATTTATTAAAGAATTTTATACATAGTGTACATATTATATATATATGGGCAAAGAGCGCTGGACTACATGATACCTAATTGCTTGAATATGTTACCTGCATCAGAAATTAAAAAATGTACAAACCGAAAAACAAATATTATGTTGAAAAATTGGCTAGCTGAAAGAAATGGTTTGTATTAGACACTAATACAAACAACTCCTAACTGCATACACTTTTTTTATAATTGTTATATCATGTTACACTTCTTTACACTATATCTCTTATGATTTGAATGTATACGATCGTTTTTAATATGAATGTATATAAATGTATACAATAGTTTTTTAATAGTTAATTTAATTTTTGTTATAATCTATTAAGTTAAAAGAACCCATTGACAAACTACTTAAAAGTAGTTTATTGGGACTATTTCTCTGTTTTGTATTATTTTTTATTTGATATTATATTGTATTATTTTTTACTTTAAATAAATAAAAAAAAAAATAAGAAAATGGTTTGAAATAGCTGTTACGCAATGAAGTTAATACAACAAATTTAATAATTAAATCCTTTCCTAGTAAAAGAAAATCTGTTTAAAGGAATGAAATGGAAGCAAAAATAAACATTTCACACGAAAACAATGAATTTCATGTTAAATTTATAATGTAATTCAGAACTACAAGTTAAGTTCCGAAGGGTATAGTTGCCAGGTTAATGTTTAATTGATATTCGTGACTCAAGATCCGAGTTGTTTCCTTTTAAATGTTATGTAAATATTTGGACAGGTTCCGTTGGTGGGCATTGGGTAGTGGGTAGGTACCTACCAACTATCTGCATACGTTTTAACCTGTTTCTCTTTACCGTGTGAATGAGAACGTTCTTAGACAGTATTGATGGGTAGTTACTTATTAGTTACTAGCTAGTTCCCCAGATTCCTACCCAACACTTGTTATTTCTAATAGATATATTATTATATAACTACTTACTTTGGATAGTTATGACATTTGCATTAAAATATTGTAATCCATCCATTAAAATAGGTTACGATCTTTACTTTTTCGTATTTGTAATACCTAAGAACAAACTTAAAAAAAATCAATTTAGTAAACTAAGGGTTACAAATGAGGTATGGGACCTTATCATTCTAATTAATTAATCTTACTTTGATAACATTTTAGCAGTTTTTTTTTTCAATTTGGAAGGGGGGCATGGGTATTGCCACCTTTTATATAATGACCAACATCCCTGCCATAGGTCACCCCAAGTGGTTAGCTACGTTTGGTGGGAGGGTGTCCGGGTTCATGGGGTGAGGTTTGTCTAGGGCTTGGCGGCGGATGCATTTTCCCATCTGCTGCGTGGCGGGCTGGATCGGGAGAGACTGGTTGAGGGAGACCTTTTTAACTCTCCAGCCGGATTCTCCCGATCCTATCGCCTTGCACCACACACGGAGAAAAATGTTATTCTAAAATACGATAATTTTATTCTTAAAAACGGTTAAAAACGCACGGAGAAAAATGTTATTTGAAAAAACGATCATTTTATTCGTAAAAACGAACATTTTAATAAAAAATACGATCATTTTATTCGTAGAACGGTTAAAACGGGACTGAAGTTCTAACGAACAAATTAACAGGGTTTCAATGTTTATTAGCGGGAAAATTAAGAATAATTTGTTGGTATACGTAATTTCGTATGTATTTTACCGCTAATAAACATTGAATCACTGTTAATTTGTTCGTAAGAACTTCAGTCCCGTTTTTAACAGTTCATTTTTCTCCGTGCGGGACTAAAGTTCTTACGAACAAATTAACACGGTTCCAATGTTTATTGGCGGAAACATGTAAGAATAATTTGATGGTATACGTAATTTCGTACGTATACCAACAAATTATTCTTACATTTTCCCCACCAATAAACATTGAAACACTGTTAATTTGTTCGTAAGAACATCAGTCCCGTTTTTAACCGTTTTTACGAATAAAATGATCGTATTTTAGAATAACATTTTTCTCCGTGCAATCGAAGGGATGGTTTCATAAGCCCGTCAATCCTGAACACATTGACCCACAGAACTTCCTATCCTTCCTTTCCCTGAAAAGACCCTCTACACAGCATTCCCATAGATGACATAGGCCTGGGGGATTTTTTTTCCTGTTTTTGTGTGAAGCTAATGTAAATAAATAACGATGGGGCATTATCTAAGCTTTAAACTCAAATTAAATTAAAGATACATTAGTATGTAAATAATGTTTAAGTCTCTTTTATCCCATTATTCGCCCAAGTACATCGTACCTACAGTGCAGTGCAAACACCGCTTATTCCAACTGCATCCGTAATAATTACACTAACGGCACCAACAATTATTACTCGTATTCCCATTGCCGACATGTGTAATGTTCTGAACACTCACATACCCTCGAGGGGTAACGTCCGCAAATTTACCGCATTTATATACATAATGCAGCGAAATACATTACCACTGAAAAGTACCTACGCATATATTCCATTACCCTTCTTAAACTTTAAAAAATATAATAATTTAGCGTTCCCATTATTTTTGCACCTGACTGTTAGTATTTTTTTTGTTACACTTCGTTATACCTAGGTAAGTAGGTACCTACTCAAAGTTTTCATATACATATTTTGCATTAGTTCCACAAGGAGACCCTAAGGAAAACAATTTTTAAATCGTCATTGGAGATGCTGGGAGGAGGTTTTTTATATGTAAAAAAAAGGAGAGGAAGTTCTGGGAAGGAAAAGGGTCTAAGGGGTGGGTAGGAATCTGGGGGTTAAAGTGTTTTGGTCGATCGATATAAAGTTACCGACTGATTGTCGGTAAATTTTCATCGTTCCCTAGGACAACTGCAGATCGCTAACGTACAAACGACGGTTGATATCGAATTTATTAAGAACACTTAGTCATTGTGAACTGTCACCTATTCGTTTGCGATCTGCAGTTGTCCTAAAGAACAATAAGAAGTTTACCGACAATCGGTCGGTAACTTCATATCGATCGACCATGCTAGCACCCCAGGAGTGACGGACGTACGAATCTATGCCTCCCACTGCAAGGCGATGTTCCGAGAGAGTTCTGCTGGAGAGGTCAAAAAGTTTCCCTCAACCAGTCTCTACCGATCTACTTCCACAGCCAAAATCCGGAAAAACCTCACCCCATGAACCCGGGCACCCCTGCTACGTCGACAAACGTAGCGAATCCCATGATATGACCTGTGGCATAGATGTTGATAATCCAATAAATGGTTTGATCATAATCAAATTGAAAAATATTTTTTTCCCCGTGACTGTTTTTTGGAATCTTTTATTTGGCGTTCATATTATTTTGCACTCTACTGTTGGTATGCCGTGTTTGCCAAACCTTTATTTTGGCGATTGTAATGATGATTAAATGAGGTCCTGTCTATCAGGAAATAAATATCATGATATATGATTAAAAATATACATAATGACTTTCGTAATTATTGAATTATTTATTAATCTGCCGTGAATCGCGAGTTTTCCGAAATTACGAATGTTAAAATATAAAGGATGCCTTTAGTAGACGATTCAATACATAGGATAAGGATTCTCATTAAAACGAAAAATTATTTTTAAAATAACAAAATTTTCCAGTCACAATCAAAAACATTGGCAAAAGCTCTTAAAGGAAACTTTATTAGTGGCTTTATCAGTAACACAATCTTTCATTAGAACCCTCTGACTTTTGTTATTATAATTATTTTGGGAAGCGGGAATAAGTACTGCCGCCCCGGGATTGGATAACCAACACCTCTGCCATAGGTCACCCCAAGTGGTACGCTACGTATGGTGACTTAGCAGGGGTGCCCAGGTTTATGGGGGTGAGATTTGTCCAGGTCTTGGCGCCGGATGACCTGGACACACTGAACCCCAGATTTCTACCCAAACCTCATACCTTATTCTTCCCTGAACTTCCTCTCCTTCCTTTCCTTCAAAACACCCTCTACACAGCATCAGCAGATGACATAGGCCCTGAGGGAAATTATTTTTCTCAGGGCCTCCTGTGTGGAGCTGATGTAAAAAAAAAAACATATGAAATACTATTCAATGAACTGAGTTAAGTATGTCAGGCTCCTTAGCATACTCGATCGATAAGGATTGATATATGATAACTATCGGTAATTCTCATCGTTCCCTAAGACAAATGCACATCGTTAACGTACACACAACAGCGGATTTAGAATAAATTAAGGACACTTAGTCATTGTGAACTGTCACTTATTCGTTGGCGATCTGCAGTCATGCTAGGGAACGATGAGAAGTTACCGAATGTTATCTTGTAAATCGTTATCGATCGAGTGTGCTAGGGGCACTGGTCTGTTTTAAAATCTAAGTACTCTCCTTATTTTTAAATTAGTATTCTTATTTATTTATTAAATTTTAAGTTAGCTCATATCTTCGTGTGTGCTAATAGTTTTATAAACATGTTAACATTTATATTGTTTGGCAACATAATCTTTCTTTAGATATTAGCATACAGTCACAAATAAATAAAATCATTACTTTTTTTATGCGAACTTTTTTTTAAATATGAAGTTGACAAATACGACAGTCTCATAATAGATCGCAGTGGCCGAATTGGAAGAGGCGTATGTCCCGGTTAGACGTGAAGTTCTGAGTTGGAGTCCCAGTTGCGACCATTATCTTTTATTATTTTTCTGTGTCTTGTTCATTTTCATATTTAAAAAAATCACATTATAATTGTTATCTTAAAACATTAATATTTGAAGTAGACATACTTTCTTAATTCATTTTTAAACTTATTAATATTTTCTATCTTACCAATTTCATTCGGGATTGTAATGATGATTAATCTAGGTACTTACACTAGGTGTATATCATGAAATAAACATCAAAATATATAAATAAAAATATACATAATGATTTTTTTAATTATTAAAATATTTAATATTCTGGTATGAATTTATTTAAAATTTAAATTTAAATTTAAAATTTATGAAAAAGAAACGATTTTATTTAAAATTTATTTTCTTTTAATTGTGTGATGTTGACTTTCAACCAACTTTAATGCAATAAAGAAATCAATACAATAAAAATTAATGGATTACATTAAAATTAATGGCAGAAATTTGTTTTCTGTGAGAGTAATAAATAATCGTTTGAACGGTGAACTCTGGCATCACATAGCTACTCGTATATTCTGGATAGTATTTCTAGGTAAATACAACTTTTGAAATCTTTAAAATAAATTTAGTAAATGCGCTGAGTTTGTTCATTCCCTATATATTTTTTTGATTTCGATTAGAATTTCAAAACTTTGGCAAATTTGGGTAAGATAAGCTAAAAAAATACATGTAGCCACCTATTTATATTGTTAGTGAAGAAAAAAAACAGTAGAAGTGTATCTATTCGAATTTGAAGTGACCTTTCTACTCCTAGAACCCAGAGAGGCCAATTAAATAGATAATCTGTTAAATAAAGAATATCTGTGTAAAATTTTGATCATTGTCATCCGGAGAAAATGTCACAAAATATATTCTAAAAACCATATATTCAGTGTATTTGCTTCTATTGACTGAATAATGTAGTGTTCTTTAAATATGTAATTTAATTGTGCAGTTCGGTCCTGCTTCTTCGTGAAGGAAGAGCTGTCAATAGTTTGAAAAATGACCCATCTCTCGGGCAGATATTATTACAGTCCCAATGTGTTACACGTTCAGTCACAACACTATGTTTATAATTCGGCCGTAGTACCTAACCAACACACAACACGTCCCGCAGGAAAAACAATAAAAAACTTTATCCGATCCCTTATCCGACGTGGCTGATAGATGCTATCGGAGGGGAGGAAAGGACCTTCGGACTGGCGTGAATGGGGCGGGGGAAATACTTTTAAAACTGTCTGATGTGCAAACAATGTTGAATTGTTAAACGATTGCTTTCAACTGAAGACAGACTTAAGCTATGTGCTTAAACTTTAAAATGAATGTAAAGTATTAATATGACTTGGGTTATTTCAATTATTTGGGAGACAAGTACCTATGGGTACCGTTGCCCGGATTCATGGGGTAATGTTTGTCTAGGTCTTGGCGGCGAACGCGTTGGCCCACCTACTGCATGGCGGAGATTTGGAGACAGTGGTGAAGGGAGACCTTTTGACCTCTCCAGCCGGATTCTCTCGATCTATCGCCTTGCACCGCAGTGAAAAGGATAGATTCATTCGCTCTTGAACCCTGGACATAATGACCCCCAGATTCCATACATTTTTCCATACATTTTTCCTTCCTAGTACTTCCTCTCCTTCCTTTCCCTAAAAACACCTTCACACAGCATCCCCAAAGATGATGTAGGTCTTGAGGGATTTTTTTTCCTGTGTGGAGCAAATGTAACAAAAAAATAATGAACAGGAAATAATTTTTGTGCTAAAGCAGCAAAATTGTCGTTCGGTGAGCTCAGGCGTCATAAAATTTGTACAGCTCGTATTTTGAGAGTTTTTAAAGTCAACGCAACTATGTATCATAAGCCGAAATATAGGTAAAAGTGTAAAAAATTAGATGAAACGCTTTTCTACCATAAACGTATAAAAACCATATTATACCTATATATTCACTAAACGTTGCTTTCATCATTCCCAATTGTCATCGTATCAAATGAAACAAAAAAAAAAATTATAAGTAGGTACTGTAAAAAAGAAAAATATTAAATGTAGGTAATATTGTACTAATATGGCCCTGGTCCGCACCTGTGTTCTATCATCAAGATCTCATCTTGGTGACGGCTGTTGACCACTTAACACGTCCATTCTTATTCCCGGGTCCCCGGGGCTGGACTTTTTATGTTTCAATTTCATTTTTTTCTCCAATGTGACATTTCTCTTCCGGGGACTCTTCTTGATGCCTCGATTCTGTAATTTTGTGTGATGTCAGACACTGTCACATCAGCTTAATGCTTAGGTACCTACCGGTCACAACTACTATTTTGATATACGAGTACGTATTTTGTGTCATCTACATCTAGTATGTTTTAAGGGATTAGTATTTGGTACGTAGATTACACAGATATGTACATTGCTTGCGTACAGTATGTTTCAAAGTTGTTATTAGACTTTCAAAAAATTGGAAAAAGCTCGTCTTTTAATTTTAAGTATTCAAACAGTAACAACTTTCCGAATATTCAAATTCAATGATCGTGTATATGTATAATAAATAAATATATAAAAAATAAATAAATAAAATAAGAAATACACTGACTGGAAACACTACAGTACTAATTTATAAAACTATAGTTGCTCCAAATTTTGATTATTGCTGTACGATGTTATATTTGGCCAATGAAGGAAATTTGAACAAGCTAGATTTTATACAGAATAAAGCTATGAGATATTTGGGAAAAAGGCAAATGCAAGGGTTAATAAAATGAGAGAGCAGTTAAATTAGATTCTAATATAAAAGAGACTGTTATTTCATGTGTTAATTTTTGTCCATAGAGTCATGAATCATGAACAACCAAATGCCAAAATATTTTGAGGATGAAATTGTTTTTAATAGAGATGTACACAATTGCAAAACCAGAAGCGTAAATAGAATTAGATTGCCGCATATGAAGAAATCCAAATCACATAATTACCTAATGTACAGAGGACTAAAGATGTATGATGAAATGCCCGAAAGTCGGAAGAATGAATTATTTTTCTTATTTTTTATTTATTTATTTATTTATCAAAAAAATACATTTTTACAAAATAAGGGTAGTCCCACAAAGCTGTCAAATGGCAGCTTGTCTGCACGTTCCAGAGTGGAAGATACTGTCAGTATCGCCCTGGTGTAAGACCACCATTCAGAATTGAGACGTTGCTTAATAATGGCTTTAGCCGTGTTTAGTGACTAGATCTGAATAGCCAGGTACTTTCCTACCTTCCTCTTCCCCATCTCCTTCCCTTCCCCACTTTCCTTCAGCCTCACAACATACCCCAATTGGGGATGCCATAGTCTCACTGGCTCCAGACGGGAGCAGTTGGGACTCTTGTGAGGTATTCTCTATAAAAAAAAAAAGGTTCTACAATTTATCACTCTTAATATTATACATAAGGAAATATTTGTTAATACATATTATATAGTTTTAAGGACACATTAGGATAGATCACATAATAATATTAGATTATTTGAATTACATCTATAAGATATTTCAATGTACATGCCTAATAAATAGATATATAGGCAGCTACATTAAGATAATCAATTCAATGTATTTAAACATCATACAATACACACTATGGTAAGTAAACCATTGGTTTCGATTCGGGCAATTTATATGATTGCTTTCCAGCAACATTAAAAATGAAAAGGTTAATTTTTCTAGGTACTTGATCAACAAAATAATAAAGTGAATAATATTATAATGTAATGTATTTATGTGCAATATATTTGTTTTAGTTATTTCTCGTTAAATAAGAGAAAATCTTTTTTTTTTAAATAAAACTTTTTAAAATAGTAAATATATATATTTTTTATTTTATTATTTATTGAGTTAATTTATACAATGTGAATATAAACTAATATAAACAAGATAATATTTCATTTTGTAACTTTAAATATTTTTACAATAAACATAATATTTCTTTTTAATGTGGAAAGTGTGTGTACTTTATTGAATGTAAGATTTTATTCATCATTTTGTATGTATTTAGACATGTATTATATTCAAATAGTTTTCTTAAAGTTAACGGCTTTTTTTTCATATATAATTTGTTTGTGGATGTTCTGGATCTGAGGTGAAATAACTTTGTGTAATAAAACAAGTAGTTTTGTGAAGTTTAAGCACCAAAACACACAATGCTAATAGGTAAGTGTGGTTCTCCTCAACTCTGATTGTAGCAGCTATTAAGTGATGTTACATTTTAAGTAGGTACCTGCTGGTAATAAACATATCGGTAGATTAATTACAAAATACGCATTATCTTACCAATAAATTAACAAAACACAACTTCTCATAAAACTTTTTACCCAATATTTAAATTTCATGGAAGCGCACACGGAGTTATAGGCCTTTGTATGGAGAGCGTCAGATGGTCTATAAACCGTTTACTTAATGGTTATCTATGATGGAATTCCATTAATTCTACAATTAAATGCCCTTTTCTCACTGTACAATGGAATTAAAATTAAAATCAAAGTTATACATGAATAATAATCCGATCGTAATATAAGTCAAATTACACGAAACCCCGCATTATACAAAGAAAGTATGTTATAAAATACACCTCTTCCGAATCGAGCAATAATTTATGATGCGTGAACTTCGATATTAAACATATTAAAACGTGAAATTCCCTTCATTGTTCTTTCCTTACTGTTCTTTCATTACAACACTTAAAATTATTGCATTACTTCCTCCTGCTTCACGGAAGTGTTCCCCGCCCTAAACGTATAAAAAGAAGTTCGGTGCTTATTTTTTAGAATCTGTCCTTCATTGCGGCAATATTAGTCCCCAGAAGGCAGCCTAATGACAGCCTCGGTACACACGGAGAATCCTCCCTTTTGATTTGATATTTCCTCCACGTTCTAGTCTCCTTTATCCTTCTCTCCCTCTGGTACTTCGTGTTTTCTCTTCTAATATTCCCAGCGCTTAGTGTACTTTTATTGGGGCATTAAGTGATGTAATTTTTTTCCATATTATATTATTCAAATTTAAATAACTGTCTTTTTCCGACCCCAATTTTTGCAACCGCGAAAGCTGTCGTTCGGCTCCCCCGCGGTTGTCTCTTGTTCTTCTTATAAATGATCCCATCTCAGCAGTCATCATGTTATTGCACTTTTTTACTTTTATATGTTCCTCCCCTCGCTTTGCCGCTAAGAAGTACAAATTCCAAACTTTTATTCCACGTAATGCATGTACGTCGCTACGAGTTAAATAGCTATTTGTCATTGGCACTCTTTCCGCGCGAGATTTCCCCACTCTCGAGCGTATTCCGTCTACCGTCTTCTGTTTTCGTACTCTAAAATGATTTTTTTCATTTGCACCATCTGGCGGGGTGGGGTATTCCTCCTTATAATGAGATAAATCGCTTTGGCATCGCGGTTGCTTTGTGCTCTACAAGAATCGTGAATAAAATACGACATTTGTTTTACGGCCGATCAGTTTGTACGCAAAAAAGTGGTTGGAAAGTTTGCTGAGAAATATCATTATTTACATGGTAAGATTATAAATGTAGGATTCTTCTCGTACTTCCTGGAAGCTAAGCTTTTAATTTCCCATTATCTGCACCATCTCTAATACAGTGTGGTTTTGATTAGGTACCAATTATTCAATAAGGATTAATTAATCAAATAAACAGAAAATATTAAAATATAACTTAAGTCAAAACATAGCAGAGAGAACTGAGTGATAATCAACTTGCAAAAAATTTAAAGAAATGTAAAAACTACAGTCCATCTCAGAATAGTGTCAACAAATCCTAGTGAGGAGGAATGTAAACACAGTGGCATTATTCTTATAGGTACTTGCAATATTATCATCTATACATACATAATATTCCTTAATATGCTTATACATATAACTTACCGTTATTATCACTTAAGTCATAATTATGTACAAACTTTGCGTAAAATTCAAATATTAAAAATAAAATCCAATTAAACCTACGTAATATTTGTTGAACACGAAAACTCGAGACAACTAATTTATTATTTCATGTTCAAATCACCCGGGAAAGATGATGGATTAGAATCAAATAGAAATAAGATACGGAGATGAATACACTGATAAATTCACATGTTCTACCGGCTTACATAATTAAAATTTCGTTATAAAATTATTACTATGATGATATAAGTTGGGACTTTACCTTTATTACAAACATATTCGGAAATAGATACACATTATACACATCTCAAAGTTAATCAATTTCTAATGAATAAATAAATATAATTTTTTTTAAGTACCTACCTATTTATCAATTAAATTAAAACGGGCATTAGATTCTCCACCACTAAACTGACTACTTACACCTTCTAGAGGACTAGCCTATAACCGTGTACACTGTATATATTACGCTATTCCTGTTTGAGTATGAAGTAGGTATATATTTATTGTGTAGGGTGTATTCTTTCGAGCGCTACAATAATAAAGATGATTGATATCGTAACAACTTCTTACTGACAAGTGGATCGTTTTACATAATCATTAAGCCCGTCTTATATTATTTTCGAGTCCATAAAACATGAGTGAATATCGTAAGTCCGTTGGGCCTTCGGTCAAAGTCAAAACTCCATCAAGTCGACTAAAAAATCACCGTGGCACGAAATAAAAAGGTTTCATTCATTATTTTATCACACAACACAACTGGCAGAAACGAATGTGCTTTTTGCTTACACTGCTAGAATATAATAATAGCTTACACGCGCTGAAGACATATATGAATAATCAGAGATATTTGTGGTTTTACTAATTACACTCCAGTATAGTTTTGTACGTAACCTTCGCGATAATGAAAGAGTTGAAAATCTCATAACAATAGCGGAGAAACGTAATAAATCATTTGATAATCAGATATTTAAGAAACCTCAAGGTGATAATTTTACATTAGTTTATTTCGAGAGCTTAAAGTTTTGGTCAATAAACTTCGGGTGAATCCATTTTCCTTTTACAATTTCGAGCTTTCATATTAGTATCACAAATTTTACTTCATATAGGCACGTTGCAATCCCTTTGTACTTTCACATAAAAAGCTTCCAAAACGTATTTCCATACATCCGTGAAACTAATACAAGGAGCGAAGGTTTGCAGCCTCCCAGCATGTGCATATACTGCTGAGAAAACTTTCCCAACTCTAAGTACACAGCGAAAGATAAATTGAATCCCGTGTCCCATCTTTCTCTTTCACACTCAACAGGAAGCTCCCTAGAAAAGGACGAAGGCATTACTCTCCCGGCGGCTTGTCCATTGTTCGCAGAATGGTATCTTTAAATCATAATCATACAACGAAAGCTTTGTGTCTGAGTAGAGTTTTCTTATACGCGCTGTAACTATGCGAAATAAAGTTTCAAATTTCATTCAAGATTTAATTTCGGCGTCGGGGTATTCTTGTGTGGTATGCAGCAAATATATTGCCATATAAGGGATGTTCTTATTAGAAATGAGCGATATTTTCGAGGCACTGTGGTTTCCTTTGGAGGGGTAATTGTGCTTCTATTTCGCCTGCACTTGTGGATGAGAGAACAGGATTGTGTGTATATATTATGTAGACATCTATTCTACTGGTGCTCGGGACAATGCTTACGGCTTCTTATTGTTGCAGCGAGGAAACTTGATGAAGTTTGCAGACTGTGTATGGGTTGTTTATGGTTTATGAAATGTATCTGTTTGGAGATGTTACCTATATACTCCATTCTCTGAATTCAGTTCTTACAACATAGGTAGAGAATTCTAACTAAAATTAGAAACAAGAAAGCAATAAAAACATTTATTCAGATCGATCAAAATTCAATTTTCTTAACTGTCGCACATTATTGCGGAGAACATTTCAAAAAGCTATTAGTGTAAAATTTCCTTTCATTGCTTTTCACGATAAATTTAAATATGCCTTTTCTCTGAGGTGTCATTTAGTCACAAAAAGTCTTAAAATGCTTAGCGCGATATAGCTGTCAGGCGGAAGATGGATCTGGCGTGTTCCGGTGTGAAAAGGAACTCCGACCGGCTTATGGGTTTCGGAAATATATTGACAGTAGATTTGAGGGGTCGCGGTCGGAGGCTCGCCCGCCCTCTCTTATTTCTTCCTTTCTTTTCTTATTCAACCCCAACTGATATTTTTATTCGATTAGTAACCCCAAAGGTATTTTTAGTCGTTTTTTGGCCGTTTTCTTTCAAAGTAAGTGATGGTTGCACATTCAAAGAATTATTTCGTCAACTTTTTTGACTTGAGCCCAATCCTCGTGCACTTTGGGGGAGGGAGTATTCTTGTTCGCTTTCAATCTTCTGTGGAAGTGAAGATTAATCTTTTTAATCCTTTCATGAAATAAACATAATTATACCTTAGTAAAATATCGTGACAACAGATGAAGGATACTTACTTGTGTAGAAGTGTTTCTTTTTTATGCATAACGTGTGTGAATTTCAGAATACCTTAAGTCTTATTTAATTCACCGTTGGAGCAAAGTTTTAGTTACGCCGTCTCCAGCGACCGTAAAGACTTATCAAATTCAATCAAAAGCTTTCGGCATCTGAGCATTTCAATCCCCGCAGAGCAGTCCAACCCTTCCTCTTCTCCAACTACCCCACCCCCTTTCGTCTAGCTCCCACTCTCCCAGTAATTCCTCCCTTCGCCACCCCCTCCACGGCAAATCCTCCCCACGCCGGGGTAGGTACCAAGTTCGCTTGTAAGGTGCTTAATCCTGTCAAAACACAGCAACTCGTCTCCTCCGAGATGTGTCAAAATCCCCAGTTTCTGGCGTTTTGCATGTGTGATTTAATTTAAATCATTTTCCTTTCCATCGACATCGATTTTCATTTTTATTTAAAATTGCTATTTAAAAATACAGACACATTTATATTTTTATAAAACGACCAGGTACCTAAATCTGTTATTGGAGGTTAAAAATAATCTTAGATAATGGTGTTCTTTAAATATACCAAGAAAATTCACGTAAGAAATTCTGCTTACCTTATTACTTCGATATTTTTACAAATGCTGATAACTAGAGACTCTCCAAGAACCAATTGGAAACCTCAGCTAGCTTATTGGAATACGATCAGGTTAAAGTTTTGATTATAATCAATATACGAGCAGTTAACCAATATAAAGACTGACGTATTCACCTCCTGACAGAAGTTACGGGTGACCTTTCCCAAACACACACGATCCTTGTCTTAACCACATCAAAACAATCCCTGCTAAAACTAATAACTACTACATACAAGTGCATCTTGACTGATCTTCAAGATGTTTGATAAATGTTGGGTTAACTTCAATGTTTCCAATATTGTTCGGTATCAGACATCCCCAACTTCATGTGTACGTTCATACTATTAACTTAGGTACACACACGGCTCCTACCTACAGACTGGAGTGGTGTTTGATTGGCTTCAGAAACACTCGGCGTGTTGAGGAGTTTTGACAGGAGGTAAATGAGGAAATCGTAAGGAGATGTTTCAATAGTATCTACCTTCTCCAAGATAATAATTATCATCATGATTTAAATACGATCTCTTTGTTCAAATCAGAACCGTGCATTGATTTAGTATTTAATAACCAATTAGAACAACAAATATAGTACCCGTGTCATCGCCGTGAAAGAAAAGCCATGTTTAAACATTTGATACAATGATAGCAATATTTAATACGATATCGTACATCTAAATGAGCGATACAGCAAGTTGCCAACCAGCGGGGCTTCTTCCTCCGTGAATATTCGGATTGTGATACAAAAGGCGTTTCAATTGAATGTTGATTGATACAATGCGTTTTTTCCTTGGCTTCTAACAATGGGTAATATATCGGCTCCTGTTATTCGGATACTACCTGTGCCCTACGCGCTCCACAAGTTACAAGTTACCCGCTGGGTTCTTCACTACCGGATTTGTATTCAGAGTGAAATATAGAATTGGAAACGAATGCTGCTATCATTGTTATTGCCGTGTTGAATCCAGTAGTTGATAAGTATATTTGATTAATGAATCCTCCGCTGCAAAGTGATCCTATTGAGACTTAAGTGGATTCTCCTTCTATTATTGTTACTATCGACTTGGAATCAGATATGGAAAATAAGTTCCAGGGTTTGATTGATGCACAGGGTTCCCATGAAAAGCAATCAGGCTCACAATAGGACTTGTGAATGGGTGGAATGATGTTTGTGTACAGTTGTGTATTTCCATCGATGTATTGTTGAAATGTTACACCTCGATAATGACCATAATAACAAATGTTTTTTACGACTGTTTTCAATTTACGAAATCCCAACCCTACTCATTACAAGAACTTAATTAAAATAGTGGCTTTTAACAAATGTAAAAAAAACACAACTAGATAGGTATGGGGAAAGTGGATTAGTACTTATGTCTCACCACAAACTATATAATATTAAGCTCTGGCGTCATGAAACCCACACTTATGTATGTATGATTTTTATGACAACCCAACTATTCACCTCGGAACCTCATTTCTAATAAAAGCTATTATGAAGATTTGAAATATCAATTTGATTACATGCGATATTGATTTTAACATATTTTTAGTGTACCTATATAATATAATAATATAAAATACAGTTGCAAGTGCAAGTTGCGACATCGGAAAACCGGATGATAATCATTAAAATATTTGATGAAACATATTGCTATTTATATTACCTTAATTTTTTTCATTTTAAATCTCTTATAAAGTCAATCAATGGAACTTTTCATCTTCATAATAATCTCAAAGCTAATAATATAACATCGGGCAAATTGCATTTTTGCTTTTCAAAACCGCGGCGGACATAAAAGAAAATTATTATTCATTCGAGTTGTCTAAATGTAAATTGGCGCAATAGCAACTACCTGCCGCGAACTGAACATCCCTGAATAATGGAAATAAATTTCAACTATGAAATGCAAATTCCCCGCGCACTTCACAAGGATGCGAGATCGGACTTCGCAGGGCCTCCATTCCGCTTAGGAGCTTTTACTTTGCCAGTGAAAGAAGCTTTGCCAGCCCCCTGTAAAAATAAATTATATCAGACATCATAATCAAGTTGTCAGTGGCTGCTGTATTTGAATATAAATTATTTTAGGGAAACATTTCACGGTTCGGGAACGTTCCTTAACCCTTCCCTCAAGGCTGTGTGGGGTGACAGGATGGGAGGGGGAGGGGGGGGGGGGCGCTTATAGCTTCTGGGGGGGCGCGTATACGCGTTAAAAGTTGGCCAACATCTAAACATAGGCGCACTCCGAAAGCCGCTTTCGTGAGCTTTCTAATTTTAACTACAAGGCTTTTCTAATTCGTGGTCGAAGGAAATCGATCAAGATTGGGTGCATTTTGTGGTTTTCTTCGGTTTCAATTAATTCCATTTAACTGTAAGCGTGAGTGTTTTGGGACAAATTTCTGGCTTCATGCAAAATATCTGTGACGTTAAGAATTACATTGTGAATTTACCCAAATTTGGAACTGCAATGATTTTGAATAAATCAACTCTCTCTCTGAGATCTCTCTCCGCTGCGATCTACAATTCACTTCCGACAGTAATACAGAAACCGGAAAATGCAAATGATAAAAAAAAAAACAAATCAAAACCTGGCTTGAAGAAATCAAAGAAAGGAATTATACAACATAAAAAATATACATATATTTATGTATATTAGAATCTTTAAAAAAACTAGTAAACGCTGACGAGGAGGATCAAGAAAAACACTATGATAATACATAAAAAATATATAGGTATACCTACGTTTCTATTGATACTAATAAAATTCAATTAACGTTTAAACAACGTCTCATAAATTCTCTTATTTTCTTCTGACTCTAGGTATTCAATGAACATGATCGTGCGATGTACTTGTGGTGCTTTTCCATAAAACTCCAACCTCCTTACCATCCTCGGAGCAAGTGTTCCAAGTCCTAACAAATCAGTGCCCCCTAGACTGTTTCACTCGCGTCTCCTTTGTTCGCCTGACACATTTTTCTCCGTTGATCTACTCTACATGTCCAAATCGTCAATTTTCAAATCAGATCTCCGCAATCGTAATACAGTCGTACAACGTTTTATAACACCCCAGGATTTCTATTTCTAATTTCTACTGAATCTATAAATCATAGAGCATTGTTAGACTTATGCAATATATTGTACCAAAGCCATAAAAGCAGCATTAACGGGTCAACTTTTATCCACAATTTTAACAAAGGAAATCATGTATGTAACAGTATTATAATTACTCAAAAAGGTTGAATGCACACATTTTAGGATGTCAATAAAAAAAATGATATAGTATCTTGATGATTGATGCGGCTGTAATTTCACAGTTTTTTGTAAAGCAAACCTCACATCCGGGACACTACCCCCGCGACGTACCTCTGGACGGCTAGTCTCATCTTCCTTTGAGGGTATATTTAATAGCTTCTTCTTTTCTCATAACCAGAATTCCGACTGCAATAAGGTGCGCCCCGCGGTTCTGTTTGGTGGTGGATGCGAACAAATATTACCGGAGGAGGTTTAATTAAAAATCCCATCGAAAAGGCTCTTTTTTAGAATCTATCAAAACGTAATTGCACGGGGATTATTAGAAAGGTGGAATCTCGAAAATAATCTTAAGATTTAAACGTACCTAGTACGTACCTACCCTAAACCACGATTTTTTCTACATTTTCAAATCATCTGGGTACTAACAATACGTTGTATAAATTAAATAATTCATTAGGTTTCCACCTACCTAAATAGATATCGCTTAATTGCATTACAATGTCCTTAAGATAAACGTACGCTTTAAATTTTATTTTCAATTTAATACTAAATCGTTTTGTTAATGCACGAAAGCCATTTCACCCACCAAAAGTTTATGATTAGCCCTGTCATACAGTAATCGTTGGAAAACGCTATTTAAATAAGACATTTACTTTTACAAAACACTGTTTCATTCAAATCTATAAAATATACTGCAAAAATACCTTAAAAATCCATTAAAAACTTACATTTTACTATAGCTTCGTTGAGAAAGTACCTATGCAAAAAAGCTGCAAGTAATAATTCGTGTGTTTACAAAAGCCGAGGTGGCGGGTATGTATCATCCCTGGCAACTTTACAGTGAGACTAAAAGCATTTAGTCGTTAAAAATTACAGACTTGCAATCATAACGGGATTTATTTAATGGCACGGAGGCAGTTAGGCGGGGTGGTGGAGGGGAGGGTTGCTACGCGGGGCGGGGGCGGTAAGGTAAGGGAAGCTTTTTCTCGAACACTTAAGTATTCTCCCATGACTGAGTATTCCTTCGCACACATCTGCTACCCCATTTCTGACCGTATTTCTTCATTACCATACCATTTTCATCGCCTTCTTTCTAACAACTCAATATTATCAGAATTGCAGCGAGCGTAATGTGTATGTTAATGTATTTTTATTACGAATGTAACACCTTTACCGCGGTTACTGTTTTATAATACTAAAATAATTTATGGTCTGCGTTTCATCCAACTGTGAATATATTCGCTAATTGTGTTTTGAACTGCATTCATGTAAATTTTATGAAGACATGACAGTCGATTACTCAGAAATCTCTAAATTCTGTGTTTTTAGATAATGAGGAAAGTAATATTCGAATGCTCGCCATTAATCAAATATTATTTACGTGTCTATGTTTTACATATTAAATATGCTATAAAATAATACAGTGAGGGGTAACGTTCCAGTACATTAGTATGACATTTTGAAGTATCCTACTAGTGACTCAAAAACATCAACATTTTGTCTAATTCATTGTAAATTGAATTCACGAAAAATCAAAGAAAAACATATTACTCCATTAAGTTGTTTTCTATAAACTTTTAAACGTGCATTGCAATAAATTCACGAGTTATTATTGCATTTATATCTACAAAATGTATCGGCTGTTAACATGGCTAAAAAATGAACCTAATAATAAAACCGAATATAATATATATATAGCTACTTGAAGCGACCACTACAAGTGTTATAATTTATAATCATAGGTTTGACATAATAGATAAACATGTTTATTGTGTGTGCTCTGCTAATGATATATTTTTATTTGTTTCAGAATGCGAGACGAAAGAGGTGACATTGACAGAGCCCTGGCTCTAGACAATAAAACAAGAGAAGGATCGCAAAATGGTAATTTTTCAACAGATTTTAAATATGAGAGCCAAATTGGCTTATTTTGCAATATGTATTCCACAATTTGTTAGTTGATCATAAAACCAATATATTTGCAATTAATTAACCTCAGAAAACTTACTAAGTAATCTAAATTATTCGTAAACTAGCACAAACCTGTGAAAAATTACGGGATGTTATAATTGTAGGATTTTGTGAACCTGAAAAATAGTTGGCCCTTCAAAAACAAATATTTATAATATAGTAATATTTTTTGTTGAATAATTGACTGAATACCGTTAGCAATTTTTAAATTTTTTAGTGATTCAGATTTAGATCTGTCAAAAATTTAAATGAAAGAATTGTGAGTAAATAAAACAATTTTGTTACCTGGTGATGTGATTTATACCTTTTATTTTCAATTTTGAAAATTTAAATTAAAATGAACTTGTATCACTTTACGTATTACGCCGGAATACAATTTCAAATCATGCATATACTGATAACCTAAATCATTATGTTTAATGAAGAATCATAGTAGGTATCATACATAAGGAAATTTTATAAGGATGGGAATTTAGAAGAAATGTTGATGATTTAAAAGTATTTGGTTATTACATAGTTAAAGAAATGTGATGCAAGATTTTGAATCTAAATTACAGTATTTCATAAGGAAAATACTGAGAGTATCTTCCACTCCAACTCCTTTTTTCTCAATACACTTTGTGATTAACAAGTTTCGTCCTTCGAATCCAGGATTTTAGATTTTTTGTAGCATTTTATAAGTCACAGAACATAACATACTTTAGTACGGCTTATATAGGGTTTGATAAACACATATTCACGAAACTTTGGTAATACATTCATCTTGTCAGAACAAATGAAGACCTCCAGTCCGCCCAAAGTAAAGTGGACGAATATTTCTCGAGAGGAAGGGGGAAGCGGAGATTTTTGAAAAATACATGTTTACAAACTGGGTCAAGTGAAGTTTACTATGTTTTTATGAATGTTAAATTTAATGATAGTTGAAGTCGATAGTATAAATATTTGGTGTTATTATGTTATATATGAGACAGGTTTTTAGTGAAGAAACACGAAAAAGTTAGAAAGGTTCAGATATTAATTTAAATTGTCAGATTTTTTTTACATTAGCTTAACACTGAAGGCCCTGAGGAAAATCATTTCCCTCGGGTACTATGTTATCTTTGGGACGCTCTGTGTCTCAGGGAAAGGAAGGAGAGGAAGTTCTGGGAAGGAAAAATGTGTGAGAGGCGGGTAGAAACCTGGGGGTCAGTGTGTCCAGGAGTGACGGAGGTATCAATCCATTCCTCCCATTGCAGTGTAGAGCGATAAATAATAATATTTTTTTTACTACAGCTATTTTTAGGAATAAAATATTTAGATCGGATTCTGGTGATCTTCATGTGTGTCAAAATGACTGTATAACCAAAGTTTGCGAATACACGAATTTCGTTATATATTTTGTTAATTTTAGAAGTATTTCACCTGTAATTAGTATAACACTTTTAGTAATAAAACGGAATTAGACTGGATTCAAATGATCAGAATAACTTTAATCACGATCGAACCCATACAATACAATATTCCAACTGGTTTAGCGCTGTACTGGTAAACGATCGTGCGAAATAAATCCGCGATACGCGATACGATACCGGTCAGTGGTTCAGTGGGCATCGCGTTTGGGTCTCACCCAGGCGTTCCGTGTTCGATTCCTCGGCTGGCTAAGTCCTCCACCACAACACAAGCAACATCTTCCGCTTAGTGTGGTGGTAGTAGGAGATTTTCAAATGTTGTTGGGTTATTCGTAACCCGGGAATGTTTGTCTTTCTTTTAAAAAAAAAAAAAAAAAAAAAAAAAAATGGATTTGAACTCGGAACCTTTTCTCGTGTGACGGATGTGACGTCATTAATAACAGACCGCGGCCGAGTGAGATGGGTCGGTGCGGCTGCTGCGGGTCGGGATTGATTAGCGGGTTCACATCCCAGCTGGACCAAACTGATATCAGATCTGTTGGCTTTTATTCCAATGGAAAGAAAATATCCCTTTTCAAAGATGTAAATCAGAGCGCTTTCTATTAGAAGTTAATAATTGGATTCATACCTACATCTTTCTAATTCAAGAAGCTTTTTTAATATTAAAAATATAATTTTCTAAGATGTAACTTACTCAAACATTTTATTATATTTATTAATCAACAAAGCTTGAAAAAAAAATAACCTTCTTCTTATAATAACTTTGAAGAGTACTCCAATCATTGAAGAAGAAGATAATACTATTAAATCTAATTAAAAATATGAAAAAGAACAAGACACAGAAAAATAAAAAGTTAACGGTTGCAACCGAGACTCGAATACAGGATCTTTATTCTTACCGGGACAAGGACCTTAACTAATTCGGCCAATGAAACATCTTATTTTTAAGTCATTTTTATATTTTGTAATCAGATAATGTCTCGGATAAACATGCCTAACCGATGTTATTTATACCTATGGTACACCTATCTAAATTTTTTAACAAGTTCTTGGAACATTTGCTAACATTAAAAAAAAGTTAGCTGCCTAAAATATGGGAAAAAAATAGCTGAAGATATTATTGTTAATTCTGAATTTGAAGTATGAGATTGACAAAAATTACTTAAAAATAAGAGGTCTCAGTGGCCGAACTGGTTAAGGCGCTTCTAAGGCGAAATATCATATGTTCGAGTCATAGTTGCTATTGTTAGCTCTTTATTTTTCTGTGTCTCAAAATTATTCATATTTTCGTTTAGATTTTTTAGTATCATCTTTAACTTCAATGATTACAGATTTATGTTCATATTAAAGTAAAACATATTTGATCAATAATGCAGATTTGTGTTTTCCTTTCCGATTGTGGAATTAATATTGGTCAAACGACCTAACTTCCCGCGAAGTAATTCATAATAACATTAATTAATTCGAAGCGAAGTTAAATGATTTTGCAGGAACTATTTTTGTAGCCCTCTTGATCTCAGAGACTCCACAGTGTTTTTATAACCCTTATGAGGTATAGAGAAAAAAAACAAATCTGTGAAAATATTAAGATTTTTCTAATAACAAGTTAGCTAAGTCCTATTTTATGATAAATAGAACGTCAGTAAATTATAAGCGTAATTTTTGTACAATTTTCCCCCACTCTACCCTAAACAATATTTCCGCTGTCCTCTCCATAGGGATCAGCAGTTACTACAGAACGCAACACATCCCCATCATGTCAGACAACCACCCCCGTCTCCTCAAGATCCACAACACTTCAATAACAGGCATGTATTTTTATTAATTTTCGCAGTAATTTTGCGATTTTTAAAATCCAGTAGTTTTTTGCCTGCTTCCGCCCTTATCCAAATCCTATAGAAAAAATAATAATTTTCAATGATCTATAATAAATCCCATGCCTATGTTATTCTTATTTTATTTTTAATGTTAGATTTTAATCAATACTTATGCCTCTTGGATCCTGAGCAGTAATTTTCTTCAGTGACAAAGTGTGGGCATTTTCCAACTCTGTTAGGGTTTACACCAAGTGGATTTACCAAAGCTGGTAGAAACTGATAAATATATTAAAAAAAAATAAACCAAATATTCTATTATTATACATTTTAGTTTACTAATGTAAGTTAAATGATTTATATTTAAAGCTTTCAGAATAACACCTAGGATGGATTGTTTCACAGAATTTGAACAATGCGTCAAATTTCAAAGTTAAACTTCAAGTTTTGTGAAAATTCTTTTCAAGTTCTGTCCTTATTTCATTCTAGGCTGTTTATTTTACAGTATTTGAATAATAACAGAACTTGAATATTAACGTTGAAATTTGATGAATTGTTCAAATTTTGTGAAACAAGTCGTACTTAGTCGTTTTAGAAGTTTTATTTTTGAAGCACTTTAGCATTGTTTCTACATCGCCAAATTGATCGTGCGATTTAAAAAATAATGATTTACCTTGAATAAATGCCATTATAACATTCTAATTAATATCTTAAATTATTTGGGAAAATGTACATACACATGACACAGAGGTGTCTTTTTTAACGCGTTAAATTAAAAAAATACTTCATTGCATTTGTAATAACTTGAAACATCCATATTCATTACTTTGCGAGTGCGTCAAAACGTCGAACACATAACATCCCTCATCTATTATGCATTCCTGTTTGTTAATTTATCCGAGTACACACCATCTTTCGTCCAACAATCGCGCAAAACAAATGTTGTGCATTATTTCAAATGAAAATATGACCCTATCATTCTTCGGTGCCCTCTGCCCCTCGCGTTGAATATTTTATTTGGGATGTCCATCCAATTAGTTAATTAACAAAAAATAACAAACACGGGCCAGAATAAATTCTACGGGGTTAATTAACACAACCTATGCATACACCTGTTCTCCTGTTCAATTCGCTTCTTTAATTTACGACAATGGTCAGCCGCCGTTGATTGATTGCAAGTGAGGTCATTATTATGGATAATATTATTATCATGTTGCATCATATCTTTTTGTTTTTAAAACGCGCATTTTAACTGCTGTTGTTTTCAGCTGTAGTTGAGTCGTTAATTTCGTAGTTTTTCCAACACTATATGCGAATGATGCATACACTCATATATGTACTAGGTTTTTGAATGCGTGACTATTAATGACAGACGTTATTGCATTATTAGTGCAAGACTCATCACAATTAAAATAGAGTAAGGTGTTTTTTGTTGGAGAATTTTAATCAATTTGGAGAAAAAAATAACCTCACAGGGATTTGTATATCATTTTATTTTACTGGTAACACAACCCACCTGTTTAAATGTTCCTGCTGTTGAGAGCTCCGTTGTAACTTACTGTTCTAGTCATGCATAGTTCACGAGAAAAGGAATACCTGGTAGTGAATTTAAACCACTAATAGATTCGTTGAAACACCAACATTTGTCTCATGCACTAAAAAAAGTGGTTGCAACGGACTCTCAGTAGTTTAGGAGAAAAGAGAGGTTACATCAGTTTTATCAGCTATATTCATATCTAGAGCTTTCCTTATACATTTTTTTTTTCAAATTATTATTTTTAATAACCAAATATTTTTTTAAAAATAGATGTCATTTTCATCGTATTTCATATTTATAATAATTTATTTTTGTTGTTTAAATAACTTGATTATCTTTTGTTAATTTAAAAATAAATAAATATATAATGTAATGTTTACATATTATAAAATAGTTTTTATATTTAATTTTATAAAATTAAAAAAAAAATAATATATTTAAGTAATTAATCACCTCTCTCTATAATATTTTGGTCTGTAGTTTTTTTTTAGTCATACTTGTTTGTTTCTTTTGTTATTTCATGTTCTTATTATCCTGACGAAGAAACCATCGGTTTCGAAACATGTCGGTATATAGTATATAGTGGTATAAACAAAGTTAGTTGTTTAATTTAATTTAATATCTTTATTTATCCATTATATGTATAAGAAAATGTTTATATCATCATAATTGAAATAATTAAACCTTTGAAATAAATAGAAATAATGCATTGTTTTTAACATTAAGACTAATTTGATTGTCAGGTTCTTCGAACGGCCACAGTCCCGTCCTCAACCTGTCGAAGAGTGGTGGCGGCGGAGGGGGGACAGCGCCCGGGGCGCCTGGATCCCCGACGCGCAGTGACGCCTCGACGCCACCGCCGAGCGCGCCCGACGCCCGGGACCTCAGCGAGCGAGACAACCTCAGCGAGGATAACAACAGCGACATGGAGGACCACGAGGACAAGGACGACCACGATGGTCGGTATCACGGTAAAATACTCCTTTAACTAGATTCATAACTAAACACTTTTAAATATCGAATTGAGCAACAGCCATGTTAAGTTACTCAAGAGGACACTTCGCCTCATCAACGCGGCTAAATGTGAGCCTAAATTGTGTCGAATATTTTCATGGATTAATCTCAGCTAAGAACGGGTTATTTGACTGATTTTAAACAATTCGTTTAATTTCGAAGTTAATTTTCAAGCTCAGTAAAAGTCCTACCCGAGTAATGTGATGAAACTTTTTACTTTGAAATTTGATGAATTATTCAAATTCTCTGAAAAAAACACCCGTCTTAAGTTTTTGTTATCAAAGTGTTATTTTAGTTTTTTTAAAGTCCACCGAATTTACAGAGAAGCCAAAATAGTCTTTTTTTAACACATTTTTTCTCAAATTTCATTAGTGAATTTCTGACTAAACCTAACTATTGAGTCACTCTGATAATGATCATGAACAACTAAAACAGAATTTTGCTATTTTACACCCATTTATTTTCTCACCAAGGACTGTTTTAACCATGAAATAAGGGTTTCATTCTGATCCTTAACCTTTAAATTAGCTAAATAATTTTTTCATGTACATTTTCCTAGATATCTTTACAAAATCATGTTCCATTGCCATGAAATTGAGTCACGTAGAAGCGGGGCTGCCTATACCAAGATAATACAGAATTTAGTCCACATTAAATTCACCCAGTATGCAGGAACATTCATTAAAGCTTGGCTCGTGTAGCGAGTAACAGGAGATCGAGCTGGACTAAAGGTTAGAAGGTTAAAAATGAGCCCATACCCCTTACTTGCTTACCTGCTTTAAATCGGATTTGAATTAAGAAAAAACAACCACGAGACATATTAATATACCAAGTTCTGTATTTTTTTTTTTAGTATTTTACTAGTCCAAAACGTGTGGCCGATAGTTGCTATTGTTGTCCCGGCAGATGGCATTTGATAGAAAAGAAACCCGAAGCATTTTTGTATGTGAAAATTGGGCATAGAATATATCTAAACGCGTTACTCAGCAATCTTCTAACAGTACCTATCTATTTTTTTTGTGAACTTCAAAGACAATTTTCATTATAGAAATATTTTAAGATTTTAGATTAATGTTAAAAGACAACTTGTTACTGCATGTCTTGTGGTAGTAGGAATAAAACATTTGTGCCTTTTTAAGGAGGCCTCGTAGTTTTTAGGCTTAGTAGCTCTTTTGCCTTCAATAAAATTGTTAATTTAAAATCGTAGGTACCGTTTCATTTAAAAAAATCGCTTTGTAATTCGGTTGGCAGAATGGAAAAATTAATTTAAAGGCAGTATTAAATACTACTGTACTAAAAAAATAATAATATGCGTCCTAGTTGTGACTGTGTATTTATAAACCTAAGCAATACCTTTTACCTGACTTCACAGATTATTTAAAATATTACAAACATTCTAACTACAATAATGGAATTTCACTATTGATTGAAACTTTTTGACTTTTTCCATTGTAAATTGAAACACATTATATTAAAATACGGATTGAATACCCAAACATGTTAAACATTACCTTGGAAGGCCAAGTAGGGAGTAACTCCTGGCTACATATTTGCTCTCTGTGTGCCCTATCGTAATTCCATATCATATTCGCTATTAGAGCGAAGCACGTCGCTGAATAATGGCCCCACCAACAATCTATATAATAATATATAAATAAATAATTTTACCCGTTGAGCGGAATAATAATTGTAAGGTGAATTCGCTTTTAACACAGGCCCTCACTCCGCGAGAACTGAAAATAATCATAGAGTGTTATCAAAGCCTTTTATCGAAACATTTTACGCATTAACACTGCTTACTGACCTCCATATCATAGCGATAAGTTCCTCGGCGTTGGTCACATAAGTCGCAGGTTCGATGCTGCAGAATAAAATACAGCTTTTTACGAGCATTATGTAAATAAAATAGTTTTTAGCATACTGTCTTTACCTGCATAAAGTAACCAGAGCAGGCAATAGCCAGGTACTTCTTAACTTTCTTCGTCTTCTTCTCCTTCCTTCTCCTTCTCATCTACTTCCTAGTCTCACAACATACTTAAACAATGAAAAGCCAGCAGAAAATAGCAAAAAATCCTCAGAATAGGTACCATTAGAGAGGCTACATTCGTAAAATAAAAAGTGTAATCGAAAGTGTTTTGGCGTTTTTGGGTTTTGTCGTTTACATATAATATACTATATATAATATCTATGGAATGTGGAATGGGAGCCGTAGCTCTACAGGTACAGTTGAACCCCTTGAGTTTGTTACAATATCACACAAATAAAAATATGCATTTCCATATAATATAACCATTTGTGTTAATCTAAGCAGCAAAGATGAAAAAAAGATAAATTAATAAACGTTTTAATTTAAAGGAATAAAAAGGCATTCAAAGTCATCTCGGTGATGTACCTTGATGGGCATAATTGCAACCTTAGGAAGTAATTGAAAGTGTCTTCAATACATCAATGTTGCAAAAACAATGCAGCGCCTTGGCATTTGCAGCAATTGTGCGAAGAGTGATATGTTACCATTCACATCTGACTCTGGAAGGGGCGCCATATCTCCGGAGTCCCTCGGAGTCAGTCAGAGTCAGGGAAGTCAGTCGGAGTCAAGAGTCACAGAACACGTCAGAGGAGTAATTAACTTGACATTCTCAGCGGTAACGAAGATTCGCTTTAATAGGCCTACGCGAGATAAAGCATTATTTTACGCCTCGAGATGCTTAAATAAAGTGCAAGTGATATTAAATTTCTGTTATACAATGTTTTAACGCGATGAATGTAAAATAAGATGACTGATGCCATCTTAAAACTAACGCGATGAAATGCAATAAAAATAAATCTTTTTGTCAAATAATCATAAAATGTTTCGCTGTTGCGGGAATATCTATGAACTTAATAGCTTTGGACAGATTTCCTACAATAGTAAATATCTGCAAATAAAATTGACGTCGGTACAAAGCTGTAGCGAGAGATTTCATACATTATTAGTAAAATTTCAAGATTATGTATAATTCTATATGATATCTTTTTTATAACATTCAAAACAAAGTTATGAATCAAACATATGATAGGTATTCTCACGAACCCCAAAAATTACTTAAAAAAAATGAAATAGTCACTTTATCGTCATGTCGGGTTTGTCAATACAAAAAAACTGTTTACAATACAAAGAAAAGATTTTAAGTGCTTTAGAAAGGATAGATTTCGGACAATATTTATCACAAAAAAACATATTTTTAATTATTTCTAAAGAATATCAAAATGAAGGAATACTATTGCTCCTTCAAATTTCAATAACTGTGTTTTCACCACTAAATTTTATTAATAAAAATCCACACGCTCCGAAACCGATGGTTTCTTCGTCAGGATTATAATACAAAAAATAAAAATAATAAAAAAACAAACAACTATAGACTAATAAGAACGGATAGACAAAAATATTGAAGAGAGTGGTGAGTAATTACTTTAAAATATCATAAAAAACAATAATATAAAATGAAATTTAAAAATTATTTAAGAATATGTAAATATTACATTATAATAAAAGAATAAAAAATAAAACAGATAATCAGATTGTTTAAACAACAAAAATAAATTATTAATATGAAAAAAAATTCTACTTTAAAAAAAAAATGAATAGTGGTGAAAACACAGTTATTTGTTTCATTTTATAAATAATATTGCTTTTAATTCGTAATATTTCAACAAGAACGCATAAATATTAAAAATTACAGAATGATTCTTTAATCTGACAATGCTCGCATACAGGTATTGCCGGAGCAACGCGTGTTCACTGCATATAATACCGCTGATATATGGAACTTGAGTTCAAAAGTCATAGCCCGGTACGAAGCGGCTACACCGGGCATTAAAATTGATCGCACGTATAATTGTATTCACGCATTGGCGGATAAATCGAAGGGAATCAAAGGATTTTTAAAAACCCTTATTAATATACCAATCATTAATGATGTTAATGATGATCTTCACGTTGATGATTTTTGATCCTCAATCACTCAAAGGGTTCATTAGTCAGGACTTGCAATTAATAATTTTTCGTAATCATAACGGCGTTTAAAGTATGCATATTTTCATAGGATAACAATGCAACTCCAAAAATCGGACGTATTATACGTTAGGGTAAAAAGCTTAATATTATTTTTAAACAAGTAAAAATAGATTTTCTGTACAAACGCAGCGAAAGGAAATATAGACGCAGACATAATTTAAAACAAAACGTGTACAAAATTACTTAGTACCTTAATGTAGTATTTTTTTCCGAAAGACTTTTTCTGCATTCGTACGTAATTGATGTGTTGGTGTCCGAACTAGTCGCTTTTGAACACTTAACTGTTTTTTAAATGATTATCTTGGATTCTCGTTTAAATTTAGAATGGTTTATTTTTTAAAAGTTCTACTGCAGAGATGTAACAATTAATTTAAACAGAGCATACTTATTTTGTGGCACTAATTTAATTCAAAATTATATCCGATTAGTTTTAACCACCTGCATTGTTTAAACCTCAACGCATCAGGGTTAACAGTCATAAAGACGTAATGGGAGAAGGACTGGGGGAGGGTGGGGTAAAGAAAGGGGGGGTGGGTTTTACAAATTTAATGATCCTCTGCTAAATTTTGTTTCCATTACAGACTCCCCCCTCTCTCCTCCTCATTCCTTTTCCCACTTTTTCTTTAAGTCTATATGTGTAATTTAGTAAACCCCTGATGAGATGAGCATTGCTTACGCAACATGTCGGTAGTATCTGAATAATAAAAATGGTTAAACTAGGTGATTATATTTGATATTTTTTTTATATTTTAAAGCCAAAATCAACCTATTCTTAGTATTTATCCACTTTTATATCCATTTATTAGCTAAGAAATTGCTACCAAAAATAAATCTTACTAATATTATAAACGCGAAAGTTTGTATGGATGTATGTATGTTTATTACTCTTTCACGCAAAAACCACTGAATGGACTTTAATGGAACTTTACAATAATATAGCTCATATATCAGAATAACATATAGGCTATAATTTATACCCAAAGCGTGCTATTTTCCATGTATTACAAATAATAATTATTGTTTAATAGAAAATGTCAAAATTTGAAAATGACATTTTGAAAAACAATGATTGTAAAACCAAAATTCTATTTTAGAAAATATTTAAATTGGTGAATTTATTTGAAGTACTCACCCTTAAATGGAATCAAGAATTATAGATATTTTAAAAAAATAGCTTAAGAATTTTGGTATATACATAGACGGGACCTACGAAAAGAAAATAGGCTAATCGAAGTACTAATCCTGCGCAGACGAAGTTTGCACTACGGACCACGTACAAAATATAACGTATAAATATATTTTCGCTGCAGCTTGATTACAAATGTTTTCATTGTGTGGTTATTCTCTCAGTACAATACCGACTGTTGGCCGTTTATTAATGCATCGATGTTTACGACTTTTAGGAGCTACAGAAGAAGCGTTTTCCATTCGCTTCGCAAGACAACAATTAAACACTGATTCGTGTGCAATCAATTTAATGTGGTACCCCTGATTGGCTTTGCCTGGAAGTTGAAAACCATTCCAAAAGTCGGTATAAAGATACTTCAACTCTTTCAGGGTTACGCCACACATAAAACACTTTAAAAGAGCTTCGTGAAGTAGGTGATGTTTTTAGAGGAAATATAATAATTTAAAAAAATTATAAACACTTAGTTTTTTCACTTTTATTGTTTAAAAAACCAACATGTTAAACATACCTACGTTATTATTCTTGAGGAATTTATGGAAATAAATGATAAAACCCTTGTTTTACTGCACGGCGTTGCTTCATTATTTTTCTATTTTCGTTTCTTTTGAACGAAACTTTCTTTTCGTTTCTCTCATTTTTTTGGGAATGGATATTTTAATCCTTCAGGCTAATTTGTTCAATTTTGAGAATCACAGAAATTGTGTTGTCACCCTTACTGTCATGGTGAAAAATATGATCAAAGTCCTAAACGGTCTTAGATAGGAAAAACGGCTTTATATTTTACTTTTAAAACCACACAAAAATTAAAACGTACACCTTTATGGAACCAAAGTTTCATACCGCAATTTAAAAAAAAAACTATGAATTTTTTATTAATTATTATTACATTTTTACATTAATCGACAAAAAAGTGGTGTAATATTAACGTCTATAATACATTTATCTAATGAAATGTTAAGGTGTTTTTTTATTTTATTTCGTTATCAGTAATTTTAGTTATGAAGAAATGAGGTGAGCCATCTTTAAATCTTATTTTTATTTGAATTAAAAAATATTATATATCAAAAGGTATATGTTTATTTTTATGAATACAATTTAAAAGCGTATTTCATCACCTTTCAAAAAGAGGTTTATGTTTGCGGATGCGTTCAGAAATATTTTATTTATTTAATATGCCAGAGGCCTGAAGAGAGCTCAATGGCTCAAGATTCGAACATAAAATAGTTACGTTAAATCAGAAATTCAAGAATTCTTTATATTCTTATTTACTTATCCATTGGAGCGATTTAGGTCCAAATTTAGACCGCTTTTATTTTTCTGCGATTGATATCGGTCCAAAATTGGACCACATTTAACAAACCTACAAATATGGGATAAACGGTGAAATCTCTGAGGATTCGTTAGTTTTAATCTGAGGTGTGTAAAACCAAATGTAGCAATCTCCAAAATGCTTTATTTTGAGAAAACCAAAAGTAACATGTTTTCAGTAATGCTCATGCATTTATAAGTTAATAATTTTATTCACAAAGGGAAACTTGGGCATAGAGAGCTGGTGTTTTAATTCCAAATAATTGCTTTTGTAGGTAAGTGAATAATTAAGAAATTTGCATTATAAGTTCATTTTTGAAAAAAAGTGGAGATTGTTGAATTTGATTCTTCACACATCAACTGCAGTAAACAGTGTAGATGTTTCCATATTAATATTTTGAGGAATGATATTAATTAAATCGAATGGCCAAATCAAAAACTGAACATCAATCGCTGCAGTGAGATATCACTTTAATGAATTTTATTTTAATTATTTCTGAATTATGTTTTTACTTTTGAGCAACCTAACCATAGGGAATAATTAAATACTCGAACCCTTCAGCCGCAAGCTCACGCATTTCTGTATTTATATTATGAACAAATCGTTACTGCAAAACAAACAGTCGTTAAGCCTTAAACCAATCGGCAGATAAATCGAAATCCCATACATCGCGAGATCCCCGGTTGGTTCACATACAGTCTCTTATCCTGCCCGCACCGGGTCTTGTTCATTGTTTTTTGATCTCGAGCAATAAATAATGAAGGAGCCCTGTTAGCGAGGAGTATTGGCTCCGATGAAAACATCGTTTTATAATGCACCACCACGCAATATCCATGTAATACGCGGTGCTGCAAATGATATAAGTTTCGTGTGTTTAATGCTTCATAAATCTCGTCAAAGGTCGTGTTTTCATTAAGGTTCACAGCGCTCAGTCGAAGTGTTGGGTCTCGACCTTAGCGTCTCAAAGTTCAACAAGTAGGTGCTGTATTTACCTATTTTAATTTACAAATAATTATATCACTGTTTATATCGCCAAAAATAATAACTAATTAGAATTAATAATAATTAATAATTAATTCACATTATATCAGGATGTTCTATATTAGCGCCGTCTGAGTATACATTTAGGCACAATCAGGTTTTAAAAATAATTCACCAAAGTTTGGTAATTAAACATAACTTGATTGACTGTCATAGTATAGTACCATATTATGAATACGAACCAAATTCATTTTTAGAAAATAATTTCTTTAAAATTTACTATGATAAAACTATACTAACAGACAGACCAATTGGTCATAATAGACCTGATATAGTTTTACATGACAAAATTTAAAAAAATAACTTATATTATTGATGTAGCTATTCCAAATTCCTGTAATATTCAAAAATCTGTTTCTGAAAAAATAAGAAAGTATACAGATTTAGGAAATGAAATTAAAAGAATTTGGCATTCTCAGACTATAAAAATATTACCTTTTGTTATTTCGGCTACTGGCATTATACCTAGCTCTCTTATTAAAAATTTAGGCATATTAGATTTATCAAAGAATTTGTACATAAAAATGCAAAAATCAGTCATTTTAAATACATGTAGAATTACGAAAGATTTTTTAAATATTTATATTGAGGGATCAGTAGGATTTATCGGTCAAATTAGGAATTCCACAGAGCCGAACCCTCTGATATGAAAATATCTGGAGACGGTGAATTATATTCCCATTTAATAGTTTGGTAGATTAACCTGTTGTTCTTGTATTGTTTTGTATTAATTATACTTATATAGTACACTTGCATAACGTGGATTTACTAGATGATCATTTATATGGAAAAGTGTATGAAAGGGTTTAGTTTTTCCTATGGGAAAAACTAAACCCGTTCTTGTAAATCTGGTGAATAAAAATTTTTTTTTTTTTTTAATGTCTTCAACAGATGGGATTCTTATTTTTTAATCGTCTAATTCTAATATTTTTTTAAACTACGGGCTTAAATTGTGGACAATTCTTTGTGTTACACAGGAAATTAAAAAGCTAACTTAGTTAGGCTTTTTGTTGCAATAATAATGAAGAATAACATAATTTCGGATATTATGCAACCAGAGTACCTGCCAGGTTGATGTTCATTGGACTCGTGTAATAAAATTAAAATTAGTAGGAATTTCAATTGGGACATTCTAGGAAACCTTAAAAGCATAAGTACTAAAATATTTACCTAAAATGTGTTACATCATATTCAAATTCTTTTCAAATAAAAAAAAATATATATACATGATTATAATGCTAGATAGCACAGGCTTATTCTACCATAGAACAAGATCCCAGATTAGAAGTGCCAGAAATCACCTAAATAATACAAACGTAGGGATGCGGGTATGGATACCGCCGCCCCGGGAACCATTTATTGAATAACCAACACCTCTGCCACGGGTCACTCCAAGTGGTTCGCTACGTTTGGTGACTTAGCAAGGGTACCCGGGTTCAAGGAGTTAGGAATGTCCAGGACTTGGCGGCGGATGCGTCTGCCCACCATCGCCTGGCAGGCCGGATCGGGAGGGACTGGTTGTGGGACACCTTTTGATCTCTCCAGCCAGACCGTTTCGACTTATCGCCTTGCACCACAGTGGGAGGGATGGCTTCAGACGTCCATCACTCCTGTACATATTGATCCCCAGATTCCTACCCACCCCTCAAACCTTTTTCCTTCCCAGGACTTCCTCTCATTCCTTTCCCTTAAAAGACCCTCCACACAGCATATTCAAAGATGGCATAGGTCCTCACGTATTTTTTTTCCTCAAGGCTTCCTGTGTGGAGCCAATGTAAAAAAAAAACAAAAAAAAAATTATAAAATATTTTAATAGTCTCCCCGAAGAAGTAAAAAAATAACAGTTATTTTTATTATTAAAAATAGTCAATAAATTAAAAAAAAAAAAAAAACTAAACATTCGTAACATCATGAACAAAAGGAAGTAACTTCATTTCAAACCGTATCTATATATATATATTATTATTTTTATTTTATAACTTATAGGTACTTAAGATATAATATTTTATACTATATAATTTTATATTTTAATCCTACACAAAACTCAAGAGCTAGTTTTTGTTTTTTTTTTTTTGATAGACACTGGTTGAGGGAGTCGGACTCTCGACGCATCGCCTTGAATGATGGATTAAATTGCGAATAATATCAAGCTTAGCTAAGTCAAAATAGGCATTTAAGTATTTTATTTTTTAAAAACTCTATTTTTGTTCCAGATCTCAGCGACAACGAGCGCGACCTCCACAGCCCGTCTCCCTCGCAAGCCCTCAACTACTCGTCCCTGGGCGGGGGCGGCGGTTCCCTGGGCGGGCCGGGCCCCGGCGCCCTTCCCGGCGGGGCGGGGGCGGGCGCCCTTCCCGGAGGGGCGGGCCCCCTGGCGCCCGACTCGGTCTGCTCCACGGAGACCCTGCTGAGGAATATACAAGGTCTGCTAAAGGTGGCTGCTGATAATGCAAGACAGCAGGAGAGGCAAATCACTTACGAGAAGGGTGAGTTTATATTTTTTTAATGTTAGTTGTCTTAGATTCAAAACAACAAGACCCAGAATTATAGGAAGTTGGGACCTTACTATTTTCTTGAATAATGAAAATATTTATCCTAAAAATCATTAAGTTATACATATCGGCCTTCCGGCGATCGTTGATTGACCAACGTGACCACTGACATTTTACGAATTATTCAAGCCAAAAATAGCACTGATAAAAATACATTAATTTCAGCAATGAAGCAAAGGGCTGTAAAAAAAACAAACCCTTACTCTTGACTACTAAAAAACTATTGCTAATAAACTAATAACTTCCAATACAGAGTAACAAAGAAACAGGCCAAATGATCAACGGTGCATATTATCATGTCTGTGTAAAATATCGTTAAACAATAAAAAGGGTTGAACCAATTAAAAATATAGTGATACAAGATGCAACCGTTTATGGTTATAGCCTCAATGAAGGAATCAACAAGTTATAACTGCGGTGGTATGGCGATTGTGAGGTTATATTCCGCCCACCTGTCAATGACCCAAAACAGTTGTTGAGCACTTCTTTGGTTCAATTGAATCATTAATTTGATAAATTCATTGGTTACCAACTGTGAATTTTATTAAAAAAAACTCAAAGTTTAAAAATTTGAATGGGTAGAAAATTTAAAATAAAAATACCATTTGGAGATTGACGAAATGACTAAACGAATCGAAAGTAAAAAGTAGCTAGTGAATGAAATATTTTTTTACGTATTTACAGTGCGTTATGATTTTTTTAATGAATTCGTAAATTGACAATTTACAGGTAAAATATGATAATTGCAAGTAGTACAAAAATATATAAAACATGATTGCAAAGTGTAAAATAATCAGTAACTGTATATTTCTTCTCACTAGAAGAACCTGTGCTGAGGTGTTCGCAACTTTTAGGTAAAGTTTTAGTGAAAATAATAGCAATGTAGTTACAATGTAGTGAAAAGATAAGGATGCTGTGTGGAATGAACCTAATGGAAGTTAAGATGAAAATAATTGTAAATACTAATTACTGTAGGATATACATATTTAAAACGAAACGCTTTAACTGAGAGAGAGTGGGAAAACAAATATAAAAGTTATAGTAGACGATTTTCCCTGTTAATAAAAAAGAATTTACGCAGATATTTCTTATTTTTTTTATTTATTTATTAAAGGCATAAAGGGCTTTTACATGTCGGTACAGTACACTTGTTACATTTTGTTGGTAGTAAAAAATACAAAAAACACAAGTCATAAAAATTAAGAACAAAAACTGGAAAATACAGCGATTAAATAGCTTTACAAATATACAAGATTAGTTTTTTTTTTTTTTTTTTTTTTTTTTTTTTTTTTTTTTATTACAGAAAAACAGATTTTTTTTCATGTTAACAATATACCTGCAAAGCTACTGCAAGTAGCTTGTCTGCAGGAAAACAGTGTGAACAAAACATTGTACAATTTAAATGTCTCAAGTATAATACAATAAGAAAAAAATTGCAATTTAATAAAATACATAATAAAAACATAAATAAGTATAAAAAATAATAGAATACTAAGTCTAAGAGGTACAGTCATTCAATACAGAAAATCTGATTCCAATAGCCATGTTTTTAACAATAGCGCAAATTTAGGTGTCGAGTAACATTTTTTCAAATCATATGGCAGCATATTAAATATAAGTGGTACAATGTATTCAAAAGTTCTCTGGCCATGTTTATTAGAAAATCTAGGTACTATCAACCCTTCATTTTGTGTAAGCCTAGTATTGTACACGTGATCCACCATTGTTTTGTATGGGCTATCTAAGATATGTTGCATACAAATTTTATGCCAAAAAAGAGCTCTAATAGGTAAAACATTTATGGATTTATACATTATTGTGATATTTTGCCGCTGGTCATACACTGCTTTGCTGACAAGTAATTTGACCATGGCGTTTTGAATTGACTGTACATGTTGGATGTTTGTCTTACATGAGTGCCCCCAAGAAGTTATACCATATCTCACATTAGATTCAGCCAGGGACAAATATATTAATTTCATTGTTTTGATGGGCACATAATATTTAAGTTTATACAGTTTGCCTACGATCGCTCGAAGGCGCTTACATAGCTTAACAATATGTATATCCCATTTCATATTACAATCCACCGTTACCCCTAAGTAGACATACTCTTTGACAAGGTCAATACTTCCACAGGCACAGGGTTGTATACAATTATTATGTATGCAGTCAAAGTTATGCGATACTATTGAAGGTGTGATTGTATATCTGGCATGAGGCGATTTTATGTGCATTAATTTTGTTTTTTGTGCATTTATAACTAATCCATAGTCGTGAGACCATTTTTGTAATAATATGAAATCCAGTTGAGGAATAGTGTTGGAATAAATATTTTACATGATCCACAAAACTCGCCAAGTTGATATTATATATGTCAACATCACCTAAGGATTGATTTCCCGTAGTGTGAAATCGTTGTATCGGAGAGTTGGCAATGTAGTTACGCTTATGAATGCTGCAGTAGAATAGTGTATTTTGTCGTGTGGTTACTGTGGGTATTCGTAAGTTTTTGAGTTCTAGGAGTTCGGAACAGTCGAATTTAGAGTTTAGTATTTTTAATAAAAAGGTTAAGTCGTTTATTTTACGTTTTCTAATTTTCAAATATTTAATGAGGCATTATATTTTAAGTCTTCTAGTGGGATGTTTAATTGAAAATTTATAAAACGCAGAATATTTTTTTGTATTTGCTAAATGTTATTAATGTGAATTTTGCAATAAAACTTCTTTTTTTTCTTCTTCTTTAAAATTAGGCTTCTAACTAAATACATGGATAATAGTTTAATAGCTTCTAAGGAATTAAAGTCATGAGACATGACCATAATATGCGCGTTATTACAAGGAGTCATTCAAAACGTTCGACAAATTTGATAAAATGTTGCTGGGTTTTAAGGGCACTAAAAACGAAGAGGATATATTTTTTTAAAGATTTTACTGTCTGCTTTAGATGGTAATTCGAGAGAAACTATGTGAATCAGTAGATATATACTATAGGGTTCCTGCAGGTTTACAGGGTGCCCTGGACTATGCACAAAATAAGGCGTACAAATGACATACAAACTGTTTCACACCAATATTTCAACACATATTTCATACCAAATATATAACTTCGAAAAAATTCAGTTATATTAAAAAAAAAATTTAAGTGTAGTTTCTCATCCTCTTTTTCAATATTACGATTATAATGATACATTTCTACGGCCCATTTTTGGCACATTCAAGTGAATTTTACCCCAGTTAGCGTACCTAAACTTTCATTTGCATTAATTATTGTAAAAATCATTTCAGGGATGTTCTTCTTGCTATTTTCAATAGTGAACATTTCCAAGTAGTTAAAAAACTATTTTACAGCTTATTTTGTATATTAATATTACAAAAACCTGCCAACGAGGTACCTGCAGACTATTTATTTATTTATTTCAATTTATTTCACCTCTTACACACAACAATTTTACATTTTAATCATTGTTTAACAATAGAATAACTAAATAAAAACAAAAATATAATATAAAGGTATAACAAAAAGGTGAAAACATAATTTTTTTGGTTTCTACACCAATTAAGAGAACTGGCTCTTGAGCTTGGTGTAGGAGTTATGTAAGAATATACAATTTTTAGTCCATAATTAATCTATCTTAAGGATATACTATACTTATACCTAGTTAAAATTTTAGGGTTCGAGTCCCAGTTGCGACCGTTATCTTTTATTTTTTAGTGTCTTGTTCTTTTTCATATTTTCGTTTAGATTATTAGTGTTATCTTCTTCAATGAAATCATATGTTTGTCTAAATTATTAGAAAAAACAGTTTCTTAAATTTCTTTCTTCATGCGAAAGCTTTTTGTGTGGGGAGTAAGGGACACCCTCTTCATCGCTGATGTGTGTACCTGCCGGCACCGCTGCATAGAGTCGTAAAAAGGCAGGAATTGAATAAAATGTTGCATTTTATTGTCGTATTTATCAATTGGTCGATAACAAGTGAAGGACGTGGGGTGATCTCGGTGTAAACATTAATTTACAGTCTGAATAAATATTTACTGCCGTTTGCGTATTATTTCGCCATACATTGTATGTTAATAGCACCTTCCTAACATATTATATCCTTCGGAGACTCTTTCGTCAAAATTGAACGTATTTTTAAGCGTTTTTCTGTATTATTTATGAACGTTAAAACTTTTTTTGCGTTATTAATTTTCTTTTTATAAGTTAAGATTATAACATCGAGTGTGGTCCCTTATGAATAAAATATATCCATAACCTTACTTTATTTTACGCACGGAGAAAAATGTTATTCGAAAAACGATCATTTTAATAGTAAAAATGATTAAAAACGGGACTGAAGTTCTTAAGAACAAATTAACAGGGTTTCAATGTTTATTGGCGGTAACATGTAATAATAATTTGTTGGTATACGTAATTTCGTACGTATACCAACAAATTATTCTTACATTTTCCCGCCAATAAACATTGAAACACTGTTAATTTGTTCGTAAGAACTTCAGTCCCGTTTTTAACCATTTTTATATTGTATTGCCTGTAAAATCTTATAATCTCTAAGAAAAGGTTTAATAATTACATTTTAAAGCTACGAATTTAATAAAAATCAGCTTTTGTCTTTGGCTTTAGATGTCTATCTCAAACGACTATTAATTATTATTTAACGTGAATAATAACAATAACAAGAGCTCCAATTGCTCCCAACCATCTGAAAGTTATCGGAAGGGGAAAGAGATGTGGTAGGGGAAGGTGGGGAAGTACCTGGCTATTCAGATCTGTTCACCAAGCACGGCTAAAGCCATTTCAAGCGACGTTTAAATTTTGAATGGTGGTCTTACACCACGGCGATATTGGGAGTATCTTCCCTCATAAATAGTATAGGAAAAGGCAATTTGAGTGCGTCGTATTAATTTCTGAAGAAACTTTGTGCCAACATTATTGAATTTTTTTATTGATAGATTAAACAGATGCAAATTAAAGTGGATACCAACGTACTAATATTCGATTAAAGATTGTTATGCACTGAATAACTAAAATATACATATTACATTACCTCCATCAGAATTTGTAATATTCATAAATTATAAATATCGGATTATTGATGTAGGTACGTATTTTCCATGAAATAAAATCGTCGACAGAATCCCCGCAGCAAACTGGCTTCATTTCGCAGCGTAGAGTTAAAATAAATATCCAAAGCATTTATTGAGATGAGGCAGGGAAGACAAGAATAATTCCTAGGCGAATATGGCATCGCAGCAACAAGGTAAATAGTACTAAGCGTTTAATTTCTAGATTGATGCACGCTCGGGTCGTGGTATGGCGAGATGCTGGGAAAAGGTACACAGACAATGGGATATTTAGTTAGTGATCTCTCTCTGCTGGCAACGTCATTTTACTTGGATCCGTTACAAACCGCAAGAGGAATTACATGGATTAATAAATAATACATCCTTCCTTTGGATACGTTATTAATTCTGCAGAGATTAAGCCACCATTACTCGATCGTTGATACTTTAACTAGAAAATACATCTTATTCATATTGCCCTATTCAATTCGAGTCGACGGAATGAATATAATAATAACCTCCTTTTGAAAGGAAGCTTGATGAGGACAATTAATAATTATTTTTAATTGATAAACTAATGTTTCAGACAAGATTTTAAGCAATAATTATTAGCCTGAAACATTCATCCATATTGAAAAAACCTCCCGAGAAAAGATACATGCCGCCGACGGGACTCGAACCCGCCACCTCTGATTGCCGGTCAGGAGCTCTATCCACTAAGCTACGGCGGCTTATCTCTTTTCCCGCCAAATTCACAATTAATTAATTAAAATAATATGTACTATATTTGCGGCGCGTTCCAGAGTGGAAGATACTCCCAGTATCGCCCTGGTGTAAAACCACCATTCAGAATTGAAACGTTGCTCCAAATGGCTTTAGCCGTATTTAGTGACTAGATCTGAAGAGCCAGGTACTTCCCCTACCTTCCTTTTACCCATCTCCTTCCCTTCCCCACTTACTTTCAGCCTCACAACATACCCCAATTGGGGATGCCATAGTCTCACTGGTTCCAAACGGGAACAGTTGGGAAGTTGGGACTCTTGTGAGGTATTAACTATAAAAATAAAAATAATAATTCAATATATACTAGTGCTTCATTCAACAATTACGGCTTATTACATGTTTTCACCTGCAAATAACCAACTTTATTTTTTATATGAGAAAGGCATTGTAAGTGCTAACTTTCCCACTAGGTGGTGTCGAGACCTATCATGTCTACATTTTATGGTGAAATACTTTAACTCGTTAAATTTTGATTATTTTTAATTGATAAACTAATATTTAAGACAAGATTTTATTCATAGGCGGGTAAGAGATAAATAGTTTTAGCTTAGTGGATAGAGCTCCTGACCGGCAATCAGAGGGGCGCGGGTTCGAGTCCCGTCGGCGGCATGTATCTTTTCTCGGGAGGTTTTTTAAATATGGATGAGTGTTTCAGGCTAATTTATTGCTTATAATAATTGTAGTTTTTGGTTTTGTCTGTAAGATTGATATTGACAGATAGGTAGGTACCTACTTAAAGCTATTGACTATTGACCTAGTTATTATTAGTTATAAATTCATATTCTGAAAGCCTAAGTTTAGCGTAGGTAGGTACTGGGCTGAAATCAGACATGCGCTAGTTGTACCATTCCGCCGTGGAGCACGTTATGGAAATTAAATGTGTCCTCGATTTGATTAGCGAAAACAATCGAAAAACGTTTCCTTTATGAACTATTTGTATGGCCGCATTCGGCGTTTAGCGTTTAGCGTTTCCCGCGCGGCAAGTGGTGGTGGCGGGCAATGTGGGCTTGCGGCCGTAGCACCTCCGAATGTTCCACATTCGACGTAATAGCGCGCGTAATGTCTGCTCTACACGACCGGCGAGAGACAGCGTACCAGCGCGCCGCAGCTCGTGCAAAACCCGTGGAAATCATGAAAATAAATAACATCGCGATATCAATTAAACAATTATCCTGTCCCGTACAAATCGCGCGTAATCACAGGTTATGCAGGTCATAACTCAAGCGGGCGAGCCGGTCGCCTCCGAACCGAAACGTCTCGGGCAGTGTAGCGCGTCACGGCGCGTCTGCCATTCTGGCTCCGAGGAGATCCCGACTCGTTTCAATGACATGTTTCCGCGGATGATGTTTTCTTATGAAACGAGAAACGATGCTCCCCGTACCCGAGCCGCTTCCCCGGCAATCATTCCTCCGTGCTCACGCTCCTCGTAGATCTGTGGCGAGCCAAATCGGCGCTTGCACTCGGCGGTCGGCCAGTGGCCACGAGCTTTGATATTTCGATAGAGGCATTTACCATTTACCTGCACATTCATTGAATGCGAGTTGAACGATCATTTAACCCACGATTCTAACAAACGATTATTTTCAATTAGAGACGGAACCAATATTTCAACTTGGCAATCCGACGAGAAATTATTGACACGGCTATTTGAAACGACGGAGAACAATGCATTTCAGAACAGAGTTTTTCACGGAATCTGTCAGAAATCATCATGGAATGATTTCTTACGTTTCTTTGTCAATTTCAACGTAAAAACTCTGAAAAAACTGAATGCGGAAAAGGTGATATATAATAATGTAATTCAATGTCAAACTTTCTGAGAGGTAGATACTTTAATTTATTTATTATTTTAAACATTTGTAGAGAGTTAACAACTATTACATTGTGATATGCATAGATATTAACACTCCATATAAAATTGTTCACAGCATGCTTAAAATATGATTTAGTTGGTACTACGTGAAGATGCCAATAGTGAAATAGTCAGTATATAGAGAAAGAAAAAGATATAATAAAAAAGCAATTATATATTTTTTTGTTCAAAACTTTTATTTGCCCTGACATTAATTACACTAGCTTATTAAGCACTTGTTTTTTCATAGTTTTTTTTTAATATAAGAGGCTGCTTATTAAGATGTCTGTATCGTCACATTCTATGGCATCACACCATCTCCACATTCGTGACATTGGATTAAATAGGCAATATTGTTATTAAATAGCCCTAGATGAAATATTTTATGAAGTCTTAAATAACGTCTATTGGGAACTTTAATGTGAATATTACTTAGACAATGCGTGGTTTCAAGCATTTTGTGAATAATTTTATATAAACCTATTACCATATTATAAACAAAGGTCCTGCGAATAATTAATAATTTCCGTTACACAGATATGTTATTTTGAAAACTTTATTAATCTCCGTGCGTGATAACAAGGCAATAGTATGTAACTATCTAACTAATTGAAAGCTAATATTTAACATCATTTTTATTTTATCAGATTTTTTATAACTAGCCTTAAAGTATTTAGTTATGCACTGGTCTTAATTAGCTTATGAAAAAGTACGGTTTTAAGCATCAGCTGCCACTTTCACTGAGATTTCAATAAGATCTCACAAACCGGAGCAACTTATATATGTAGAATTGACTTAAGGTAACTTATATATTATTACTATGACAGTTTAATATTAACTATGACAGTTTATTATTAAAGTTTTTTATTCGAAATTTTTATACTACATTCTAATTTCTTAGGTCTCAGTTGGAATTCGCGTAATGTTTACTATACCAACTAATACTATCCTATTTTAGGCTTTCTTCTCAAAACAAGGGATATCTATATTAAAATTTCAAAATCACATAACGAGACTTTTTGAAATTGCATTTTAATTTGTGAATATTCCATTTTGAGTTTAATTGCCTCCAGATTGATTATTATCGAACCCATCAATACACCTTGACGGGAAATGATTTTGAATATTGTTATTTGAGACATTATCATAATTCGGCTAAAGCGGGGTGAGACGGAAGACGCTGCTAGATTGTCTTATCATCGCGTAAAAGAGAGACGAAGGTTGTTGGGTTATTATACCCCGGGGTTATCAGACATCGATACCTCTTGAAGAAGCAATAAGTTACGATTGCCGTCTTACTCTTTCCTCAATTCAGCCAGATTTTGTGGATAATATAAAACCTGTTACAGCGTTGAGAGTTTGCCAAAGTGGAATTATAATAAATTTTAACAAAATAATAATTTCATTTAAAACGTACTTTCTTTAGTTGTTTATATCGTATACACAATAACTATTCCTGAAACACCTACGTATTTATTATAGTACCATTTTTATATGTTTGAAACATAATGTAATAGATCACACTGAAGCAACAATTCATTAGAAGCATATTCAATCAGTATTAAACAGGTCTTTGATTAAATACCTCGAATTCAACAGTATTTGAAGAGGCACGTCTGCACGATTTTAATGGTATTTTTATATAAAACTTAAATTTCGATTTCAGGCCAAAATACGAAATAATAAAATATTCATTTTTTATTATCTAGTACGGATCTGTACTACTTTATTTATTTATATTTCAAATTATAAATATGTAGTCTTTTAAATCAATCGATTTTTCATGATTTTAGATGCAACTTTGGCAATTATTTGTAAGTTAATGTTAAGTACCTTTAATAGGCCGTTGGCCCACTGGTGGCCACCGATGAAAATTAAATTTATTTTAAATATTATTTGTTTACGAGTTTCTATTACAAAATCATATTATTAGTAAGAACAGTTATATAAACTACCAAAATCTGAAAGAATTGTTACTGTAAACTTATAAAATGCGACCAAAAAAATTCTGAAGTGACGTTTGATTTTTTTTGAAAAAAAACCGGGCCTGCCATAGGTTCAAAATTATTTTGCTCTACCCTAATATTTAAATCTAATGAAATATAAAATTTAAAAATATTGACCATTATAGAATTTTGATGTGCATAAATTTAAAATACAAATGACTGATTTAAGCTGGAACAAAAATTAAGCGTATATAAATTTTAAAATTTCTGTTAAAAAATCGCTTTTTTAAGACGTTCTTTTTTAGGTTTTATATTTTGTAATATTTGCATTAGCAAGATTATTTTTTTAAATAATTACCATTTACTCATAAACAATTATCAATGTTGCCTCTGAAATCATAAAAAATCAAATCAAAAGTATTTAGAAGAGCACGCACACACGCTTCTTAATAGGTATGAACATTCTATGTTTTAAATACAAAATATAGGAATTTAGATCCATCCCTTTAACCTCCCTTCCACCTTCCAATCCCCATAGGTTAATGTAACACTTTTCTTTGTTTACGAAAAATAGTTAAGTTACCTCAGCGAAAACTAATTATTTTTTAAGTGAACATATTTTGTCACACATTGTAAAATATTGTAACTGTTGGTTTTCAAAAAAAAAATACGAACAATTTGTTTGAAAGCATAAATAATTTTCGGATCGCAAAAATAAACGGTAAAATTATGATTAAAATTAAACATTAAATATTATCATAAAAAATGCAAAAAATATTAACATATTTATTGAAGCGGTTCGACGACTGTACAAAACCCAAAAAATGAGCTTTGAATGGATATAAAAAATATTGATAATTTATTTTGCTCCGAGGCATAATATGAAAAAATGCTCATTTTTCCTTTGGGGAGAAAAATGTACTGTAATAACACTCTAACAAATAACATTGTATTATATTATGTTCGTTTTTGTACATTTCCATACCGCGCCTCAAGCCTTCAAGGGGTTGTTTCTTAAAATAAAGAAAGGCGAACTTAATATCGTATTAAAATACAAAACACAAGGGCAATTACGGTTTGATTTCGATGAAATCGTTTTGGGCAGATATGCAAATCAAAGTTGTTTGACGGATTCGATTATTCCTGGAGATGAGAGGGAGGGAGATGACGAGATAAGTCTCAGGGCGGTGAGAGGCACAAGATCTTTAAGGTATTCTGATAAATAACTGAAGGGATAAAATTGCTGTTATTATTCATTAAAGGCATTATTCTCAGAACTGAATGAAAGAGCGCGTATTGCTTTCAGTGTAAATATTTTAACAGTTCTAACTTCAAATTAATATGAATTCCATATTGTTTGTAATTTTTTTGCTAATGCAATCCACAGACATGGTAGTAAATAACGCAGTAAAGTAAATATTAAATAATAAAGATGACCGGCGTAGTCCAGAGATAATGCTTTGGACTTCCATTCTGAAGGTCGCGGGTTCGAACCCGGCGTGAACAAATAAATTTTATTAGATTAATTTGTGTTATTTCACAATTAATTAATAATAATAATATACACTATATTTGCGGCACGTTCCAGAGTGGAAGATACTCTCAGTATCGCCCTGATGTAAGACCACCATTCAGAATTGAAACGTTGCTTAATAATGGCTCAAGCCGTGTTTAGTGACTAGATCTGAATAGCCAGGTACTTCCCGACCTTCCTATTTCCCATCTCCTTCCCTTCCCTCACAACATACCCCAACTGGGGATGCTATAGTCTCACTGGCTCCAGACGGGAGCAGTTGGGACTCTTGTAAGATGTTCTCTATAAAAAAAAATCTAAAAATATACATATAATTAAAATCTCTTACTAAGATTGTATAAATATAAAATATACATATACACGGTGTTAAAAGGCTTACATTAACCAGCGAGTCCTGAAATTATTTGAAGTAAAAAGAGTAAATGAAATTTTGGTCTCCGGTGACATTTTTTTCTTTTCAAAAACAAACAAAAAAATTACTGGTTACACAGTCGAGTAATCACCCAACCCCTTCCCGAACTTAAATGTCCAATAACTACTGATTTTGATTTCGTGTTTTAATTTTTTTTAAATCATCGGAGACCAAATTTTTTTACTCCAAACAACCTCAGGAATCGCTGGTTAAAGTAAGTCAGGTATGTCTGTTAATAGTGTGTATTAAAAATATTTAAAAACGTGCTTAGCTTACGATAATATTTTAATTCCTCATACTACCATCATAATAAGCTAAAATGTTGCTAGTGAAATGATGGAGGACCCGCGGTGTCCGGATGCGAAACCGATGCTTTGGATCACAATTTTTTTTTTAACTTTGCTTAAAAAATACTTTTTTTTAGAGGCTTACGAATTTTATCCTCTGCATTCGAGGTGTTTCTCATTCGACCGGATATCTTAAGAGGCATTTACTTGGTACGATTGCCTTTTGTTCTTTCCGTTTATCAGCCGCCATATAGAATGTTAGCGGTGAAGAGTACCACAGAAAGCTCTCTCGCGTGGTTTATGTCTCGGCTAAACCGGCGGCCACTTAGCCGGGACGCGAACACCTTATTGGCTTTCGATGTTTGATAAAATGCAAACAACACAATCCGAATGCATTCATATGTAAGCAGGACCCGATAAGACACCCGCCTATTGTTTTAGGTCATCGGCTTGCCCAATCACTTAGAGAAGACATAGTTTAGGCAGCGATTCTTCATTGATAAAAGTGATCGAAACGACTGATGCTCGATATAAAGGCCGTTACAGCTTTTCACAGGTTTTATGCACTTGGAGTGTAATGTTTAGAATCAGAGCTTTGTAACGAAAAGTTGTATGAAATAGCTATAACCGCGTTGAGAGATCATATCTGAATATCCAGGTACTTTATCAACACACAACATATATCCTTAGCACGGTACTGACAGGGAACAAATAAGAAATTGATATACGCTGGCATCACTGAAGGTATTTTCTATGAATTGACACTACGAAATGTCAAACGCCGAACAATTATGTAAAAATAATAATAATTTGGCAATGTTAAATTGAGATACTAACCTAAATATGCGTTTCGACACTAAAGAAGGTTAATTAATTAATGGGGTCTTTATCCAAATTTCAACCATTTGTGTTTCTCAAAGATCGAACATAATAAATAGTTTGCGTCTCATTATTTAAGTCTATGGTTCGTGTATATGACTTGTTTCATTTCTAACAGCTTTGTTAGTGCAATACGTTCATTAAATAAGCCAAAATTTTGCATAACGAACCAAAATAGGTCGCTTCTACGACTCGTTCTTGAGTTCCGATTGATTGTTTTCCGGACTGTGTGTTTCCCACTTCCTACAAAATAGGTCTCTTCAAGGCACATGTTCACTCTTCCTCTCCTCAAAAAGACCCCTCCACACAGCATCTTCAAAGATGATATAGGCTCTGAGGGAAATTATTATCCTAAGGGCCTCCTGTGTGGACTTAGTGTGAACAATAAAAAACCGTGCTCGTAAATATTGATAACTGATCATAGATGACGGATTTGGTCAATATAAAAGGATTTTATCGATCGACCACGCTGAGCGGAAAACACTGTTCTAATATATTCTTATGATACATTTACTTGTATGTTTTTAGAAACAGTAGTAGATATAGATAGGTACAATATATTATATTCCGGTTCCCTCTTGTGAGAATACTATTACTCTTGCGCATTCTCCATTCTTCTCCCTCTTGCGGCATATCCCTCCATCCTCCATCCTCCATCCTCCATCCTCACTGTCCTCTGTTTGTCCTGCATTATGTCACCGGGGCCCGTTCCCGCCGCAGAGCCCAGGACCGATAGCGATCTTCTATTTGCACCGTAAATGTGCCTCTATTTGGACAGCCGAGGTGGCGCTTTATCGGGAAGGGAGGCAAATAGTCACTTGTCATTTTTTCACTCCGTCAAATACAATCGTTATCTGCACACTCAGGGAGGGAGTGTTGTTTTGTTTCACCTAACTGCTTTTTCATACTCGCTGTGTACGGTGGAAGGTTTCTGATGACCTGGGCTTTATTATTCACGACGGCAATTTGCGTCGCGGAATGACTTGGAATGATTTTATATGTGGTATTGCGATTAGCAAAACGGTATTCACAATACCTAGCTTTTTGACACAGTAAAAAACACTATTATATAATATTGGATTTTTTTGTTTGGACTCAAAACCATAAGGAATGCTTCGAAAATTGTTTACAAACTCATCAGTTTTCAGTCACAAATACGAAAAATACCTAAATAACGTATAAAAATACGAACAAGCTACAATTCAAATGAGTAGACTTTTAATCAATTTAGTTGACCATTACGGATTGAAATTTTTTCACTATTTGCTAATGCTCATAGTTCTCTTTAGATTCCAATGAGTATGTAGAACTTAAGCGTTTATTTGAGTAGGCTTTTCATTTTGATCGCTCCGTTGTTTTTTTACGTTTGTTGACTTAATAGGGGTGCCTGAGTTCACGGAGTGAAGTTTATCTAGGTCTTGGAGGCACATTCTACTCACCTAGTGTTTTGCGGGTCGGATCGGCAGAGACTGGTTAAGGGAGATCTTTTTACCTCTCCAGCCTGACTATATCAATCCATCGCCTTGTATCGCAGAGGGAGGGATGGATACATACGTCTGTCACTCCTGGAAACATTGAACTCCAGATTCCAACCCACATTTTATACCTTTTTGTTTCCCATAAATTCCTCTCCTTCCTTTCCTTAAAAATACCATCCCCACAGCACCCCAAAAGCTGACATGGGCCCTGAGGGAAATTGTTTTCCTCAGGGCCTCCTGTGTGGAGCTGATTAAAAAAAAACAAAAAGGCAGAATCTTAGACAACCTTCTCAGGCAGATATATTTATTGGTAACCAACATTTGATTGATTTTATTAAGCTCTTATTATATTATATCTTTCTAAACTGATTCTCTTCAGATTTCAGTAACCAGTAGCCAAAACCTATTTCACTACACTAGAGTTTTCGAATCACTTAGGCAACATTTTCAGACTGATGTAATTTGGTGCGCAACAATCGCATTATTTGATTCATTATTATACCTCGCTATCATTTTTATCTGTGCTCTCCAAACACCATTACCACAATCAGTCATAAATGTTCATTCGCAGGTTACATTAGTACACTTTATCTTATTCTAATAACACTGCTCTCGAGGGTATCATGTAAAAGGCATTTACATTTATCAGCTGCGTGGAAAACACGCCACAATTAAAACTAGTATACGGATATATTGTAATCTCTCAAAGTGATATTTGAACACAACAAATAATGTAGTAAATGAACAAACAGATAAGATTCATAATTAAAAACGGAGAGGAGGGCTGTCAAAAAACATCGCGGAATATATTTTTTATGGTGTGTATTCGGAATACGCCGCGTCAGCTGAAAAATTAATTAATTGAACAACCTTTTTCATTATTCATACTCACTTTGCCGGAGAATTTCATCGGAATAATAAAACCACTCTGGGATTTCACTGTCTATAGAGACATTTTTTATACTTATATTTTGGGTATATCTACCTTTAATCTTTCGTTTAAATCAAATTGAAAAATAATTCATATTACTTCACACCCTTTAAAATATATTGTGTAAACAAAATACATAGAAGCATTTTTAACGATCTTCGCGATATTAAGATGATAGACTTCGCTTTTCGGCCCATACAAAAAGGACGCCCGGGAAAAAACACTTTTCTACATCGAAAATTGCACAAAATGAATATATTTTTTTTGTACTGCCTTCTAGAAGGTTAAAACTATGTCGGTATGTTTTCGAATTTTCGATGCGTTTCGTATTAACGTAAACATTCACTGTCTAACACATACGAGTTATCAAAAAATATTATTTAAGGAAAAAGTGCTGCTAACTCAACTCTCATAAAGAATTATAAAATTATAAAAAGCTACCGACGTAGCTTCTTCTTTCTAAAAAATGTATATTTTTTAAAATTTCAATTTCGTGAAAGTTTCGGTGTAGAAAAGTGTATTCTCCATAAACCCCTTTTCGAGCGATTTCTGTAGGTAAATTTGAGAGTTTACTGCAGTCGTCTCATTCTCACGTTTGACGGGTCGTGGCAAGGAGTGCATGGTCGGGGGGTGAAGCCATCGTTTTTGATAATAGTGATGGTACGACTATTTTTACACAATAATAGTGATGGGATTGATCTTTCTTTTTATTCGTGAGTTCTATTTAATTTCATAATAATGTATTTTAGATAATACATTTTTACAATACGTAATAAATATAATATATTTTTTCATACGACTGTTTTACAATATTACTCAAACTAATTCCTGTGAACACATAATGTTACTTACAAACTATATAAATAATGCTGAGTTAAACACAAAGAATAATGTGAAATATTTTAGGACTCTTGTGAAATCTAAACAAGCTTCCTCCGATATACCTAACAACATGTTTCGCGGAAACTTTTCTTTAAGTGATGGGCAACAAATTTGCAATCAAATGATTATTTGCAAGCAAAGCAAAGGCTTTAAATGGAAGAGTAGTAATTTAATATAAGATGTTAAAAAAAATATTTATAATGTTGTAATTACAATTTTCACAAATAAATATTAAAAAAAAACTTTTTTTGTCCTTTCTCAAACTAAAAACATTCCCACAAATAATGTAGATGTAGTCAGTTATAATATTTTGTAATATCTTTAAGATCTGAAAGTTTTTGTTGTGTACAGTTATTTTACATCACAAAACATCAAAATCACAATATATACCGCATACAACACGGATTATGTTTTCATTATTGTCGTTTGTAAAAAAAATTATATTTTCCATCCTCCTAATAGCTTATCCATACTTTAACCACCCGAGCGCTTTTTGCCCCATTATGGCACTATTTCCAATACCTCGGATTGCTTTGTCGCCAAAATGTGGCAAATTTTCAATTTTTTTTATTTTATTAAAACGACCTTATAATATAAAGTACATTCAAAATATAACAAAATAAATATTCTCTAGATTCTTTAAAATATTTTAAGGTTAAACATTTAATTATATTTTTTTATAAATCCTACAAATATGTTATAATAAACAAAAGATAGGGGAATTCATTGGCTACATAGAACTATAATCAGTTTGTATATTCTCGATATTCAAATTCGGAGGTATGTTTTTTTTATGTGGGCGGAAAAATTTCCTTTAGCAATCCGAGAAAAAATGTTTTATTTGCTCTGTCCCTCCAGTGGATACGGGATTTTATTAAAAATAAAATATTTGCAATACTTAGAAAACTCGGCCAACTTATCCAATATATATAGCCAATATTCATAGGTTCGAGTACCGAACAATAAACTTCGACTTAATAAATAAATATACCGTCAATCGTAAATCGAAAACAAACTTTATAGTATGAATAAGCTATTAGGAGGATGGTGAGAAACCCCCTCAGACAATTAGCGCAAATGAGGGGGTCGCAATCGTTATTCTAGTAGTTAATTTTTTTATAATATGTTTTATAAACTGATCGCTTGTTTTAAAATCCTCGAGCTACCATTTTGAAAAACTAACGGAATGTAAACCAAGTAAAACACTGTTTTTTGACCTGATTTTAGCGGATTACAACCTCGATACCTGATAAAACATAAAACATATACCTAAGTCTTTTGTGAAATTTTATGTTCTACAAAATTGGTGATCATAATTTTTCGCGAAAATGCACTGGAAAAGAGATAATCAAGAAAACAAAAAACTCGTAGTGCAATATACTTGTTTGTGCAAGTTTTTTTACAGCTTTATAGTCCAGTCATAGGAAGGAAACATATTGGAGCCACCCTGGTGCCAATTATAACAGAAGATCCACCAGAAGGTCCTTCTGAAAATGATATTTTGCCGCTGCACCAAGGATTTTGTAATTGGCAAATGTGGATGCCGAAAAGCATTGATGAACTGTTATGCAGTCTGCCTCCGCTGCCAAGGGAAATGCCTCAACTGCGTGCCTGTTGCCGAGGACGACGATGAAGACGACATTACTGAGGATAAAGATGCCACGAATGAACAACCATTGCCAGGACCTGGCCAGACGTCCAAAGAGGATGAAAACGTTAATCCATATAAAGTTCAGAGTGTAACATGATGTTATTGAGAACAGTGAGGTTTATGATTTGGTGTATTAATGTAACGAAATAGAATAAAATTATCATGAGACTTTTAATTTTAAACTATAATATAAAAATTTTCAAGTAACATGATTTTTGTTTACTTTATTTAATAACTGGAAGTGTGGTCAAACAAATTTTTAGGCAACGAACACATTTTGTGTGTCAATAGTAAGATAAAAAAAGCTTTTTTTCTGAAATTGACAACACTTAAAATTAAAATTATAAATTATAAATAAACTTAAAATTGCTGTAAATGTTGACTGGTTGGAGATTAATTTGCATGTGTATACATATATTCTGAATGGGAATTTAATTCTATACAATTTTTTGGGAGCGTATAACTCAAAAACGGCTGGGAATTTGAAAGTCACGCATAGAATAAAAGTTGAAGATAATTTTATGAGCTTTCATCTAATGGAAAAAAATATTACCCGCGAACCACCGTTTTCGAGATGTAAGCGGAAACCCGAAAATTGGGACCATTCCCCCCCTTCCCTTTCCCTCCTAGCTCGATAGCTGGACGTCAAGACTTTGGGTATGTTCACACCCTAAGCACCCTGATCAAGTTTCTGAAGGAATCACTTAGGTACCTGCTCACGCACTCCACACCTCCTTCCTTGACTGGATTATTACATATCAGTACTTTTGAGAGATAGAAGATAATAATAAATTAAAAATAATTGTAACAAATTTTAGGTTCCACGTATTTACATTTTTAGATTTGAGGCGGCACGAGCACGGGTGTGCAGGTCGAAAACTTGGATTTTACGTGAAGGAACCAGTTTATAAAACATATTAAAAAATTGGAACTACCGGAATAATTACCATCGCGGATCGCTAATTGCACTGATCTACAAAGACCAATGTCGGTGATTTATTACGATTACCCGCCGACCAAATGTGCAAATCATCACTAATCACCACCTTAGCTACCACAATGAAGTTATGATTTTTTTACATTAGCTCTACACAGGAGGCCCTGAGGAAAATAATTTCCCTCAGGGCCTATGTCATCTTTGGGGATGCTGTGATGCTGCAGAGGGTATTTTGAGGAAAGGAAGGAGAGCAAGTTCTGGGAAGGAAAAGGGTATGAGGGGTGGGTAGGAATCTGGGGGTCGGTTTCTCTAGGAATAACAAAAATGGAAATCCCAATGCGGTGCAAGGCGATGTTCTGGGAGAGACCGGCGGAGAGATCAAAGGTTTCCCTCAACCAGTCTCTCCTGATATGGCCTGTTACGTAATTGGTGGGTAGACGCATCCGCCGCCAAGACCCGGACGAACCTAACCACATGCACCCGGGCACCCCGGCTAAGTCACCAAACGTCGAGGGTGACTTAAACTTAAAGGGGTGACCTATCGCAGAGGTGTTGGTTATTCAATAAATGGTTCCCGGGGCGGCGGCACCTATATCCGCCGACCAAAATGAATAACATAATATAATAATAACATTTATAGTTTTGAATAACGCTGGAAATTATGATAAACAATACCTACATGAATTATCACTTATCTAGTTATTGCCGAACATTCACTAATTGATTATATTATCATATCAATGTGATTGAGGTATCACAAGTCAGGCGAGATCTAAATACTACGAAAACAAATAATAATTATACACACTTCCGAATTCTGAATAGTAGGTACCTACCTAGATGATTTGCTGCTAGGCGCTCGAAACGAGAATAATATGATATTCGGGGACCGGGGACAGAGTATCACGTGTTAGTCGAGTGTGCGAGCGTGCGAGGTATTCAGTATTGTTGTGTGCAGTTGTATGTGTAAGCTTCATCTGAGTGGGACAGAGTTAGGAACAATAAATACCTAAACTTTCGGCGTATGGCGTAAAGTCTATCCTCTTAACTTAGGTAGGTACTGTTAATATCGCGAATATGTTAATATTTTACAAACTCATATTAATATATAAGTTTGTAAAAGAAACATTTTTAGGCTGTAACACCATCCACCTTTTTTGTAGGCAATCTGTTGGCATTATGTACACTCAAATATTGAATTCTTATTTGCGAGAAAAATAATTAATATTATGAAGGTAGGTATAGTTGTTCACTTGAACTAATGGGTGGTCAACCACTCGGGTCTATCGCCTTTGTGTAGGTTAACGTGTCAGATTGATAAAAATTTTGTGTTGTTTCCGCTTTGCAATTAAAACTCAATAAACGAAATATTTCTAAACGTAGTCAAATACTAAAAACTGTTTGTGAAAGGTAATGAAATAAGCTTTCAAATGATTTTATTACAAATAAATTTTTAAATTTGTAAATATTAAAATTTTGAATGCAAACATCAAAACGTGTAAAAATGACACACCTGTGGTGATTAAATTCTCTTTACATAGAAAATACTTAGCGGGTACCAACATGTGTACGTGATCTTACAACTTTTGTTGCTGTTTTTATACCGACGAAGGGATGAATATCAACTTTTACTTGCGTTCTGAGTGAAAACTATTATTATTTTTATTTTTGAAACACTGTACAAAACGATTGAAAACATTATGATTACTCAAAATTGTTCAATTCATTCGTGCGTAATTAATTTGATATAATGACACACCTGTGGTGTTTTTATGTGAAAACGGTACTAAAACCACGGATAACGTAAAAAACCACTTATTTTATCATACAAATATATAATAAACATTTCTATCACCTCACTTTTTTACCATTGCAAAATATTTAATAAAAAATTTACTACATATGTTTAGCAAAAGGTCATGCAATTTGGTGGGTGAAACTGTATCTACAAAATAAGTATTATTTATCGATTTATATGGACAACTTTAAACAGAAGCGTGCTGTATTCTAGATATTCTCCTTTTCGTTTTAGAATTGTACTCGTAACTAGAACACCAACGAAGTTATAATGATTTCTGTGGGAATACAAAATAAGCTTATTGGACTTGACTGCTATGGTTATATTGTCGTTAAAACTAGCTTAGGGGTCTGATTGACAACTAGAATACCACAGAAGAGTCCCAAATGCTCTCAACCGTCTGGATCCAGTGAGACTGACATACCTGCTTAGGTTACGTTGTGAGGCCAACAGTAGTGGGGAAGGGAAATAGATGGGGGTGAGAATTGCGAGGAAGTACTTACCTGTCTATTCGGATTTAGTCACTAAATGCGACTAGAGCCATTTTCAAACAAAATTTCAAATTCTAAATGGTGTCCTTACACCAGGGCTTACTGAGAGTATATTCCACTGTCTAAGTTTTATAATATAGTATAACATATTATTATAATACATCATACAAGGGTATTAGTACATACCCAGCTTCTGCAAGTAGCGATCAACCTAACACAAAGTAGATACGAAAGTTTGCTTTATTGAGTTATTGTTGGGAGTTATTATTATCTTTAACATGAGTGTACTTTGTGGCAAAGATAATCATATCTGGTATTACTAGATACAGCTAGGTACCAGGTATCTGCTACCTACTTCAGGTAGTAAGTTCTACCTAATGATGCTTATAATTCACAATCCTGAACTATATAGTGGTTTTACTGATGTTTGTTTAAATTGTAAATCAATTAATTTCATGGTTAAAAATAACGCCAGGTTTCAGTATTATTCCTCCATAATCAAAGGATTATTTTCACTTTAACAACCTGCCTTTGTATTAAAAAATTGTCATAAATAATAGGTAATATGTAATATTATAACAATAATTTTAAAAAAAACCCTACGTACATCATTATGAGACAGTTGCTTCACAGAACTGAAACGATATGATGTCTTGAATATAACTTTTACAGAACTTGAAAATTAAATTCGGAATTTGTTTATTTGTTCAAATTTCGAAGTTAATTTTCAGGTTCTGTAAATGACCTATTCAAGTTCTGTTTTTATTATATTATGGGTCAGTTATTTTACGGATCTGAAACAATAATAACACTTGAATAGAACTTGAAAATTAACTTTGAATAAATTATTCAAATTCTGTTAAACAACTGGCCATTAATTTTCATGTTCTGTGAATGATCTATTTAAGTTCTGTTATTATTCAATTATGGGCCAGTTGTTTCACAGTTCTGAAATAATAATAGAACTTGAATAGAACTACAAAATTAATTTTGATGAATTGTAAAAATTCCGCGAAAAAACCAATTATTCTTATTATTAAAAAAAATACTTATTTATTAGTTTTCTATTATCATAAGTATATATCACATTATTTTAATACTCAAATGATTGTATTATTTGAACATAAATTGTCTCACCAAACATAAGAGCCAAGCCTCTTTAAGGTAAGGAAAAGCTATTGTGTTGTTTACTTTTGCATTGTGAAAACGTAATAAATGCTGCACAATCATTATAACATTTTAACAAAAAAAGTTTAAAAAGTATTAGATGTTTTTATGTTATTATTATTTTAAGCGTTTGTCTCCACGAGTCTACCATGGTCAAATAGCCTTCGGGGTTCAGATCTGAATTCATTAAATTATTGATGCGAAAAGAAATTAATCTTGTAATTTGGGAGGCATCATAACCCTGGAATGCGTGGAAGGATGGGGTGCGGAGGGTGGCTCCCTAGAGGCTTGGATAGGAAAGGGGTGGGTTAAGGGTTATTGTCTGTTTGACTGGGTGAACATATATTTATATCGTGACTACCGTTGCAATACGAAATTTTTGCCACTGGACGATGGGACTAATACGAGGTATCTAAGAATGCTTCGGTTTAAATCACCAACGAATTTGTGCATAATGATCGCCCGTTTCTGAGAATGATAAATACGATAAGCTTTTTCTCTTGGTATTACATTCATAGATTTTTTTTTTACTTTTCCAATTATATTCCAATTACTCAACTACCTACTTCAAATGGCATATGAAACCATAGCAAATTTCAAGTACTAATAGTTTTTTACTAGAGAAAACAAAGACGATCCTACAGCTTTTTATATAACTAATATAGCTTTAATTAAATTATAATATGCTCATACCGAGTTCCAAAAATTTGCACAACTAAGCTCTATTCTATAGGTACTTGTTCTCTGATTCATCGGTAAGTGGAATTAACAAGAACAACAGAATTCAATATAGTGAATAACTGTAACTACGGAAATCCTATCAACACGTGAACTTATTATGAAAATAGTGTAGTGGGTAACATTATTTACCTTTGTGAATCTTTCCTCTCAGGGTTGTTTTTGTTTCTTCGAGTCTACAACAACCCTTCACCCCTTGATCATGTGAAGTAGAAGAAGTAGTAGTAGGGGTTGTGCTCTAGTAACCCTTATATTGTTTTATTCTATAAGCTACAATAACAGTTGTGCCAGCGTCTTTTCTCTACTCCTTTTTGAGGGTGCATAAGTACAAGTAGTTTTGCTGATTCTGGTGTTTGGTGAATACAATGAAATTGAATTCATGTAGAATTTGAATTAAGAAGCCGCTACATATGCAAAACTCCAACCTTCTCTATAAGATCGCTATTCTTTAACTTTTTTTACAACGCTATTAATTTTTTTAAAACATTCTTTAAACTGTCGTATGTAAATATCGCGTTCCATAGTCAATATTTTTGTCAGAAAGTGTAGTAATTTTTTTGCCCTATTCTTATTAAAAAAATAAGCGGATAGGTAGGTCGTTTGTTTTTTATTGATATCAATCAATTTTGGAGGCGGATGCGGGTACCACCGGTCCGGAAACCATTTTTTGGATAACCAACCCCAATGCCATAGGTCACGCTAAGTGACTTAGCAGGAGTTCTTGGGGAGAGTTTCGCCCGGGCTTTGGCGGCAGATGAAAGATGATCCGGCCCACCACTATCTGCGTGGTAGGCCAGATCGGGAGAGACTTGTTTACAAAGAGAAAAGTTGGGCTATTTAGATGAAATGATGTCATTGAACATGTTATTGACAGTACTGGCCGAGAGATTGGAATGACTTTTAAGGATGCCGATCCCTTCTAAAATTGGTACCTACTTGATTTCGTAAAATACCCGTTTATGGGTAATTATAGTACAACTGGGCACCTACTTGATTTCGTAAAATACCCGTTTTTGACAGTCTTGCTCTTCCAACTTTTTGTTTGATGTTATTGTTTTGCCTTTTTACTGCCTTATGGTATAGGTATATATGGTACATACATACAATCCTAGATACTATAATTATGCATTAACAATAAAATGATTATTATAAAGAAAATGGTTAAAAAACTGTTAATATTGGCATCAACCTTTATTATGTCGGCTGGTAAAAAAATAAATATTTATACGCACAATGCGCTGATAGTATCAGTACAACTTGAATGTGTAACATGCCAATGATATTAATCTTTTACTTGCTCGTTATAAACAAAGTATGCAGTGTCCATTCCTTTGTTTAACAGCTTATTTAGCATTGTCGAGTATTGCACGACTTTCCTTGAGGAAATAAATTGAGACGAAAAAACCCGGGCAGCGCGAATATGGAGCCGTATCGACGAAAAAATCTCTCTCCATTAAATACTCTTTACATAGAAAATAATTAGCAGGTACCAACATGTGTACATGATATTACAACCTAGCTGTTTTTATACCGACGAAGGGATGAATATCAACTTTTAGTTGCGTTCTGAGTGAAAACTATTATAATTTTTATTTTTGGAAATGAAACACTATACGAAACTATTAAAAAATTTACACTTTTTAAAACTGTTCAATTCATGCGTGCGTAATTAATTTGATATATTTTGTTCGTTTCATTACACTATTGTACGTATTTAGATTTAATAATAATAATACGTTGTACGACTACTTTGAATTTTGCACCGCGTTCGACGGTAGATTACCCTGTCGATAGACCACTTTTTCTTTTATTTATTCATAATAAAAAAATATATTTACAAAGTTTTATTACATACTTTTCGACTGCCACACTCGCCATTGAGTTAAACACATTTAGTAATTATTTTGGGTACAATCGATTTGCAAGTAAGACACGGTTGGTTCAACAATAGCATGACAGTATACTAAACTTTAACAATGACTTTATGAGTTCACTCCCAAAGGAAACATAATTTTTCCCTTAACAGATCTTTTAATCTTTCACCAAAAGGGTTTCAACAAGTGTATTCACTCTGGGTTAGCTGAAATCATTCCAGTCCTGTCAGAGATTTACCTGAAGTTGCATCCGTATACGTCTGTATTATGGTAGTCGAAATTTGTTTATGTTATTATATACACATGTAAAACCAGTTATTTACAATTTAAAAGACATGAGACTATCTACTGTTTTAACTCATGATGCTCTAGAATCTGTGCTATTATATTTCTTGTACCATAATCTCCTAAAAATTGCACCCTCTTTTGTAGATCGAATGATTTTGTAGATTAGAAAAAATGCATAATATTTTAAGCCGATATAAAGTTGTTTAGTCAGGTTTATATTATTTTTTTAAAATATCATGTTAAATGTCATCAGAAACAATTTTCGGAACCACCTTATAATATTATTAGCAAGCCAGTGTTTATGCAAAGGTCCTTCGTTTGTCCAAGTTCTCCGGTTAGTTTGTTTAAGACCCGGTGAGATACTGCATCGCTCCATGATCTTATCGCCAGCGCAATCTGTGGCCGGCACTTATAAATAAAATAAAGTTATCGCAATGTTCCTGGACTATCTTATGAAATCTGCACCACGTGACCATTGTCTCATTAAAACGTTCCTCATTCACGAATCTGGAATAATCCGACGACCCCGGAGTTTCTGGTCGTTAAAGCATAAGTGAATAGGGACGATTGGATCCCCGTACACGGTACACTGCTCAATATTTATGGAAAAACACCTTTACAAAATGATTCGTTTTCTTAATTTTATATATCGTCCTTTCGGAAATAAATGTGATTTCATTGATATAATGAATGAAGTAGATTTGGTTTTTTATTGGCTGTATCATAAAATAAATAATTTGTGCAAAAAAATCTATTTTTGAACAAAATTTCACGCAACATGGTTTTAGATATTCTCATAGAATACTGCCTTCAGCTGGTGCAAATTTACGGCAACACTCTCGCAGGAAAATAACTACCTCAAAATAAATAAACTTAAGCGTTTGTGCGTCACGCTTGAATAAAATTTTAAATAAACCTTTGGATATTTTTTTTTTATTTGGTTATTATTAAAAATTTTCAATCAATTTGGTTTGGGTTTAAAATGATTTATAAAATAATTGGCTAAGATATTCTCCTTACAATTTATAAAAATCTCATCAAAACGTTTTTTATGCGTCAATAAAAAGAAGGAAGGATCTTTCATAATAAAACTGGAATATTTTTGCATACACGATCGTATAGAATTTTAAATCGGTAGCGTTTCTTTTTATTCCACCGCCCCAGATGAAAGCAAATGTTAGTCTCCGGTGGCAAATTGGAAAATATCCCTCAGCAATGAAGATTGTTTGCGACATTATCGTAAAAAGGACATATCTGGTTACGAGTATAAAAACGAAAAATTTCCCCTCCCCACTTCTTTAATCTGCATTCGGTGAATCTGGTAATCGCATTTGATATGCATATCATATGAATATTCTCGCAGCCTCTTACTACGGGAGCACCGGCATACCTAGCGGGTGGGATTTACCGCTGGGAAGGTGGGTGCGAGAAGAGCCACCCCGACCGCGGTGTACCCACAAACAAGATGATATTACGGGCCACCCTTAAGTGGCATAAATTAAATTGCTTTTTTCACGATAAACCTGAAATATTAAGACAAGTGTAAAAATTTCATTATCTTTTCACGCAATCCCGCAAAAAGGCTGTCGGCCTCACGAGTGCAATAAGATGCAATATTTTTTAAATTTATGTTACCTTTATAGCGGAAAAATTGTGGTTTTAATTAGTTTGTGTTTTATTTTGTTTCGCTAATAGAGAAAGTGCGCCATTACCGCTTCATGGGGTGACTTTTTTTAATTCGTTGGGTCAAAAATTTGATGGAAAGTGTACAGCTTTTAATTCATTTTTAACCACGTTGACACCCCTAATAAATTCCCTTGAAAACATTAACACTATTTTCAATGAATTAACCGGCATTTTATTTAGAAAACGAATTAAATTGTTTCTGTATTTATAAACCTTGTGCTGTATAAAAGGGTTGTGCTTTATTATTCACGGAATAATTTTCGAAACAAGAGATCTTACTTTTTTAATTCAAACTTTTTAGGTGAAAACTTCTTCATTTCTCTCGGAACATCTGCAGCATTTTCGCATCTCGGCAGCATCCCTAAATAAGCGGAAGCATAAAGCTCCGGCAAGCTCCGAGTATTGTGTTAAATATAAAATGAATCCGGCAAACCGCCGCGGCACCATTTAACTTTACTGTTATATTTTTCATTTTTAAACCGAAAAATTGTAATACTCACCGCTCTCTTTTATTATTATTCTCTTAGTTTCGTATGCAGGGTGATGACGCCAATTTCAGCCGAAAGCTGCGGAGGCTCTACAGCAGAGGTTCGCAAACTTTTTTGATGATGCGCGAATTAATTCAAATTCCACTTGCTCGCTTTTCACCGAAGCTCTCACATTATACGTCAAAAATCCTTCCAGGATTCACAGAAAATAATGTTTCATTGATTGATTATCTAAAGTTTTGGATTCTCACTGGTAAAATTATACAATTTATTCGGTACTTGATATCCTGAATGTGAATCTATTGACAAAACAAGGTCTCTTTGCAGTTCCTTCTCACTCTGAATGATTTTTTCTTGGCTTATCTATGGCAGTCCACCGAAATTCTTTACTATGGAAAATCTGGCAACCTTCTGAGAGATTTCTCAAAAAGCTCTGGAATAGTGTCTAGAATAAGTGTCTAACTCGGTTTCACAGTGCAACAACTCCAACGAGATATGTAGCACATTAGTGTAAAATGTAAACAAATAAGAACCTGTAAGTATTCTTAGGTCATTTGATATAAATTCTCCACTCCTAAAAAGTCCAAAATTTTTCAGAATATCAAAATAAATATCATCTCTTCTTTTGACACGAAACTTTTAATAAGTGTAATATCAATTACAATGGAGGGTAACATTAACAATGACGTAAAATCATGCAATGTCCAGTATTTTTAATATATTGTCCTGTGCTTGCCGAGTCGTATCTTCTCCAAACACAAACTTTTTGATAAAAGTGTGTTTATCATCATGAAATTTGATAATCAGTTTGCATTAAGATATTCGTATGTGACTACGTGAACCACAGATTGTGCATCCTTATCTCAGTCTGAAGCTGAGAATAATACTACCTACTTAGAGCCAGGACTAAGGGTAGGGGAACGGAGTAGGACGAATGATCCGCGGTTAGCTTAAGGGCAAAAATAGTATGCAAACTTTTGGAAGTAACTGCGTACAAGCGGAGGGTGGAATTTATTGTTTTGGGGGTAGTTTTTTTGTAAATCTTTTTGTACTATCAGGGAGGGGGATTAGCGAGGGAGCATCAAGACTAGCATAATGCTGAATGGAATGGCAATATATATATTTTTTAGAATTTCAAATAAATATTATTTATAATATCGCAATCGTTACTTTTTAATGTGTTAGGTTAGTACAGATTTTTATCCTTCATGATTAAAAAAAATATTATTTATCGTAAACAGCATTAATATATAAAACTCCATTTTAATTTTACTTCCCGCCAAGACCTAGACAGACCTCACCCCATAAACCCGGGCACCCCTGCTAAGTCACCCAAACGCAATGAACCACTTGGCGTGACTTATGGCAGAGGTGTTGGTAATCCAATACATGGATCCCAGGATAGCGCCACCATGCCCGCCTCAAAAATTGAAATGCCTTTTACTAATTAAGAATTATATCAACAAATTTGAAAAAGGTTTAGTAGTTGAAGACATTAATTCTTCACTCTATGTGTCTTTTCGTGATACTACAATATAGTTCTACGTAATATTGTTCAATGTTATTTTTATGATTTTTTCCCCGAAGTAAAAAATATTTAAAATATTTGAAGCATCCCTGTCGAGGGCACTGACTACCTTGTTATACATCCGAGTAGGCAAATGATACCACCCCCTCCCTGAATCTGCTCAGCGGTGAAATAAGGAGATTACTACATTATTATGCCTCTGCAACAATATGATTCGGGATTCCCCGGATTTAAAACGAATTTCTCCCGTTTGTCTTATAGCACGTTTATTTATTCACCATTACTTTTTTGCTCCCCGAAATTATGACACTGGGCTTATTTTGCAGGATAAAATGATAAACGTTATTTTCCGAGACATAAAAATAAATAAATTTTTCTTATTAAATCTAAAATTAGAAAATTTTATAGTTATCTAACTTTGATTATAGATATCTACCTATAATTAAAAAGTTATTGATTACTGAACTAGACACCTGAAACTATTTGTCCTTGCAGATTTATATTTCTTTTAAATCTCCTTCCTTTAAGATTTCGTTAGATTCGCGAAGCTTTGAATGTACTGGCCACATTTAATTTGATGAACAATTTAATCAATCATCTCCGAAACAATCCTTACAGTCAGATTTCGTCTAGTTCACTCCGTTTCATCTCCAGTAATCTCCAAAGTAATTCGGAATGTTCATATGTATGTACTAAGCCAAGAAAACAAATTACGTCCGGAATGAGATCAAACTACCAACCCAAGTGGAAAAATACGGGTACTATCCTCCTTTCATCCCACCAGTTAAATTACAGATATTTTAATTCGTCGATCTTAAAGATAAACATTTTCTCCCTGCCTGCGTAGCGAATTGATAATTGAAAGAAAATAACATCCTTTGAGAAAACCTTTAAGATTGCCAAGATTTACCCAGGCACTTGAACAATTCTATTCGTGAAATATCCGATTCTAATAAGCATCAAGTCTTTAACGTTTTCAGAAAGATATGGTTTTTACTGAATATTCTGTCCGCTGTCTTAAAATTCCACCCCAGGTGGAACAATGAGTAAGTGAATTGGTTAATTCGTAATAAAATTCCTATTTGTGTAATGTTATCATACAAGCTTATACTACACAACTAAAATATTATATTGCTCTTATTTTATGGTACAGCTAGGGATTGCAATCCCGCAGCTCATTCAATCCCGCGGGATTGATATGCGTGACAACTCAATCCCGCGCGGGATCCCGCGGGATACCGCATCTTTGAAAGTATGTTATAAAATCAAATTGAAACTACAGATATTTGTGTAGAAATCAACTTTTATTAAACATTAAGCAACATAAATTATTTCTTTTCTATTAATACAGTATAAGTAATTGGTAATCTGTTTTCTTAGATTCATCTTTGAATGTTTGGCATATTTTATTTGTTTTTTTTTTTTTTTTTACCCTTACTCCTAACAACAGTTTTATATTTTTAATTCAGTCTTGATGCTGTTACTATGATATCAACCTATGATGATAACTTTTGAAAATACGCTCTTAAGAAGCAAATGGCATTTATTGTATCATCTCCGAGCCTGCTTATGAGTGAATTGCAAATATATCCTGATGTTGAAAACGCTCTCTCGGCTTCTATGCTAGTAGGCTGAACCAGGATAGCGCGGATCCGCGCTTTGAAGGTGCGGGATCCAGCAGATTAATAAAAGTAGCGGGATCCCACGGGAATGCGTCATCCCGTTTTGCGGGATTGCAATCCTTAGTTACAGCAGATAAAGACTGAAGATAATAAATTTCTAAAATGTTCCATTTTGATTCAATGTAATGCAAATGCATAATATGTATGGGCCGTAAAATGGTAAAATCATCCCTTAATTGAATAAATTTTCCCCGAGTGGTTCATGCATGGAACCTGCCCCGTGTAATTATTTTACACCGAGGGGTGACTTCTTCGCCAACTTCTGTCTGATTTATCATAATATTTCTTGTTGTTTCATTCGCAACTTTTTTCGTTCTTTATGAATTTATGTTCCCCGGGGGAGGCATGAAACGTATTAAAGCGCATTTAAAATCCAAGTATGGCTAATTCCTTTCTTCGCTTTCAGACATATTTCAGCTGATAATTTACTGTTATTGCTCGGAATCTTAGCGCCTTTTCTCCTAATTCAAATCTTAAGAATAAATCAAACTTAAATAAAACATTAATGGAAATCTCCCTTGATTTATCACATTTATTGTAATATCAACATTCTTTCTTTTACAGCCGGAAAAGCGGCTTCAAAATGTAACGATTTTCATAATGGGGATGTTTCAAATCAAAAGCTTTGCATTTATTCAAAATACATTGCTAGATGCATTCTAACATATTTTATCTTAATTGTATATATTTTCCTATGCACATCTTTATCTACGCATGTTTTCGTATTTTTTTTTACCTACAAATATTATTTTTTATATTACATTTTCTATAAAGCGGTCTACAAATAATTATATGATACCGCATCGAAAGATAAATTGACGTACCATTTAATCATTTTAATTCTTATTGTCTATCGAAGACACTTAAATGGATCGATTACTTTCAGGTATAAATAAAATCATATTTAAAAAAAACCAAACATAGTTTTGTCCTTGATTGCCAACGTACTTAATTCAATTTAAAATTTGATCATTTAAACAATTCTCCGTTTTTGGGATTGTGGTCATCTAACATTTTTTACCACGACCCTTAAGGGGAGGAAATAAAATTTAGATTTGGCAGATTGAATTACTTCGTAGAGTTCAGTCAAGTATATAATAAGAGACAACGCAAAAAGGGAAACATGATTCAAGCTTCAATACGATTGTTTGGCACGAATTCTAGTTACTTTTTGGAATAGTATCTTGCAGAATGAGTTGTAGAAGGGTATCTGGATGTAATTTGGAGAAATTTAAGTCCTGAAGAATTAGGAACCGATCATATCCTAATGTAATTTATATAACGGCGCAATAAGCCGTAACATTATATCATCTCGGGTCGTGTAAGAATGGCTTATAAATCGCCAATTAAGCATCTGGTGTCTTCGGGGTTGCCGGAAGCCCCCAGGCAGATCTCTGGGGTTAGGGGTTGGGGGTAGGTCGGGTGGGACAGGGGGTATCGATGGCCCGGCGCCAATAATAATAATAAGATCATACGAAGGTAAATTTTTACAGCTTATCCTTTCTGAAATCCGGGCAACCTGTCGCAAATTGGGCTGTTGAAAAGTGGTTGAATAATTTATGTATTTATAAAAATAACCATTTAAATGGTTAAACTAAAACAAATAACTTTGTATTAAACCACTAACATAATCACAATTACCGAATTAAATGGTGTTCAATATAAGCGAATGGTTTTTATTAGCGCTTTTTGGTGAAAAATCATCTCTCATATTTTTATAATTTTACAAATAACTCAGTGACGTAAAGAAACATTAAAACTAATAAATTATTAACTCGACAATTCGTTGTTGAGAAAACCTGAGATAAACAAGTGAAGGCTTTTTATTAAATGCATACAGGGTTATTTATGAAACGTTTAAATGAAAAGTTTTGTCAAGGTTAACATTTAAAACTGGTCGCATCTTCACTGTCCTTGTAAAGCAGAATTGATGTTGCCCGAAGCAGTCAAAAGGCATCGTAAATCATAGTTAAAGCTTTTTCTTTATGAATTTGTATATCGTCACATGTATTTTTAACTCGAAACATCATATCCAACAGCAGCTATAGAACCTAGAAATAAAACGTTAAAAATCAGTCAAGACGCCACCGCTTTGTTTCGCAACATACAATCTTTAACGTGATTTTTTTTAAACAATATTTTAAATATTGTCTAAGTCTCCATTCCGCAAGGTTTCTGGTTAGGTTCCTATTAATACTATACCTATAGCAGGGCTCATGGGATCCGCGCCCCTCAGCGCCGTTTAAATTCAAATGTCGTGAAGGAACAAAACAATACATCGGCGAGATATTGTCATCAGATAAAAGGTCGCCGAGGCTCTGTTCCCTATCCGCCCGCCGCGCCTGAGATCACCAGCCAGATATCTTATTGTGTATCGAGCCTCTTAATCAGCCAATAGCGAGCCCTTTATATGGACAAACTTGCACCACGGATATTTTAATAAACTTTGATACTTATCGTAAAAATTCAAAAAAATATATATTTTATTACATTGTCAATCAAGACTTTGCTGTCATTTCATTATGTGGTCAAGGCGAATTTTTGATTTCTAATTTTCTAATCAAATAAATTATAATCTCTTCTGAAACAAACTTTAATTTTATATAACAGCATAATGGCGCTTTATTTTTAAATCTAAGTAAAGTAATATACTCGTTGATATATCGTTGGTTAAAAGCTTATGATGCAACTTATATTTCAATCTGAACAATGTCAGATACGTTTTTAGATATTCACGGCCAAAAGCATTTTCGTTTTTTGTTTTTGGGGTGTTATGCCCGTGTTGCGCTACCTCTTTAGCCGACGTTTCGGACAGCGTTGCAGTGTCCATCATCAGGGCAGATCCGGCAGATCCGACGGATCAAAAAAAAGTTAATAATAATACATGTATTTCATATTTTTGACATTTTTGAGGAACGATTCAATCTTAGTTTAGTATCTTGTGCGTGGAGATAAATGTTATTCTAAAATACGATCATTTTATTCGTAAAACGGTTTAAAACGGGACTGAAGTTCTTACGAACAAATTAACAGGGTTTCAATATTCATTAGCGGGAAAATGTAAGAATAATCGGTTGGTAAACGTACGAAATTTGTCCTAATAATTAATAATAATAATTCATTCTTACGTTTTCCCGCCAATAAACATTGAAACCCTATTAATTTGTTCGTAAGAACTTCAGTCCCGTTTTTAACCGTTTTACGAATAAAATGGTCGTTTTTTATCGAATAACTTATACCAAATGAAACAAATAACTTATTTTTAAACCACTTTCTTTTTATTTTTATATTTGTCGACCGGTTTCGATTGGACTCAATCTTCATCAGGACAATGTTTAAAACTTAGTTATTTGTTTCATTTGGTATAATGTCAAGCCGCAAAGTGTTCGCTTTCTTCAATGATAGAATAACTTATAGTTTACAACACTCGAAAATGTACAGTCCTTCAGATAATAATCCTAACAAAAGTCAATTTTTTGCCTTTTTTGATGAACGATGGTCGATTCCATCATAGCTGAGTATCTTGTGTAAGTTAGCTGGTTACTACTTCTTTACCATGTATCACGCTAGTGTATGTTTTACCCAGTCACCCCGGGTATCATATTATCCACTACACATAGCCGAGATGTATCAGTGATGCAATTAAGGTAACAGGAGGGCAACATACTCCATTCTCCACCGACTCGAGTCAGTCCATCCCCGAGATTTCACCGATTAAAACCTCATCTGAACCGTGCTGAATTTAATTAACTTGCACACTCAGAAAAATAATGACCCTTGCTATCAGACGACAAAACAACACTGTACAAATGTCCCTACGACTTTAGCGTGGTGGTCCTGTTTTGTTTGTATTAAATTGTCTTAGTGCTATTGAATTCTAGGGCTGAGATAACTTTCTAGTAATGGGCAAGGAATTGTTTAAAACGAGGGGATTTTAAGGGAGTTTAATGCGACTAACGGCACCCCTGAGAAGGAGAAATAATTATTGTATCAAATAAATTGCGAATTAAGTCCTACTGCGAAGCAAGGTGAGATTTAGTCTCAGTACCGAAATGTTATATCTCAAGAAGATGATATGGTAGTCATTGAAATGAGCTTATTTCTAAGGATTTAATAAAATTAAAGCACAAGTATCCAGTTAAATTATTCAGCATTTTTTTCTTTATTATGTCGGAATACACGTTTTCAAGCAGCAATTTGTAATATTTAGAGCTGAAATATAACTTTCATCATTTCATTGGAGTTAGATTCTGTATTTTAATCATATTCATAGGCTCCATATGCGAACAGTCTTCACAACATTATTAACAATGAAATCAAATTATTGCTCTGTGATACCAATTATTCCAATGCGAAACGTGGAGAATACACTGTCATTGTACCCTAAAACGTAAGGTGAACAATTTAATTTCCACTTAAGGACGTTGGCGGAAATTATAAGGGAGTCATCAGGAGCTCACGACTGAATGAAATCAGTTTAATTCAATTACCTGCCTCGATCTTCCGCAGCATCCCGTCATCCCGAACGCTCACATAAAGCCAAAGTGCGTTCTCCTCCTACGATATATGCACGGAGATACGGGGAACAATGGATATAACACGATTTAATTTGGCCCAATAGGTGTTCGTTACGGACATGCAATGTTCGGAGCGATTTTCTTTACATTGTCAGCGTAAGAAAGCAACCCTCATAATAAGAACCTGATGGAAATTCTCTAAACAAAGCGTTTATTACTCGTTTCAAGAAGTATTTCTTTCACAAACATTGGAATACAAAGGACCCTCAAGAAATATAGCCGCAATAAGCGATTCAATAACAATAATTTATTATTGTTGGATTGTTTATACCTACCAATCGAATAGGTTAGTTTGGGGGAAACGTATTTAATATTCGCAGTTTGTAAACCATATATGGAGTTCCCTATTGTTTTTTCAGTTATTACTTATTTATATTGTTTACAACTGTAGGTATACCTTATTTAGACGTTCGTGAAACAATAAATTATTTATTTAATGTTATCTAATACAACAGTAAGAATTTATTTTCTAATTGTATCTTTTTTCTAACAAAGTGAAAAATATTATGATAATAATATTATAGTACCTACCCTAATTAAAAAGTAAGAAATTTCCACGAAACAAAGATAAATTAAATGAAAATAAAGCACTCTGTGTAAACCATTATTAATTTAATCAAAATAATCAACATGCTTCAAAAGCAACGCTTTCTTCATTATGATACAAATAATAAAGAATTGACAAATTATAACAAAATAATTTGTTATTTCGGCTACTGTCATTATACCTAGCCCTCTCATTAAAAATTTAGGCTTATTAGATTTGTCAAAGAATTAATATATAAATCAGTTATTTTAAATACATTCAGGATTACGAAAGATTTTTTAAATATTCATATTGACGGATTAGTAGGATTTATCGGTCCAGTTAGGAGTTCTACCGAGCCGAACCCTCTGATATTAAAATATCTGGAGTCGATGAATTATTTTCCCATTTGGTCTCTGGTGGGTTGACATGTTGTTCTTGTATTGTTTTGTATTTATTATACTGAAATAGTAGAATTGCATATCATGGATTGACTAGATGATCATTTGTGGAAAAGGGTGTGGAAGGGTTTAGTTTTTCCTGTGGGGAAGATTTTACCGGGACATAAAGTCGTAAGACCATAAAATATCAAATTTCTATAAAATAATTATTGGATTTATATAATAAAAAACATTTATAAACGAAAACAACTTAATCAAAGAGCTACCTAAGTAACAAAAAATATTATGAACATGAAATTGTAATTTCCACTTATGTGGAAAATAAAATAAAAAATACATTGTCATTACACATGCAATAAAATAAAATTGAATTTTTTTAAATATTTTGATATAAATATATTATGTTATAAACTCGCCCCCACTTATAAGTATTCATTTCTAATGATACAGTTCTGATTATCTTTTCTTTTAAACATAATATTGTGTTGTTATTTGTATTTTTGTTATAAACTGCTTATGTTTTAAACTGCTCCTGCTCTCTTAAAACAGGAGTAAGAAAGACATAGCACATCACTAATTGTATTGGAAGACATGAAAACTATTAACACTTCTTCTTATTTCAACTGTATCTACTTGTAATCTCATCTAATCAATCACATCTTATCAGTTGTATGCAAAAAAAATATCCCATATTTATATCAAAAGAATGATTTGTTTCAAAAATGTGGTTGGCAATTTCAGAATACTGATTATTACTCAAACACCTGAGTGTTAAAATATAGCTATACTTGTACTAATATTATGCATAACGTTTAATTTAACCAAACAATTAACCGTCTTGAACGATATTCTGCATATTATCAAGCCCTCCAGTCGTAATTGTGTGTGAATTGCGAACCAACATCCACTCGAGGCAATCGAGCACCATCCAGGAGTTTACAAATGTAAATACTCTTCAATGTATCAACATCTTAGTGCGTTCTCCCAACTCGAGTGGCTATTATTGTTGAAAGCGATATTGGCTGGGGCCTTCAAGTAGTCTTCAGATTTTTTATTTATTTAAGGTGTACATTTGTTCCCAGAGTTGCTTCGTGTAAATTTGAAGAGATTCTTGAGTAGATCCGATTGCTTTAGCACATTCTGTTCCTGTTGGGAGATGCTTTGTGTCCTGCCTATTGTTTCTCATCTTGTTTTACATTTCTGTTGTTTCAGCTGAACTCAAGATGGACGTTTTACGAGAGAGGGAAGTAAAGGACACTTTGGAGAGGCAGCTTGTTGATGAACAGAAAATGAGAGGTATGTTTTTTGAATTCTTACCAATACAATTTGAAAACTCTTCCTTGCGTATATTATGAAACAAAGATACCAACACTTTATTTGATTAACAGTTTAAGAAATAACATAAACAATAGCGTGTGTCGCTCTCCATAGAGAGAATAAAAAGCCTTATTTTTAAACGCCCGGGGTCTCAAAAGTTGCGTATGATCTGGATCTATTCAAAAACGTAAAAATAAATGAAATTGGTGTTCACTATTAGCTCGCTATCATGGCCGGAGTTTTGAAAAAAATTAGATTTCATGATTCGGGAAAAAAAATAAAACGGAGGATCCATATTTTATATTTTGTAGCTTAATTTTTATTCCATAACTGTTGTCCAAAGAGTGAATTTTTTGTTTGTTTTGAAACACTTAAGGACGTTAAATTTAAACGTTCCACTTAAATTTAGTCTGTTCGTACTATGTTTTTTTGTTAGTATCATTCTTAGCTTCCTAACAAAAATAAAATTATTATTAAACAAAATTATATTTTTATCCAAGAGAAGCAACGGTCTCTTTAAAATAATTTACCGGTACCAAATTATCGGAATTTTTGGGACGTTTTTACTGTAAGTTTGTCTCAATCCGTGCAAATGAAGTCTTTATGGCCTCACTGTATTATTGAATTTGAATCGTACGGCGGTACTTAGTTTGATTTTGTGATAATCCCCCAATACAGCGGAGCATAACACCCGCCTGGCATCTAGCGCCTATCTGACTACTTCGTAGGGTTGTATTGACCTTTGTCTAAATGCCAGCCATATTGTCTGAGACGGCACCATTTAGTATTGTGATGACTGCTTTTTGATTGTTGATATTCTAAGTGCTATTTACCTTTGGAAATACACCGTGTTAATGTTCGATGCTAACTGCCGATACCTATAAGTTATGGCCATATCATTCCAGTAAACGAATCGGCTTTGGATGGTTAATTCCTACACTCAAATGTCGTGACATTTTTACATATCTGTAAAAGAACACATGAAAAATGCAACATAATATTTAAAAAACAACAACATTTTTGTTCGAGCACGTTATTTAATGCATTACTCAAAATTGTGTTGGAAACACAATGTATAATATTTTTACCGGTAAAGCAGCAATTTGATAAAATGTGTATCTGTAGGTACCCTACCTATTAACGTTCAACATTCCCTACATAAAAAATGCAGTAGAAAATAAATCTCAACCACAGGAAAATAATTAATAAAGGTAGCAAATTTTAGAGCATATCAAATAAAATAATGTTATCATTAAGTTTTCAAATAAGTATTTTAGAATTTAAATACACCTTTTGAATTTCACTTTTGTTTTTTTTACTGAATAAATGTATGAATGAAGTGGCATCTTGAAAGTGGACATAAACCCACTCCCCGATATCCCCGATCAAGCTGACACTCGAAAGATATACTCGCTGTCGTTAGCAATGCATTCCATCAACGTGAACATATTAGCATTTCTCTGAAAATCGATGACATCAGCAGCAAACAAATGTCAGTCTTAATCGATCGAGATTTAGCTCAGTTAGTATTTTGGTTGACTCCAATTCCTAGGTAGGTTCCTGATAGGTATCCTCAATCAATGATTTTTGTTTTGGTTTTATTAGTTTTTTTATGTATTTCAGTAAAAAGCTTTGTTTTTACTGGTTGATTTTTTTATTATCATGACAGCTGTTTCGAGGTTTAGGATCATTATCAAAGTGGACAGTGTTATTTATATTAAAAAAATTAAATGGAGCTCTACGAATTTAACGAAAAATACGTAGTAAACATCAAATGCTGTAATATTTTTCGCCTTTCATGTCCCGTAATTACATTATATTATCCAAAACGATATCATGTATAAAAAGTAATTTATGTCTGTATCACGCGGTATCGTGTTCTTTTTCACGAATGTAGGTATATTTGAACAGGGGATCAGAATGTAGGCAGAGGTGTTAGGTATCAAAATAATTATAATGTAATCCCTACTGCACGAATGTGATGCCGATTGATGACAAAACAGGGTGGATTTTCACTCAATCCCTACAACCAATAATGCTTTCTGCTTTCCTGGTATTTTGTTCCGTTCTGGTTTTTTTATAAGTAATGAAATGACAAATCTTTGAAAATGGCAATAAAAATAATTCACCTTTAAAAATATTACGCTTGTCTAAAATATTCCAACAAAACTTCTAAGTTTAAAAAGGAAACTTAATAAATTGAAATTTACAGCAAAAGTTCTACAGTTCATTGAAGCGGAAAAACAGATAAAGTCCTCTTCGCAACCGAAATAATTTTAATTCAATTCATATTATTTATCTGAAAGCCCTGATCTAAATTTGTTTTTCAATAAAAAGAAACAAAAACACAATCATTTTTTGTAAATTGCTTTTTATTTTTCAATAACTCATTTTAAATTCTGAGAGCTAAAAAGCAATTAAGAAAAGAGCAAAACTCTAATATATTTTATGATTACGGAGATTTTTAAACTTTTGTTATATTTTTTTTTGTTTATGAACTTTTTTTAATTTTATTTTTTTGTTAAATATTATTTAAACATCTCACTAGCGGGGTAATAATAATACCCGTCTAAAACAAAGAAATGAAAAAAAGTTCTGTAATCAAATTTAAAAAATGTTATTTCACATTGGATCAACAATTATTAAAAAAATGTAATGCGAAAAAACTGTTTTTTTTTTAAATTAGGTTGAATTCAATTAATTAAACCAATTAATATTTTTCTTCATTTCCAGTTGTTACTCAAGTATAAAATTTAATATAAAGAAATGGATTGACATTCGTAGACAACTACCGCTAATGGTTCCCTGTTTGTTGTGTATCAAATAACCTTTATGACATTTATACGGTGTACACTGTACAGTGCATCCCCCTTCCACCCATTGTAAATATATCTAGCTTTATCATTCCTGCCATTAAAGAAAGGTCCTTTCAAATGAAGCAATTACTCGTAATTATATATCTTCTTTCTTTGCGAGCAAAAAATATCCATTACCAGGCTGTCACCAAGAGTGATATATTTTAACTTAATTGACATGAAATTTTAAAATAGATTTCATTACGACCTTCTTGGTAAATTTTTAATGATGTTTCCGTGCGGCATTTTTACGTGAGCTTTGAAAACGTATTATATTTTCACTTTGAGCTCTTTCACAACCTTTATTTCGTTGGTTTTTAAATAGATATTTTTGTTTGTATTACAGTTTTAATGCTATAAACTTATTCGTTATGGTGTTAAAACAATGATACTTATAAATCTGACGAACTTCCATACAAAATACTTAATATCCATCGTGAAAGTATTAGGAAATAAACGCCGATAGTCATTTTCAATACCATACACCAGGAGTCAATAAGATGCAGGGAAGTTAATACATACATTATCATTAAATACCTTGACTTCCTGCTTGATACGGTTCATTTACGAATCGTATACATATTTTTTATAAATTGAATATCACCCTATTATTTGAAATCCATTCTCATTGTAGACGCGTAACTCCGTGACAAATCGTGGTGAAATAAATAACTGAATTTAATTTTATACACATTTTATTAATCGACTTATTTATCGATTGGTTGGGTTTCACTTGTTTCGATCAAAGTATCTACCCACATATTAAGATATTTTTCCCCCGTTCGGAAACAAAGGTTTTCGCGCTATGCATCATTGCATTAATTCAAGTACATATCTTTTTAGATTACAGAAAATAAAGTAATTATTATTAAAGAACTAAAAAACGTAATGTATTTTTGTCGTGAAGGAAATTTGTGTAATATTGTTACTGTAAAAAACTGGTTAAAATATTCGTCGGGCTCTCGGTCTGAGAATCATTTTTCAATGTTTTTATATCATTGTATTAGTTGCCGAACAAAATATAATACTTGGCGGACGATTGATGACACGAAAGTGTCGAAACCAAAGGCTCACGCCCCCGCCCACGTTTTGTTTCCGAACTCTCACCCCCAAATATCAATCAAACTGAGGAATTTTTCTGTTGAAATTCGCCCGGTCAACTACCCTCCGATGGGAGAAATATTGCGATGTATAAATCACCAGGGGTAGGAAGTCTACAGCGACCAGTGCGGCGGCTGACGGTTACATGCGTCCCGGAGGCTGGAGACTGCGGAAGGCAGATTTCTCTCGATACATCCATAAATCATCGGACATACATATAATATACCCTCTTATATATTCATTTATTACTTTTCTAAGGTAGACAAGAATAATTGTTAAAGACTTGTAGGCACCTACCTAAATATAACCAGTATCCTAATGACTGATTTAATATCCTTCAAGGACATTCTGTACAAAATAGAGCAACTAGGATAAGCTTACTTGGCTTAACATCATTTTTTAAATTTTGTGTCCATTTCATCGATGTCTCATTGCCATAAGCAGGATACCTAGTTTAATTTTATATAATAATATATAAAAATTTACTAATGCTTCAAACCAATTAACGTAAAAGAAGAAAGTAAATCGCCAAATGTTTCTTCCCACCAGACAGCAGACAGCAGACATCACGCCTGCAAACTTTGACAAATGATGCCCCCGAGATTATGATAAATCTAGCTTTAAATAGACGAGTACGAATTGAGTCTGTTTGCAACTTGGTGATTTATTCACTCCGGAATTTGTTCAACGAAAGCGTGAACAGGGGCTGATTTAAATGCTCGGTGATTTAAAAAGCGTACGTTACTTCAGAGACTTCTTTTCATTTTTATATAAAACGCTAACATATTCCTCATACCGCCTCCAAACATAACTAAATATTTATTGTATTTAAAAATGAGTAATACTGTAATATTAAGAAGTCATGATCCACAAAGTTTTTTACCTACCACGACTAAAATGTTACATAATATATAACCAACACGAAAAAGACCAAACATAACATAAACGTAACGTACCATAAGTAACAACCCTAAACCTAGCCAAGGCTTACGACTCACTGTAAGATGAATAATCTAGCTTCTAGTAATTTTATTTCAAGTTTTTGTATGTATTTATCATATGCATACATAGATTGCATACCGTGAAGCTTCATTATTACAGTGAAAAGTAAAGAATTCAATCAAGAGTCGGTGATCGCATCTAAACTATACTCTGCACTGCTAAATAGGTACTCCAAACGTAATTATATAACACTTAAGTAGTGTGGCTTTCCGTTTTCCTGTTTATGATTGCTATAAAAAGCGGATAAGTTATCTCTTGCCATTGATACAAAAACTGGATTCTGCGCGGCTGATTGATACGGGGGTTTACTGCCCTTCGAGACGTTCGTCTTTATTTGCCTTGCTCATCAAACCTATCTTTGGATCCTGTAATTATCTTGTCTCCAGTCAGCCAGACCCTGGGAGAAACTGCTGGGAATGGAGGGTCCGACGGGAAAACCGCGCTATGCGCATGACAAGAGTCACTTAATTTCCGTGTCGAATGAAGATATAGCATGAGACGTAGTTAGCATATTAATTAGAATTCTAATGATAGCTGTGCGTCGTCAAGTCATTAGCAGCCAATTATTTACATTGCAACAATTAATTTACCAAGATTCGAAGTATGCACAATGATGCCACAAATGCACTTTCTTAACAAAGTATAATTTTAAGATATAATAATGTTTTAACAGTTCCCAAATAAATGCAGCCAGCAAGTACTGAGCTACACGATAATTACATTTTATTTTCTCATGTTTGTTGCGATAAGATAGTTTGTATGGACAATAATCGATTAACGCTTCCATTGAAAACAATTTCGTACGATTGCTTCAAACCCTTTATTCTATTAGGTATTCACGTTGTCAAAATAGAGCTTTTTGTATGAAAATTATGTGGGAGAGAATAAGAAAATCTTTACTATTAGCAGATGTCTGAGGAGATGAAAAAACTCCCAAACGGTTGCGTCATGAACTGCAAAATTGAATCTTATTGGAACATCAAGGTTAACATAATGATTTTCAAAAAATTTAATTTCAACAAAATTTAATAAGTTATTTTTCGGCTTAAAAGGCCATTTTTATACAGTTGGAAGTTTGCCATTTTCATAGAAAAAAGTCTTGAAATTTGAACGAGAAAAACGTAAAATTCACTATTCTGGGCTTACCACGACTAACCTATAACACATTTCTGAGAATGAGGCAACAATACCCTTCTTTCACATACTTATATGATACTTCCCAACGTTGTTGGCAGGTTTACTCGTATTTCCGTGTTCCCGTGTTCGCGGCCCTCAATTAAAGCGATAGCTATTCCGGTCCGACCATAACAATCAATCAGGCAGGCAACTGGCCAGTCGTATGGGGAGGCTAATCAAAGCAATAAACCAAATACGCATTCATAATACAAATTGCATTGATATCGGTGCGGTATTATCGCATCGGCGGGAGTCGGCCGCCATTATTATTATCTTAAACACAATGGCCAGTGCCATCCACCGATGAACTTTCTATATTATTATTTAATATTATGTATTGCTATTATTTTGTTGTGATTCAAATTTAGTAGTTGAAGTAGATATACAGGCAAATTATTTGAAAAATGGCACGTTTGAATGCATTTGTGCAGACGGATAGTTTCGAAAACTTTGACGTATTATGACTACGGCATCACCAGTCGGGGGAGGTATGTTGTCAGGCTGAAGGGTGTGGAGAAGGGAAAGAGTTGAGGTAGAGGAAATTTTAGAATTACCTGTCATGGCTATTGCCATTGGAGTTGCCAATATAACGAGTGGATACTGATGGTACATTCCTATTTACCGCGCTCTACAATTTTTTTTTCCATTTTCCAATTTTTGTTACTTCCGAAGATGCTAGTTGGTATTTTTTTTTATCTTAGCTCAACACAGGAGGCTGTGAGAAAAAAAATCCTCAGGGTCTATGTGATCTTTTGGGGATATCGTGTGGAGTGTCTTTTTAGGGAAACGAAGGAGAGGGAGTTCTGGGATTCAATGTGGAATGACACACGGAGAAAAATGTTATTCTAAAATACGATCATTTTATTCGTAAAAATGGTTAAAAGCGGGACTGAAGTTCTTACGAACAAACTAACAGGATTCCAATGTTTATTGGTGTAAAATGTAAGAATAATTTGTTGGTATACGTACGAAATTACGTATATCATCAAATTATTCTTACATGTTCCTGCCAATAAACATTGAAACACTGTTAATGTGTTCATAAGAACTTCAGTCCCGTTTTTAACCATTTTTACGAATAAAATGATCGTATTTTAGAATAACATTTTTCTCCATGCAAACACATAAATCCATCCATCCCACTGCAGTCTTTCCCGATCCGGCCCGCCATGCAGTAGGTAGCCAAACGATTCGCTGCCAAGACCTAGACAAACCTCGCTCCCTGAATCCGGGCACCCCTGCTAAATCACCAAACACGGGAACCAAGTTGCTATTTGTTATTTTTTTAATGTTATTTTAGATTTTATTGTTATTTTTCCAATAAATATTTAAATATTTTAATCGTTTCCTATTTGCGCCCCTGATGTACTAACCCTTCACCACCTACCAGATCTACTACAATCCTACACCATACAACTTGTATTCAGGGAAATATAGATCTGTAAAATGGGAGTAGTAGGAGGTAGTGGGTACGGGCAGTGGAACTAGACTAGGGAACTCAGTGCCTAACTGGCAAGGGTAGCTACTCCACAGCTACTAGTAGCTACTAGCTACTAACTGCCAGCTACCCCGCGGACAATGGACTTGCACTCGTATCTCTCAACTCTGCACCCTTGCAGTTTATGTGCAATACGCCACAATACACTCGCCGAGTGCGAGTGATGGGAGATTCAAAACCATGTAAAATATTATTATTTAACGATAAAAATGTGACTAACATTTATCAGTTCAGGATAGAGAACATAGTTCACGGCGAGTTCATCGAAAACGAGTTCATCGAAAACAAATTCAACTAACTAAAATTCAACCTTACCTAACCGAAACTTTTTTTTGTGTATTTGGTAAATTTGCTTTTGTAAATTTGCCATTTATTATTTTCGATGAACTCGTCGGTTACCGAGAAAATAGATAGGCAGGACAAATATTAGATTTTTTTTTAAATCAATTTTATTTAGTTGTACTTTAATTTTATTTTCAATATATTTTACTTTCTTAAACTCACTCTAACAAAGAGTTCTGTGAATAGTAGACCTCGCGTCCAAAAATGTACTTTTCTAATATTCTATTATTTCATAAATTAAACTAAAATTTCCTATAAAATCATTAGATTTGCTAGTATGAACTTGAATACTATCTTTGTATACTGTATTATAAACCTTTATCTGATGAATCATTTTAAAAATTTGAAATTAGGATTTACACTATTTGTTCGAAGAAACGTCACTATCTCAATGACAATAATTTTTTCAAAGTTTTCGGGCAGGTAAAAATGCGAATGAGAAATTTTAAATATACACAACAATTCCACATTTAAAAAAAGCAGTAAGTAAGAACCATTAGAACGGCCATCATCTCGAAACGGAAATGGAACGTGCAAACAATTTTACAGACACGAGTTGCAAAACAATCCAGTTCTTTTTTATTTTAGTTTTATTATTTATTATATTTAAAGCAATATGAATATTTCGCTTTCTTACTAACTATAAAACTTAACTATCACATATAATATCTCATCTTAAAAATTATTCCACATTAAAGGATATTATAATTTTGATACCGGGAATAATCGCTTATATCCTCAAAACCTATGCATCTTTTACATCTTTCAGTATTTACTGAAGTAGTGTACATTTTATCGTGTTGTCTTTTATAGTATTCTTGTACTTGTGACGTTAAAAAGTTACTTCATTGTTACAATTAATGGTTACTATGTACTATGATGATGTGTTGTAACTGCTACTAACTTAATGTACAATAACACTGTATCTAAAATATGCGAACACCACACATTGGTTCTCCTAGTGAGGTGTTCACAAAACATTACTACTTAACTATTTACATAAGAACACGGATTATTTACTACCATGTTTTATATTTGGAACATTTTAAAAGCTTTTTTAGTTAAAGCGGGGCTTCGATACGCTCAGTCTTTACTTCAATTACTTTACATTAAAAACATTAGTTCGAATGATTTGTTCCTAGATATTACGATTGATAGAAATGAATCGCATACGCTATTTTGCATCTCTCGCCACATCCGAATGCACCCCGCCCCATGATCGCCAGTCGGGATGAAGGGATGGAGGCTGTTGGGGATGGTTTTACAACATATCGCGTAGCAATGTGTCAGATGATAGATAATTAGCGACGATTGGGCACCCAGTTTATTATTGCGGACTCCGCTGATCCTATTACAGAGTCGAGGGATGCCAGTCTCGGCTATCCCGGCCAGAACTACCCTCGGTATATTGTATACAAAGCCGTTGATGATTTCCATTTGCATTCCGTATGGTCAATGGGTAATTATATCTTAGTCCATTGGCATATGCAGATTATGGGAACGTTCGGCCTATTGTTTAGGAGGTCGATTCAGTATGAAACGTACTTCATTTCAGCGATTCATACAAACATAATGGAGTAATATTATCATTGCACGCGGAATGATGAGTACATTTTAAACACATATCGATATGAACTATCTGCCGCATTTAAAGCTTTCATGCATTTTTTTTATAAAATCATGGCTTAAAACCACTGGAGTGATTGGTGTTTAGTTTTTGATTTCGCCATTCGATTTAATTAATATCATTTCTCAGAGTATTAATACGGGAATATATAAACTTTTTACTGCGGTTTAAAGCTAATGAATCCACCTACATTTCACCGCTTATCCCATATTGGTAGGTTAGTGTAATGTGGTCCAATTTTGAACCGAGATCAATCGCAGAAAAATAAAAGCGGTTTAAATTTGGACCTAAATCGGTTAATAAAATTTTTTGATTGTTCCAAAAATAAAAACTTTGTAGTAAATAATTATTTTTTAATTGATAAACTAATGTTTAAGACAAGATTTTTATGGATAGCACAAATGGTAACAATTATTATAAGCAATAATTATTAGCCTGAAACACACATTCATATTGAAAAAATCTCCCAAGAAAAGATACATATCGCCGACGGGACTCGAACCCACACCCCTCTGATCGCCGGTCAGGAGCTCTACCATTAAGCTACAGCGGGTTATCTCCTACCCGCCAAATGATTCAATATATACCTAGTGTTTCATTCAAAAATTACCGCTCATTACATTTTTTCACCTTTCTACTTGACCCTATGGAAAAAGTTGTGTGAACACCTCACCAGGAGAACCTGTATGAGGTGGTCGCATATTTTAAATAAAGTGTTATTGTATATTACAGCAAATCATTATGATAAATAGACATAGTAACAATAAATTGTTACAATAACAGTAAAAATGTAGCTAAAAGAAAAGAAAAGGCAAATAATTTTTCTGGATTAGAGAATCTTGTTATAAGAGTACTTGACGATTCCCAGTAATGAGGCAACGATTAAAGAAGAAAATATAAACCTAAAACAATTTATGATTACTCTATTAAAAGAGTCTTCCGTTCAGGCCGATCGCATATTTTTGCCTAATTAAACGTTTCCGGAAAGTAATAACCACTAAAAACACTCGTTGCCTAAAATATGCAGGATCTCTATTTTTATATTCGCTTACCTGAAGGCAGTAAACTTTTAATTACTAGAGATATAAAAAGTCAAATATTCCTCTGAATGCATATCAAAATAAACTTTGAATGGTGTTGGTAGAAAAACAGCTAATAAAATCCCCGACATCACGAATGTGTCTCGTATATTTTAAACTTAACGACACCGTAAATTGAGGCTTCGAATTAAAAATTGATAGCGATTTACATTTGTGTCTACTGGAATATGTTTATGCAGGTACGATATAATACTATGTAGGTTTCTAACATGTGCGAGAAGGGTGGCATGTTTATTATTAATGCGGTACATACATTGTACAATGATCCTACCTTCGTTTTACAAGGTCGTAAAAAGGGCATTTAAATCAAATGTCGTATAATATTATTATACTACTCTAAAACAACACCGAGGAAAGTTGCAGCATGTTCATTTATTCATAAAATCAGGACATTTCAACGTGAGCGCAATTAAAAAAATATATAAAATAAATCGCCTCTAGTGAGTTCGATTGCCTTAAAGGAAGTTTTTTTTTTTAATATTAGCTACACACAGGAGGCCTTCAGGAATACGTCAACTTTAGGGATTCTGTGTGGAGGGTCTATTGGAGGAGACGAAGGAGTCAGCACCGGTCTTTAAGAGACTCATGTTGTACGAGGGAGGAAACACGGAGGCAGGCAAATCGTTCCACAGCCGAGCTGTTAAACTCAAGAACGAGTCGCAGAAACAATCCGTTCTCATGTGACAAATGTCAAATTATGTCGAAGGTCTATTTAGGGTAAGGAAAAAGAGGAAGTTCTGGGAAGAAAAAAGGTATGATGGGTGAGTAGGAGTTTGGGCGTCAATGAGTCCAGGAATGACGGACATATGAATCCGTCCCTCCCACTGCGGTGAAAGGCGATGCCACGGCATCGGCCCGCCACGCAGTAGGTGGGCAAACGCACACATACAAAACCTCTCCCCATGAACCCGGGCACCCCTGATAAGTCACCAATCGTAAATAGCCATTTGGGGGGATTGGTTATCCAATAAATGGTTCCCGGGGCGCGCCGCGCCGCTCTCGCCTCGCAGTTAAGAGGTTAAGTGTACCTATATCGATCAATGTCAATAACGATAAACATAATACATATGTTTTTAAAATGTATAGAGAAATGCACCAGGACCGCAGGAGTCGTGAGTAGACATTGTACTTGGAAATAAGTTCCATTAATTTTACATTCAACTATATCAAGTTGATCTCAAGACTTGGAGTAAATATAACATTAATCAATTTACCCCTGAGCCAAGGGGAAGAGGGAAGTCTGGCAAATGAGAAATATCATCTGAAATTCAATATTCTGCCAAATGATTCTCCACCCTTCCATCGATATTAATCCTTCTATGCGAAGTGGTTTTCCATAAATATATCAGGATGCTTTATCAAGAATCGTGAATCTATGTATTATTAACTTAGGTAGAAACGTTGATTTATCTCAGTCAAATATTATTTGGTCGAGTTAAAACATTTATTTGGCATTAAGTATATATAAAAAAGTGGTGTTTACTAAATTATTGTTTTATTTTAAATAAAATACTTTTTTGTGAATTCAGGATAAAATAAAGCATTTTTCGACACTCAGTGTTCTATAAGTTATTTTTGCGACATTTTCCAACGATCGGCCTAACCTTTATTCAAGTTAAGTTCCTACTACATATGCTTCTTTATTTATTTTTCATTTTCAGTCCCAATTTTTTCGCAGAAATTTAAGTATGACAAAGTCATCAAATCTATGGCAAAGTTATCTTGACAATTTTAAGGTTCCCGTTAAATGCCGGTTCTAAGCCCTTTTCAGCTTTTGAACAAATGGTGATCCGCAGAAGAGGATAATGATCATGTTGTTAAGTTCGCGAGTTTATAACAATTTGATAGAAAGCTGAAACGCACCAATAATCGGGGTTTAACGAGAACCTTCCAAATGTAAAAAAACAACAAAATATAATTGAATGGCTATTTGATGACTTTGCCACGAATTTCTGCGAAACAACAGGACCTTAGTGAGGGTAAATTAAGTAATGAAAATACAAATTATGTTACATTATTTCGATAATGCGGATTATTGGATCGTTAATGTAGGACCTGTGAGCACCGTAAATAGTTTATATAATTATATTATAGTATCGCGAACACCTCACTAAGCAAATCTGTGCTGAAGTTTTCGTTTGTTTTAGTTAAAGTATTATTGGATATGTGCGTTGTTAGTTGATATGCATTAGTAATTTTTAATTAAAATGAAATTCAACTTCTCTCATGAAAGCGTCAAATAAAATCAGACGTCACAACACAAATAAACAGGTTGTAAGTTTGAGGGCTTCCTTAAAAACTCTCCTCTGTGACGAGGGATCAGAAATGGAAACATTATTCCAATTATTCCTGTAATTATGTTTATGCTGAATCCGCGTCTTGAAACACGAAACAGTTCCTTCCCCCTGATCTTGTGGAAGGAGCAGGCGTCAGGGTATTAATCAATATCAAATCTTAAATCATCCACCGTGAAATGCCAGCTTGGTAGACGGTATAATTTCATTGAAAAGTATCTTAAATGTGATAAAAGTGATTTAATCCTTGATGTCCAAATATGATATTTTAAAATTCTTTAAAAACGTCATTCTTGAAGTTGGTTTGTATATCATAAAAAATATTGGATCTATATAATTACTCCTAATATTATCCAGTTTCATAAACAATCAGCCATTTCAAATCAGCTTTTTATAGAAAGCTCTAAGAGGAACCCTACAAAACCCATGGTTCACTAAAGTTAATGCATTAATTGGAAGACTTGCATTAATTGTACTTGATGGCCTCTCTTATTCACCAATGTGCTCGATATGTGAACAAATCGAAGATCTCGAACTTTTAACAGTTTGAATTTAAATAAAATCACTTCTTTAAAGATATTATTGAGATATCCATTAAAATTTAAATGTAAACCTTAGAAATATTTCATAAAACACTTTTTGTAAATTGAAGATGCACTTTATCAGAATCCTTTATATTTAGTATATTTTTGGGTATTTTCTATTACGGTCTTAAATTTCAATATCGTTATTTTATTGGTCAATGACATAAATATACTTATCACTGTCATATTATATGAATTTATAAAGACTAATTATACTAGACTTGATTATAAGGCTAATAAATAAAATAAAATAAAAATATATACATTATCACAGTGCTTTAAGTATGAAAAACTGAGAATAACAATGACCACAAACCCATCGGACGTTCATAATTTAATAGCCTCAGCAGAGTCAAAACAAGAAACATGAAATTTTTTAGATCATGTAAATTGCTAAATATTTTAAATGAATTTTTATAAAGAGGTTTTAAGTATTTTTTAAATAACATTAAACATTATGATGATAACGTATTAATATTGTAATTTAAAAACAGATGTGGCAAAAATGACAGCATTCTGTGAGTCAGAAGTCTTGATATAATACAGGATTTTTTTTAATGCAGATTTTCCAGGTGGTGTAGTTTAGCTTGGCTTCAGGTTCTGTCAAATGATGATACCGAAATAAGGTATCTTCTAAAATTTTCGTAATTTGTGAAATTTGATAGAGTAGATACCTGGGTAACCTGTAAGTTAGAGTGTAAATGTTTTCGGTCGGATGAGAGTAAAAGGGATCCGTGTCGACGTACGAGGCGCGACGCCCGCGCGGAACGGGCGCGTATCTGCATGGCGATCACGCGCGTCGCTTTGCGGTCAGCCTGAATTCCGCGGTGTGGTCGGTATGTCAGGAATTCCATTAGGCGCTAGACGGGGACCAATGCCTTGCTAGCTTACCAGCTTTCCGGGCCAATCACCACCACTACACACTATTCACTTATACACCGTACTTGGCAATTGCCGAGAAATGTGGGATTTTTCGAATGGTGCGAAATACTCGAATGAAAAGGTTGATAAATTAAAAAAAACTTTAAGTTTATAAATTCAGATATTGACTTTGTTTCTCAAATAGAAGTTGTTGACAATATCGTCAAATTGTTTAGCCCTCCCTACAAAACGAGCAATTTTGAGATGAAATTAGCATAAATACAGCATTTTTGGTTTATCTGAATATAAAAGATGAGCGTGATCCTAAAAGTATAAGCTAGCGTAACATAGCCGAAAATTTTGAAACGAATATTATGTATTTTGTGTCACGTTTTCGCTGTACGAAAAATTCTGTTCCTACCTATGTATAAGCTCGATTTTTTAACAATTACTTTTACATACACTTTCAATCTTTGACGTAGGTAACAGGTCGTCCAATTCTATAACAAAATCCTAAATGAAATTGCTGACATAGAAAATATTAATAAGTTTAAAAATGAATTAAGAAAGTATGTCTACCTCAAATATTAATGTTTTTATTTATTTGTGACTGTATATGCTAATATTTAAAGAAAGATTATGTTTGCCAAACAATGTAAAGGTTTGTGTGTTTACAAAACTGTTAGCACACACGAAGATGTGAGTTAATTTAAGATTAATAAATAAAATAAAAAATACATCAATATTATTACCTTAGAAATGAACATAAACATTAACAATAAATGACAAGAAGATACGCCCAAATCACAACTGCACCATGATTAAAATGGCGGTGCGTTCTGAAAATAGTTTTGTTCAAAACGTTACATTTTAGACATAAAAATTGTGTAAATTTCGTGAGGTTCATATTTGGAGGTTTATGGACATATAATAAAACTTTTCCATATCATATTAAGTTGACCGGACAACTCAGAATCATCCAACTTCAACACCTCCTTTGGAAAGTCATTAAAAGTGATGAAAAAATATTATATATTATTAGTCGAAGATACCTATTAAAATATTAGTTATCGCGGAACTCATATTAAAGATACCGATCATGAGTGGCATACCTAGTTATTTTACAATATTGCTTTTAAGGCAAATCCAAAATAAAAGACACAGATGTTACGTAGGTACGAATTCTGTTTACACTTTCCGAGCACGGCTCGTGTTGTGTGTGGGCACAGTGGTCCAAGATGTGGCCAAACGAACCGTTTATGTCTTCATTGTGTCTCTTCGGCGGTCGCCACCAAGAGATGTGATCCCGAGATACCCTAATCTGGCCCAGCGTGCGCCTTCGCCCCGCTCTGCCCTCCTGTACACGATATCTTTAAATACTTACTTGGGATAAATTCTACCACCTACCTGCAGTACCTACTGAACATACTACCGTCTTAACTCAACATACCCAGCCATGGTGTCTTGGTGGTTATTTGAACAACCTCAGCGCAATTGGAAAAATATAAACTGATAATTTCTGAACAAAAAATACCAATACAATCATGATAAAAACATTAGTTCTAAATTCAGATGTGTTCACCAAAAGGTAAACACTTATATATATATTTGACAACTTTGTGTATAAATAGGTTCTCTTATTTAAATAGTAAAATGTTCACGAACCATACGACAAAAATAATCAGTTAAAGTTATTCATTCGAGCGCTGCCCTACAATCCTCAGGAAAGCACACTAGTTTTTTATACTATTCTAGTATCAGTGCAAGATACGTTTTTACTTATGTTCATTTTCATAATATGTCTAAATACAGTGTTATAGTTTTTACCTAATCTAAACGAGCTTTCCGGATCTTTTTTTTATTTATCGTGAAAACGGAACATTTTTGCCAATTTGACTAATGAAATCTTTTTTGAAAAACACTGAATCACATTACCCGGAAAGCTCTGAGATCCTGGCAAATATGTTTCAATTGAAGCAGCCTTTGCACAAATGCAGATTTTTCCATTAAAGTATTTTAGTTTACTGAGCAAAGCACTTACAAATCCTATGATTTCAGAGGATATATTAGTTTTGATTTAATAAATAAGAAATCACATTGAGAAAGAGCTGAAATAATTACTGTGATGTTAATAAGTGAAATACGATAATACTCACGTGCATATACCTGCATCCTAATATATCAATCGAATATTTCATCGAACATCACAATACCGGTCCTTTTATACGCCTGACGAAATGGAGCAGTCATACAGAAGTAATTAGCGGCTGCCAAAGCGGAGGATATTCGATACGAAATCTTCCTTTTGGTCCAGCATAGAAACGCCGCCTTATCTTAAGACGGAGGACAAACGTATTCATATTTATTATTATTTAAAAGCACTTAGCATTAAATCAAATCAATCCGATTAAGGGAGAATTAATATTCAATTTGTTTTATCTTGTTGTTTTTTATCTTGGTATTATTATGAGAAATGCTGCTAGTTTCAAAATTATTAGATAGATAAGACATTTTTATTTATTTATTTAAAGGTACGGGACATACATCATTCCTATGTCTACCTACGTTAAATTATCGTGAAAACAAGCTTATGTGTCCAAGCGGTTAACGATACTTTTTTTACATAAAAATGGATCACAAAACAATTTACAGTGTTAACATATGATTTTAAGTAAAATTTACAATTTTGGTAAAAAAATGTAAATTAAAAACTGTTTTCAAAAAATATTTGTGAAATGATTTTTTAATAATTTTTTTCGGTGCTCTTGAAAATATTTGTTATTTCTGCATATTGGTTTTGTAAGCTGTGTATGTGTATTAAGTCTGTAACGCTGTTTTCTCAGTCCGTTTTTGAAAGCTTTATAATTAAATAAATTAATTTTGTCCTTACAATATACACGAATAATTAGTATATACATTATTTACAGATGTGTATCAGAGATACATTAATATTATGCTCGTAATAGCCGGTAAGTGGCTGAGTTGGCATTGCGTCTGGTTCCCTTCCGCGGTCGGGAACTCAATTTCTCGGCTGGCTAAGTCCTCCAGCACAATACAAGCAACATTTTGCGTTTATTGTGGTTGTAAAACCCGGTAATATTTTCAATTATTAAAAAAAAAAACTATATAATGATACTAATAGAAGATCCAAAATTTGTGCAATAGGTAGTGCAAAATACAGTTTCATGAAGATATATATTCATAATTTAATAAAGGGAAGAATTAAGGGATGTAATGCTCCTATGCCGATCATTATGTTACGTGTTTATGAATTTGATTTTCAGAAAATATGAATTTTGACGCCTTCCAGTCCTAGGGTAATGCTCTCGATTGCGACTCCGAAAGTCACGGATTCGATACTTGGGTGCGCAAGAAAATTATATTTTATCATTGAAAACATTGTAAGCTACTCTCAAAACAGAAATTTTGAAACAGAAAAATATGAAAAAGTTACTGCTAGAGCTGAGCAAGGCTAAGATCCTGGGTTCAATTCCTAAATGCGACTGTATTTTTTTCTTATTTTACTGTTTCAAATTTTCATTTGGGAGCCGTTAATTTTGTTTTCAATGATTAATTATTACAATTTGAGGTTTTATTAAGTTCCTCGAAAAAAAAATACAAAAAAAAATTTAACGAATTGTGTTTTGTTTCAATGCAATAGAAAAATATAGTATATTTGCTGCAAGTTACATAGTAAAATATACTCTCGGTATCGCCCTGATGAAAGGCCACCATTCTGAATTGAAACGTTGATTGAAAAGTCTTCAGCCGTGTTTGGTGACCAGATCTGAATAGCCAGTTAATTCCTAACCTTGCTTTTAAGCTTCTACTCCCCCTCCCTACAACCTCCACCATAGCATACCAAAATTAGGCATGACATAGTCTCATTAGCTCCAGACAAAATTGGGATCTGGTAAAAAACTGGTAGGTCTCAACATTTTTATGATCGAAATAATAAATTTTTTTTTATTTAAAAAAACATTTGAACTAAGAGTTTATTTGTTATTGATGATTGGTTAAAGGTTTAAAAAAACCTTTGGTTACCTTCGTCAAACCTTTTCATGGAAACTCGCTCTATAGTCGCCCTACAGATTATTTTTATTTATTTTATGAGCGAATGAATGTTCGCTGGATGTAGTGAATATGGGTGATGTCCACCCAAGCGATGCCGTAGGGGAAACTACCCCTAGCAGTTGAAAGAATTAACCAGTGGGGCAAGCAACTATACCTAGAGACTAGGAAGTAGTACAACCTCATCACCATTAGTGACGCTTCATTAAGTGCCAATATTTCAGAATGGGGATCGCCGTTCTGTTCCCTAATCGCGGATTTATTTGTAGATTTGTATTTTCGGAAGGGCTTTAAAAACATGGCATACAAATTTGCAACTTATCGCCGCTGACTGGATTCAAATTGATGGTGTTATGATAATTTTAATTTAAACCTCGAAGTTACATAGTAATAATTGAAAGCTATAATAAAGTGTGCTTCATTAAAATGACTGAAAACGACAAAAAGAATCTGAGTTAAAAGTGCCTCAAATATCTTAATACTGCAATACTAAACAATATTGATGTATTTTTGTTCTCAAATTCATATTACCAAGTCATGAAAATATATAAAATATATTAGCTCTACACAGGAGGACCTGAAGAAAATAATTCCCATCCGGGTCTGTGCCATCTTTGAGGATGCTTTGTGGAAGATCTTTTTAGGAAAGGAAGAAGAGAAAGGTCTGGGAAGGAAAGAGGTATGAGGTGTGGGTAGTAATCTGGGGGTCAGTGTGTCCAGGAGAGACGGACGAATGCATTTCAAGGTGATGTTCTGAGAGAACTCGGCTGAACAGGTCTCCCTCAACCAGTTTCTCCTGATCCGGTTTACCACGCTTTGGTGGGTATGCTCATCCGCCGCTAAGACCCGCCCTGTTAACTGGGGCAACCCTGCTAAGTAGTAATACTAAACGTAGCGAACCTTTGGGTGACCTATGGCAAAGGTGTTAGTTATCCTATAAATCGTCCCAAGGGCGGCGGTACCCATTCCCGCCTCCAAAATTGTTGTAAACAAAGGAAGTACGCATATAATTTTAGAATGACGCAATCAATTTTTAATTCAATACTTATTTTATTTTAAGGTTGCTCTCAAATCAAAATCAATAATAAAGCACAATCATAGGGGACTAATCCAATCCCGAAAGTTTCTCTAATTACTGTGGGGAGTGCGTTCTTGGTAAGATGATGAATGCAATTAGCTATTCTTAGTGCCTTCTAAATAATACATAAATGATAGGGACGTAATGCGTACTGGGCCAGAGGAGGGGGTGGGAAGGGGCTCAAGAATGGGGTGGGTTGGGGTGTTTCAGGGACAGGAGCAAGTCAGTAACTGCAGAGAAACTTCCTAACAGACCACAGCAGAAACGGAACATCCCTTAGAGAATATTATATATCAACGTATCTCGGCTCGTAGATATGTACAGGGAAATGTCTTACATCACTAGATGGCTACACAACATGAAGTTATGCCTCTTCTTGTTTATGCTGATTTTACAAATTGTAGGAATATATTCTAAATAGTTTAATGTTTGGTATGGTAATGTTGTTAATAATTCTTGTCTCAGTAATATTTGGTAGCATTAAAAATCGCTTTGCTTTTCTACTTATCATTTTGACGAAACCGTGAGCTTTTATTAAAATAATTGAATACGATATAACGAACATATTTTCAAAATCTTATAGTCCGCGTTAAATAAAGCGCAAAAAGTTTAGCTCTGAGAAATTTTCTCCGTTTTTTTCCAACCGAAATGAGCATTTGGTACAAACAGCCTGGGGATGCAAATATCGCTCTATTCATTCACATGAATAGCGGATCTTCAGCCTTCCGCGAATATCTTGTGAATTCAATTGTGATTACATTTAACCAACCGCAAATTCAAGGAACAAATCTTCAGGGAATACAACGAGGGAAGGGGAGGAATTGATTAGTTGTTCGTGTTTCCGGTCCTATCCATTACTTAAACAGTCTTTGAAAGCTCGCTACTTGGCGAAACAGCGAAACAGTCAAACATCTGTACTGGAAACATTATGAGGAATAAATAAGGCTTAAGTTGCTGAATCAACCAACCGATTCGTGGAACAAAGGGGTTGTTTGAATCATAAAGTTATGTTATTGATTTTATATTTGTACCCACCGTTGGGTTATATTCTTAGGTGTGTACCTTGTATCTTATTCCCGTGTTTATTTTACGTCGAACATAATAAGAATGCAAACAATTTGTATTTATTAATGTTCACAAAGTTTTTTTTATCACGAAATGTTGTGAAAACATTCAGTGATAAACAATTCACCTTCTCTAGTCAAGCTTTCAAAAAATTGTTAATACTTTTATATCAATCATTTGATGCATTACAGTTTCTCAAGTAATCACGAACATGTACAGTTTTTACATTCAATTTTCACCGACAAATGATCAAATGCACACACTCGCATTCGTGTTCTCAGTCGTGTGATTCCATTTAATATGATTAATTTATTCGAGCGATTTAAAAGCTTTGTGCTTTTAAGCCATAACGGAGCTTTCAGCGTAATGGCTAAAGGACGACAGGAGTCTAGCGATGTCACCTATAATTTCGGGAAAAATTGCCACCGTACCTGTCACGGGAGTTGCAGGGAGGAATCATAATATTTCATTGGTTTCCAAAACGGACACATATATATAAAATAAACAACTTTTCCATTTCGTAATATTTTTATTTGGTGTAATTTCCGGTGTGCTTTACTGCATTATTTAACAGTTGTGTTTCATAAAATCAAACTAATGTGGTTAGAAGACTTCTTAAACAATTAGGACTTCAAAGCCGTTTGACGCAATCGATAAGAATAAGATTGTTGAATAAAAGAAGCTTAATTTGATTTCCTTTTGAAAAAAATCCAAGTAACATAGTAATTTCGTTTTCTACTAAGTATATGGTTCACAATAATCCGAATGTTTGAAGGTTCCTGTAAATAAATAATCAATCATGACTTCAAAGCCTTGTGGTGATTAAAAGAACTTTAACGCTGTCGTCATTCAATAAACACGAAAGGCTTCCTCTAATAAATTGATATCGTATTTTTATTTCATCACTATGCTTTGACACTTCAAAAAGTAAATAAACATTTGATCGCATAAAAGAGGAAGGTTGAACACGTATTACGAGCAAATTTTATTCGTTTTTTTTTAGTGAAATAAACTTCCATTATTAATTTACGAAGGACATGTTTATATGTGTTAAAAAAATGTTGTATTTAAATTGAACAATACTTTTCACTAAAACTGACGTAAATTATTGTTGGACCTTTCCAATGACAATGAAAAATTTGAAACGGCGATGCATTATAAATATTTATAATCAGATTTGATGTCGGGGCGAGCAATCGGAAAATTTTACATTATTCATTATTATTCCGCCGGCGCTGTGAAAATATTTAATCACTGTAAATAATTTGGGCTGTTGGGTGAATAATACACAAGTGCTTTCCTATACAGTGTTAAATAATACATAATGTTTATGCATGTGAATTTTTCCGCATCGAATGTAATATGCTGTTTTGGTTTATTTGTCGTTGAACTGTTGTCGGAAAACGAAATGCGTTTTTTATCACAGTATACGTTAATGTAATTAGTTTTTTACACAGTGACCGCAGTTTTAAAATATTAATTATCAAGCGACGCATTGTAATTAAACTTCAATCAGATTGATTTTTAAATGTAATTTAAAGGTGTTTGTAAATTTGACTTAATTATTTGAAACAACTACAAAGTATTTACAATCAAATTCAATCAAAGTATTGTATTTTTTATAATAAAAACTCACTTTTTAACTTTTGAAGGTTATTCCCATCATTGTAGTATATATCATTGAAGAAGAAGATAACAATAATAATTTAAGTATGAATAGTAAAGCCCACGTCCCGGTAAGACGAGAGATTTGGGTTCGAGTCCCAGTTGCGATCATTATCTTTTATTATTTTTCTGTATCTTGTTCATTTTCATATATTAATAAAGATTATTATTGTTATCTTCTTATTCAATAACATATTACATAGATGGGAATAACCTTCAAAAGTTAAAAAGAGAGTTTTTTCTTATAAAAAATGATATATCTACATTTACACTTTTATAAAAAGTCAATAGGTGTTCCATATAAATAAAATCGGATATATTTATCCGAGACACTATCTAGGTAACAAATACGTTCTTTGAATACTTGTTTCCAATTGAAAAATGTAGCTGCCGATAATATGGAAAAAAAAACATTAATCGAAGATAATATTGTTAATTCTGATATTTTAAATATGACTTGGACAATCACGGCGGTTTTATAATAGGATGCAATGGTTGAATTGGTAGAGCGCTCGTCCTAGTAAGACGAGGGATCTGGATTCGAGTCCCATTTGCGACCATTATCTCTTATTATTTTCAATGTCTTGTTCATTTTCATATTTTAATTTTAATTATTTTTGTTATCTTCTTCTTCAATGAAACTATTTTATATTCAGATAAATAATCTTACTTGTCGTGAACTGTTTATTGTTGTCTTCGGCAAAATTGCGTACATAAAATAATAAAAAACGGGTCGGATTTAACAGCACAACTATTAAAGCATTTCTTGAGGCAGCGAATGGACGGCGTTCCACAGTGCATTGTGCCGAAGAAACGCACAATTTATAGAGACCCTCTGAGATCTGCAATCGTAAAACAAACCACAATGTAATTATTTAGTATGCAGGATAGATGTTGAATCAGATGCCATAAAATGGTTTGCGTGGCCCGATGTATGCGGAGTTCGACTCGCACATTTTATATAAGTAATAAAATCAGAGTCGTTAATGGCTCCTGGGTTTGAACACACTTTCGATCTTCATTTTTGAATCATCTCGCTGGACCACCGTGCAGGAGGTGTTGTAACTTGAAAACACGGGATGCTGAAGCCCTTTTAACAAATTTAGTGTCTCTTGTGCGCCTATAGTGAATTTCAAAAAGTGATCTCTTATAATATATTTTATACTAGCTGACCCGGAAAACTTTGTACCGCCTCAGAATCAATAAATATTGTGTTTAATTTATTAGCTGAAATAAATTAAGTTTTTATTACGTTAAAATAAATAGATACCTACTCTAAGTTCAAAAAATGAAATTGAGCTGTTGACTAAGCACGAAATGTTCGGCACACTACACAATTGACAGTTCGAATTGATTCAAATTATGTCGACCAACGCACATTATTTGAAAAGCCGTTCCACACAAAATATATGAAAAAAATAATTTTCTTCATAATTATTTTTCGCGTGATTTTTTCCGATGTTTTAATAGTTATTCTGTCAATCGTGACGGAGACAAATCCAACAAATCAAAGATCATAAAAATCGGTAACAGCCGTTCTTGAGTTATAATTGGTGTAACTAACCCGACTTTATTTTATAAATTAAGATATAAGAAGAAAAAGTTAAATAAAACATTTTTAGTTAATTTTAAGCACTGTTCTTTAAAACTGTATCAAATCGAAAATTCCGCAAAATAATTATAACTTCACCCAAAACGATTAATTTATGTTTGCGTAAATACATCGGTCTGCTTATTTTATGTTTGCCGAAATGAGTAAGCATATAAAAAAAACATCTTTAAAAACAAAGTGTTTTTTTTTTCATTAATACGATGTCAAACTGTATAGTGATTATTTAATTTAATATTATATCAAAGCACAAAATAATTTCCACGGAAACATATAAAAAAAATTACTTGTGGTTTTTAATAAAATCATTTGGCCAAGTAGGTACTAAAAGAAGCTCAAATAATAATTATTGAAAATATTTCAAACTTATAACTAGGTCGATTTTGAAATAAAATTGATTAAAAACCCTTTGAAAGGACCACACCATTCGAGTGTTTATGCACATTTACAGATGTTTACCCGTTTAGTGAGTGCTTCACAGGAAGCTTTCTCCGAATTTACAAATATTTGTCTTTAGAGCTCTTAATAAAATATCTTTAGAAGTTCGTGGAAATAAACACAATTAAATTTGTATTGTTCTCCGAATTTAATGCATTTTCGATGGCATCACATTTTAATTATGATAATATTTTGTAAATTAGCTTAAATTTTATGTGAGGCGGTTAATTAACTGGAGAATCGTTTAATGACTTGTAAAAATATTAAAAATAACTATGTGAGCTTTAGAAATCACAAATACTGTTCTTTAAAACCATTCGGGTCACGCACTGCTATATCTATCACCAAAAGAAACGTTCTCATGAAATTCCATCTTCTTTTCGTTTATGGACAAACATATTTATAATATAAACAAATTTAGAATGAAAGGACACCAAGCTTTCTCTTTGCGTTTAATAGTTTACCATCGACTCTCCCATACAATTAAAAATAATTATATAAAACAAAAAACCGCCAAACAGTCCTGATCAAGGTTGACCATTTTTTTAAATAATTATTTTGAGTGATAATTTTAAACATTTAGTTAGACAGATGTTATATCTCTTAAATTAATGTGCTTTTTAGTATCCAATAAACAGTAAATGAAGTTTGTCCAAAGTTTTATTTTTTTTAATTGCGTAATACATCCATTTATTTACTCATTTGTAGTTTTTTTTATATAGGTACATTGTTACATTTGTTCTTAAGCATATAGGGCCTTACTTATAACCGTGTTTTAAATTTTACGCAACTGATAAACAACAATTAATGTAAGGTAAACGGTTGTTTATCAATTGTGTTAAATATAAAGCATGTTTATTAGTAAGCGGGATATGATTTAAAATCATTTTTAGTATCAATCAATCACTTGTTTTTTTAAATAAGTTAATAATATAACGCTTGTAATACTAAAATTAACTGCTTTCGAAATAATATTTAAGAGCCATTGACCAGGAGGTTCCGATGAGAAAGATCGATTATTCCCCAAATCAAATTTTTAAAATTAAAAATTTAATATCGATTTATTTCATTCAAAACTTGCTTTAATATATACGTACATTCAAGTAAGCAATAATAATGCTCAAAACGCACGATGATAAATTATTAAATATCGTGTACTTCTTGTAAGTATTTTTTGATCACAAGTATTTATGATTTTTTAATAATGTCTAAACAAAATACGTGTGTAAAAAAACTCTGAAATATTTTAGTTTGTTAGACCTTAAATAAATAGAAAAACTGAGGTATTTTTGTCACAAAACGCGTTCTCGGATTTATTTTTTAAAGATTTTAATGTAACTAAAATTAAAATTCTGAAAAATGTGTTTACTAGATTATGTATTGATTTAATTTGTTGTATGATTATATGATTTGAAATGTGTTTAGTGTAATACAATATGTCGTTTGAAAATTGAACAAATCTGCCAGCGACCAACGGTACCTTAGTACATATATTAAAAATAAACTTAGTTTTTCAAAATTTAAAAAATTTGTTTACCAGATAAAATAACAATCTTTTAAAATCTATTATGTTTTTTTTTGTAAAAAAGAATCAAGACGTCTAGAATTTGATTTATAAATGACTAATTTCCTGTATTATCTGGTAATACCCTCTTATGTTGGGATACATTAAAAAAAGCGAATATATTTGAAATTGAATGTCAAGCTGGTATATTTGATGACATGATATTTTTTTGTCTAGACCATAAGAGTTAAACCTTGGTGTTAATGTACAAATATGAATACCACGTCATTTCTTTGATCTAAGAAGTCATGCAACATACCCCTTTCAAAGAACTCTTGGGTTTCATTTTCATCCGATTAATTTGGATGTTAATTTCCAGTAGTGTCCAGTGTCCTGGGTGTCTTTCATCATTCGGTTTATTTAGTTTCCAACTAACCTCTGCCCTCTTCTTGTCTCCTGTTACCCCGGTAGTGCGAAAGTGTCTTAATCTAGTTGGAGGTACATCTCCCTTTAATTATTTCTCCTTGGTCCTTGGTGATGCCAAGACTGACCATGTCAAAGGACCCAGGACGGCCGTTATGAGAGAGTGGTGTTGAATTTCTTCGTTCTGACCGAGCTTATTAAATGCAGGGATTCTCAAACTTGAATGACCTCTCATTTACAAAATCAATACGTCCGATAAAAATGTCTAAATGATTTAATTATTTCTGTCGATATGCAACTTAATAATATATATTTTTTTAAGTTTTTAAATGTTTTGTTTCCAAAAATTAAATTATTATAAATCAATTGAAGCATGGATTAGATCAATGTCAAAATAGATCGAATAAAAATTACATTAAAAAAACATTCCACGCTTTTAAACCGCATTCGGTCAAAGAAACTACACTTACTTTGCAATAAAATTTCATAACATCCTTCCCCAAGACAAAAACTAATATAAAAAAAAATTATGAGTACAAACCGAGAATGAAACTCTGGCTGAAAGAGGTCAATGAAAAAACCAAACAAAAAAACTGTAATTAAATAAATAGTCAACCTGGGCATAGTACAGGATATCTATAATTAAATTCACCATTATATTTTGTTAGTACAATATTTTATATAATCGATAAAAAAAGTGATTCAGTAGTAAATTACAAAATGGTAAACATTTCTGGTGATATCTTTTAAAGGAGGTTGTCTATCATCAAAGTCATTTTTATCCTGTAGGCTGCAGCCTGTGACAACTCTACTACATTATTTAGCCTTATTTAAATTATTATAAACTATGTAAGTTTGTTCAAATGGAGTAACATAAGTATTGTTTTTGTAATGAAATAACGGTTGTTCTTACGTGCGCAATACAAATTATCTTGAGAAATATAAGATAGTTAGATCGATTGCATAATAATTACAGTGCTTAAAATATCTTATCTTGAAATATAAGATATTTTCGGAAAGTTCAATGTAACGACCCCCAGCTTCAGAACAGCTGACTTAATTGATTTGCCACCTCTTTGCGAACTAGTATTGTGTTTCTAATTTGGCTCATCGGAGGAGACGGGAGGGAAGTTGAGGAAGGGGCATGGGAGGGGGTAAAGGGGAGGAAGGCGCCGACTGGACACGTTTAATTAATGTGCCACCCGTTTTATTGGTCGAGTTGACGGTAATGTGAGCGCCTCTCCTCTGCTGATACTTTGTCCCTACGCTTTGCATAATGTATGGCGGAATGAGACGTGATGCTACCAGCTTCTCGTATCTTCGTCCAGAGTTTTGAAGTTTATAATGATGGATGGTGACCCCCGATCTCGTGTGTACTTTACCTTTGGGCGTGTATTTTGATACCTTTGTTCAACGCACAACACATACAATGTATTAACGTACATTATTCACAAGCGTCAATACTTTGCACTCCAACTTAAGATTAGAACAATGCAACATGTAGTTACCTACAGTAAAATCTATAATAATTTCCACGGTTTTGAATAATATCGAATGCTTTTTAATGTCTTTATTAATGCATTAATGAGATGATTCGCTAACTCAATTTATTTAATTTTTTTTTTTACGTACCAGATTTTCAGGTCCGGGTTTAGTTTTTCCCATAGGAAAAACTAAACCCTTTCATACACTTTTCCATATTAATGATTATCTAGTAAATCCACGTTATGCAAGTGTATTATATAAGTATAATTAATTCAAAACAATACAAGAACAACATGTTAATCTACCAAACTATTAAATGGGAATATAATTCACCGACTCCAGATATTTTCATATCAGAGGGTTCGGCTCAATATAAATATTTAAAAAATATTTCGTAATCCTACATGTATTTAAAATGACTGATTTTTGCATTTTTATATACAAATTCTTTGACAAATCTAATATGACAAAATTTTTTATGAGAGAGCTAGGTATAATGCCAGTAGCCGAAATAACAAATGGTAATATTTTTATAGTCTGAGAATGCCAAATTCTTTTAATTTCATTTCCTAAATCTGTATATTTTCTTATTTTTTCAGAAACAGATTTTTCAATATTACAGGAATTTGGAATAGCTACATCAATGATATAAGTTATTTTTTTAAATTAAATTAAATTAAATTAAATTTTTATTTATTTTTTAAAAATTATATTATTTTAATTATTTGTTGTTTTAACATTAACATTAACATTAACATCTCGTCGCCCGAATGCTTAATTGTCCAAACGACCATTAGACATTTTTTATAGAAGGAAGAGGTTTTCTTTCATTATTTCAATTAAATATTATGACAGGTTTTTTTTTTTTTTTTTTTTCGTTGTTTGTTTAATCTAAAAACATTATGACAGGTGTTTAAGATGAAACTCTTTCCGTAAAGGTCTCATTAAAATTCCACTGAACATAGCCGCAACCTTTGGTAGAGATGTCACTGTGAAATTCTTAGTGGCAGATATGGAAAATGCAATTAATCAAGTGGATGAAGTTCAAAAGACACCATTACATCTGGCTGCTCAAAATGGCCACAAGAAAACTGTATTGAGATATTCCTCTCACTGGGAGAAAAAGCAAACATCAAAGACATGGAAGAATGTATATTATTCTTTTCATTATGCCGTGATTAACAATCACATGTTAAATCATTCTTATTAACTTGTTGAAAGCCAGCATACAAAAAAAATATTTTTTCAATACGACGTAATATATTTGACAGTTCTCACCTTTCTTACGAATTAAATTTTTATAACATTTCTTAACTAACTAACTAACTAACCATCACGCCGTTTCCCCGCAGGGGTGGGCAGAGAGGACGGACCGCCAAACAACTCGGTCTTGGCACACGCTCCTTGCCTCATTCACATTCATACATCTTCTCATACATACTCTTCTATTATTCTGACTCTTGACATGGCCCGACTCAAGTATCTGATTTACTTGATCGTGCCACGTCTTCCTTGGGCGTCCTCGGCTTCTTTTACCGTGGATAAAACGAACTTCCTAATAATCACTCAAATCTATGCTTTCCACAATGGATTTGTATAAAAAACAATGAATAAATATAGACTTCGAATATGACAGCGGTCATATTATCGAGCGGCAGCCATTTTGTCCGCCATCTTTGGTGCCCGGCGCGTCATTAGCAAGTATTATGAATTATTCGGAGTGGCTAAATGCTATCCAGTAATTCGTAATGTCAAGAACGAGAATGGCCCAAGCGATTCTGACCTTGTTCTTCATACAATTTCTTTATACATAAGGGGCAAAATCGCTTCAAACATCCGGACCCGCCGGGGGGACTGCGGCCTACAAGAGGACTTAAAGTGATTAATTATCGTTTTTTATCGACAATTTAGCGCTCAGTCGACGAGCTGTAAAAGAGTTTTACATAAAACATAAACAGTAGGTACTGGGTATACCAGCCAAACTAGCATTAAAAGACCTTGCCTTGGAAGGTAACTTCACTGACGCTCAATACGTTGATTTTCGAATTGATTCTGTTCAACAGCAAGATTACTCTCCCAACCGACATGACTATTGGCCAGCCCTTCAGGCTGGGAGATAGAACAGTCTATGTTGTCAGTGACGGAGATAACCATCGGGAACATCGAACTGAATGCTCTCAGTCAGTCTGGAGAAATGTGTAGCAATGTAAACATCCCTTATGATCAGTAAATGGTTTATTCCGAACATACCCAAAAAATCGGAATGATGTATTGCATTACTGAAAAAAAAAATCTCTACAACACCCCTACCTCTAAACATCACAATATGATTCTCGAAAATTCTTATCGAGATCATTAGGTGCTTCATATTTTATATTTCAACATACCATAGACTCTACGGAGCAAGGCAGCTTCTAGCCTCGCATTTCGGACTTAATCAAATTGCAGGACCTCAGGGGGTGGGTCTGAAATTACGGGGAGGGGGTTCTCATACCTCCTGGCCCTCTCAGCCATATCAATCATTTCCCTCTCATTCCGTGTTGTTTGTTTTTTATACTGTTTGCAGGAATTTATTTAAAAAGGGGCGCAGATGCTTCTGACATCATTTTCCAACCTCCCCCAGCCCCCGAAGTGACTGCCCCTTTCGCACTTTGTAAAAGGTGTTATCCTAATTGAATTCAAAATATATTATGAGAATGATAGACACAACAGGCAAATGATCGAATGTCATCAGCTGTAAGAACTCAGATCATTCATATTATAATAAAATAAAAATAAATCTTTTTTCTTTCGTCGCATTGTAAATTCATTTTCAAAAAGTATGTAATCACTTTGTTGTTTAAAAGCATAAATCAGTCAGTTTTGAAACTAAAAAAATAAAAATTAATTGTTTTTTCAAGTTTCTTCAGTGATAATTTCCAATTCCATTACGCAATAATTTTGCATTTCATTAATTTGTTTGTTTTGATATTTAAATATAAATTAATTATTTAATGGTAGCAAAATTAATCAAAACTTCTAGCGTAATAATTTGAAAATGACTCTTTCTTCGCAAATCAGGAAGCAAGGATGAACACAAACACTTTTATTAACTAACGGAAAGTCCAAAATACATTATGATTTATATCCCGCAGATAAACAAAATTAGGGAAAGTAACGAAATGAACTTCAGTTAATCTAATAAGATGAAAGAACACCATGATGATTGAATTAGGCGGGAAACAAAGAGCCAACAACAAAGATGTAATCGAAAACGATGGGAATTAAATTCCATAGACAAATTATACTGCGAAAGAAAAACAGCAAGTAATTAACAGATATAGTAGAGCCATCTTTAAATCAACGGGTCTCCTCTTTCAACATTATTCTGAGCAAGGAGCAAAGTGCTCAACAGAAATGCCAAGAATTTGAAAATACTTTTATATTTATGATAATATAGGCACAAACTCGTGAAAAATCACGGGAGAGTCTGAATGAGCTAATCTTCTAATTTTACTTTTATTTTGATGAGAATATATTTTATTATTTTATCGATGTATATCGATGTTTTTCGATATCTTCAAAAATGATGAAATCATGAGTTTTCAAAGTGAACTAAGGTAAAATACGCATTGGTGTCTCGTGACGTCACACGAGGCATAATAAGGAAGTTGAGTCCTTTTTTTAAATAATTTTTTAATCAATGTTCACATGCAACCTTAAATACTAGTATTTTTTTATAGTTCGTTTTCATAATTATTAATTAATTCTACAAGTTTGAATTTTATTAAGCCCGCGAAAACGCCCGCTAATTATTATAATATATATTACTTTTTGTAAATATTTTCACTTATTTTTCACACAAACAAGGGACCAGATGACGTGAGACGACGTCAGACACACTCTCGTTTCTTACCGGGCGTTTTCGCTTTGATAAAATTCAAACTTTGTAGAATTAATTTAATTATGAAAACGAACGTTAAAAAAAGGTATTTAAGTTTGCATGTCATCTACATCTACTATAACAAGAACTGGTCAAACGATCTAGGTATATTATGTTAACAATACCGCCAACAATTATTTCGTAAACCCTCTAATTCAAAGGCCTCATATTATAAACTATACTATTATGTCGTATTATACCATGTTACTGCTCTCACTGTCTACTATGTACATATAAACTTTACATTTCTTTATAGCTAAATTACGTTTGTTAACCTTAGGAGTAGGCACATTCTTATTTTTGTACAACAGGTTTATACCTACAAATAATCATCTTATGCATTACTAGTTACTTGCTGTTATAATATGTTAAATAGATAGATTATACTATGTATTACTACTGTAACTGTGAACTTACAATCTTATGAATATTTTTTATAACTATGTATGTAAAAGCCTAATAGGCGTATAAATAAATAAATAAATAACATATTTTTTATAAGTCGAAATATTTTTCACTTCCCTATTCAAAACAATTTATTGTTCGAATGGCATTAATAATTCTGAAGTATCACCATGCACGTACCATAATGACCATTGCGGCCGAACATGATATCAAAATTACCAAATCTTCGTTTGAAGTTAGAGGAGTGCGAGCAGCGTGAGGGTCGGCATTTGACAGCATTTTTTTTCTAAAAAAATTTCCATTTCATTGTATGTAAATACAACATAAACAACCTATTTGATTTTTTTTATGCAACCATCAAACACCCCATAACCTTTTTGGATTTCCTTTATAAACGTAGAGAAGAGAAATAATAAAATTCAAAAACAAAAAAATAAATCTTCTGTACTTATTTGGTATACTCCAAAAAATCTAAAAGTTGCATCCTCAGAATGCTTATATTAAAATATGATATATTTATAAAAAACATTAAATTTCGTTGCAGGCGACGACCTCATTCTCGACTACTCAGTTCCAATTTTGAAAATGGCAATTAAAATAATTTTCTATATTAAACTTTACCTGTACTCTGTATCGCTTCTCCAAACATACCCTCCCAATTTTGAAAAAGACACTTACATTCAAAGCAAATGTTCTTGATTTCATTGAACGGGTACTACGGCAAGAGTCACAACTGAAATTAGCATTTTTAATTATACATTTAATTATTATATATTTAAAAAATATATATATTCATGAAGTCAAAAGTTCAATTCAGAATTCCGTAATTTAATTGTAATTTAGACATAGTAATTATATAATATTTTTATTTTAAAGTCTCCATTTTGAGTCTCTTTTTGTAATCAGTGAATCCCGCAAGATGGAAATTCTCGCATTTGTAATCCTAGCTGTATTGGTTGACACCTCGGCCAAGCATTTTCATTAGCGTTTGTCTACCTTTTATATTTAGACAGGAAAGAGAGAGGGACAGGGGAGCGGCGGGGGAGGCGGACACCGGGGCAAATTGCAATGATGATTATGAATTTACTTAGCAAAGTGACGAGCGGGGAGAGGGTAGAGATTAGATACACAAAGAAAATTCGTTTGAAATGGTTGAGATGTGAATTTTAGCTGACAAATATTTGGAGAAAAATGATAAATTTACTTTTGCTTAATTTTATCACAGGTTTTTTGTTTATTTATTCTACTTATCTCAAATTGCGATTATTTGAACTTACGCTGTTTCTACCATTTCATATTAAATGCATAAATTACGCAAGGTAAAGTAATGCGTGGAAATAACCGAAATAATGATTATTTTCTTGCATTCGCAAGCTCGATTACGAGTATAATGTAAGCAATTTAACATGACAACCGTAATATTTCTTACCATAAGCAGCATCCCCGTGTCCTTTATAATTCGGCCGGCGTTCGTCCATTACGGGCCGAATAGTCGAACGGTATTAAACGCATTATAAATTCACTTGCAGAAGTGATATAGAACCGTAATTGCGGCAATGGAACCGCCTGGCGAGCCCAATAGAACCCATAACAATGTGTTGCGCAGAAATTAAGAAGCCACTGCCTCCCGAGCTTACCCGCAGGTAAATACATAAAGCATCTTAATGAACGTAAAGACCAGCTGTGTGTCTGGTTAGATTGCTTGCTTACAGCCTCGTGTACATACTAATTGCCGAATATTGCCACCCTTGTCTTTTGGACCCGACCCCCGCTCCGTCCTGCCCCGTTCTGCCCATCCACTCCCAGTTTCCACCGCAAATTCCAACCCATCTCTGATTACTTCAATCTTGGTACTCACTTGTCTTCGTGCAATATGATTTCAACTCTTATTTTATAATAAGAAAAAATCCACAATCTTGAAATATGTATATATTTTTGAGATTTAAGCGCTCTGCAGTGATGCAATGACCAACAATTTTTGTGTGTCGTTTTTCAAGTTCAGGTAAGAATTATTGTTTAGATTATTTAGATCATTAAATATTTCAATATGGTCATTGGTCATTATGTTACCATCTTCTCTATAATAGAATTATTAATTAAGTTCTTGACATATTTGCTTAGAAAATAATTAATTTTGTCGTATGTTAAATTATTTTTTATTTATTTTTTATTTTTATTCGGGTAGTCTTTATAGATTCCACGCCACTGTCTTGATGTAACATTTGACCAAAATTGCGGTGTATATCAGGCTATCTGTAATATAACCTAAACTAACACAACTATAAAATAACTAAAGCCTAACACACTTTAAAACAACAACACTACCCGGTGTAATTTTATTTATCATTCCCGATGAGTTTAAAAACACGTGCAAAATGATCGATAATGTAAACCTACCTATTGCGTAAATAACAGTACCTTAATACTCAGAATTACTTCGTGTTATTGAAAATAACTTTCATTAATTAAGTACAAATTTTGCAATGTAGACATTTTAATCTGTAACCTTACAGAAGTAATGCGTACGATCGTAATTTTATAAGTGAGTATGGAATATATCAAGAGCATCTCCTATCCATATCCTATATTCCTCTTCCTCTCCCCCTTAGCGAAATTTAGTTGTATTCTAGTTGTTCACGGCGAGTTCATCGAAAACGAGTTCAACCTAACCTAACATAACCTAACCTCTCGTTGTCGATAAATTTGCTTTCGATGAATTGATTTTCGATGAACTCGTCGATTACCGTTTGTTTCTTACAAAAATTAATGAATAAAAATAACTAAATAACGTATAGTGAAAAGGGGCTGTTTTGTCGGAAAAAATGTAATTTTGTTTATTTTCTATTAAAAAAAAGACAAACATTCCCGGGTTACGAATAACCCAACAACCCATTAGTTTACCCATTACATTTTTCATGGTATAACAAATTCATCATTAAATCAATTATATATGTTTTCGGAATACTAGAATATATTAAAATTCAAAAGATTTTACCTCTTGAAACGAAACGATTCGTTATACTGCTTATAATCGTAAAAATAAAAACATATATCCATTATATCGTTTGCATATTTGATTAGCCGCTGTACAGTATAAAGCAGACTAGTTCCAATCTTAGCGTGTAATTAAAATTTAAGTAATTTTCCAAACACCCGACGCCGTGTGTTATTATCCACAAGACCCGCCTCACTCGGAGGATCGCATCTTATATTCCATTACTCCATAGTAATTGTACACATAATAACCGTCAAAACGATATTTGGCCTCCCCCATCTTGTAATACACCTCACAAAACTAATTTGTTGCAATGTGTGCAGAGAATACCCAACGGCTACCGTCAATTTTGCATAATATCTATCCCCAAGAAACGGTAGTCCAGTCAGTACCTATCCACTAAGCTTTTCTTGGAAAATAAGTACCTGAGACTGCAGCATCTCTCGAAACAAAACATCATACTCAGCACTAGAAACAAAATAAGGAAATTACTTCCTAGTATTGTAGCTAAAATATTGTAAGTAATTTGTTTTTACTCTTTTACTCGGTGGTTCTATTTCGATATCTAGTTTTGATGGTAATGATCTGGTGGGGCTTAATGGGTCCAGATTTATCCCCTAGTAAGAGATAGAGTGAGCCTACTTACCTTGCACCCTTATTGTTTTCAGATATTTAAATGGAGGGTTGCCGCTCGAACTTAAACCCTTTTTATTAGGTGGGGGCAGCGGTCTGTGCGGTCATTTACGCGCAGATTTGTTATAAGATTAAAGGAAGATTTTGGAAACTATTTGCATATTGCCGAATATGGAATATTCCGGTAGGCATATGGTGTACTACGCTGTAATAGTTTCGACAGTGCATTTTAAGGCTTACATCCCCTATTAGTAATTGATGTTGGATTCTTATGCATGCCTACGTGAGATGATCTGTTTTAGGGTTCCAAAATAATGCATAAATATTCAATTACAATAAACCACTTGTCTATTGAATGTTTAATGTCAGCATTCATTGTGACCTTTAATACACTGACAGGAGAACAAAAATTCTTTGAAAGGACCATTTTATCTATGCATAAGAAGTAGTTGCTTAATCTTAAGCCCCCCTGATACTCATCTCGTCTATTTGTAAAGGCCGCTTCACGTGAATACATCCTCAGCGCAAGTGAGCTCATCTAGACTGTTAATTTTTCTATCTCCATTAATCCGACGTAGCGTGGTATGCAGGCATAAATAATATAGCCTCCACACATTGTATCCGCGTGCATGGAGCATCCCATTACCTGTGTCCGCGATTACCCCTGTCCCTGGAACGTCAACATCCCATCAAGGGACAATCAAAAGGCTGTCTCCTGACGTATTTATCCCTCCGTATTTACCCTGTGAAACCTCATCTGCATCTCCCTAACTAACTGGCATTCATTTAACTTCGCATACAAATACTACAGTTTCAGTCCCCGAGCAAGCTGAAACGTCTTCTCGCTGAAAGGATCCTCGTAGGGCATTTTTAGTATTTTTCCTGGTGCTTGTTTGCTCTGGGTAATGACTTGCTTCCGCAAGGTTTATTTGCTACTCGCGAGGACGAATCATTCCGTTTTATTTAGTCAGAAACGAAGGTTCCGTTTGCACAGTTGATACGACTCGGCATACGAATGTGACTTCGCCGGATGTTATTTTCAAGTGCGCTATTCAGGAAGAGGCAGATGCACTGCTTTGCACCAGATTGCTTGTACTTGTTTTGCCCTTAGGCATCGTAAAATATGTCCTCGTCGACGTTTTGAAAACCTATTTTTAATGTATTATTGTTTCCACACGAAATACGTATTCTAATACGTATTAAAACGTATAACCAATTATCAAAGTATTGCAAAATGAATGAAGTTTTAAAATAAAAACGTTCTTTCTGCTTAATTTGGGGTGTTTTCATTTTTGCATTTGCATTTCAAAGGCGCGCTTTGATAGAAATTTGAATTTTTGTCAGATTAAGTAAAGCTGAGCATTAATTAGAAACATAAAAAAAACCAAATCCTATGTGAAAACGGAATTCAACTCCAAACTCTCGCACGGCAAGCTATTTAAAATGTTTGTTAATAGTATGAGAGAGAAATCGACCAAGTGACAAAGGAATCCTCCCCGCACTCACCACCTGATACATGTCCAGCATTTTTCCACCCCCTCCCTCTCTTTATGCATCCCTTGCACTGTTGTATGGGCATTCATGCTTTTATTTCATTTTTAATTTATGTATTATCTCAATGCATCGTGTCCGCAAATTGTTAATTACGCATTTATGACTGTAATTAAAAACGAACATTCTAGAATGTTCCAATATGTTGTAAGTATGTATCCTGGGTGCTACATATTGACTAATGAGATAGCGTTATTTTGCATTTAAGATGAAGCTTTTCTCCATAATCAATTTGCATATCTTTGCAACATCTTAAGAATTGAAAAATTCCATCTCTTTCCACGTATTATGAGAGTAACGACTGAAATACAACGTGAAACATAATTTTAAATTTTAATACATTTCTTAATTAACCTTCACTAGAAGACAAACGTTTTAGAATAAGATAAAAAGGATCAATTACGTACATAAATCATTTATCACCAATAATATAACGATCTTTCTGTTAAATAGGGCATGTATTGAATTTTGACCGGTCAGTGGTTCAGTGGGCATCTCGTTTGGGTCCCACCCAGGCGTTCCGTGTTCGATTCCTCGGCTGGCTAAGTCCTCCACCACAACACAAGCAACATCTTCCGCTTAGTGTGGTGGTAGTAGGAGATTTTCAAATGTTGTTGGGTTATTCGTAACCCGGGAATGTTTGTCTTTCTTTTAAAAATAAAAATTAAAATTGGATAAATAATTGATTAAACGTTTACCTTACTCGTATACACGAATTGACAGACAAAAAATGTATAATATTGCTTTGTGCTAGGCAATAGATATTGATTTAATTTATGAGATTTAACGTATTCTAGCAATTAGGTATCACATAAGCTTTGCTTTGCTGACGTTTATCTCATTTATCATGGAATTGACATGAGACGTTAATCTGCTTACCATAATACTAATTCCTGCTACATTTTTTAGATATACAGTTTAACTTTTAATAATTTTTAGTTCAGTTTTTGTTTTGCTATTTTTTCTCAATCTAGAAGTACTTGGTGTTCAAAACAATTAAATGCCGTCAATGATTGATATAATGATATCAACCTTTGTTGCATGCTTGTTCTATCGAATAAGACGTTTGTCTTGCCTGACTGAATGCCAGCCAATACAGTTGACTGAATCAAATGTATCGAGTTTCAAATTCAAAAGCATTATAATCGCTGTGTTTATAGTTTTTTTGTCGGATTCAAACGTGTTTACAGTCTGATAGATAAAGCATATAATTCCGACCAAGAAGTAATTATTATTCTGTCAAGGAATTTAGAAAAAAAAATTAGATACAAATATATTTGTCATTCAAACTTTAAGCGTTACTTTTTATGATGTCGAATTTATGCAGTGGTAATAATAATTTATATGTACAATGATTTGTATATCGGAAACCAAATTATAATGTACAAAGACTCGCTTATTAAATAATGGTCCCGACATTACATGTTTTAAATGCTATAGTTTATTTAATATCCGTTGAAGTGATTGTTAAAAACTTAATAAGATCGAGCTCTACATAAAACCATTATTAACAGTTTAAGGTTATCATTAATAATAACATAAATTTTAGCAGACAGTTGGAAAAAGGCCACTTGTATATTTTAAATTAGAGTAAATCGTTAATTCCCTTTAAAATACGAATTAAATTGTTATGCAACCAATCTACATTAGAATATTTAATAAGCTATATTAGCTACTTTGTTATAATTAATACGTTAGATATTTTTATAGTTATTAGATAAGTCATTTGCTTTTATAAAATCAGTGATCATTAGTTGAAGACTTAAATATTAATATCGATTTTTCCAGTGGACCACAGAAGAAGCTATACAAAACAAAACACGTCGCATTATAATTATTATCCCTTATTTGAGTGCATTGTTTGTTATGGAATATAAAAATGGCTTAATGAAGTGTGCTTCCTGCAACCCGAATACGGCGTACTGGTGGTCTGTCATCTGATATCTTCTACCCACTGTCCCTTCCTTGCCCCTTCTTCTGCACCATGCCCACCTTCTTCAATGTTTCTCATCTCCCCTTTGTAAGGGAAGGTGAAACCTTCAATCTATGTACTTCTTTCTGGAAAATATTTTTATATCAAATCAAATAATATTAAAATTATTAACAATCTATAAAGTCATTTAATTAACTGAGTAGGCTGTTATATGTTTTTGATTTTAATATTTCTACCTTTCAATTTTTGTTATAGTTTCATTTTATAGAAAAAAAAACCTGTTTGATCTTCATACATCATTACTTCGCGTGTTTATTTTAAATTTATTATGTATGATTATTAAATTTATATATTATTACGGCTATCATAAGCACCAACAACATGAACATAATTATCAAAAGTGTGCTAATAATGGCGTAGGCACTCTAAAAATAAATATAATTGAGATATCAATTTCGAAACAACAGATCATAAAACGCCTTCTCTGCTTTCGGAATCAGCTCTTGGCGATTTAAATGATCTTTCGTACTCATATACAAATAATAATTTTATCCGAGTTAAGTTTCGGCTTTGTTTAAGCCTATTAAAGAGTATTATTTGCAGAAGATTTGACTCGTGCTCAAACGCAATAAAAAAACTTCGCCGCTTTTAAGGTGGTCCAGACATTAAGTTGTTTTTTCTTATTAGACATTGCTGTTTTTAAACGAATTGTCAGAATCAAGGTTGGCATAAAAACAGAACTCAAATAACCTGTTGCAGAAAAGTAGAATTTGATTCGCATTTATCCATTTCAGCCGGACGTTCTACGTTCAGTTTTATACCAGAGTAATTTTTATTACACAAGCGTAATAACAATATAGATTGTGTTTTCTGATCGTTGTATGCAACTTTGATATCTGTAAATCAACCACAAAGATTTTTAGAACCCATTCGTTTAAAGTTGTAATAGTTTTGTTAATTATAATATCCAACTTAAAATCCAATGAACGCATGACGCACATGCCATTATGTATCTCTCTATCGAACATGCAATATGGTTCTTGTCTCTGAACTGCGTGCCGCTGTTTATCGAAGTATTATATTCGTTCTGTTATTTTCAGCATATCAAATGTCTCGTTCCCGATGAAAAGCAACAACTGTCATTGGTCACCGAGAAGCCCCACGACCCACGACTAACCTCGCGTAAAAAACGCTGCACCTAATAATGCAGCTTCGTTCTCTTGCCACAAGGCACAATGCACAAGGGGCAAGACGAGGCAAGGTGGTGTAAACCCAACTTAACCTTCGCCCGTCCGTTTGTCATGGTAGAGTGAATGTCTAATTGCTCGGACTGACTTTCTTTGCCATACGAGTCAAATGTTTGAACTTTAAATTCTTCTTTGCGACGTAATTTTAAAGCCACGTTTATTTCTTAATGTTTCTATTTTATTTTCTTGTGTACGCAATTTTCACATGTTATATATAATAATAAGTACAAGTAATAAAAACAAAATATTAATAATCAGTAACTGTATGTAAATAATTTAGTATAAGTATTTTGCGAACACCTCACTGGAAGAAGCTATGCTGAGATGTTCGCATTTTTTAGAAAAAGTATTATTTTCCAGTCATAAGTGAAAACACAGCATACTGTGGTTCCACCTATGGCAGCAGTATTTTGTAGTAGGTTAGTAGAAGTTAAAGTACATCATAATATTACGTAGACACAATGATGTTAGATTGAGTGTAAAGAAAATAATTCTATCTAAATCAATAATTACCTATCCTAATTATAAAATATTAAGATTTTTACTGTGAAATGATGTTGACGATCTAAGTTTTTGGTTAAAAAATGATTCATGGTTAAAAAATGATACATAATTTTTATAAAGTAGGTATGTTTATTTCTCTATAGACCATATTAAGGTAATATTTTTTGTCAGGAAAATTTTTTTTTTTTTTTTTTATTGTTTTGGTTGGGTTATGTATTGTTAGGTGTTATAATGTTTTGAGTAAAGTGAATACCTGTTGAAAATGCGTTTTCAATCTAGCCTCATTCCTTAAGTTTATATTTAGGGGGTAAAACTCAATAAAGAATGGTTTATTAAATATAATTTCGTCAAACGAATTGAAACAATATTTAATGCAGAACTTTTGTTTTGAAAAAGGTAGGGTTTTCCATAAACCGTTCGACAGTTGAAATATATTTATTGGATCAGTATTATTTGTTTAATTGTGGCATAGTACAGTATAACTTATTGTAATAGATATTATTGTCTGTACGATTAAAAGTACATTTTCAAAGGGTGCTTAATATTTTAATATTGCATAATATTTGTAGGTGCTGCGCGATTCTATTAATTTTTATGTAGGTATCATCTTAGAAAGTAAACATAAGTGTAATTTTTATTGTTTTTATTGCACCATCTAATTTAACCACTCTTGCGAGTAAATTGGTGATAATAACTTCAAATAAGCGACGTTAATGAGCCAATTCTGTAGAAAGAATATCCTAGAGCGTATCAGATATAACACCGTCCACGATCAGAGCAAACACAATAACACATAAAGTCAGCTTTCGCCAGATCAGTCTATGGTTGCTCCGGTTCTTGCGATGTATTATGTCTCGAGATGTTATGTCATACTAAAGATTTATTATTTCAATCATCGTTCCCAGCGTCTTTTTATACTCGCCGACATCGCTTTTCGTTTTATGCCAGAGCCAGGAGATGTAAAGAAACAATACGAGACCTTCTCGTAAGTCGCAATAATCTGGAGCGCCAAGAGTGACTATTTTTATGAAGCCCTTTTATAGGTAATACGTATGTGACAATAATCGTCCCGGACATATCTCTCCTTTATGTTTGTCCTCCGCCATCACGGAATATTATGACATTTATATTTTACGCGTACGTACATAGGTACTATCTTCTGGGGGAATTACCAACTTTTGTGCCCGCTCTCGCGACAAAGCGAGTCGTTAAAACTTAATCAAGTGTGCTGGCATCAAATTTTATTAAATGTGTTAACTTTTCTCTGATATTTCTGATACTCGGGTAAGGGCATATTTAATACAATATTCATTGATATCCCCTCTTCGTTACACCAAAGAAAGTGGTATTTAGATTACATCGATACTTTATTGAGAGTAAGTGACGGTTTCTTTTAATATCTAGACATTATGTTATAAATAATTATGTCTTGGGAGTTAAGTAGAAGTCCATATCGGTACAATAATCTCTTCCACATCGATGAATTTTCCTTGGTCCCATTTCTTTTGATTGCTTGAGATTAGATGGTAAAGTTCAATCACAAATAACAATAACACTCAAATAAAGTAGTTATAATCGAAAAATGAAATCCCGGTACTAAAATGTACACCAGTGCTCACTGGGAAGGGGACACCGGGGCGCAACGAAACGCGGGGCGAGAATATCAGTGAGTTTTCGGGCAATAAAACACGATCCCCGGATTTGTTGTTCCTTCTTCCCAAATGACGGTATTTATGACGCGACTGGTGTAAGACTGATAAAAGTAATCGGCCCAGTGACTCGCTGCTACACACATTCACTTGCTTCGGAATAAAGAAATTACTTTTTTTGGGAATCCGAAATACCGTAGAAACCTTTTTAGTGCTAAAAGACCATCAAAATTTAGAAGATGTTGTCATAATATGATGCTAATGCCTTCTGATAAAATAAAAAATTCATAAACGCTAGATGTTACTTAATAACATAATTAAGAAACAGCAAATAAATAACGTGTTAAATTACAACGACTTGATGGCGGAGACTACATTTTTATGTTTATAAGGGGATAAGCTCCCAAAGTATTTATCTGTGTTGGTTTCGATCCAAAAAATAACTGATTTATGTATCCCCTCCATTAATATTCAATTACGAACGTTGCAGTTAAACTATCATATGATTATAAATGACTCCATATAAAGCATACGATTCACTAGAACCGAGCTGACATTAAAACGCTATCATATCTTGTGACCCATTAAAAATCTATTGATATCCCATGAATTTCGCTAAACCAATGAAAGGCCACACACCCCCCGTGGAATATAATAAAAAGGGAGATAAAAAACATAAATGTCGGCTCTCCATATTTTGAGAAAGCGTTCGGCTGCTCACAAAAGCTATTTCCCGCGCCGTGGAGTGGAAGCACCCGACCGGAGAATATGTTGCATTCGCTATTTTTCTGGTATATTTATCTTTATGTGATGCTTTTATCTAAATCGGCGACGACTGTCGATTGATTCAATACTCGCTCGCGTCATAAAGGCCCCGCGTCAACTCAACCTTCGGCTCCGGGAGGGGGAGAATCGACATCGACATGTCCTCTTCTGCTCTCCCGCTGCTCTGAGAATTCACTACTCGCTTTTTTGTGGCTTTATGCCTTAAAAGCACAACGATAAAGCGAAATGCTTGTTTTCCATTTAGAGCTTTTACGCGTTCGAGTATTTTTGCTAGTGCATTCTTACCGTTAAGATCACTTTATATTATGCGAATAACCGTAACACATCTAGGATTACAAGTAATCGAATAGTTGGGATGAAATCCCATATTTTAAAAGTTATTATTTAATATAAATTAATACAAGTAATATTTATAAATGATCATAAACAAAAATACGCTCACACCCAATTTCAAGCTATTCGAAATGAATACAGGCGTAGTTAAAAGCGACATCTTCACCGTAGCCCTTTTAAAATATAAATCACACATCCCACAGAACAGTTTCATAAGCCAAACAAGTTAATTTGACAAGAAAAAGCGAAAACAAATTAATGAAAGATGAATAAGCGGTACCGTCAAAAAGAGAAACTAGTGACAGAGGCATTACGGAGACGGAGTCATCTAACTTAAATACGATTTTCGTGGGGCATATAGATAATCACAATCACTTTACTTTTCAGAGATGAAACGCAAAATAGAACATCTGAATTATGACAATTTTCTTTGGGATGAGCTTAATATGAACTGGTTACAACATTTTAGCAGACCACTCTTAAATGACAGGACTCTTTGTTCTATATATTTTAGGTACTTGTTTCTTTCACATAACTAAAATCCACATGTAGCTTTTTTACAACTATTTACCGTATATCCGTATAATTATAACTGTATTAAATTATGTCATGAAAATAATATGCCTCTATTAAATTTTATGAAGACTCATTAACAGAATTTAAAAAATGATAATATCCAATAATTTATGGATTCAGAGCTATTGAATTGCAACTATTCTCGGAACACAACTATTTTTTTCCCATTACGGCGTTATTCGATATTCGTCCGCCCCCCTCTCCCCGCATTAAATAAAAATCATCATCCGAAAAGAATCGAATTTACAATCCCCAGACAGAAGCCACTGCCGTCCCGTTTGGCCCCTCTCCCCCCTCCCGGAGTATGAAAGGAGCCCCCGCCTAGATAAAGAACGGGCATAAAAAATGAAAACGATCTTTCATTCCATTTCGTAAATCCTTTTTGTAAATATTACCCGATGAAAATTTGCTCTCCATCTTATTATACGCGCGGGAAAACGCCGACAAGAAACGAATGAAAAAATGTTTTTCTTTCGTTTTCACGGCAGCCATTCACGTCGGCACAAAGACTCCTAAACACCGGAGGCTCGATTTGTTTTCGGGTTATTATTTTTTTTGCTCTTGTTTCTCAAGTGCTTCGTTTTGACCAGACTATTTTTCTATTATGAAAATTTACTCAATCCTAAAACTCTGAACGAAATTATCTTAATCGAGCAAAATTATTATATTCCGACTTAAAAAATAACCTTATTTTTCGTGATTACAAAACCGAAACCTTATTAAAATGTCTTTTAATTATGGCATATCAATTTCGGAGGTGGGTATGGATACCGCCGACCCGGAAACCATTTATTGGATAACCAACACCCCTTGCCGTAGGTTACTCTAAGTAGTTCTCTTCGTTTGGTGACTTAGCTACCGGGGTTCATGGGGAGAGGTTTATCTAGGTCTTGGCTGCTGAAGCGTTTGCCTACCTACAGCGTGGAGGGTCTCCGTCGGGAGAGACTGTTTGAGGGATACCGTTTGAACTCTCCAGCTAGACTCCCCCGACCCATCGCCTTTTACAGCTATGGGAGGGATGGATTCATACGTCCGTTACTCCTGGACACATTGTACCCCAGATTCCTACCCACCCCTTATAACTTTTTCCTTCCCAGAACTTCCTCTCTCTAAAAAACCCCCACACAGTATCTCAAAGGATGACACATGCCCTGAGGGAATTACTAATTAATAAATAGTACATTTCAGTACCTATTTCAATGTAATTTTTTGACTATTAGAGCCTAAAATGTACATGTCATTGTTTTGATGTGGCTAGCGTGTACGTTTTTTTTAACACTAATGCCAAATAAGGTTTTTATAATAATATGATTTACGATTTAATACATACCTTCGTAGTAAATAGGAAGGGACTTTGTCGATTTAGTTTATAGTAATATAACTTGATACATGCTGAGTATATTATTAGTATTTTTTATATACGTTCGTCATACTATTATTTGGTTTGAGGATCACTCCCGTAAGAATATAGCCCAAAGGAATAAGAATTTGCCGTTCTTCTATTCTTTTCCGCATAATGTTCCGAGTTATATTTCCATTGTGCCCGGGCTAGGAATATGAGGGGAGGATAGAATGAAAAATGAATCGCTACAAAGTCGACTCCATGAAATGCGAAATGTTATACTAAACTCAATTTGCGTGCACAAGTCTGACAAAACGGGGTAGTAGTAAACCTGCGGAAAAACTGCGCCAAAGTATTATAATTACGATGTAGGATCGTATTATTCAACGCCTATTTAGGTTATCATTTTTTTAATAATTGCCTTCCATTAGTCCTTATTTGACCATCGTAATTGTTCATAAATACAGTATTTAAGCATTGGCTATCTTGTTCCTGCGTTTACTTCGAAGTAATAATTACAAAGATACTATAGTTGAAAAATGCGAATGTGATGGGGACATTACGATTCGCTTTGAAAAAAAAAAACATGTCTCTTAATTCTTAATCACTCATTAAATTTGATGCCGTCATTTATTTAAATTATCACGAATAATTTTATATTTTGTTTGATTAATAAATGAGCTATCTGTCTGTAATTTCGGTTCACACATGGTGATGTAATTACGCAGGGCCAGTGTCATTATGTCCGGATCAACCTACCGCCGAGAGATCTTATCGCGAAGGCTTCGCGGGTGAATGTGATGGGGGGAGGGCGTCGGGACGCCCCCCTCCACTCTAAAGTTCAACATTCAAACCAATCGCGTCAAACCACAATCAAATAATGCGAGAAACTGTAGTACTCTCCCTTTCTCTCGTAATAAATAACAACGAAAAAATGTCGAAATAATAACAATATCGCTCGCTCTTTCGCTCAATCGACGCGGAGGAAGATTTTAGTTACGAAAAAATTACCAAACAGCATTACACCACTCAATCAAAATGTCGTATTATTTGAACGGTGTTTTTTTTACTGCTTACGAATGCCGTGTTGTTTTTACTCTCGTGCGTGTTTTGACGTGTCCTTTTTTTCGGGTTGGTACGAATTCGCCTTGAGGAATCAAGATAAGGCTGTGGCGGGCACCTGTCTCTGTCGGAAGCCCCGCTCCCCGCTCCCGTCCCGCTCCCCACGCCGCTCTCCGCAGGGGTAGGCGGCCGCTAGGAAGGACTGCAAGATGGCAGTCGGATTGATGGGTGATCGATGTGTATGAGTGTGTACTGGACAAACTGCCGACAGGGGAGGTCAATAAAATGATCGTAGTCGATCAAAAAATACGTCATATTTCCTTGCCTTCCAATATATTCAGAGTTTCGAGTTTACTTTTTGGTAAATATTTTTCAATGCTGATGCTTGTGGCATGCTACTCATACAGTACTTACTCTACAGGTGGATTTTTTCTGGTTAGAATCTGACTAGAATGAATAAAATCTTTAGGAGTAAAACAAAACATCCCTACGCTTTATAAGACTGGACCTTAGTTAGGTCCTCTGCAGAGTCAAACTTAAAGAAAGAGGTCTATCGTGGAAAGTAGAACAAAGTTCTTGTCACATGGCACCGTCAAAGAAAAAAATCGTAAAATGGAAAAATAGATTTTCAAAACCAATTTTCCTGAAAGGATGCTTGCCCCAGTATTGTTTAATACATGCGTGGATGAACTAACACAAATTTTCCTAAAGACTAGTGAAGAATTCGCACACGAAACAAACGCGAAATATAATGCCAAAAAAACAGCACTGTTGGTCATCAAATTCGTAGAAGCTCAAAAAAAAATTGTCCAAAGATGACGACTATATGGACAGGCAGAGGCAAGCGCTGACCATAAAATGTAACATGCTTAGTAGAATATTTGGGCTCTGCGGGCCTCAAGTGAAAAGTACCCACTTCTTAGCTTTTTATACTATCTTATATACTTGTGAGTTCTGGGCTAATTTCAAAACAAGATCTATGGAAAGGCTTCTGGTGCAATATAACAATGTATACAGTATGATTTTCGGACTTCCCAGGCACTGCAGTGCCTACTCAATGTTGACGGAAGGGCGAGTTACTGGATTTTTCTCTAATAAGAACAAAGGTGGTAGGATTGAGGGGATGGATCAGCATCTCCAGAAATGCTTCATCATTGAATCCCGTTTGACTTCAGGATCGAGTATTGAAGAACACTGGAGAAAGATGTTGGCCACCATAATAAGCGATCAAAAATTGATTTTATAATTATTTTTGAATTTAATTTTTTAAATTTACTTATATTACACATTACTTATTCTCTTATGATAATAGTCTAGTTTCTATCTGTTACCTTTATTTCTATAATTTATATTTTATTATTTATTATATATCTTGTTTAAATAAAATCTTATATTTAAATATTTATTATATATTAAAAAATTAATTATATTCCGACTTGAATCCCTGAGTGCACTTATCCCCCCCCCCCCCCCCCCACATTATTGAATAAATTCCAATATTATTATAATTATTATAAATATCAATATATAAATATATATTTCCGTCCCCGAATTGACCACAACTGTCGATATCGCCCTCGTGTGGGTATGTTGGTGCTCACTTCGAATACAGACACGCAAGATAAGGTGGTATTTGTGGGGCACGGTCTCAGAAGGGTAATTTTAATATTATTTCCATAATAATCCATGGCGGCCCATGTCACGACCTTATGCTTCCATGTGTTGTTGTTTTTCTTGTTTTCTCACAGAACTGTATGATATAAATAATATGCTTGATGTAATCACGCCATGGTTAGGTTATTAACTCCTTCTTTGTTGATTGGCTAAGAACATGCTCAACTTCAGGCATGCCAGTATAATAATATCCCAATACATTTTTCATCTGCTTTATAATAACAATATGTATTTCTTACTGTTCAATAAAATTTTTTAAATCTTTATTCATATTTATAACTTTTTGTTGTTGTAATAAAGTCTTTTTACAAGATCTTTGACTACCAAACTAGGCACATGCCTTTTATTATGATAGTAAATTGTTTCATTATGTTTCTTCAAACTTCACAAAATCACTTTGTGGCGTCATTTTGAATTAAATTAAAACAAATAACTTTGTATTAAACCACTTTTATATAATATAATAGTGGTTTAAAACCAAGTTATTTGTTTTAATTTAATTTGTTTCATTATGGTTATGAATTTGATATGATTTTGCAACGGCTGGCAAACATATTGTTTTTTTTAACATTAGTTTCACACTAGGGAAAATTCCGTAGGGGCATGTGTTATTTTTAGGGATGCTCTTTGGAGTGACTTTTTGGAGAAAGTACGGATATGAAGTTAAGGGAAGGAAAAAGTTGGGTAGGTATAGGGGGGTCAATGTGTCCAGTAGTGACAGAGGTATAAATCTAACCTAGGTCATGGGTCGAGAGAGTCCGGCTGGAGAGGTCAAAAGGTCTCCCACTGGTGATCCGGCCCGCCACGCATAAGATGGGAAAACCCATCCACCGCCAAGACCTAGATAAACCTCACCCCCTTGAACCCGGGCACCCTGCTAAGTCACCAAAAGTAGCCAACTAATTTGGTAGGGGTTTTGGTTATCCAATAAATGGATTCGGTACCCATATCCGCCTTCCAAATTGAAGCCTTAGGCGCACATTTTTCAATTGATGTTCATAATTTGGCTTAAGTTGTACTTTTTTACATGACTTGACTTGGTAAGTCTTGGCTAGTGTAGATTTTATGGACACCATAATCTATGGATTTAAAATCGTTCTTAGCTCTTCCTTCGAGGACCGCCTGCAGAGATAGGTGTTTACCTACTTAGTCGTGAAACTTATTTATGTAAATGCTGGACGATCGCAGGACGAAGGTCCTGGGTATGAGTCCCAGATGTATCCTTATCTTTTGCTTTTTCAGATTTTAGTTTGAGTTTGCTAAGTTAGTTAAACTGTTTTTAAGTTAAAAATCGAAAATATTGTTTTGGATTGGATTAGTTGGAGATATCCATAACGACATTATATCCAAACATTCAGTAGTGTCAAATCATCATTATGACATCCCTCATAGTTTAGGACTAAAACAGTTAGCGCTTTAATCTTGGCGTTTATTTCCCCTCCCGCTGTCGGGCCCCCGGGCGGAGACGCGCCACTGGGGCCGCTCCACGGGGAGCCCCAATATGCGAGGGGCCCACTAAACACCTACCTGGCGCTTAGCGGACTGATGTATGGAGGTATTAAATGGAACCCATTGGCGCTAAAACGACGCATTTCATTTCTTATTCATTATTATAACGCTCATGTGTATTGCTTTTTAATCTAAAGCTATGTACCCACGCTCGTTCATGCTCGATGGTTTTAGGCTCATTTGAACATGTTTCAACGTGTGTATCTTGCTTTTTTCCGATATCCCACAAAGGGCGTCATTCTTGTTCGATGTTCATCGAAATTTGCGATTTGGCTGAGCGTCTCAGTAGTATCTTATGGCGTATATGACGTCGTGTGTTAAGCTGCTCGAGCGTGTGGACGCAACAACGAATATGGTTCCAAATCAACATTTTCGATCGAGCAAACCGTCGAGCATAAATACGTGTGTGTACATAGATTAAGAATTGGACAGAAATGATTATGCTTATTTGTAAAACATGTTTTTATCGCGATTTTCCACAGCGTAAATTTTTGGTTGCAATAACTTTCAGAAAACTCAAGGTGTGTGTTATCCTAATTGGATAGTAATGCTGAAATATATTACGAATAATTTAATGCTGCAAATTTGCAATTATTTGCTCTAAATTTAGCTGTAATTAATGATGATTAGATTCGGTATTTATTTTAAAGCAACCAAAAATTATAAAAACAAACAATACCTGCAAAATGTTCGTTGCATAAGTTTAGATTACTTCTGTACCTAATGTAGGTAACATTTTATCAAATAAATAAATAATTAAAATAATATTTTAAAATATGATTCTCAAATTAATCCAATGACTACTCCGTTGAAGCAGGGAGGTCTACAGCAATCAATAATATAATTTCTGATTTTATTCTGATTGTTCCCGATTTCAATTAAGTGCTCAAAACGCACCGTCACTTGCGGTAGCAAACTCGAGGTGTACAAATCATGGCCGGATTAAAAAAGTTCAAAGCGATCTTCCATATAATATTTTACAATGGGTATGTAAGTAAGTACCTACCGTTACCCAGTAGGTACCTAATCACTCGAATTCGCATCGTTCTCCTTTCAATCCATTGTTTCTTAGAGTCAATATTGGCCGGACCGCGCGGGGGACTTGTATGAAACCGCCGACAAACGAACGAAGCTGGATGTTATTAGTTTTTTCCTGTGCCGCATTATTAGCTTTCGTGATTATTTCTGCTTTATTTATGGTTTTTGCGCTCTTTTGATATGATACCGAGATGTTTCGTTTGTTCTTTCGGCTCCTCTGGCATTATTGGTGTGGTATTGTTCCGTTATATTGCCAGCAGGAACTCGAAATGTATGATCTGATATGAGAGCTAGTATTCATTTAATCATATACTCAAAAATACTGGATAGGTATAACCACCCATTGTTTCTGAATCAAATAAGTTAGATGTTTAAATAATCTGATATGTTTTGTTTAATGTAAAAAAAAACTATGAAATTGGTATTATGTGAGTTTTTGGATTATTATTTCATAGCATTCATGATTCTGGCAACACTGGGTACCTACACGGAGAAAATTTTTATTCTAAAATTCGATCATTTTATTCGTAAAAACGGTTAAAAACGGGACTGAAGTTCTTACGAACGAATTAACAGTGTTTCAATGTTTATTGGCGGGAAAATGTAAGAATAATTTGTTGGTATACGTAATTTCGTACTTATATCAACAAATTATTCTTACATGTTCCCGCCAATGAACATTGAAACCCTGTTAATTTGTTCGTAAGAACTTCAGTCCCGTTTTTACGAATAAAATGATCGTATTTTAGAATAACATTTTTCTCTGTGTACTGTCTAAATAAATAATGTCTAGGACAGAAAGAAAAGATGGCCGCCTATCTTCTTTGAACGTAATTTCTTACACTACATGATGAATCCTTAACAAATTACTTTTGGATATCTCACATTCTCATAATTTTCTTACATTTTTATCCCCGATAACATAGTACCAAAATATTAAAAAAATCAATACTACTTAGTTAATAGAATTCATATAAGTCCACTCCGCTTGAAAACATCAGACACAGTCGTCGCCCCACTTGTGCAAGATACCACACGGCAGAACAGAGGTTCTAGTACAGCACACAGCAAGAAAATAGTAATCCTGCTATTGAATGAAATTTCCAAAGCAATGGATATATATAGGAATTATCTTTAAATATGAAGCCTAATAATTTCTTTGTGTAACTATTTTCCCAAATGTTAAGAATGTCAAAATAAGAAATCTTGTACTGTTAATGGATAAGTAATCTGTCGTATAAGAAAATAAATAGTATTAAAAAAATTGGTAACATATCCGAATAAGTTCGAACTAGAAACAGGATACTATGCATCTAGTACATCTATATAAAAATAAAAAAAATGAAGGCCTATCTTTGGACCGATTCTAGAAAATGGATTTTGGCGTAGACGTTACAATGATGAGCTCTACACTCTGTTTAAGGAACCAAAAGTGACACAATTTATAAAGTTGGGAAGACTTCGGTGGCTGGGTCATGTGGAAGGAATGACAGAGCATCAAGCACCAAAGTCCCTGCTAAAATCTAGACCTGTAGGGCGAAGGAGCCTGGGAAGACCAAAATTAAGATGGAACGACAACGTCCTCAAAGATCTACGTACCTTGGAGCTTCCAAACTGGAGAGAATTAGTGCAAAACAGAGATGAGTGGAGGAAGACTCTCGATAACCAAGGGGTTGTAGAGCAAATTGATTGTACGTAATTTTGATTACCTTTTCTAATTAATGTATTTCTATTGTTGCAGTTTTATACCAGAAGAGATTAAAAAAGGAGCGGCGCGCCCGACAGAGGGCCCAAGACCAGCTGGACTCGGAGATGAAACGAAGGTCCAAGATCGAGGAGGCCCTGAAAGCTTCGGGAGCCCCTGCAGAGGTCCTGCGCATCGTCACAGGAGATATACTAGGTACCTTGATAAACAATAATTCAATTGTTAAAATTGTAGTTACTTACTTACGTACATTTGAAGACATTTTGAATTTGATTTTGTATCGTATCGTATCAGCTCAGGCAGTAACAAAATGACCGTTATCCCTGGACTCATGATTGTTTTGATGGTCAAATGTGAAAGGAATGGTTTGAATTGCATCCAAATTTAAGTATATTAACACAGATCATTTCATGTGAAAGAAATATTTAGAATTTAAGAATATACTTTCGTATGAGATGTATAGGCACATAAAATTCAAAAACAGGTATTCGCTAGTAGGTACAAATTGTTGTCAGAGATATTATAAAATCACTGTAGGCGTAGGAGTATGAGTATATGAATATTATAGTAAAATAATAGAATAAGCTGTATAGA